>JAVHNQ010000010.1:0-1200000 GCA_036872635.1 Orbilia brochopaga | reverse complement strand
GGCCCCACAGGATGATATATCAGGCTTCTTTCCTTCTTCCATTTCGCATTTTGCATTCTGACAGTGCCTTCACCGCCTCTTTGCTTGAATCAGATAGCCCGGATCCTTGGATACGAGAAAACACCGTCTCGCTGGCACTTGGATACGCTGCATCCCCCCTCGTCCGCCGCAGTGTGCGCTTGGTGTCCTTCAGAACCGCAGAGGGAAAAGAAACTAGAAGTATTGGTTTTGGTCAATGTATTTGACACGAATTTGCTTGATATTAGGGCGCTCTTGACAAGATTAGCCTAACACCCACCGAAGAGAGATCCAGAACGGCGCAATTGTGCCACTGATCAATCGAGTGGGGCATAAACTCGACCTGCAGGTGGGGCTCAGGCAATGAAGTCTGCTCATTTAGCGCTCGTCCTTGTGAAGGAGCCCCACAGCCAACTGCACTCCCCGGAGCAGAAATAGAATATCCGAGGCAGCGAGGCACTGCTACGGATAAAGGCTTGCTTCCTATCGATTAGGGGCATGACTAATAGGTACTGCTGAGGGTTTTTTGAATTCTAAGGCAGGAAAGTACTGCACCACTGTGCCGCTCTAAATGCCGTCTCGAGTCGAGGTGTTGCAGCATTTGTGTTTCGCGGGCTAGGTAGCTTCCGTCCTCATCGCGATCTATATTTGTAGTCATATCACGCTCGGAATTTCTGACATCGGATAAGTCAAGAGATCTCTTAGCCAACGACAGAAGCCTTTCATGCATAATCTGACAGCTCCCGTTTTTGAACTGGCTTTTCGTGCCGACTACAATAGATAGCCGGTTCATAGTCCCGCGGAAAGCGAAAGACCTGCGGACTCCTTTGCCATGGGGCCAGTTGCATGAAATAAGCACGTCAAAGGCTCAGCGTGTCTGCAAGATCGAGTTGAATCACCGGAAGTACTAATTTAGGGGCCTTTAGAGACCTGCGCCGCCGCGCTGGCGAGATATCTTGCTTGTCGTGAGGTTGAGGATATGTGGACGAGACGACTGAAGGTTGGTTGTCTTAGCAATCAAGGCGCCGCGGCTGCTTGTCGCGAACGACGTTTCAAGAGCCACCGTGACGCCTGCTAAGCCGTCCGATTGCTAGTTCGAAGGGCATTTCCAGAGGGTTGCTGTGCGAATGGGCGGATGAGTGAATGGGGTCTCGGATAAGGAGCGGACCTTGTTGGAGTTAGCAAGCGCTGTGTTGTGGCCTGACACACCGAGTGTAACAAGTTGCACTTTTTTTCCAGGCGCACTAGTTATTTTTGGTGCCGTGCCATGCCAAGGTTGCGCGACGGCTGGTCGAATCAAAATGCCTTCGACAACAAACAGGGCGGACCTCAGAATGAGGTTGCAGAGCGCCCGCCTCAAACCTTGTCCCCTCGTCTGGTATGGAGATTGTCGTGCTCGGACAGAGGAGCTTCTGTAGAAGCTACGACTAGTCGATGACGGACAGTTCGAGGCGGGTTTGCCGATCGGCCAGGCTCTCGCAAAGATCTGAGAAGCTCCTTTCTCTCTTTTGACTTGGGGTTGTCACGGGTTCAATACATGCTGGGGATTGGCCACTGCCTGAACTGTCGGAAAATCCGTTCCCAAATACCAGGAATGGAGAAGTGTGGCCGGCTCGGGAAACGATCTGATGATTTTGTAAGATCTGAAGTTATATTGAAGTGCGCGTGGATGTCAGGGTCGTGTAAAACTTGTAGCCCTTTCCGGTACCCGGAAAGGGTTGACATCCACATCTTCTCAATGCAAATGCAACATGCGCATTTGCGAAGCTGTGCTGTGTCCATATAGATATTCGGTAGCGTCCTAGCCACCGTAATACTCACCGTCGCATTATCAATCCGCTAGAACAGAAACCGAACAGTGTCAATCGAGAGGCACTAGATCACCTGCAGCCAACGCATGCCGTAGTGCATGTCGATCAAAGCTGACTACTGAGCTATGACCAACGTCCCTGCACTTTCGATTTCGCAGTTGAGGACTTATGTCTCTTCGTTGAGCGTAAGACCATCATGGATGATCCCGTAATGCAACTTCTTCTAGCGGACACTTTTGTTTCGTATCTTCTACGTCTTTTGCGTCTAGGGCCATGAACAGGCTATTTGGTGATTAATTCCCAACGAGATTGACTTTGTTGTTGGCAATAGAGAACCGTGCTAGCCGAGCGAATGAGGACCGACGCCTTGTAGGCGTATCAGACGTAGGACAGTTGTCACAAGAATCTTGAGGTTTCTTCTGGAATGCCGATGTTTCTGTCATCCACTTAATGGCTGAACACTCAGTGTATGCTTTCATCCGAACACCGTTTCATCATCACTATAGGTCGCCTTGCTCAAATATGCAGAGGTCCACCAAGGCACCCGGAATTACGGGTAAGTATAGGGGTTAATTGCCTTTTCGTTTTGTAAATATAAAATGGCCACCGCCGTCCTGTCCTGACTCGAGGAGTTTTCCTTCCCTCGGTGCTATTCAACATGGGATCAAAGATAATTTGTTGCAACGCTGCTGGATATTGGATTATTATTGAATATCATGCCATCTCACCTAGGATCCGAAGTATCATTTGTGGACACGCTTCAACAGTCTGACCTGGTAGTATCTTCTGGCGAATCGGTCTTCCTTCGACGCGGACATTCATGAGGATATCTCAAGGACTGCTTCGATTCCATAAATATAAACCTGGGCTTCAAGAATATATATATATCCTCTTTTCTCCATCTGGGCCCAGTTTTGTTGTTGTTCAACGATCGCAAGCCTGGATCGGCCTTGCAACATCCAAAAAAAGTTGACCGCCCGCCAGCGGACTCCATCGATAAAGCTTTCACGAGAGCTTACAACTAGGATCGGACTCTAACACAAATGTGGCATCAATGTGGAAATCCGCGCGATCTGTGGCGATTGCCATCTGTTCGAATAACAACCCTGGACCCTCCTGAGCTAAGAAATCGACCCCCAAATGTCCTTGTCGGTATAGGCCCTCAATCGATCTGTTGATACCCAATCAGAGACTGGCTGCCGGATTTTCAACTTAACTGCGCCATCTTCTCTAACGATAAGAGTCTACGGAGTCAGATTTATCCCGCACATGGCCAGAGGTAACCGCCACACTGTCAACGCCAAACCTAACATCGGGATGAGCACTCAGACTGGACTAGCTAGCCTGGACTTGATCGACCAGGTCTCCAGAAGTACCATGCAATGACCCGATTTCCTGGGGTTTTCACGGCCTATGTTCTGGACCTTTATCCGCCCAAGCCTCCTTGAATCGAGCGGCGCCGCTCACCGGAGCGCGGACGGGGTATTCCTGGCACCAGGACCCTTTGATACTTTAAAGCTGGTAAGCACGTACTATGGGGCTAGTCTGCCCGAGATCACATTTCATTTGATTGATTATAGACTCATAGGGCAATACTGCACGCTCTGGCCGACGACAGTCCGTCTCCGTCGATAGCTGGTGCGACCAAAGTCTTATTTCGACGACACATGAACAAATCTCTAGTTTCGTGGGGAGGGCGGCTAGCTCGCTCAGGCTGCTCGACCACATGTACCAAAGATATGGGTCTGCAAGTCACCTTGTATAAGTACTGGACATGCTGCCCGAGATTCTGGAGGACTAAATTATAAAAGCCGAACCACCCAAGCACAGACCGAGTCTATCGTTGAGTCAGGACCGCGGGAGTTCAATGAAGTCAGGGACCGGAATTGAATGGATCCAGGGCATCGACCGAGCTCGGCCCTAGCGTCGAGACTATGATTGTACAGACGTTATTTACGAGACAAGACGTTATACCAATCCTAATATTATAGGCGCCATAGACCTTAGCCCTTGGTCCCGAAGGACGCCGGCGCCCATGGCCGTGGCCACTTAACCCACTTGGTTTAAGCAACTTGGACCCTCTCTTTACGCGATCAGGTGGGGCGACAGAGCTGCAAAGAGTGCCACCGCATCCTCCAGGAGAAAGTCTACACTGCAAAATTCTGGACCTGGTTGACTAGCTCAAGCTGGGCCCGTCAGCTCAGCCTACAATGACACATTCCTATCTCCGGATTGAAAAATTCCAACACAGTATTCAGAGCTCGAATTCAAGGATCGTTGCTCTAAGTTCCCGTTGCTAGCAATTGAAATGAATACTTGTAATTGGAGGAGGAACAAGGGCCACGAATATAAACGGTGCAGAAGGACACGTTCCAGCCTGGTCTGGCCAGAAAATGAAATGGTCTGTACGAAATACAGCCCTCCACATCAGGCTAGGAAACGGAAGGCATTGCAATCGTGTGGGTTCATTTCAACTAGCCGCTATCTATATGTTTATACCTTAGCTCCTGCTAACCAATAAGTCATCTTGACATAGGTCGGCAATCCGACCCATCCGAGCCAGGTACCCGAATGCTGTCAACTCTCAAGACTAAGATACTTCACGACCAATGACATGATTGCAGCAATTGCACGAGGCTATTCGAAATCTACGCGTTTGCGTAGCTGCTGGCTTCTCTCTTCCTCGATCCACCCCCCACACAGAACAACAAACGAAGCGAAGGTTTGAGCGTGCCGAAAACTTCCCATGTCTGTACCGCCACGTCAATGCACATCAATGGTTTCCTCTGACGCCAATTTTGCATATGCCTTGATCTTGGTATCGTACACAAGATAGTAAGCTTTGGCCTCCCCCACACATTCGTGATTATAGAGGTGCCTGGATATTGCTCATGTAGTGCTCGACTGCATTGCCAAGGCCTCGGAACTGACCGATATCCTTTCACTTAGAAGTTCAAAGTTTGATACCAGCAGTAAGGCAAGACGATCCGCGATTCTGCGCGTTGGTCTGCAATCTGGGCATAGATCAAGACCTGCTTAAGCTAATTAGCAATCCCATTCACCTTGTCAATTATTAGACAATTTTGCGGTCAGGTTGCTGTCCTGGGATTTTTTTCAAATGCCTTTTGGTCCCCCTCAGCAGGGTCGACGGAGGCCAAGGTGTTGCAGCTATGTTTATACCAGGTAGCTTAGAGATAGCATCCAATGTCCCCTAGTGCTCGAGCCGGTGATATAGTGGTACCTGGTACCGCTGCATCCGTTACCCGGAATTCCTCTGATACAGGCATGTGATACATAAGAATGGATGCATCGATGGCCCGGGGAAGTGTGCAGTGGGGAGGCTAATTTGCGCTCGAACGACGATGTCACCATAGCTAGTTTGGGCAATGGATATTTGCTTCCAACAACAGCGTCCCCGAGACCATTCCAGCAATATCTCGGTCGATTGGCCTCTTGGTAAGTCAATCTAGAGTGTTTATCCCAACGAATTCGCGAAGCTACATGGCATCTAATCAACCCATAATATTGACGGACGGTAGGGTTCTAGCATCAGCTTCGAGGAAACAATTCAAGAAATTGTATGCTTGTGCGAGATTTCCTCGGCATCTCAATCAAGAGTATGGGGCTGTGCACCGTGTCGCGATGTCGCGTCGCCCGAGCTCGCGAGCGCTGGATTCGGGCCTCGAATTCAATTCACAATACTAAAGACTTGCACAAATCACTTGCACTGTACCACTACATTGTTACATGGAATGAGATTGGGATTTAAGTACCCTGGTGTCCTCTTCAATGCCGTAGAATCAAATGATCAATGCGCAGCCCATCATTTGCAAGCCAGGTCAAGCGAAGGATCCTAATGTTTTGCTTTTTTTCGCGTTTTTCTCGCGTTTCAAGCCAGCTAAAATCTGTCCCCTTTGTCAGCGCAGTGGCCGACACGGGATACAAGCGTCGAACGCTAGGGCCTGAATCTCCAGAATTTAATCTTCGTTTTCTCCATCATGCCCTCCGCCTTAGATTTCCTAACCCGTGAGTTAAGTCACGGTATGCAGTCGGTACCCAGCTTGCGAAATGGTCCTGGTACTTGCCGTGCAGATATAATCAGGACTAACATTACGTCAGTCAAGGTTCTGTATCTATTACTCTATTCGTAGGTACTAGCAAAGTCGGAGAATCCTCCTTCACACAGAATCTGTCGACTCGTCGCAACCTTGCGAAGCAGCCTGGAAGGCTTCAGGCTAGCCTCTTGAGACCGTCTCCTCCAGATTGAAGCCGACGAAGCAAGGAACATTCGAAGCTTCCCAAACCTGATCCTTCCCAGGCAGATTTGACCTCGTCGGTTACGTCGTTGTTCGCTACTGTTATCAATAGCCGGAAAGTCTCGTTCGCGCGATATAAATGGTAACAAGATGTCCTCTCTCCAACGTCCAGCCAAAAGACTAAGGTCGTCCTCTGGTTCAAAGCCAACTTTGATTCAAGCGAACTTGCCAGTCCCTATCCTATTCCGCCAGTTGGACCCGGCATTCGCTGTGATCAAATGTCTGGAAGCTATCGCCACTGAGCGCTTACTTCGGCAATCAGACTTGATCGATCGAGTGATCACGGACACGTTTCTGGGCAAGATAGAACCCCAAAACAGAAATCGAACAAATATCAAAGAAGCAAAGAGTTACATATGCCGCCAAATAGGCCCGATACTTTACCAACTCATTACACAGTTTATCGATTCCCTAGACGATACTGACGCCCCGTCCCCCACCCAAGCTTCACCGAACATATCTAAACGCAAGATATCCCAGACGCAGTCGACCAATGCAGTTGCTGGAGAGGTTTCCCATAGTGCCAGCCTTGGAAACGAGTCTAAGAATGCCGTTTCCGCGCTCATACCGCCGTTTCCTACGTCGCTGCCTCACGCCTCCCCAACTGTCGAGCACTGGCTACAGACGAACAACAGTGCATTTCCATTTCGTCAGGACTATGGCCTCATTCAACCACCTCAGATTGCACGAAAGTTAACCTTGACGCCCCCAGAGGAGTCAGCTGGACCGCTTGAATTCCAATTTCCAGAAACTGTCAAAAGCAACCCTGAAGTCAGCCCTGAGGACAGCACTCCTGCTTCCAAGACATCGCCCGCACATGCCAACGTTGCCAGAGAACCAGCGCCAGAGCAATCCTCCACAGGCAAAAATGCAAATACAGCCACTGACAAGCAAGAGACCCGAAGTGTCGTCTCCGCTGTACGAAACAGAACGCGCTCTAGCGCGACTATTCGAACCTGTAGTTTTTGTGCTAAACCATTGCCCAGTCCCAGCGCTCGAAGGTAATCTCCACGGATTCATGTAATCTTGCCACACGTTTAAATGTCATGATACTCTTGTTTACATCTTACAGAACGTGCTGATAATCATTTACAATATTCTTATTGAATACTTTTCGCAACAGGGAACATGAATCGATTCACATTTATCATCTCTGTCAATACAAACAGTACCAGTGCAAGCAAAACGGCTGCCAATATCGGTCTCATCGTCCCCGTGAAGTCATCCACCATATGAAGAATCGACATGATTGGAGCCCTAAGGGTCGAAGGTTCATGATCGAAGATCTGATAGATCACGGTCCACTCAGCGAGGACAGGATGGCTACTCTACGCTTTCAATATCAGACGGAAAGGGCCTACGCGTCGGAGAATCGCATTTCGACGTTGTTGTCATCGGAAGATGGAAAAGCTGGCGACAGAGACAATGCAGCGGAACTTGATGATATAGGTATATATACCGGTTCTAGCTAGAACTAAACAACAGATTGTTCCAGAGACCTGAGTTTGCTGTTTGATCCATGATGGCTATCTACTGGACAACCAATTAACTGACTTATTATCGTCTCTAGTTTCCCATAATAACACGCTTATGTCGGTGGATTATTCCTTCACACAACCCCAACTACAGTCCCATGTACCGCCACAAATATCCTCGTCCATGTTCGGTCTAGAATCTCATCTAGATGATACAAACAGTATCATGGTGCGGGACAACATCGATCAGTTATCGCAGGTCGACTATCAATTAAACGAATTCATAGCCTTTAGAAACTCAATTGGGCACTTTGGCCCGCCAACTTATCTTCCTCAAGGCCCTCAACTGGTTGGTGTCGGAGCTCATGCGCGCTCCCTGCTTACCGGCGATATCCCTCCCACCCTTGATGTTGAAGAGGACGCGCAAGGAGAGAATGATGTTGAATGGTCGAAGGATGCAGAGTGGTCAGAGGCCCAAGTGGTGAATACCATGAAAGGTGGATGATCGGACCACAGAATTATACCCGCCTTAACCGAATGAAGTCCAAATCGGCCCATGGCTTCGTTGCCATCTTGTGTGCTCAGATTCTTGTCTTTGAGGCCGCGAGAGTTATCTTGATTTTCTACGAATAGAATCTCCGACGGCAACAACCACCCTTGGAGTTATGGTTTATCATAGTCTTGCGACTCTGGTAAATCCAGAGGTGCCAAGGTTGCGCGACCTATCAAACGCGCTATTGTTCGGCATTCACAGCATCACCAAACATATATTCGCTGGGTGGTATGGCTGTACTTCATTCCGAGAGCTCATCCAGAAAACTACCACGAACAGCTCTAACGCAGTTCCTGAGAGGGAACAACCTCATGAACCATTTTACTACCTTAACGATTTCATTCTTGTTATGAGCACCTTGTTATCGTCTCGTCGACTATCTGCGGACCTTAATGTACGGTGCAGAGATCTTTGTGTTGAAAAGTCTGCTCTCGTACACGAGGCAAGCCTTAAATTCCTTGACCTGGCAATCCGACCAAAGAGCTGTGGCAACCTCACCACCTGAATCACAGCACCCCCCTATGGCTACAGCTATGTTTAAATGCTATACTGCTTCCTTTTTCTGGACGCCAATGACCCCACAGAGACCAACTGCCTTCTCTTTAATCACTTTATTTCATCCTAGATTTCTTATGCACTGTACATACCTATACACCAAGACATCGCCGCCACGATATTTCAGCTGCGAATCGTCAACCTTGTCCCTTTGTTTTGCATTCATGATTGCTATATATATGCCAATATCTCTTCTGCATTTATATCTCGATAGCAGAGTTACTGTGGAATGACTTTTTTCATGAAGTCAAATGTAGCTGCCTTGTGTCATTTTTGCGCAAAACATTCTCAAAGTGGAATCAAATCATGCTACAGCACTATTCAAATCGCAAAGCATGGAAAACTTTACAAGAATTTATGAAATGGGCAGAATCACAAACCTTATCTCGAAGATTACTTGAACTTGCTACAGCGTTAGTAGGTTGTTAATGTTTTGTAATCTGGACGGCCGATACAAGAGGGCCCAAACGGGGTTCAAGCGGGGCGACCAATTAATAAAAATATTCTACTTAAAAAAAACCACGATTAGAGCATGCATCTGGATGGAGGCAAAAATATCTCAACGATGAAAGTTAGCATCTGTGCTTCTCGATTCTTTTCCAGTTTTAGCATCTGAGAGCAGCCTATTATAGAGGTCGCATGGTATTATAAGGTCTCTCTAGTTGTATATACGTACGCAAATTCCAAAGAAAGTCAGGGTATGAATACACCTACCAAACCTAAATCGAGGCGAACCGAAGGTTACATTAGTAATGTACAGGGTTTTGAGACAGGAGCCGAGCGGGGTCAGCAATGTGGCAGCTCTGGACTCGCCACCACGGATCCAAGCTCCTGGGATAATGCTGACTCCTGGCTCGGAAATTTTTCTTGGGTATTGCTGTTCACTTATATGTTACTCAGATGTCGATTGTTCAGATCAAGTCAATCGCGATTCTTTAGTCGCTAGGAACATATCAACGTATCGACAGAATAAAACTCAATATTAATTAATATGAAGATCATGTCCCTGACGCTGAAAGCAAGTGTGTCTAATAAGACGATATAGTTATTAGCTACGAACACCCAGCAGGGCACAGTATCCTAACCAAGTATTTGCTTAATCGACACCCTCCCTAGGCCCTCTTATAGATCAGACGGTCTCACATAATATAGGGGACCTGTAGGCATACATAAGCAGAAGATAAGCCGGAACTGCCATTTACCGAGGCCTCAAGGGATCCATTAACCCCGTAGCTAGCGGACGGAAAGTTCACGTTCTTGTAGAACAATTGCACAACGTTCATAAGTATGCCAGTCAGATCGTATGATTGACCCACCCCCACCCCCCCTGGAATCAAAAACTATATTGTGTAAGTCTACGCGTTCGATGTTACAAGGTCACAGGTATTTTAACATTGACAGAGCAAGAACAGTTGGTGTCAAGTAGGCCCGGGGTTCGCCCATAAGTACACAGCCAAATTGCCACGAACACACTCGGGGCTTTGTATTTCACGGTGGTCTGGCAAGACCACGTAGTATACACGGCAGGCGAACAATGAGACTCGGAATGTCTCACACCAATTCTTCATCTCTAGCAGAACCCAAAGTTCGTGCAATGTCCGTTCAGATAGGTACACTGACCCATTCAGCGGGGCTCCATATATACACATATATTGTCATCGATACAAATGTAGAAGTGAATTCATGGGATCCTGCACGGAAACGAGTACCTGACCCACATCCAAAATCCTGGCAGATGATGCAGTCTCTGACAAAGCACGTGCCTCCGTATGCGGACTCCAATGCACCCGGGATTCAGTGACTTGGCCGCTTGGGCTGAACCGACCCTCCAGCGACCAATAAGACTATTGCGTAACCCTTATCAAGTGGATATCCAAGCGCCTTTTTCCTGTTCGGATATGCAAGTCAGAAGCTCATGTGGCCAGTCAAACTCCCGATTTAGAAACTAATGCAGTCGATGATGCTTCCAGCACTAACATTGGATGCAGGATGCTACATATTTAAATATTTACGGCATGTGGGTAAGACTGCCACTCGGCGCACGGATTAGTTTACCCCTGGCAAGGTCAAGGAATACCGAAGGCCGTCGGAAACCCTATTTTAACAACAGCAACCCCGAGATTAGGCAAGGCTGAGTCAATTCCCTGCTTTCTCCAACATACTGATATCATGATATCAATTGAGAGATAGAAATATTAATTGATTGCGATCTCGCAAGTTCTGATCTTTCTCGCGACATCGATAGTTTTTGAATACTCGAGATAAGAGATGGTTTCGCTGGAGTTCCGGATAGCATTAATTTCATGTGATTAGTCCACTCGACATCGTATACGCGTAGTCCATTAGACATCGCTATAACGCGCGTGGCGGCGAAAGAGGACTAGCTAGTACTGGTGCTTCTTTTTTCCATTTCTTTCCTTTTTTTCCATAGCGTTCAGATGGCATGAAGCGTTTTGCCAGCCAAACCTAACATGCAAACAGATACCATCTGGATCAGCCAAAGCAATTGCAATTTAAATTATCAAAACGTGGATTTAGCTTGGAATGGGCTAGCTTATCTGATGGCACGATTGATTAACCTAACACAAGCCAGAGGTATGATATCTAGATATCATCTTTGGAGGTTGCCTGGTTGTACATGTACGTCGTGGTTGGCTGAGCTCAAAGACCACAATTAACCGGAACGCGTGGTCTCGTAAACGGAACGCGGTTATTCGTTGTGATTTGCAAGCGAAAGAGCACAGCCCCCGCGTGTTTCGTTAAAAGCCGAAATACGTAAGAAAGCCGCGGGCGAACAATCCTGAACTATCCGTCTCAATGTTATCTCGATATTGGCACTGCTAGCGGATTTTATATTTCTGACACATTCCGTGACATATCATATCATTTAGCGTAGCTACAGCAAAGATAGGGCTCTTAGTCGACTGTAGTCGTTATCTCGGGCTCATTTCGACGGGCTCAATCCGACTGTGCCGGCAATTCCCTTTAGCTCCATCGCCGTTCGAACATGTTTAACAACGGCCCGAGGTTAGCCGCAAGCTAATGGAGCTCGTATCAATCTACATACATCTGACAAAACTGCAGTTGAATCGGGTTCCCCGATAATCAACGTTCAATTTGTCGCTAGTTTAGCCCAGAGTAGATTCCTGTGTAGGCGCTCAACATGCATATCAAGACTCAAGTCGCCGTCTGAAGATCTTGTGCGAGATATCTCGTAATTATCAGTACTAATGGTCTTATCCATTGGAGATCGGGGTGACCATGCATGCGATTATGCAGCAGAGACGCACATAGATATAGGATAGTTCCTCAAGATACGATACCACGTACAGCGCAATGTATACCTTGACTAGGGCCGATGATATCTTCCGGTCAGGAGACGATGATAAATCATATGACGAGATATAGCAGATGGTCAACGAATGTCAAGTAAGTACGAAGGAAGTCCTAGGCTTAATTACTTACTTAGTCATATACTTTCAAAAGAACGCTGAGTTGCGCAAGTTCAGATACTGACGTCATAGTCCGAACATAGAAGCGTTCTGCATCCTCCTTTAGTGCGACATGGCGATTAAATCGGGTCCCCTATCTTACTTTCCACATCTGCGCCGGCCCTGGGCGCCTCAGTTGATAAAGAGTGGCCACGTAGCACTACGTATTCTTTCCATCTCAGGAGACACGCTGACAAAGCGAACAATCTAGTTATTCGTATTCAACAAGGCTGGAATTTCAGCCTCGCCGTCTACTTAATTGACCTTTACAATAATTCAATTAGGGCAAACTGACGGATAACTCTTTATGGGCGCAATGCATCGAATCAATATAATGCATCTGTCGCCGCAACATTGGGATGCCTTCCGCTGCACGTCCGCGTTGGCATATCACAGGATTTATCCGGTGCATACAATGGATAGAGTCGGGTTACCACTACAGGTTATGTTCACCTTCACATGCCATTCCAATGCACCAGAAACTCCGCCAACTATCTGAAACAACGTCTCCAATGAACAAAGGAGCAATGTATAAGGCTAGAAAATCCGGGGTTCTGTCGCATGATTGGACATGGGATAATGCACTAGTGGTGAACCATCTCATTCTTGCCTTTATCCGTCGGAGCTTTGATGCATCCCCTTTCTAGAACTGGTGGTATAGTTCGCTGCATAGGCATCGCCTTGTTTTCAGCGATAAAGGTGGGTCGCTAGGTGCCTAGTCTATGTAGCCACTTCTGCCATTCTACGTCAAAAATCAAAAGTCGAGTCGAGCGCCTGCAATGCTATTGGCCCCACTGCATGCATTGGATGGATGGGAGGGTGGGACACCTGACTCTGCAGTCACGGCAATTGTTATCATGCAACCGGCGCCGGCGTGCACTTGCAAGTCATCTTGCTGTCGGATGCTGAGCCGGAAGCGCGGCTTTCGTATCGTTCGACGCCATCACCAGCATCCGGATTTGATTTCACTGGACGATTGTGATTTGAAATCAGATCAGACTATACAACAAAATGATAGACGTGTATAGGAATGAATATAATGCTTTCAAACGAATACAGGTATTGGTTGATTGCTTGATCAATCGATAATATGTGTTTTAATTTAGCGCGAACCCCCACCAACGTCGCGACAGATCATAAGGCCCTTCGAAGAGCCCTGTCTCATTTGACTTAGTCGAAAAAACGGAAGGAAAAAAAAATTGCGGATTTTCTCCTACACTGCCCCTCCGCAAACGCAGACACGCAAAGGGTCAGGGAATCTCCCTGTCTCCAATTGACTTGTGTCACACAGTAATTGGTTAGGATATCGCGGAACCAGCTGCTAGGATATTTCACTGCAGCACCAGAGCGATCCCCCGCGATCAATGGAAAACGCGAGATTGATCGACCAGGGCTAGGCAACTTCTCGCTGTAGTGTCAGACGGATTTAAGCATGGAACATCGAAGGACATAGTTCTGGCAGCTCTGATCCGATATGAAGTATATATACGAATCCTGCGGAAAGATTGTTCCGTTCGGCCGGCCGTGCAGAGCGTCTATACGTCGTTGTGGTTGTCCCATCGTACCGAAGGAGGCAGCCCAGAGAAAGTATGCAGCTCGGCCTCGTGTCATGATGCCATCCATAAAGGGATACATATGCTCTGATGAGCTCCCCAAGAGGCTGACTTACCTGATGGCTTTATTTAAACGACCGATGTTCGTCCAAATTTTGATAACATGGTCGGTAACTACCACTTTGCTTCATCGATCCCCTTGAACGCATTCTCAGAAAATCCCTATACTTGATCGACAACATATTAACAGATATTCAATGACTGTACCTGCAGAATTGTCACCAGACTCGTCAGTACTGTCGTTAAGCGGTGATTTACCGCTAAGGAGATCGGAGTATTTCGAGAAGAATGAAACTTTTTATGGCCCTTTGCCTTTTCAACAACCCGCCGATGAGTCTGTCTATATCCTGACGGAAACCTCAGCTGTCAATTCCCCCGGACTGCAACCAGACATTCAAACCATCAAGAATCTTGGGGTGTCTTTAACGGAAAAGGTGAAGAAACTCTGGACAAGAATTTGGGGGTCGGTCTCAAGTTGCGAATTCGAGTACTCCACGACGGAGTCGAAATCACAACAGGCGGCTTTAAGATTTCGTGAAACACTTCGAGCTAGAGACGAAGCGCACAACCTGCATATTTCACTTATATCTGGTGGAAACGATACCCGTATTGCTTTCCGTTCAGAAGATTTTGCTGATCTTGACGCCGCACTCGACGATGCTATCGCCAGCAGTATGATCGTTGAAGGTGGCGACGAGGCAAAAGAAGACGACCTTGATGGCATAATCAAAATCTCTCTGGGCGTGCAGAAAACTGCGGATGGTAGCGAAACGAAGGTTATCATCGTTGAGAAGCTCGAAACAGAGGGTGAGTAGGCAATGCCTCCAATTTTGAACACATAATAGTGAATGCTGATGATCTCGAAACAGGAGAGATTGATGCGATTCTATAAGAAAATGCAAAGGTCTGATAACCTAGCAAAGCTGGTCTCGCGTGGGGCCAAACCGCAACGAGCAAAGCCGAATAATTTGGATCGTATTTCAGTTGTACTTAGCAGGCCGAGGATGGAGGTCGAAATGGTGTTGGGGCGTCAGGTTTCTCGATTATGTATAGTAGCAGTAACGTGGAGGTGGAAATTCGAACTTGTGTTTTTTGTTCTGCTCAAAGTAAACCGCAAAGCGTGTTTATAAGTTCCACACCCAAGTGAAGCGGATGGAGAAGTGCTCCTTCGAAGCGCTGTGCGGGGTCTTCTTTCTCTTCTTGGCTTCCGCTTTGCGGGGTCAAGCATGAATTTATCACAACGCCCTCCACTTTTTCTGCTCCCATTTCCCCGCACATACTACGCCGATAAGCTGTATTTGAAATAGTGAGATACCGAGATACCTATCCAAAGGTTCGTGGTGTATGCAGATTCAAGATGCTCATGCAAGACCTTTTTTCGACACTCCAGCGCTAAGTGGTCCACACGCTTAAGTAGGTCATGGCACGTCATCGGGATGGCTCGTAGTTAAAATTTATGCATGCGTGGGCCGCAGACGCCAGAACGGCTGGCAGTCCTGTGGTCCTTCAGCTGATCAGATATCTAATTGCAACTGTTATACATACTTAGTATACTAGTATATGCACGGTCAAGAGACCATTTGTGCTTGCTTGCTATTTCGCGTCCATGGCAGAGTACTTGGAACGGGAACTTTAACAACGATGCTGATGCATCGATGGGGGTTGCTCCAGACCACAAAGGCAAAGTAATCATCCCGCGATGCTGGTACCGTGTCGCAAGCTAGTTGCGTCCACCGCAGCACACTTACTGTAGCCGTCCAATTTGCGACCCGAGCAAACGATATCGAAGCGCTGACATAGCGTATATTCTGACCTGACGGGATCGCGCATCCCCGAATGTCTCCATACGCATCTACACATAATCACCCACAACGAACTGGTAGGCAAGCAACGCATCACGCTTCATTTAATCAAGAAAGAGACTGCACTGGACATACAAACACGAGTGGCAAATGTGGGCATCGAGCTCATCTGAAATTCAGCCGCATCTCGGCTACTCGCAGAAGGGTAGTTCAAGCTGAGCTCACCGAGGAGATACAAAACCGGCTTGGAGGCATTTGATGAAGGACTTTTGGAGGAAGAATGAAGCAAGGAATTGACATGCAGAAGCAGTTTGCTAAACAAGAAAGGGATGCAATGCGAGGCGCGAATATGTGCGGCTGAGTCCAACAGCATCAACTTTTATTATGCTAGAAGAGAATAGGCCGAGAGTGTAGATAACACACTCCAGAACCTTCAATCACACCAAAATGATATCAACGTCCCAGGATGGCCGTAAAATTCGGGGTCTCGGTTGTAGCTTTTCGCCACGGGTGGTCCAAATAAAATCCCCTCAGCGGCATGAGCATAAGACCTGGCTCCGTAAGAGTGGCTCCTGTTGAAAAACGCTATTCAGCTCCAGGCTGAATGAGGGTGCAATATCAATTTAACCAGCCTCCTGAGTTCTTTTCCTTTCTTTCTAAATGCAAACAGTACGAATATGCCCCAGACTTGGAGTTCGAAAACCGACCCATCAGGACGCTGTTTTCTGCAAAACTTCGGAATCCGAGAAATCTATCACCATGGCGGACTTTTCGAGCGTAGGAGGCCAATGTTAACGCCGAGCGAAAACTTCGAGGCGACAATTGATCTCATGAAATGGTATCCGATGAGGCTGAGAATCGAATCAATACAATGGGGACGAATCTGTCAATGCAACACATCCTCTGGTCAGCCGGGTCATGATACTCTTCAGCGTATCTAGCTAAATTCGAGGGTTCTCGAGCTAGTTCGCCAAGTGGGCACACCATTATCGAAATATCACCATTGAATCCCAGGTAGATAGGCCATGTTATGACCTTCAGCAGCATTCTAGTCCTCTCGACTACTTACCTATGGTTATGAAGCCCGAGAGTTTTTCGACCTTCGCTCTAGGCTGGTGGACTTGGACCTTCTGGCTCGGAACTATCGTCGGCCTTAGGCTCCTGTATCGATCCCCATCCTCCTATGCCGTGAAGGATGTACGACATCCGTCCGCCTCTCATACCACGGTGCCGAGATTTACAACCAAGAGGAAATATAGCTGCGACGAGACTCTCCAAATGGGGACCGATCGGCATTCCTCGTTGATCATGCAGATAGATATCTCTGCTGCGGGGCTCTCCTCTCGTCCTCAAAAGGAAGGACTCTGGTTCGCGAAGGTATGCTTGAATTCCATGTGGAGGATGGATATCTGCACGGTCTGTCTGCGCTTGGCTCCAGTCAGAGTCACCAGAGTCAGTAGCCATTGTTGGCGTCGAGCGAATAGCGACGTCGTGTTCCATGCCATCCTCTGTCTCGCTCTCCGTACCATCCTCTGATTCGACATCTTCGGCATCATTCGACCGATCTGAAGATTCATCTTGCCCGTCCCCATCAGTGCTAGACACCGCAACAGACATACTATTGCCAGTGCCACCGTCGGAGTCGCTGGGAGGTCCTCCAGAAGCACCCACAGCAGTCGGCAACAGGGCTTGGAGACCCCCTTGGCCATTTTCCTCGAGAACATGGCGGTCGGCGGGACTTTTTGGTTCTCTCGGCTTCCAAGTGCCGCTGCCGGAGATTTTGCGGAGACGATCTTTGGTTATCCGTCCGTGTTTAGTGTACCGGTGCGGATCTGGGGTGATGCTGGATGGCGGTAGGTTACGTCTCTTAAGCTGAGGCTCTCTCTCCTTGGTCGTTTGCCTCTGACAAAGCGTCTCTGTCTTCCTAGTCCTTCCAATGATACGATAATCATTCATCTTGAATTAGTCGTATCACCTCACGGTCAGAATCTGGTATCGCTCGCGATTCGCTATGTTTTTCGGGGACGTCTCAGGAAGCACAACAAAACGTTAGCCTGGAAGATGGGAAATGCTTTTCTCAACGATAGGCCGTTCTACGTCTACCTTCTGGCAAACGAGATGAAGTGCCCCTGTGTCAATGCGTTCGTTTATCGAGGAAGTATTCGAACTTAAGCACCTCCGTTGGCGGAATTGTGGCGAGTAGCTCCACAGCCGGTCTGGGACTCAAAGGTTTCGAGATAACCCTACGGCGTACTGGCAATCGGTGAACCACCGAACTGTGAGTAGCATGTCAGCTTCGTTCACTTTTACCGAGAAGAGCTCATCCGCATATGCATACGCTTCGACCAAGAATTGCTGATACTGATGGTCTTAGAAAAAATCGCGAATATTGACGTATAGCAATTACGAATATCCGGTTTATAGGTCGACTATATCCAATGCGATTACCGGATCCACTAATCCTAGTGGCTTTGATCTCTGCTTCAACATCGGCGTCAGCACCCCTTTCACTCTCCAAGTCTGGGTTTAACCAGGATCTGGTCGCCATTTTGCAGGCGGAGTGGATCAAAGAATGGGGATTTTCTCTTACGTGCAGCTCATTCAAACGTGTGCGGAAACAGGAATAGAGAAGCGAATAATCCTATCGCGTTGCAGACTTCAACTTCGCAGTTGAACTGCCTTTTGATGCCCCGTTCGTGAGCGAGCTTGACGATTGGTGTAAGTACTATATGGCGCCCCTTTCCCGTCAGTATATAAGGGTAAGTTGGACGTCCAGCTAATGCCCAAAATTTAGCTTTTACGCGACGAATATATCATACATCTGCAAAGCACATTTCGAATTCAGCAAAACATGGGGCAAAGGAAGCCTGAGCCACAAGACAACATGAAATGGATTATTTCGAGCGTGAATGGAACTAGGAGGCTTGTTTGTCTCCGTGCTAAAGAATTCTTCAAAGGTGGTTGAAAATGATGGACCTATGAGATGAAACGAGGATGACCACTGCTATGGAAAGATGTTTCCCTCTGGACAGAGCTAGAGAGTATCGGATGGTTTTAAAGAAACCAGTAACAACTTTCTAGGCTGAGATTGTTAGGAATGTAGCTCTCTGAGCACGCGAAAGGTCTGCACTCGGCGGGAGGGTGCCCAGGTAGAACGGCCTGATCGTTTGCACTCTGATCGGACCCGAAAGTCCTATCCACCAGCAAACGACATGCCCGACGACTCGACACTCTTTCCCCTACCGGCTTGGAAAATCAGAACCTGCTCGACCGTCCCGAATTCAACCGCAAAACATGTCGCTTCTCGCCTTCTTTCGTTTGGGCCTCTAGCTTGGTATCATGCACTCAGCAG
Organism: Orbilia brochopaga; assembly: GCA_036872635.1. Taxonomy (NCBI): domain Eukaryota; kingdom Fungi; phylum Ascomycota; class Orbiliomycetes; order Orbiliales; family Orbiliaceae; genus Orbilia; species Orbilia brochopaga. The sequence goes on along the minus strand of JAVHNQ010000010.1, from coordinate 1,181,014 downwards.
GAAAAAACCATAGCACTAGGCAGCCATACATCATCCATGGATCAGCTCCCAGCTCACGCAAGTAGCCAGTTACGAAAACCCACTACCAACGCCGCCGCTTGATAACTACAACACTGGCGGGAGATATGTTCTTGTGGTCACGACGAAGTCCATCAACGACACTACGGCCGTGATGGATCTATGCCGAGTGTAGCTCGACTTGATCTCTCGGTGTTATGATATCAATACACGGCCACAGCCATAGCTCTTCTGGTCTACACCTGGAAACCAGAACGCATTGCAGGATGCTCTTTCTGGATAGTTGTCCTTGCTCTATTTTCCGTGACGGGTAGATAAAGAAACTCAAGCATATCGCGAACAATGTCAGATTCATACCTAATGTTTGCGTCGATATACGTTGTATTAGTCGGGGACGATGTGACAGTAGGTGTGGAGGAAAATAAAAGTGAGCCCGTAAATACGCTCGATCCTCGGTCCGACCACTATATATCGATATTTGTGTCTGGGGGGATTTCTGCGTCTGTTAACGAATATAGTTCCGGCTGGGAAATTGCTGAACTATAAGGTCACAGGTGCGAATATGGGTTGAGAACAATCACTCCATGGAAAGGGTGACATTAAACTCGTCAAGGGGTGTGGTGTAGGTTGCAAGATTCAGGCCCACGCAGAACGCAAAGGAGGACAGGCTAAGACTCACTTCTGACAAGTCCTCCGCCTCTCTAACCAAATCAGTGCGAGCCTGCTCCCTTCACCTCGCTATTCACTCTACTCAGGCAAAGGTTCAGCGAAGTTGTATATTGCCCAACAGCTTCAAAACTTATTGCCTCGGAGACTTTCTACACCATCTCACGCTTAAACTCCATGGATCCAGTTTGTCAAGGAGAGATCCCCACAGTCTTAGCTGCAGGATCCAGAATTCGAATTACACCGTAAATTTCTGCATGTAGATATGTTATGTGGATTATTACAGGCCGCCTCTAAGTTCTGATTCCGCCAAACTACTTTGCGAATATCTTCCTCTTTCTTTCGTTTTCTTTATTTTCTTTACTTTTTTTTATTTTTTATTTTCTTCTTTCTTTCTTTATGAGATTTCGAAAAGCTTACGTCCACTGTACGTGGAAGCGGCCTGCCGCATGGCAGAATGGTATGAAGGATTCCTGCTGAACCTCGAACCACGGATTAGCTAAACTTATCCCCAGAACTCGGCCGATGGGCAGTCATGTTCAGGATAGAAGACTATGGAATCGAGAAAATTTTTACTTTCTCCTTTTGTAAGTGTAGCCTGGAGCCGGAATAATTATGATATTTTCTTTTGCTTTTCCCCTAATCTCTTGCTCTGATACATATACGCGTAAGCTCGTGTCTTTGCATCCCCGGCTTACTCTGCGCACACGATCGATTCGAATGTGTTTCGCTCAGGCGCTGGTGAGGCTCGTTTGCTCCATATTCCTTCATCGAATAATGCGAGAGGCATAATGAAGCATCCGTGGGGTGCCGTGAGATAGCTTGTGTTTAGCCTGGACACCGAAGACATGCGTTTCTTTTTGCTGTTGAAAAAGAAAGAAATAAAAAGAGTAAACTTAAATTTGTAGACATTTCTTTTTCGTGTCGCCAACTGGAGTACTCCCTCCCGTGCAGGCTTATTTCAGTATAATATAAGTACTTACTTACCTACATATATAAGTATGCTACAATTTGTTCCGGCAGCTGATTCCCACGTGCCAGGATTGCCCAAGACATTATTGTGTAAAGTTGAGAGTATCTGCAGTGGTGTGATGCGGTTGGCTTGTCTAAAGTTGTTTATCTTTGCCGTTGCTGGTAAAGTAGCTTGCGTTTCTTGGGATTCGAAAAACGGGATAGTATACAGCGTGATCCTCAAAAGATTCCTCACGTCAGCCCCTGCAGTGACCTACCCGAACGGTCCCATGTTGTAAATGCAACAAAAGCAGCGAAGGCGCACATTGCAACGTTGAAATTCTCTGCGGCTCGAGTTCAAAGTCTGGCTGCAATGACGCGCCTCCTTGTAACTAGTGAGCTGGAACAAGGTTCATGTTAGTATCAGTGCCAAGCGGCTTATGATGTCTTCTGGTGTGCCTTTTACGAATTGTGTGGGGGAAACTGGCGGGATAACGTTAGTCCCACCAGTCGCGACTATCACACTAAAGGCGGGACTCATGATTGGTCCGAGTGGCTGATAATAAAAGTAAGTCTCCTGGAAGAGTCCATTTTGTGGAAACCGCCATGCAGGTGAAAAAATTTTCAACATGAATCCAAACGATCGCCCCACTTTCGTCAAAATGCAGCAGCTTCGCAGACTTCAGGTATGGAGCTTAGCCTTTCAAATTCGAGGCGAGCTTGAGATTGCGGGTTGGGTCTGAAATCCGGGGGGCAGTATTAGCAGTTTGCAATGCGCATTAATGCATGCTAACCATGTCAGCCATTGAACCGGCTGCAGCTGTCACGAGCACCTCCCGTTGGTATCTCAGGCCCAATCTGTATTGCGCGCACATGTGGAAGAATTTGCTCCTTTTGGCGATGGCGCATTCGGTTGATCGGTTGATCCTGAGTGCTGCCCTATGCAGATGCAGATGAAAATAGCTTACTACATGGAATGTGTGTATGCAGTACACAAACTTCGTTTTGCTGTCGACGTGTTTTGTGGGTGGAAGACCGTCGGAACTGCCTTGCTTGCTCTGCCAGCGCCGGTGTAAATCGGTCAATCCAACAGTTCAACTTGGATTGTTGGTGGCATGTCTCGGGAAGTGGTGGCATGTCTGGGACTGGCATATTGGATCAATCCGATTTGTGCATCAAATGGCTTTGCGCGAAGAACAATCCAGTGCCCACACACAGTTAGAGTTTGAACGACCCCCAAAATATCCACGATATATATATAAGTACTCATATCAATATAGATCTCTGAGGCTAACGTTATAACGTCCATATGGAGCTGAAATCATATTGCGGGCACTTCCGTCAAGCTTTCAAGCTCGTGTGAAGTGATACTTATCAGTGTTCTAGTTCTGGGGAATTGTACTTATCCCTTGCCTTGTACGGAGTATACGCACCCTTTCTTTTTTTAACTCGCGTCTTCTTCATTTCGCGTCGCCTAGGTCTGATCACTCTCCCTCAAAAGAGAAGGAAAAGGACATGCAAAAGAAGAAAAACAAACTTAAAACAGAACGCAGGAGAAAACAGGAGAAAAAGAAGCCATTCGAGAAGGCAAGGGAAAAGAAATATGCTGACATGCTTTGACTTTCTCGGGCGCATTATAACTCCTGGGCTTGGTACGGTTTACACAGGTAGACACGCGACGTTAACTTGATCACTTTCGACCGAGGTTTCGCCAGTTACAAAGAAAAACTAAATACGTTTGTTACTATACAGGACATGCTATGAATCGGCAAGAGCATTATCCACTGGGGACAATACGTATTCCAAATCTCGAAGACCCCTGGACAGGTGACGCTCGAAGCTCAAGCAGACGTTATAATCTTCATCGTGTACATGTATGTACTTGTACCTTGGAACCAATGCGATCTTTGCATGCAAGTCAGCTGATTTAGACGCATACAAGAGATACAAATTTGCGTGCTCGCCCCATATTAGCAGACACTATAGATCATGATATCAAAGGTCTGATGTCACCGCTACAGCACTTGCGATTTTTCGTACTTGCTCGGCCGTGCCCAGCAGCTAGCCCGGGTCTTCGAAGCTTCGGCGATTAGGATGAAAATAGATATCCTTGAAAGGAATGAACCCGAGAACGGATATTTTGGGGAACAACATGCAAGAGAAGAGGGACATGGCTATCAGCGGGAATGGCCGGTCTGGCCCCGTGAGGTCTTAACGGTGAGGTGAGGTCTATAACCCGAATCAAAACGCAGATCGTTGTCCGTTGTTTGCTGCGTGCGAGCATGTGCCACGGCCGGGGAACCGGTTCCGAAGGCAAAGAACGCATTGAGCACCTCTGATTAGCTGAACGATATCGCAGGCAGCAGGCTTGGTTATGCATGAAGCATCAACGGCAGTTTGGTTTGCGCCACCTCTCCGAGCTCTTTTCACAATTGCGGGGCACGCAGCAGGAGGAATGCACTAGCCTCGCAGCCGCGAATAGTATACTGTGGCGGTGTGCATGAGTCTGCGCGACCAATGGATTTCGATGTAACATGCCATCTACACATGGCAACTTGCCGTTTTACTGAAATCGCGTATCATCGCCAGATTCAAGTTACGCAAAAAATCCCTCAGGCAACCCCCACATGCTCTCTGCATTCTGCAAGCTACATTGCACCAGCGCGCGAGGGATACATCGAAGTGCACTGTCTGACTTTCATTTCGCTTAGATTGAATCATGATTGTTCTTCTTTGGAAGCCTAGCGTGGTTCAAACATTCGCTGAGGTTCGGTTCCCGAAGCTGTGGCCACAATATGCGTCATGAGTTCATACCATCACAGAAACTCAAGTTGATCGATGATCATGCACCCGGTTTCGAGCGGGTCCTTTCTCATGTCCCTCTACCTCGGACGGCTTTTTCTTGGCTTGTACAGCTCACCAGCACGTCAAGGCATCCAAGTACCATCTGGTTTCAGATTTCTCGTGCCACATGGGTCGTATACAGAGGCCGTTGTGTAGCGTCTACCGCGGGAAAACTCAGCTGGTCAAGGTTTCCAATACCGAGTCATACCGAAGCTCAGCTGGTTTCGCCAGATCCATATTGTTGATACCTTGGCCAAGCTGACATCAACATTGAGAAGCACGCTAACTGCGTGTGTCGGCCGGCAGAATTCCGCCGCCCATGGGAAGTACGTGTAATAGTGGACCTGTCAGTAAATGGTTGTGTTCGGCGACATAACGCTCACAGAACCGGGTTGATCCCGAATATCTGCCATCAATTTAGCTACAGCCATCCTATATTAGGAAGCACGCCGAAACAAGAAGTGTACCAGCTTGGGGGGAGCCAAATGCCAAAATTTTAAGCCTCAAAAAATCAAACATGCATTTGCTGCTACAGCTGTCAACACTCACAAAATCGATGGATGAGGTTGACGCTGCTCGGAAGCCACCGCCGCCTCTTATGCTGGACATAGATGCTTTACGACAAGGCTGCCATTCCAGGCACAAGCCTGACAACGGCTTCGTTTTTTTCGTTCTGCTTTCTCGCTCGCTACACTTCGCGATTCCATGTACCAGCATGCAGCCTGCGCCGCTTCCTTGTAGAATTCGGCTACATATGTACCAATCGTTGACTTTTCTCATTCGTGGCGAGCTGAAACTTGGGGGGCCTATCTTGCCAGCTCTTGCAAATCGGATGGATTTCCTTTTTCCCCTTCCGGATTCCTTCTTTTCTGCTTCCAAGCGCCAGCTCACGGCAGGCGTGGTGCATGTAGAAGCATACATGCATGAATGTCGGCGAGCTGAAAGTCTCCAAGCGAGACGTCCGATGTGGCGCACTGCGATGCCGATGAGCGCAGCGAAACTGGGAGCCAGAAGTGGGGAAGATAATTTAGTCGTGTGATTGATGCTTCTGCTTCTGTGCATTTGGCCAATATAAACTGGCAGCTATATCACCAACATTGGGATCTTAATAGTGAAATCTATCCATAAGCAATTGGAAATGATGAGAGAGAATGGCTGTCGTAGTACGTCCGCCTCGATTTCTGGATACATGTTTGTTGTTCATAATGCAGCATGCCGAATCCTTATTAGCATCAGCCGAATTCCCCGATGCACGCCCGCAAAAGATGCAGGAGTATGCAATGCTAATCAGACATATTCGAGCTCTCGCCTCTGAGATATGAGGGGCAGGCCGAAGCTGAGCTGCTTTCCCACTGCTTGGGAAGAGACAGAGAGTTATCTTCGTGTATCGATCGCCTCGTATTCTTTTGGTGAAGAGGCTCGTGGGGCAAGCACAGGGGCTGTGCCTTCCAGAACAGCGAATCGAATGTGGAAGATAGGTACGCAATTTGACCAGCCTCCTCGCTGACAATGTCAATGCTAGCCTCATTGCGTACAGACATGTAATTCCTGGTCGTTGGTCTCGGGGATGCGCTTGATCGTTCGCCGACCTGTCGCTGGGAATGCTATTGTTGCAAATCTGCACCAGACACTCAAACAGCACAGGTAAATTGGGTTTCAGGTGGTCGTCCAGAAAGACGCCGCTTATAACTCAGTCTGGCGAAGTTTGTGTTGTCGTGGAAGCTGCCCTTGAAAGCTTCGAAGCTCATGACGCGGGCTCCAGGCCGGTTACACAGGTCTAATACCATTCATTCTAGCAGTCTTGTTGCAGGTCCTATCTGAGCGACAAGCGTAAAATAAAAATAATTAGCGCTAGCCACTAGTGTTTCGTCTTATAACGGCGGTATAAACCTAGGAATATAACATAAAGGTACTTAGTACAGTGACCTGAACCAGGCCTCTTGCAACTATGTCGATCGTTTGGATCCCCCAGGTTGATCACCGTTGTGATCAGCAGTAAACCCGTAAATAAATTTATAAACTTATAGAATCAGCTGGTGTGGTTACAGTGTCAGGCCCCACGTCATCTAGTATCTGGTAACTACTACCTAGGTACTATAATGGATAGTTTATATGGTCGCTAATGTAATATTCGTCGTTCTATTATTGCCCACTAGCTAGTCGCACCCTCTTAAACCCAGTTTGATCTAACGTACACACATATTATGAGAATCGTAGCTTGCACCACTCAAACGTATGTCTATGTACCATCTCATGAATGTATCGTCATAAAACGATACAGAAAGCTCAAAGAGTCTATGTCTAGTCTAGTCTAATCATGCTGCCGAAGCGGGATCTGGCTTTCTGCCGTAGACGAAGTAGACGGGAAGATACATGTGTATATCTTTCCTCTTGCATTCTTTCGCCGCGGCGTCGAGTATGGTCCTGCACTCGGCGTGCGACATGTTGAGATAGCGGGTGAAAAGGGCAAGGCAGTATGCGTCCAAGGAGCTGACGAGCTACATTTTCAACAGTATAGTCAGCTTTCACAGGTATAGGATGTTTGGGGTATTGAAGTGCTGAGCTAGTAGACGTACGTTGGCAAGCATATATTTTCCGATCTCTTTGAGTTTGTGGTCCTGCGGCCACATTCCAACCGGCAGCCTGTAGACCTTCTGCTCAACAATGTAGCCAGCTTCTTGCATCCAGCCGGCGAGTTTGTCCATATTGGTGAAGCAGAGGCCAGCCTTTCCAGAGGCGGCGTAGAAGCAGCTAAGCATGCGGCTGAATCCGCCATCCTTGGGCAAGCTGTCGTCGTCCGTGAAGAAGAGAGAAGGGACTTCTTGGACTTCGAGATAACCGCCTGGGGCAGTATGCTCAAAGCAGCGGATGAACAAGGTGCGCCAATCTTTGATTCCACCTGCGAGGTTGCGGATATGGATGAGATCGAAGCTGTCCTTGGGGTAGACCCAGGTCTCTTCGCAGTCGTCGACCTCGAAGCGCAAGTTCGGAGGAACCCAGGTTGGCTGCAATTGAACAATGGCTCGGTTGTCAGCTATCATGTGATGGATAGAAGAAGAAAGGGCTAGACGAACCTGGATCGGACTGAGATCAGTTCCGATAACTTCGGCAGAGGGATATTTGTCGGCAATATCGATGGCCCAGATGCCAGTGCCGGTTCCAATATCAAGGCTATAGTCACTGTTACTATCGAAATATCTGCCGGCTTTATCGATTCCTCCTGGATCAATGTGGGGTTAGTTACTTACATCTTTTGCGGACTATCGCCAATGGGTGCGAGACAGAGCTCTCCATCGAGACGCAAGAGGAAGATGTGATGGTAGAAGTCCATGCTAGAGTAAAGGGTAAGAGACAATTATTCATACAGTCCATAGTCGATCTACTGTGGGGGTCATTCAGCTCACCGGTCTTGCTCTGCCTCGTCATTTGGCATGATCCACTTTCCTTCTTTGTATGCATGGTATCTTCTGCCATTCTCATATTTGTATGCTACGATTGCCCACCATCAAATGTCAGCTTGTCGTATTCAGCAATTGTATATGCAGCCTGCGGTGGCTACTTCAGGTAGATAACCCCTTACCAAGGACGCTACTGTTCAAGCTAGTCGTGTCATCGGCGCTCAACCAGCTGCCGCAGGCAGAATCGGAGTCGCTGACACCGCCGTCAGAGCTACTTCCACCAGTTGTATCTCCTGGATCAGTGATTGCTTGTGCCGCAGCAGCAGTAGTAGCCGTCTCGCTACCTGCTGCAACGGCACCAATAGACCCTTGTTGACTGGACGAGCTTGCAACAGGGAATATGGCCTCGTTCGATACCTCGATGGAGCTCTCGTCGAACTCCAAAGGCGCTGGAGGGCGCGATGATTTCTCGGAATACGGAGCGGTCTCTTTCGTCGCCATGGCTGGCCGGTCTGCTATGCCCTTGCCTTTGTCGGTTGATGTTGAGATTTGTGTCGGCGCGTTAGAAGGATGGGAGCGAGTGGACCGTCTGGCGCCAGGGTTGGGGGTGGTTGGATTGTCAAGACTGTCGGATGTTGCCGAGGTCGCAGTGGAAGCTGTAGGAGAGTCAGGGTCAAGAGTAGGCGACTCGGGAATCGGTGTTGAAAGGTTTTGCGCCTGTTGGCGTGCCTGTTGGTTGTTAGATGTGCTGCCGAAAGGAGAGGTGCGGCGAGACCGTTGGCGCTGGGTTGGAGCTTTCGCCATGGTTGTTGATATACTGCCAAAAACAAGGGGGTCTATCCGAAAGGAAGTGCACAGCTACGATAGGTAAGCAAGCTACTGCTACCAAAAAAATTGATTTTGTAAAGAATAATGAGTTTGGAGGGCCCGGTGATGTATAATATATATCCTGTTGTTAATAATGTTGGATATGTGTATCCGAAACATGGTAAGTGTAAATTATCGGCAGCTGATTAGAACAGACTTCAGCCCCTTATCGCAGTACAAGTATCCTCCAGTAACGTGGATTGCCGTGCCACAAAGATCTTGAAAGTTCCGAAAAAGAGACTTTGTGAAACATTGCACGGAAGGTGCCATATATCAGAAATCTTTGCGACGAACGAACCCGGCCGGGTATACGGGTAGCTTAACCATGTATATTAAATCATCCAATGTCTGCATCTAATTTATTGTTGGTGGCTTGCGTTTAGTCAAGCTTGGTACGTTTAAAGTTCGTAGGTTGTTGGACTTGGACTGGGAGCCATGATTGAAGTCGGAGGCCATGTGAAGTCAACGTGGATTCGAGGACCCAACTATGGGAAGGGGCGCAGATAATAGCCTAGGTGTTAGGAGACATCAACTAGAAGGACTGTGGAACGAGGTGGATAGCTTTGTATAACAGTGAAATCGGAATCGGGGATTTAATACGAATATATTGTACATGCAAGGGGTGTAGTTATCGATGCTTGAAGACTTATTGTATGCGTCTTTGATTGATTATGTTTAGACCAGGGTCATATTCTATTGTAAGCACTGGTGGTCGGGCTCCCAGTCCCAATGCTGAATTACAAGCACATATTCTAGTCCGTGACAGGGTAAATATACCTTATAAGTGTGAATTCTGCGCCAAATCTGGCATGCTGATGAATTTGGTAGCTCTCCTTAACCAAGAATGTGCATTTCGTATACCGAAGTACCGATTTCGTCCCTTTTCATTTTCCGCAGTACCGTAGTTGCATTATGCTAGAAGCGTAGGAGCTCCCTAGATATATCGGGGAGTTTAACTGCGTGCAATCTCGAATGCTTAATCTTGTGTAACGTTATGCTCTGGCTAACGCTCGCTAGTTAGCACTTATTCACGACTCAATAACCGGGATGATCTCTATTCGTGGATGCCAAGCGCCGACAAACCAGCAGTATTTCATATGGGGGGTTTTTTCTTATACAAAAGAATGAACACTAATTGGGCCGAGTCGACTCTCATTGTTCAACAATGGACTTTAGCTCAATCGAATGCATCTATCGTTTATCGTTCGTACAATTGTGAAACCACAGCTACGTACACCATATGGCGTTAGTCTCGTAGATGGATCCATGGACGCATCTTTCCGCTATACCGTGTCATTCTTTTGGTGCGCAGTGGATGAATTGGGACTGGGATAACGCGGGTCCCAAGACTAGGGGTAATGAAAGAGACGGGTTCCGATTTAATGAATTGATGTAGCCGGCCGGGCGCGGGCGATGCTTTACATGGCCGGCTACCATAACCGGCTCATGAACTTTTGGTTACACTGGTTTTCACATTTTCTGTTACGGCAGGAGGTCTCCAGCGCATCCATTGAATGTTCGCTGTTGGAATTCTGGAAACGAAAACGTCGCTACACGCCGGTAGCCCGCTTCGGAGCGGCTAAGGACACTCTGCTTGTCCTAGTACTTGTTAACATATGGCAGGGCAGGGATATATTAGAAATTACAAACACGATCAAGCTCATGGATGAGAAGTTCATCCATTGAATGGGCCTACACTAGGATGGAGCTCTGATCTTATACTCGCTTTGAGAAGGTGTACTTTTGGAGCTCCAGCTACCCCATGTACAGAATTCTCCATGTCGTCCTTCACCAACTGCCCTTTTAGGCATGCTAGTGTCAGAGCAGATAGCCCACAGTAGCGCGCAACCACATGCAAACAGGCCTCTTTCCCCAGGAAGTTCAGTTAAGGTTAAGCTAACGGAAACGTTCCCCGTCCCGCCGGCAAATTCCTGCTACTGGGTTGGCAGTTCTGGGGCGCCGTCTGGTCCTTGCCATTCCTACCAGGGCCCTAGGACGGCACAGCCGAGACAGCAAGAAGAAAATATATGGGGGCCTGGCATGATGAGTGCTTTTTCTTCTTGCGAGTGGCAGCGGGATCGGATGACTTTGGATTTTTGGCTGCTTCGGTTAGGAGCCGAAGAGGTGTGTCTGAGGAGAAACAGCCGATGCAGTCCAGTATTCGGCGAAACGTTGTCTAAGATGCTAGCGAACACAAAGAAACTATTCTTGCGGTTATAGGCATTCTTCCGGCGGCCCCTATGTAATTGCGTAATACAACCGGATGGTATACAGATGACTCCATGTATCACTTATTCGATCTTCGAGGTGCACATAAGGTCGGGCTGCTGTCTGTGGATGTAGGGGCGGTGGCACCTCGACCTTCAAGCTTCTCTCATGCATAAAACGTCAGTGAGGCAATTGAAAGGGAGATTCCAACTGAAGACATGCAATGTTCGGCTGCGTTTAGAGTCGATAGGTACCCAGTCGGTTCTTAGTGTATGTGCGCATGTAACTAGACTGGCCAGCTGGACAAAGCGGCATGAAGTTAAGTGTTGCAGCTTTTGTGTTGGGGCCCATCCCCAAATTGCAATTTGATAAGATAAGATGTGACTGTAAACTGTAGCATGTAATATATTTCTTGGTGGCTCGGCAAAACAAATCCAGCTGTGATCGGATATTACCCAGGCCCGTCGGCTTTGAGTTTACTATTACTCAGGCCCGTTTGTAATAAAAACTGAGTCTTGATTCAGGCCCGTTGTCAATGCAATGGAGTTCAATAGGGTTTGTCATCAAGTGCTGTTTCGACACACACGCGCACGATTCGAAGGTTGGCCAGGATTCAATCAGGCCCGTCGACATTCAGCGCCATTAATTGCTTGAAATTTGCTGCCGGAAGTCAGGCGCGAAGCCTACGTAGCATAATGACTCCTTCTGACATCATCCATATTCCCGACGTACGAAAAGTAGAAAGGCAGTACGAAAAGTACTTTCAATCATGCATGTTGGTGCGGGGGCGTTTGTCGGTACGTAATTTCCCAGTCTGGGCGAGAATCGCGGCAGCTGTCAGCCTTGCGACGAAAACGTCTAGAAAATGGAACCATCCATTGAAATGCGCTGCATCCTTCTGCTCTTTTGGCTACTTCAATTGCGCAGAATACCTAGTGCTTCGAGGGAGCGAGCAATCAATTATCAGGGGCCTGAGCGTGGGTAGACACAAAAGACTTGGAAGAGTTTCCAGACGCGTGGCCTCACCAAAGTTTATCCCGCATCGAGATATCGCAGTCGGGATGACCACTTGCGCGGCGCAGTTTCCTAGCTATAGGTGCGCCAATTGATCTTAACGAAGTTTACCGCGCATGCAGCGAGCCGGATCTTAGCTTCCCAAGGTGCAGACAAAGGACCTCTACTTCCACAGAATCATGCACTTCATTCCGTAGAAAGTGGCGCAGGATTCAGGCCCGTCGCGTCCTCATCAAACGATTGGTGGTCTGTGCGCCTGGAGTGTTGAATATTGCACGCTCTCGGATGTCTATAAAGAAGCTCCAGCTCCCCTCTCAAGACATCATATTATTCTTCAATACCTCGCATCTAGAACTACCACGATATTCTATTACACCTGCAGAACACACTTGCAATACATACCTACTTAACAGTCTGCGGGTATATTTCCAAAGTCTTGTTGTTCAACTTATCTACCAAAACCCTGTCGGAAGAGCACAGTTCAATAACCCCCACACATCCACGAAATCGCTTGGATACACCAGAATTAACCATTTCCTCTGGGACAGTCTACCTCTAGATTATTTACAAAATGAGACACATCGACGGAAAAGCCTGCTGCGGTGTCTACTACGTCCCAGTCGGCCGGGCCGAGACCGAACCGCTCCCTCTTCTGAGCCTCACCACTGAAATTACGCTCTACCCAACGTATTCCCGCACTACTTTCAAACAGCACTTCAAGAACCCTTCCCCGAAAGACGAAATCGCTGAGGCAAACTACGTATTTCCTCTACACACCACCCAAACTATCACCTCTTTCACCTGCCACGTCGGCGAGGACAAGACCCTAAACGGAATCGTACAATCCAAACCAAAGGCCAAGGCAACCTACGATGCTGCAATCTCCCGGGGAGAGACGGCTGGGCTACTCAGCTGGTCCGCCAGCGATGTCTGGCAGACAAAGTTGGGGAATATCCCCGCTGGTGCGTCCGTGGAGGTTGTCCTAACTTGCATAGCGCAACTGCAACATGATAGTGAGAAGGACGCGATCCGTTTCAACCTGCCCACATATGTTGCGTCTCGTTATGGTGTTCCACCAAAGGACGTATTCGATGGCGGCGTTTACAGCTACAGGCCTGGAAAGACCGGCCCTGGCTCCTGGCAGATCCTTCGAGGAGTCAGCAACTGGGTCGACATCGAGGGCGGCATGAAGATCAACGTCTTTGTTGATATGGACGCCCCCGTACAGATGGTGGAGGCTCCGGCCCATCCTACAAATCTCAGGATGGGAACACATTCCCTCTCCGACTCTGGCAGTGGGGAGTTTGATGCTAAGAAGGCAGTTCTTAGTCTCTCTTCTGATACGACGGCTCTGGACAAGGACTTTGTGGTCCTTGTTAAGACAGCGAGATCAGGACACCCCTCTGCCGTCGCCCAGCGCCATCCCACGAAAGATGCGGTCGGAATGATGCTGACTCTTGTCCCGAAGTTCAACCTTCCCATTGCGCGTCCAGAAGTCGTGTTCATCTGTGATCGCTCTGGTAGCATGGGCGGTAATGAAACCCAGCTCCGCAAGGCTCTGGCTGTATTTTTGCAATCTCTGCCGGTTGGATGCAAGTTCAATATCTGCAGCTTCGGCAGCACGTATAGATTTCTATGGGAAAAGTCGAAGACTTACAGCGAGGAAACATTGAAGGAAGCCCAAGCCCATGTCTCTACATTCAAGGCTGACATGGGCGGCACCGAAATGTATCCACCAATCAAGGATGCTATCGAACGACGGTATAAGGATATCAACCTCGAGCTCCTTCTGCTGACAGACGGTGATATCTGGCAACGCGATGAACTAATGTCCTACCTACGTGAGCAATGTAAGGAAAAGACAGTCAGAATGTTTACATTGGGTATCGGCAACGGTGTTTCGCATGCTCTGATCGACGGCCTTGCGAGTGTTAGCGGTGGATACTCTCAGGTCGTCCAGCTTGATGAGAAGCTCGACTCTAAGGTTGTCCGCATGTTGCGGGCAGCGCTCGGCCAGCATGTCAGCAACTATACCCTGGAGTTTCCGGGCGGCGTCTCCACTGCTGCTGAGGAGGATGACTACGATATGATTGGAGATGCAGAAACTTCTAAGAAGGGTGCATCTGAGAAAGTTGCAGCTCCCGCAAAGCAACCGACGAAGATCTCCCTGTTCGACACTTCCGCGGATTTGGACCCGCCTCCAGAGTATCCTATGGATAATTCGGACGAAGCCCGCTGGGCACACCTTCCACCGCTACCTAAGCTCCCGGAACAGATGCAGACTCCAAACGTCATCCCGCCATTGTTCCCCTTCAGTCGGACTAACGCCTACGTTGTTTTCTCTCCGGCTCCGAAAACTCTACCTAGTGTTGCCCGTCTTCACGCTAAGACCATCGCCGGAGACGACCTGGAACTTGAGATCCCGATTCTTCGGATTGACGACGGGAAGGACGTATGCCAGCTCGCAGCTCGCAGCTTCCTTCAAGAGCTCGAAGACGGGAAGGGATACCTCCACGAAGGGGTACTTGAAGCCGAGAATTTCACCCGGGAGAAACAAGAGAGCAAATGGGATGAGATCGTTGAGCGAGAGGGTGTCAGATGGGGCGAGGGTTATGGAGTCGCATCGAAGTGGACTTCATTTGTGGCGATTGAGGATAAGACAGGCAAGGCGCAGTCAGGCGCTGATCAGGCACCCGAGTCCTTCGATTCAGGAGTGCTGCAACGGGAGTAAGGACACGCTCTACCATGATATCCCACGGATTCATCTGCTAACCAGGATACGTTTAGGTCGAGTTCTTTTGGAGGTATGGTACCACTCTCCACTGCGACTCATGGCTTTAAAAAATCCAAAGGTCGTTCTCGGCCTCCGTCAGCCGCGGCACAGATGATGCCGTCAATGAATTTTGCAGCTGCCTCCTCTCGCAGTGCAGTTCGTGGCTTCGGCGCCTTTGCAGGCTCAATCAAATCTTCTGGTGAGTGCGAGAACGCTAATTCATTCCTCTTTTCCTATCAAGCCCCAATGCCGTGGAGTGCGCCGACCGGCACCGGCCTTTCCTACGTTTCTGGTACGTCGCAACCCTCGGTATTCAAACACCGTTGTTGTGCTTATACCAAGGTCTCCTGCCCTGGCCTTGCTGTAGCGAACTCCCCCGTGTATGAGGATTATATCGGCATTATGAGAGACAGCCTCAACAAGTCTACTGCTGCGACGTCGTCAAGTTTCAATAAGCTCGCAGGATATCACGGTACCGACCTCGAAGATTGTCTGATAGATTACTCAGATGACGATGATGAATACTGTCATTATTGATCCCTGGATATTGATGTTTATGAAGATCATATAAGCTGACGAGTTCCTTTTTGCATTTAGTAGCTTCATTCATGTCAATGCCTGGTAGGTACCGCCTTTAACACACCGATATCCCCCCTCCCCCCCTTCTTCCAGTTGAACTCAGCATTTCTTGAATATTGCAGAGCTAACACCGGTTTTGTAGCTCCGGCCCCGAGTGCCGCCGCTAGTGGTCCCCCGCCACCGTTAGTAAGTCTAACTTCGAATCGCTACCCACACGAATCATTGAAGACCGAGAAGAAAAAGCGAGCAGCCAGGCTCCGCCAGTCATCCCGCTCAGCTGCTGATCAAGATTCTGATGTACAGGCTCAATCAGCCAGTAAGCAATCTTCCCCTCCCTCGAACCTTAGCGCAGGAATAAAGAAACCGGCAATCTCGACGCCTTCAGATTATGGAGTTTTGAAAACCACCGCGGCCAAGTCCAGGGTGGCACGGATGCAATTCACAGCTCTTGACTCAGAAGACGAAAGTAATGACGGTGAAGAGCGCTCTCAAGAACCTATTTCTCACGCGTTTGTTTCACGTCCAACAGGATATATTCCACCGGCAGCCGTAGATGGTGGTGCGGCTTTACATGCGGCAGTGCCGACTGCATATTCTAGAATGCCGAGCATGAGCGTTCAACAAAGCCTTTCCATGACCCCCCCGACACAGCGCACGAGGCGAAGTTCGGAACCAAAGGAAGCTGCGCCGGTAGCCGTACAGACCGCCGAAGAGAGGATCCACGCTTTGATCATGCTGCAGTCCTTTGCAGGAAGCTTCAGTCTCAGCGACAACCTTGCCAAAATTATTGAAGCCAGCTTCAAGAGAAACAGTAGCGTGTTAGCCAAATTGAAGGAACTTGCCGCGAAGCTCGGCGTCACTGAGGAAGTCGTTGCTACCTGGGCTGCGATCAGAACCTTCAAAGATGGGGAGGGACATGGATCTGAGAAGGACACATGGGAGCTAGTTGTTGAGAAAGCAGAAAATTGGCTTCTTGGGGAAGGCAAGCTTGATGATGCGATCAAACAGGAGATTGCGCACGTCATCGAAGGATAAGCGGGGACGGGGAAACCATGTATCAGCTCCAAATATATCGACAAGTTGGAGTTATCGTTAAGAGAGGTTATTGATGTTTCACGCCTCCATGAATGCTTGCTCGGAAGGCAGCAACATGGTTTAGTTTTAGCTTCGTTGATAGGATGGGATTGGATACTGGGATAGGATAATCAACTACGTTTAAAACATGCTATGGGCGAACCCTTGATAGCCCGTTGAGTCGAGACACCTGGTTTTCATTGTAAGACAAACGAACTAAAACAAATAGGCGAGATGCAACGTATCGTGATTGACAATGTTGACACTTTCGCTGCCGTGCTTGTTGTGGAAGCTCCTGGCTTGCATTCTGAAATTTCGTGGCACCTTCTGAAAATAGTGACGTATTGACCAATGTGGATTGCCTTCCGCTTTATGCCTAAGATGTGCGTGTATACTTGATTGGTTCTATGCTGCTAGAACGATGGGGATATTCACTGAACCTTCACAAGCTACATGCCTATCTTGCTGAAATTAAAGTTTCACCCGTTCAAGGTTGCAGACGAGGGATGACCCCGCGCGCCGGCACTGCCGCTTGCTCAAAGCTACGCAACACAAGGTTCACAAAATACAACAAACTTGCCACACACACTGCAGCGTTGAAGATAGATAGACACGAGGTAGCCTGAATCCACAGAGCAATCAGGAACATCGAAAATTCTGCGGGAGTGCAGGCCAACAGATATTTGAACTGCCGAGTACTTCGCTCAACCACGGCCGCCGGTATACAATTATTCTTTGGCTGCATCAGGATCAACTACTGCAGCGAATCGTTATACGCTAAACAGCTTAGGCATTCATTCCGCGATTTTCGCGTGGCTTTACATTCTGGGACGTTCGAATGCGTGTCAGAAACGAGAAGGAAACAGGCGGTCGGTGGAGTGCTGCGGTACAATATCATGACTCCTCCCTCAGCCGATGTCGGCGTTTTTACAGTGAGAGACACCTCTGCTGTCCGATCTCGCTGTTTGCTGGCAGTCGAAGAGTAGCATCGACACGATCGAAGGAAATATTATGTGTCGCGATGATAGGAATCGCAATAAAGTTATCAGTACTCCAAGATAATTCGATCTCCAGCCCACTAATCAGATGCTGTGCCCTGCTGTCATCTGTGTTATTCACCGAATTCGGAAGGCGCTTAATTGGACGTTTGGGATGAAAACCAGGACATCTCATGGAACTCTCTTATGATTGTCGTATCAGCTCGTTAGGATATACCAATCGAGTGCTTGAATAGGTGTCCGATTTATGATTCAATCCCGTTACCATAGAGAGCTATACTTCAGTGTATAGAAGTGCACCATGGCCACTTCTCACTCAATTCTGTATTTAATCAGATCAGTGACCGGAGATCCCAGGTAGCTCCATTTCAGTCTTAAGGACATAGATAGTACGCTGCAGCCAGAGAGCACTCAAGGCTTCATTCCTGTCTATCGATACGCTACTCCCAGGCTTGAATTGATCTGATCATCACATTGCATCAATATCCTGAAGCTATAACGCTAGCTCTTCTCTCAACATGTCCTCTTTTCCGCCCCCAGATGACTTTTTTGACATGCCAATCGGTAATTACTGCTTGTGTTTCGAAACCGGTGGTCCTGGTCCCTGTGGACCAGGATGTGTGAATATGGGGGGTCAGCAGATGATCCAAACAACTTATGATGCCTCGCAGATGCCGTTCCTGCAGCAACAACTGCCGCATCAATACCAGCAGCCGGGATATCAGATCCAGCAGGGTGCACCATGGCCACCACCGGGCCCGCTCAACTTCCAGCAGGATGCATCATTGACGCCGCCGGGCCCTCCCAACTTCCAGCCCCACCAAATCATGGCCCCGCCTCCCCAGCCTCAGCAAGCCATAGCTCCGCCTCCTCAGCCCTCAACCTCCCAGGCATCTACGTCACAGGTCACCCGCTATCCATATGGCGACGAAGTTGTCGCCAGTTTCGTCTTCGTGGACCGAACCCGTCCAAGAACAACGCTAATTCGAAGAGCGCAGAGAGGCACAGAACGCGGCTGGTCGGCCGCGGAGGACAATTTTCTCATTGTAAGTTCGTATTTAATTGCAATGGCTGCGGGGCCTTGCCCTTCATTAGGACCGCCTTGAATCTCATGCGTGAATGTCCTTATATCGTACATTTAACATGGTTAACTAAAATATCGACCTTTTGTGATTTATGCACAGGCCTTCAAGGAATCGCAAGGCATCGGAGCGCCCGGCAAGGATTGGACGACGTGTGCAGAGGAGCTGGACAACTATACGCGCGAAAGTTTCCCGGAAATCGCAAGAAAGCGCGGCTACAAAAGTTTAAGCACTGTTCGTGACCACTGGAAGCACGTCCGAAATGGCCAAACGCCAGCAACATGCCTTGTGAATACGTACTTGACATCCACAGTCTACAATAGCGCCGAGTGGGTATGTTGTTCCCAGTGCTCTGATAGATGACTTGACGGTATCGGATCTGGGCTGACTATTGATGCCATTTACTATGATCAGGCGCGAGAGAGACAGTGGATCCAACAGAATCATTTCGCTTAGCCGTAGGGCAATGATGGATTTCAGCAATGAGGGTATCTGGTCAGACCTCTGCTCTTCGGGGTTCGAAGTTTCTTGGTCTCGGCCGCCCGACGATAGTACGATAAGAAATTGAGATCGCTAGCTAGCTTTCGTTCTTGCTAGGCTTTATGTTTGCTTCAGTCAATTTTCTGTCTGCAGTTTATGTTGCAATGTATACAGATTTATGTGGTGTCAGGTATAATCTCTATCAGGGCAATAGGATCCTAGGAAAGAGAGTTCTCGGAGAAGCATGTATTTTGCCGTAACTATGGAAGTCACAAAGTCTGAGCTATTATAATATATTAGTTGCGACGAATGTCGAACAGAGATCTCAATATTAAGACTGCGTGCGCTTTTGTACTTTAGAATTCGTATCCGAATTTTTAGATCGGTACAGGTGTTGTCCGGATCTCTAGTCAGGTAATATATGCTAAATTTGCTGGCTAATTAATTATATATATAACTTTCCCGATACGCGTATATGACTCGGCAGTCTGGTTCACGAGACAATATATGACTGTTAGTCTGAGATATATTTGATATGTGGTACATAGGGCCTAACATACCACACATCACTACTGCCACATATATATAAATACCCCTTGAGCCTGCCAGCGTAGGCTGGCGGACTGTATATGTAAGCCACCCGGTACGTAGGATAGTGAGCAGGATAATACGTGTATTATATATAGCAACCAGGCCGTTTGAAATTTCGTCACAAAATGAAGAGTCAATTCCCCTGTTCGAATGCGCCGTTCATTCTTTCTCTTGTATAATCATGACCCTATCCTTGCAAGGTCACTGCGCACCGCGCTGGATCCTAGAGTCATAGTGGCACACTTCGCGGTCAGCTTTTTTCGTCAGTCGTGCATGCTGCCAGCAATCCGCTCATCCAAGTTGCGTGATGCCACAACTCAACACAATTGACGCTGTTAAATCCAACGTCCAACACCGTATAGCAGATAGCCCGGATGGCCCATGAAAAAGATCTGGATATCCGTTTCCACACTATGATATGTATATGTAGATGCGTGTAAGTATTGTAGCGACCTTGAAGCCGGGCACTGGAGGGTTAGGGCCGCCTGAAGAAGTGTCTTAGTAGAATGCCGCGACTACCTTTATATGCAGTCAATTGCTCTCAATAAAGATCCATGCCCTACACATTTTGGGCATGTCTACTCCTACGCTATTACCTTAGGTACTCTATAATGTCATTATATATATTGAGCCAAGTATATCGCACGTAGCACGGACTTACATACATGCATGCGGATGCTATACTGACCTATATAGTACGTCCAATACAATCGCCACGAGCTCCAACAGTAACGTTAGATTCGCCAGTGGCACCGCCACACCGCATGGAAGAACACCATCTTATATAAAATGTAATTGCAACATCGGGACAGTACCATGGAGATACCCACTATCCAGCTGTACGTTAGAGCGTCTACCATCTAGGGCTTCCCATCACAAGAAAATGGTTAGGGCAAATCAACACGGGGCTTGATGTGACATATAGTTCTCAATGAAACGGAGCTCATGATAGCTTCATATACGTATTGCCATCCGAGTTGCTGCTTCATTCCACAACCGTACATCAACCATCATCTCCGTCATCCTCTGAGATCCAATCAATCCAGGTCGTCAATCGGGTCGTCAAAGCCGAGAATACCGATTCTTCTTATCTCATCATCGTCATCATGGAATCAACTGTCTCCGTCTTCGCCGAACCTATCCAAACGATTGACAGCGTTGAGGAGGACCTCTGCGAGGGTGAGAGATGTTTCCAGGCCGCCAATTACAAGCACGACCCTCATGTCATCCACTTTGAAGCCGAGTGGCAAATCGGCGATGAGTGGAAACCTGTATTCAGAGCATACGACCATCGTACACCGATGGAGATCGCGAGGGAGGACAAGATCGACGGCCGAGCTCGTGGAGGTCGCGGCGTCAGCGGGGTTTATACCCTATACGAGAGGAATTTTATCCTGGTAGGTATCCCACCAGCTTCAACCCATACTATCATACAATATTGACAAGATTGTAGGCCTCGCGCCAGGCCTATGGTTCTGACGGTGGACATTGGGCTGAGACTGCAGAAGGGCTTGCGGCCTACATGCTCGCCTGTCACCCAGATGAATTTGCGGAAGTCCCACTCCGCGAGAAACGCTCAATCTCAGAGCGCTGGCACCAAAAACGCAAGGAGACGCCGATTACACACACCTTGGAGCACACTTGGCGCGAGCTGTTCGACACTGAGTTCTGGGTATGTTTTCAACTAATCTCTCGGTCATGGCAGGTTTGCGTTCATACTGACCTGGTTGTGAAAACTAGGAGCTTGAGAGGCAAAAGATCCGCGACGGCGGGTATCTGAAGGACGCTAAGTATCCGGCGGATTGGGAAGATAGAAGTGACAACGCAAGCTACAAAAAGCACTAAGCTAAGGACCGTGCTCTGTTTGTCTCTGTATTCTAAGATCCTTTTCGCCGCAGAAGTCTCTGACGTATTGCTGCAGCGGTTTCCTTAAGATGTTTCTTCTATATGGCTGGTTGAGCTGGCGCCTGTGCCTCCAATCGATCAGCTCCGAGATCCTGTTTCCTCTTATCTCTCTTTGAACCCGCATTCAGGACTAGCTTATTAACTCCTTGCTTGCGCCTATTTTTTTTTTTTACCAACCCTTCAGCAGCAACCTAAGCAGCAACCTAGTTGTCTATAATCCATAGGAGGCTGTGACTACAAAGTTTCCTTCTGAAACCAAATCAAGAAGCAACAAAAAATTGAAAATGTTGAATTTAAATAAGTGATATGATCCGGAGGTGACTTGATCAGCCCGCAGCGCAGAATTATTCGAAAAATAGTCTCCATCAGGTCTATCTTGATATGATCCTGGACCTATGGAGCTTAATGCAAGCGCTCCGCTAACCTCATCGCGCTTGGATATAATCAGACGCCAATTAATTCACTAAAAGGCACGTGTGTACTTGACAAGCTCATCGTCAATGCACCTCCCATCGTCCACTTTTAGGCCACATGTACTAAAGCTTATCCAGCAATGTCCCATGGCCATATGGCCGAGATATGGAGGGTGCCATGCTTCGAATATTCGAGTAAGTGGCTACATACGATGGTGTAAGTCACTTTATCGTACGGCATGTATCTTCAAAATGCCATAGCTGTCCTGTTTAGTTAACTAGTTTAAGGGAGGTTACTTGGCCTAAGCGGGAACAAACCAGCTTATTGATTCATACATCGCACCACCAATCGATTAATCAATGATTATAGACCTTTAAGGTTTTGACACCTCACCATGGCCCGTATATGAGCCCTGTTGAACTACTCTCAGCTGCTTCTGTCGCGAGTTTAACCTTATACCGATATCTCTGACGCTCTCGCGAAGCCCTGAAACCAGCATTGGGGCCTAGGGAAACAGCCGAATGCAACCTTACACACGTAAATACACAAAGTTCTGAAAACTTGGTACACGCTTGTTCGTACAGATATCGCCCCAGAATCATCAAGGCATTTATGGTGATATCTTCGTGTAACTTAAACTGTTGATGGATGTCGGACACGCACGCTTTTCGCCAACTACCACCATAGTTCTGAAATTTATTCATACCAACTGGAAAATTCCCAGCACCAGGCGACAAATCCAGAGTGAAGAAGCATTGGATGAGTTGTCATGCGGACGCGAGGCTTCCTAGCTAGGACAGTATATACGCGTACAGTACTAGAGTTTGGGAGCCTCAACAAATCGATTTCATCGATAGCCAACGATCACATATGACATCTTTTGGGATCTGGTGAATGCGTGATTGTATACAAAATATCTGAACCGAATGCCAGTTAACGTATGGCCTTATCTTGCGCTAAATGTTTGCGGCAGCCCTGAAATTTCAGCAGTCTGTCCCCGTGGACAGCTTCTCTATAGAATAAATGTTAATAGAGGTGATACACTATTCTCATTTGTATTTTCAATTTTTCTATCGCAATTATCGATTACATCCCTTTCACGGATACATACAATTTCGTAATCCTATCTGGGGTGTATTGAAGCTCTTGGTGCTATCGTAGCAGTCCTCGTCGAATACCGTGATGGATTCCGGAAACCCCTTGCAGTCATACCATGCACCACGATGGCCTAGTGGAGTGTGCCCTCAGGCGCAAAATATGAACCTGCGAGAAAGGTTGGCCGCTGGCTTCGCGCGGGTTGCCGCACAACATGGTAACATATACGAGTCCGACGACGAACAAGATGAAGAGTTGGACGAACCGCAAGTTCCAGGGACAGTGCGTATGGGGAATTTCCAGCTGGTAGACGGAAATCCACCACAGGATCTAGAGCAGGAATATACTTCGTCTCCAGCGTATTCCGTACGAGATCCAGAGAGGCGACGGGATGAGCATGAACGGCGACTTCCTGAACCAGCTAGGCACTGGGAGGAGCAAATCTCTTCGATTTCTCCGGGTCCCGAAGTTATACCAAGCCAAGCACCGATAGTCTCGAGCAATGTCGAGAGTAGGCCACGGACACCGGCGCAACGCCAGGCGGGCGCAGGAAATAGGCCTTACTCGTCAAGCTCCCAGGGAATAACGCGGCCTACTTCACGTGCAGCATACACCCCAGAGGAGGAAAACTACCTTGTGGTACGACTTTGATTTGATTATCTTCTTAAGTTCTCAACAATACACCATGATCTGACAATATCTTGTGGCTATTGACATTCTAGTTCGCAAATGAAAGATGGCCCGGTTCCGCCAAAAGGAATAACAACAAAAAGGCAGCTGGGCTTGATGAGTGGCTTGTTTTCAAAGGTAAAGCTCAAGATCTGCCGTATCGATCCTCCCAGTCAAGTTGGGAGCATTACGACTACGTCAGACGAGTAGACCCAAGCAAACCAGCGCCTCGTCTTCCACTTAAACAGAGGTGGCGGGATACGTACGACACTCCGCAACATGTATGGAAATGTCCTTCAAGAGTTATGCACCATGTGTGTATTTTGAAATTTCGCTAATGCTCTATAATGGCGTGCAGCAAGCCCAGCGTGCTGAGATGGCTGCTTTCTTCAACCAAAATGGGTCGCCACAGTAGGCTCACAATGTCGGTCTTCTGCAAACCGCCTCATTTGGCTGTTCGCTGTGAAGATCTCATACTATACTCACCAATTCGACGAAACATTGTTTCTGTAATGCACGCTCGAATGTCTTAATTTTCAGGCAAAGAAGGATATTGGCAGAGAGGCAAAGGCAAATGGACGTCGATACGGCTTTTCGGCTCAGCCGTCCGTCCAGGTTTGGTTGTTGCCGGGAAGTTCCTATGCGCTGCGATATTTAGGAAATGATAGAAAGCTGGCAGATTAAATCCCAGGGGCTTTAGCGTATGCCATTGAATGTAGCTATACCTTTGTAGTGTATACATGCACGCGTGACGGCTGCGCATCTCCCAATCTGTGGTTTCTACTGGCTAGCAGGTCTTGGAATCAATTAAAGCCTCGTCAAAATTGTGCACATGTACACCAGGATCGATTTCGAACTAGACCCACTATCATTCATGTCACCGTAGCGGAGCGATTATATTGTGATATTTAAATTATAAAGGCAGGTAACAGTTTCGGTTAGGTTGATCAATTGACAGTGGTAACGTTTCTCAATTATCCAGGAGCGTTTCCCAAAGGGATCTCGGTAGACGGCTGCGGTAGGATCGTGGATATCCTCGCTACGGTGTCCCAAAGATATCAGCTAATTGCAAAGGGTTATTCAATGCTATCACCTGCATCATGCATGGCAGAGGTACCTATGCTGAAAACCATCCGGCTTTAAGGAAAAGTATTCTCAGCTGAGCGGAAATGAGGCCACTAGAAGGTACAACTGATTTTCAAATTTAGTATTCGCTTGATCACACAATTGCTATCTTATATTCTGGCCTGCACAATTGCAATCTGGTGCGAGGACAGTATCCCGTAGATCGCCTAGCTTTCAAGGTCAACGTTTCCCAATGTCCCCGTTATTACGTATAATAGCAGTGCATAAGTATTGCATAGCCTGCGGACGGAACCGTTCGTATTAATGTGTCCTACGGAGAGCTATACAGGTCGGGAAGGAACCCCACGCCTCAACAAGCTAGATGAAATGCATGTGCTCCCAAGCTTCGAAGATCGTATGGAAGAGGTATCGACGGATTGCCAATTCCGCGAACGGCCTACGTCAACCCAGCACCCGCGGTACAGCCGTGCTGCGGCGGAGTGATTCACACTTGCGCATATTCCAACTTTGGATTTTGCGTTGTCTTTGTGCAGCTCGCAGATGCAACAATCTCGAACGACGCATGTGCCAGGCTGAGTGCTTCGCGCAATGCATGACACTGTGGTGTTACAGAAACACGTAAAGCCCACCATCCTAGATAGTCAGTCCAGCACGCGGCAGACCCGCCAGGCTAATGGAGGATTCAACAGCCAAAGGCGAAACTGGTCTTCAGAGCTCAGGAATCGGAGGGGAAGCACCCGGAGCGGACCAGGCCGGCCAGATCGTTGTTTGGGTGACAAGATGCTGCCGCTTTCAGATCCGGGCAGAAATTTGTATCAGGGTCACGCCTGTCAGCGCAATCCCAAATCGCAGGGAATCTCGACCAAGGACCTACGGTGTCGGAAATCTTGGTGCGGCAGCCTTATTATGTTCTAGCTATCCCCAGCTAGCACCGCCCTAAAGAATCAGATGTCATACCGTTGAAATTTGTAGATGAGGATGATCCGAAATCAATCCTGAAAAAGCATGGGGAACGAAGCTATCGCGAATCTACGGTTAGGTTCTGGCACGGGTACCCAGGGTCCTGGTCCATCTGCTTTTTGGAGTGATTTTGCCATTACTAATTGTAGAAAAATTTGCCCGCTCTGTCACAAAACATCTGCTCTCCAGAAATATTTCATGTGATTATTGGTGCTTGAACGACTTTCAAAAACTCCCAAAACAGAAAATGACCTTCCAGGTATAAATAAGAAACAATGGACAAGGAATCAAGAGACAGAGTTGAGTTAAGAAAGGAAACTCCCAACAAAAGATCCAGCCGTCGATATAACTATCTCCATTCCATAGGTCGAATGTTCTCCCAACGGAACTTTAAGTTCATCCGTCGCGGAGTAATTCGTTCTATTGAAGTCGCACATGTGAACGATCGATCTGAACCAACGCGCGCGACGCGGAACTCCGGTACCAATGGTGACTTTTCGCAGTCGAGCTGGTCGTTACGGTGAAAGCATAGGCAGATGGGTATCAAGGAATAGACAGGAATTTATGTGGCCGAAAGTGAAGCTTTTGGGATGCAGTCGAGATCGGATCCAGTGTGCGTATGAGGCGCGAGAACGGCGTCGAATTGCCTCTCAGTAATAGTACTGCTCGTCTTGTTGTTCTTGCCGCCGGTAATGGTCGTAAAGCTCCTCTTCAGAGATAAACTCCATACCCTGTGAGAAACACATGATCACGGTTAGCTTGGGGTGTATGATGGGATCACTGCACTGGCTGAGGTTCGACCCACCTCTAAGACCTCTTGAGTTTCCGCGGGTGTTTTTCTTCGAAAGTCCCATCCTTCGACCGGTCGGTAGCGAACGGCATCATGGTGTTGACCATTCTCGTTTCTCAGATGGCTGATGACTTCTTCGATCCTACCGAAACCTCTACGACACGGGCGGCCGTCGATGCAACAGTTGCCGCGAAGGCAGTAGAATGGGCGGAATATTGCCGCAAGGTGTCTTGAGTCGTGTTAGTCGGGATGCTTTCACGGTTCCTGTCCATGGTGAAAAGACACGATGCATGCATACCTCTTGAAATCACTTTTGGTTTTGAACAGTGCACCACAGCCTTTCTCCGGGCAGAGGATGTGCTTCTTCTTATCTTTTGTTCTGTGAGCTAGCTCGACCGATCTGCTCAGGATCGTGTTCTCTGGAATCTCCCATTGAACGCGTACGTATGCTCTTGTCAAAGACGCCTCATGGGCGGGACACTTGAAACCGGTATTGATGTCAACAAGACGGTTGATATCATCTTCGCTCAGCGTCCCAGATGTGTAGTCTTGTAGTATGATGCTATAGTGAGCCGGGCATCGGGGCTCAATCTAGATATTTGACTTTTGTCAGCGTTGATGGCGGTCGAGATACCTCCCCCTAAGTCGATCGGCATGCTTACACAGTAGTACATGCAAATCTTGTCGTAGGTACTGCCGGCCTGACCAGCACCGCTTGAAGCCATACTGTATGATATGTTCGAAGGATAGCCGTATGATATTTGGTCGTATCCTTCGTATTGAGAAGGGTAATTTGTGTATTGGAGAGGGTATTCTCGAACGTATCCGGACTGCATTTGGGTAGATTTTGGTGGGAGTTCCCAGTATATATAGGTCTCAAAAAGGTGGGGTATCAAATGTATTGACTAAAATCTGCTTTTCCTAATCAACTTGGTTCCGCTGTGTTTGCTGTCTAAAAGAAACGGGTTCGTACGTCGGCACCTATATTAAGTCCAACAGGATAGTCTGGTTTTATATTTCAAAATTCTTAATCGAGATGGTGAACTTGACATACATACCCGCGATATATCCAGATATCGAACGAAAAAAAGAAATACCCATGGATCCACCACACTCGCATGTGCAAGCTTATGGGGCTCTGCCCATGTTATTGCTTCCGTGATTTTTGTTTTTCCCTTTTCAATCCATGCAGCAGCCATGGATCCGTAGAGACTTCTCTGAGCTGTCGCTTTTGGAGGCGTTAGAGACTTGAATGAGCAAGTCACTATGAAGACCAATCGTGTGCCATGCCGTTAGAAGCGGCGAACTGTCTGAGGGGGCCCACCTAAAGATGCGGATTGTCCGGGTTCCGCAATGCCGTCGAATCAAAATGCGTTCGTTGGGTGAGTCCTTGCATATCTGGGCCAAGGATTCATAGAGCAGCCTTCATCAACTAGGCGTTCGTTTTTCTTTCGCACGTCGAAGCGAGAAGGCATGTTCGGATCGGAGAGCAGGATGAATTGCTTTTAGTACAACTGTTGGTCAGCAGAGACCTGTCGAGCTAATAGGGGTATAATATTCTGAGAAAAAATATAATTGGGTGTCACGGTGAAGGATGAATATACTTGCGAACAGGTGGGCCATGCCGAACTTTGGTGTACGCGTGGGGGCTGAAAAATCGATCCTCGACGTATCGTAGAAAGGACCTAAGATGGGAATGGTAAACTGGTACACATACAAGACGACAAAGGCCTCCCAGGCCATCCACAAATTAGGCCTTATCTCGCCGTCGGAATCAGGACAACGGCTGTAAATCGAGCTTAAGGTTCGCCTAATTAAAGGGAGACCAAGTTCTACGGTTGTTGGAGCCGGACAACCTGACTGTTGGAGCGTTTGCGGTAAGGTGTTGCAGAATTAGTTCCTGCGTTTTACCAGTTTTGGCTCTCGCATCGCCACCCTGCATGCCAGAAACCCGAACTTTTGTGAGGTAAAGTGCGTTCGAGCTGGCAGGTTGGCCTATTGGTTCGTAGACTACTTATCCGCCTTGTTTGACCTCTTCTTGACTAGTCCAGTCGTGCGTTCCAGTGCAGCTCGTCACCTCCGAGACTTAACCGGTATGCCCAGTTTCGAGACAAATAGGTGTATACGCATATACGTCGATCCAGTTGACTTTTAATCCTGGAGTAGACATCCAAGTGTTTTTATGTTAAATCCGAAGCTAACCTGATATCCCCAATCAATCGAGTCAGGCGTAGTTTGCGGCGCAATGGAGGATTGAGAATATTATTCACATCTTCGATTCCGGCGTTTTGCGGAAACCGAAGACCATATGCACCGCAGCCTCACTGGGAAAAAAGGGGCCTAGGGGACATTCAGGAAATTTAAAGCAGTCCTACGTCCTTTGGCAAGCATAGAAACATTGGTGTAACCTAGCTGCATGAGACGGTGCGCTTAGACGCCCTGCTGGGCTTCGAATTGAGAATCCTCTGTATAAGCACAATTTCCTTTTGCGAGTTGGCTCTTATGCATATGCAGCGTTTTTCTTGATGCTGCAAAAGAAGAAGGTACAGGACTCGATAGCTGTAATCAGAATGACGTGGTTCTAGAAAGCAAGGATGCGCTCGCGCTCAAAAGCTTCACAAGTCGACCCTCGAGCTCGAGACGAGCAGCGAAGTGACGATGGAAGCCTTTGTTCAGTCGGAGATCGATCATGAATATACCCCTCATCAAACCTCGCAGCAGCAGGCAGCAGCTTTCATCCTATCTACAAAATGGCGCTATCGTCCTTTGTTTTTCAGATGGGTAAGCTTAAGCGAACACCAGCTTCGGTGGCAGGTTGAAGCATGGACTATATGCAATGCAGAGTTATAACAAGGAGGAATTGTATATCAGAAGGTCTTAAGCTTTTAATTCAACAGCTGTAAGCGACCGTCAAGGCGTATTCTTGCGTATGACCGGGAGTTCCGAAAGGCTGTCTAACGAGGACTCTAATTGTCTAACGAGGACCCGCGCGACTCGACCCCGGCCACTGGGAAGCTCTACTCGAAATTTTAATCAACCGTTGTGTTGTTTTTGGTGTCACCAACACAAACATCGCTCAGGCTGAACCATCGAGCAAGGCAGCTTGCAGAGATCTAGATGAAGACTTGCCTATAACTTCTTGAGACAAAAGTATCGTCAGATGCAAGTTCCCAACAATGACTGCGCAGGGCAAATTTTAGGTGTCCTTCTGTTAAAATATTATCGCTCCCGTACGTCATAATGCGGCCCCTGACTGTAAAGGGTGTCGTTGGGGCCAATTGCTGCATTAACTGCAACGGAATTCTCCTGAACGGCTAGAAAGGGCCAAAGATGTCGGCCTTGAGCAAACGTCTGCCTCATATTCGGCCCCTGTAAAAACGCATAGGAGTTGCTGCTGAGGATTATTGTAAACCTGGCCTAGTTTTTTTGCTATTGGCAAACGCGGGCTAGAATCGATTCGAATTCGCAGCGTGATCGATCAGTTGAATCATGATGCATGATGCTTTTGGAATTGCGAGAGGCCTGGCAGGCGCAGGCCACAAGTTGGGAAACTCGAACGGGAACTTTCTCTCACCCTTTTTCATGTGCTTGCAGGCATGCTGCTTGAACCTTGATCAGTGGGCTCAGGCATACGCACATGATTGTCGCTGTAAGGTGGGGGATCACAGCGGCTCGCAAACGCCAGAAAGAATACAGGGATTCGCACCCAACCGCCCATCCATCAGGGAGGCGGGTTTTGGACGCGACAATTGGTAGTCGGGGCGAATGAGCTACAAATGACGACGACATTGAAGATGTGTGCCGGACCGATCGGATGAAATGTTGCGTTCAATCATTGACGAGATTTTCCCATAAGTGTGCGTGTCGACGCATTTCCAGCGGCTTGGCCTCACGAGAAGGCAAAGTCATGGAGCCTGTGGGCCTCAAAGGATCCACGATTTGTAAAGGGGGGTGACATACGAAGTCATTCCTCCGTTTGCTATTTGCATGCAGCATTCTGCTTAAATTCTGCGTCAGAATTTGCAAGAATTCATGGCTGGCCGTCATTGGATGGTATGTTATATTGCCGGATGAATTCTGCGGCATTGGAGCACCACTATAGTAGAGCACCACCGGAGCACCACTAAACGTAGCAAGTCTCTCTCAATATCTTCCCAAGTAGTCATGCACGCGTGGTGATTGCTTGTAACAAGGTTTTAAGTAATCCATGGCTGCAAATCGACCTTGAATTGCCGGCTGCTCCGACCCGCGGCCGATGCCGTCGTCCTGGAAAATTGACGCTGAATCCGAGAAAAGAACTTGTCGACCGGTGTCCCCGCATATGCACGAGTACATGTGTTCTGAGCTCGCTAAATCAAGATGGTGAGAGCGTTATTGGAAACCGTTAAGCCGACGCTGGGCTTATGCATGCTCCCGTCCCCAGCTGAAGGCGTCGAATTTCGACGCTTGTCCGGACATAACTCCAACATCTCGACGTTCAACCTCTCGAATTTA
Organism: Orbilia brochopaga; assembly: GCA_036872635.1. Lineage (NCBI taxonomy): Eukaryota > Fungi > Ascomycota > Orbiliomycetes > Orbiliales > Orbiliaceae > Orbilia > Orbilia brochopaga. The sequence continues at coordinate 1,150,058 of JAVHNQ010000010.1, read as the reverse complement.
CAATCTGGCTTACATCACTCATGATTCCTTTCAGCTAGACGCATCACGACTCTTCTGTCGACACTGTGAAATTGATTGTAAATGCGAGCCACCCTAGCAATTGTTCTACCAATGTGGGTAGCCTATTGTTGTGGCGTTAACCATGGAGAAAGGCAGACACCACCACAGAGAGCAAGAATGCTAAGAGGATGGAAGTGCCATTCACAGTCGAGCTTTAAAGCCACATGGCTAGGCTACAACTGGGAGAGCTCGAGCTCGAGCTCGACGAAGTGTGCTGACCTCCCTTGGCGTATATGATCATATGAGCCATGCAAATACGACTACGAGTTCTAGAAATCAAGAAGAAGGTACAGGCTTCCAAGTCTAAACTGTCGTGCCTAGAATACTAGTACCAAACTAAGATGGTCGATGCGGACTAGGGCACTGCAGCGGTTGTTGCCCTACTGCAATGCTGGATTCCCAAGCCCAGCAGTGACATGGCGTTTTCATGATCTGCAGCGTCGATTCACCGACACGACGTGACAGGACGTTGCCGTGCGAGCTTTTCCAAGAAAGATACTATACCTCTATATAACTCATACATTAAGTGTACGGGAAATCGCAGCCGACCTACTGAATTTGAACTTGGTGAGTAGTTAGCTCAACGGTTTTGTTGAGATGCATATGGGGTAACGTAGATAACCGGCCGGATAGGCATGACCAAGCCTATCTGACATTTTCAAAAAAAACCAGCTGGTGACTTTTATTTCCCCGGCCTCTAGATCTGCGCTTTGTACTCGTCCGATCGATTCGCCGACCAAGACCCACATAAGCATTAGACCCTCAGCGTTCGTGTTCGTATGTAACAGTACAACGCCCGCACAATTAGTAGAACCACGCCCTGCTTGAAGCTTTCTCTGCGCGGCTGCTTAATTGAAACATTATGTTTCAGTCTCTTTGGCATGATCATATGAGGCCACCATCGAGTAATCCGGCGGAACATCCTCAGGGAAACACATCATACGGGTATGAGCGAGACACGAGAAGGCCTCCATCTGCTACCTTGTTTGCTATCTAGGCGTATCGCTCATATGCATATCGTATGCATTAATGCATCGGATCGCGAGTAAGCGGAACCGAAATTAACCTAGATGGCTTGCATGCCTACCGACGCGGTGCGGTACTGGAACTTAGCTTTGTCAACAGGTCTGTCCAGGAATTAGAGGACGTCTACTCAGTCCACGAGACCTTTAATTTGCCTGGTTGGTTAACATAATCCTTGCCCATAATATCCACACTGGCTTATGTTTGAAGGGTATGTTTCCAATGCGTTACCGGTCTTCGCCGTTATACTGAGGTGAGACTCCTCGCCGTTTTCCTGAACATTCCCATTCTCGCCTCGATTGCCGAAATTTCAGGTAAGAGTCCGAACCCCGAAATCTTCGCAGTCCGGAGACAAGGTGGCTCACAGACCCCTTTCTAGAAGCATGCGGTCTGCGTAATTGGTGGGTCTCTGTGTCTTGGCGTTATAGGTAGCCATATGTATAGCATCCACAATATAGGTGCTTCGGAGTCAAGTGCGCGTTTTGGCTTTACACATATGCACAGGCAGACGTCAATTCTCGTCATTCGTGAAATCTCTGTTAGCCAATTCAAAGCTTCTCGACAGAAATTCTGTTAGGAAGAGAAAATTAAAGGAGATAGTCAGTGCTGCGCAAGCGGACGTACTGCAAGGAGATAGAGCAGTCGAGTAATCAGAGGCTTCAGCCGCACTCAATCGCTCTGTCGCTCTTTGTCGCTCTCCGTCGGTCGGCTATAAGTGGTGGAGAAACAATGCGGGACTCTCGGCTGACAAATGTCCACGCGCTTTACCGATGTATCATAATGACGGCTCCCATTGGTCAAGCCCACCAACGGCCGAGCTATTCTATGGTAGCGAGGCTGACACGGCCTTAAGGACTTGCAAACGTGAGCTGTGCGGATCCACACGGCCAGCTGCAATACACGCAGAACGAACAGCAGGATATTAATTCACAAGGATTCAAGTTGATTCCAGAGCTCTGTTGAATGAAGTGTACATCTACCCATCTACCATTTCCAGGTACTGCTCTGAACACACTCAACTGTTGGATTCCGGAGCAGGATTCAACGAAACTGCAAATGGTCACACGTGTGCCAGCTGTCGACTCAGTGGTCGTCATTGCGTTCTCTGGCTCCGCGGATCCGGCAGCTAGCTACGCAATCCTCGTTTTGTTGATTGGGTTGCCATTCAATGTTGTCAATGCTACACTGCATATCAACCTATCCATAAATAGATATCTCAACAGCTTCGTTTTCATGAGAACTTTGATATGCTGTCGTGGTTTGTTTTGTGAAATCACATCCTTTTACTGCCCAGAGCTCCATGTTACATTCGATAGCTCGATCTTCATCGGGTGTTGCTTTTGTATACATACTTTAAGATGGAAATTTAGTGCATGAGGGTCGGAATACTTGCAATCAGTGTTGCAATTCTTATAAACTCTAACCAGATTGTGTAACGGCATGTGCAGCCACGTCGGATTGTATTACAATCTGTAGTCAATATTTGTATTGGCCAAAATCGAAGCCTCCAACCATTAAAGACACCACCGATTTTAGGTTACAGGCGTAATCGCGACGCATGATCTACGACAGATATAGATAAGGCTATTCATCTTAGAAGCGATATCTGTCAACGATCCAAAACGCAGATACACAAGTTGTCAGTTTGCCAGAGTGATTATTGTACACCCTGAATGATGTGGCACGGTTGAGCGACATCATGCCAAAACACGCTAGCAGTTGACTTTCTTCGTACGTACGTGGTCTCGTAAACCAGCCCCGTCCCAATGTGTTGACACTTGGGAGGCGTACACTATTGCTCATAGCTTCGTAAATTGGCTCCAAATTTCGAGAAGTATCTGCTTGTGATCGATCAGAAGACCCGATTTTGCATACTTGTCTCTAGTCTTCTGAGCGCATCGGAGCATTCCGTGTAGTCCTTGCGGTCTCGTCACGTCGTCGTGCCTGATAAAGGTATCTTCAGACCAGACAATATCCTCTCCGTTATAATAATTGAGAATGAATGATGGGAACTGCAGCCAGTAGAGAGCTTGAGCGATGCTCAAGCCAACCATCATCTAGAGCTTCATCCTACTTCTCTACCTTCGAGTATCGCTTTGAATTTTCAGACCAAAGTATGACGACGCAAACCCATGAGCATTCTGAGAGCGGAGTCGACCATGGAAAACACAAAGAAAGCGGTATTGAAGCTGGCAAGGTATATACTCAACGGTGGAGTACACCCCTTGCCTCTGGAGGCCCTGAGAAGACCTACCCTGGATTTTCATATCGACATGGGCGGAATGCCACAACGGATGATATACTCCAATCAGCGAGAGATACTTGGCGCAGCAATGGCTCCCAATTCCGAGACATTGACTGGGGCGACAACGAACAGAAATTGCTCAACAAGGTCTCGAGTATTCTGAGATACGTTGGTGAAATCAAGGACACACTTGAACTCTACTTCGGTGAGCATACGGCGTTGAAAGCAAGAATCGAAGAGCTGGAATACAAGGACCCCAAGAACAGCAGTCACCCAGATATCAACGATGATTCCAAGTCTAAAACAAAGTATGCGCCTGAGGACGATATACACGATCCCAAAGCCAAAACGCGTGACTCTATCGACAATTTGATAGGAATCGAACAGCAGCACGCGATTGAACTTGCGAAACAAGACCAGCAGCATGATGCTATGATTAGAAGATGTGAGGGAGAGTATAAATCAATTGTTGCAGCGCTACAAGCCGACGTGAAGGAGAAGGATCGCAATCTCAGCAGCAAACAAGCGATAATCGACAGTCTCGAAGGTATGTTAAGCACAAATTCTTCAAGACACAGTATTAGGAAGACATCTAGCTCCGGTACTTTTGTAAAGAAAAACCATTTGGGGTGCTTACGCTTCTTTCAAATCGTGCATAGACCAGAAATCCCGTCTGATCTTCGATAAAGATCAATTACAAAGCAAGATCGAAGCCCCTGAGAATTCAATCAGGGACATAAGTCGCCTTCAGACAAGAAATGAAAGGTTGATGTCCGAAAATCAAGATCTCCTCGACCAGATTGGTATTGCAGAAAACCAACGTGACAATGCCGTTCTGGAGCAGAGCCTACTCGAGACTCAGCTTCAGCATTTGACAGGCATAATCCACCAGTGTCCATCCTGCAGAGGGCTCTGGGAGCTCTTTACGCTCCCCAGCGCACGAATCAATGAACATCCATCTCGACTAAACGTCTGGCATTGTGATTTCGAACCGGACACAACTTTTGAACACCAACCAGAGTCCTCCACATCCTTGGTCGATACGAGGCATGATAGCTCTGATCAGACAAGAGAATGTCCAATCAACGAGTTCAGTGACGAATACATGTAAGTACTGCACAACCATCCTTGTGGCGATATCGAATACTGACCGCAATGCGTTATTTTGGTATCTTGCGCTATCGACGATAAAGATCAAAGAACTTCAGGGGCTTGGTTAGCGATATTGAGAACCTATGCACTGGAATAGCATTCAACAATGATTTCTTAGCAGCCTATATAAAGGTTGGAGAGCCTTCCTCTTGGTTACACTTGAGAGTACTCTTTGATCTAACTTGACTGATTTCAAATTGGCCAGACTGTTGGTCCTGACGAGCTTGGGGACTTTTCTGTCTGCTTCCAGAGAGATGCTCTTGAGAACGAAATGTTCCTAGCATACTTGCAACGAGAAATTTGGCGCGTAGGTATACAGCGGCAACGGCAGAATACAGAATCCCGGCCGATGGATTGCATCCCGCTCGAAGAACGTATCAAAGAGCGGTTAAATTTCCGTCTCATAAAGGCTTCGGTGTGCCTAGGCGATCTCACTCACATGGAGAGCCTCATGGCCGCTATTTCAAACAGCTTTATCAATCTGGCTGCGATAGTAGAGGCTTCGCCGGAGAAAGCATCAGTGTCACTAGACATCCCGATCGACAAATCTGGGTTCGATCTTTTTCCAATTATCCGCAAATCAAACGGGAGTCTGCTTCTCGGTCGTATATCGATCAAGAGAATCGAAGACCAGGCCACCGTGATTCCAATTACACCAGTACTTCGCCGCCGAACATTCCCAACAGACACGACATCCGTGCAAAATGACGAATATGTACTAGTACGAGGGACCGCAGCTGTGTATGAGCCCAGACGAAGCGGTCCTATGCAGACACGGGCCCAAATCGACGAATTTAAACCGAAGACCGACGTACCTTTGGCCGATGTTCATCGGAGATCCGTTGAGGCTGAGGAAGCCTTCGCAGCGGAAAGCAGGGTTAATTCCTCAGAACCAAGAGAGTCAGGACCCCCAGTACCCCCACGACCTGTCTTACACCGGAAACCAAAGTTGCCTTTACTAGATACGTCTTCTACCAGTAGCACGCCAACAAACTCACCAATTCTGAGGAGACACCAGGCGCTACGAACATCTGCACTCAAGGAAGCGCCTCTTACGACAAGAAGCGTCGGGTTCGGAGAGCACCAGGACTCTCCAGATACAGGGAGCCTGAGTCAGCAGTTGTCTCCAGATGTTGGTCGGTCAGCAAAAAAGTCAGTGAAGAGTAATGGCATCCAGAACAAGTCTGGCACACCTTTGGCAGCTATTTGGCGGACTCTAGAGGAACGGGACAAGAGAAACAGCGGCGGAGATCTTGCATAGATGGGGCTGACTTCGATATATCTAGTTAATCTCGCCCATAAGATATCCCGTCTTTTGATCAATATTCCCCTTGTTGCATAGTATATTATTTGGGTTTGAGCACTTCAGAGAAGCTTTGCGAACAATCGACGATGAACCAGATCGATGTTATTGAGGGTAGAACTAAGTTGATGAAGCGCAGCAGGATCTATATCGGTCGCATTTGCCGTCTTGTTGTACATGTACATCAGATGGTGATGATATATCGATACACACTGCAACCTTAGATTCAATATTTTTGCGGTATTTAGGCCGAAGAAAACTTGATTCATGCAGATCATGTAGTCTTGTAGCAATCGATATATATAGTTGCATGTTCAAGGTGCCTCGCGCACTCTCGGTGGTACCACAGTCTGATACCATGGTAGGTGGGAATCGCAAGGCACTGTGGCCAATGCCGGAACCGATAATTACGAGCCAACTTGCCTATCAGTAAATCAGCGTTGCGTGCAGCACTGAAATAAACCGTATCTTAATCTACTTACAGCTTATATTATATCCCAATCCGTAGTAGTTCCGCACGCTAGTAGGAAGTCGGGACATCCATGAAGCAGAAAACTGTACTACTAGTAGTCATAGAGTCGAAACGAATGTGTTCTTATAATTTCTAGATCCTGTTCGCCGATCGATCGGCTGAGATAGCTAGTTGTATAGTCTTTGATATCTTTATTTGATATCATACATGCATATGCAGAAAACTGATCCTGCATCAGCTCTATTTCATACACAGGCCATGTGCGCATGTATGTTCCGAACCATATAGTGACTGCGAGCTATAACCAACTGTGCGCAGAGCTCGATAAGCAAACAGTGGATGGCTTGGCGATCTGTGCCACACACTCGAGCGGTGAGTACCAAACAGGGCTGTCGCATTTACTCCCTGAACATCATCCACCTCTGATCTGAGCAGTCAGACAACGTATTTTCCGTCGCCTTAACTTCGACTATGAATCCAGAAAACAACTGCGGCCCAGAGACCAGCTTCGAGCCCATCTTGCAAAAGCTCGGAATGTCGTCTCCTCCCCTCGATCGTCTCTCGAATGAAGTTATCACCATGATAGCTGCATATGTACGCTAGGTCCCGAATCGCGACGCGCCCAATCAATGGGTTATGCGCCTTCCGCTAATACAGATGCTTATTAGCTCTCCCACCCGGACAAGTATTCATTCATCCGGTGCTCTCGCCGGCTGTACCGTTGTGGTATTGAGCAACTGTACAGAGAGGTCGATGTTGAGCTATTCGCAAAAGAAGTCGACGGTCAGTGGATAACGCACGTCGAGCCGAAATGTTTGTCCTGGATTAGTGATGCTACGCTGTCACACGTCAAATCGGTCTCTTTTCGTAGGATAGGACGCAGGAATCGGGAGCTTGAATCGGACCCAGACAGCTGGGAGAGTAATCCAAATGCCCTCCTTGTTACGACGTTTTCGATATCCGTGACACCGATACTTCAGAGGCTCATCCAAAACAACATTTCTAAGCTTGAGTAAGTGCTCTCTATTTGCGCCGTTAGAGATGACGCAAAACCGTTCTCTCCGTTTTAGATTTTGGCTAACCTCTATGTTCATCAGCTTCCGTCCAAAATTAGATTATCGCATGGAAATTCTGGAACCATTACTCTCCAGACCAACATTGAAATCGCTAGCTTTGGCTTTACCGACGCTTCAAAGATCGCCATCATTGAAGCTGCTTAAATACCATTTCCCGGCGCTTCGAAGGCTCCATATTGAGAATATAACCAGCGTACATGATATCTGCATTGCCGATGCAATGCTGCGCGCAGCACCCGATCTCTCTCATTTGGCTCTATATTTCAGCTTCGAGACAAGATGGCCGAGGACACTCGCAGTTGAAAAGATGCTTCTTGCTGCAGAGGAGCTGCTTAACAAGGCAGGAATCAAGTTCCAGAATATTATATCTTTCGATCTTAGATTTGATAAAGACTGGGCAGACCTGAGGGGTATTCGAATAATCGATCAACGTTCACTTCGGGAGTTGTGGCTGCATGGCTGCGGCAAGCCCGCGTGGCCCGACGTTTCGTCTCACAAACTTCGCCTCACCAAGCTTCATCTTGCCATCAAGGCCGATAATGCGGATCCCTTCCGGCATCTGATCAAGCACATTGATCAAGGCTTACGAGATTTCACAATCATGGTCGATCATGGTGTGGGGGTTGTTGAAACCATCCGCGAGATTAAGACAGAGGCAGCGAGCGTTGCTCTTGAACTTTTCCGTTCGCTGAATGACCCATCGAATCTCCGTAGCATTGCTATCATCGAGAAAAATAACAAATATCACATAAGCCTCAATCCACTTCTAGAGAAGAAGCCCAATGTGGATAGCTTTCTGTCTGGACTCAGGTTAGACGAGTTGTGTTTTGCTCAGAACAACGTCATTCGCACTTCTTTTCTTGAAATGGCGATGTTTTATGACGACTTTGATCACATCGATGAAGATAGTACTGCGTATTGGTATGACGAACCAACGACGTTTGTCCGCGACGAGGTAAGGTCTATAGAGCCCTTTTCCCTGCCCGGTCTCCCATAGTACTTATCGGCTCGGGCCGAGCGGCTGCACGTTATTCCAAACAACCATCCATTCAACCTTCGATTCCAACTGCTAATTTTGAAACAAAGCTGAGAAAATTAGAGGCCAAAAGCCGCTTCGAGGCAGTCCAAGACCTACTCAAAGTCCAGAAGCTCTATATAGTCACATCCGACACAGGTGTACAGGACTTGGCCGGTAATTACATACATAATCTATCGTCTATTCAGGGAGTACTCGCCTCGGATCTCCAGAAATTATCATATCGCGCAGCAACCCTGCCAAGATTGGAATATGTAATCCTGAGGGATCTGATTCACTGTGATGCAGAATACTTCTTCAGGATCCAGTGGCAAAAGAACGCAGTTCGAGACCCATCGCATCCTTGGATCCCATCCGTTTATCGTTTCATGTATCCCAAACGGCCCGGCATTCTGTCTGCTGTTTTGCGAGAAGAGCACTTCAGGCTCTACCAAGCGACATTTACTCCCATTGATTGGCAAGAAGTTGTAACACACGATTGATTGTGCTATGGAATGTCTATATGTGTAGGCCCTCCACTTGCATGTTCTCTATATATATGGCCTCCAGCAGGGCACAGCGAAGCTGGGCCCTAAATAACTGTCCATCTTGCTACCTTGTCGACGAGTCAAATATATATATGTACTTATATATATATTCTCTGTAACTCAGGCTATCATATATGTACCCAACCTCTCATATTTCGATCCAATCTCAGATGCGAGGAAGTCAGATATCCGAAGACTTTACAAGACCGCTAAATGCGGATGGCCTCCCGGTCTAACTCGAACGCAGCAACGCAAAAAACGCAACACCCGTCGTCAACTTAAGCTCCAGAGACATACCCCCAAAACCCTATCCCCACACCAGGAAAACCCAATCCATCTCTCCATGAATGCTTTTATTGCAATTTTGCTTATTCAACATGACTAGGTCGCTCCAATTGTCCACATAATGATCTTAAGACAAAAGGCAGCAGGGATGCCATGGCACTCTCGCACCCTGTAAAATCAATTCGCCTCCCACTGGCAGTTTTCCATCCTATCTCCGCGAGACCCCCAAAAGCAAATTCCAGAGAACCTCGTTTGCCTCCCACTGCTATAAAAGCTCCCTTAACCCCTAGCTTCATCTCTCTACCCCAAGTTCCATATTACATTCGTATCCCAGCTTATGTACCACGGAGCTTACAACCAGAGCCTGTATGTCGCAACCTCAAAGGCCCTAACAGTCACCTCCGCCTGCCAGGTGGACCCATCCGCGCTCTTGACAACGTTGATATCCTCCAAATCGTCTTCGAGAACATTACACTTCGTCACCTTCTTCACCGCCCACTTGCTATTGATTACTGCTCGGCTCTTACCACCCAGCGCGTCGAACAGTCTGATCACGACGCTGTTACCCTTGCGCTTCACAATTGCCAGATCGCCAAACTCCTCGTCGTCCTCCCCGCGCTTGACGTGGTCCAAGATGATGTTCTTCGCACCGGTAAGCCATACGCCGTCAATCGCAACAGCAGCGCCTGGCGGAGCGTATTGCACGCGGACAGGGTTATTCAGATCATAGCCCGCGCGGACGACGCGATGGTCGAGTGGTCCCTCGTGCGGTGCGATGGCGTAGCGGATCTTGTGGTGGCCCATATCGGCGTGTGCGTCTGGTGCTTTGGGTGCGCGGATCAAACTGAGGCGCATGATGTTGCCAGCGACGGCGAATCCGTATTTGCAGTCGTTGAGGATGGCAACGCCGTAGGTGTGTTCGCTGAGATCTGCCCATTTGTGGCAGCAGACTTCAAATTTGGCCATATCCCAGGAGGTGTTGTAATGTGTTGGGCGGCGAACAATGCCGTACTGGCATTCATAGGAGGCCTGTACAATTGAGAGACAGTTAGCAAGGAATTCTTTATATACGGGAGCCGGAGTTGGTTGCTTACCTCTGTGTTCTTAATGTCGACTGGGAACTCAACCTTCAAGAACTTCATCGTCTCGTGCCACTCGACATCACACTCGACGGTGATCAAGCTCAGGGCATCCGCAGTAGTGAGGGATGCATCATCCGCGTCGATAGACAGGGTAGACTTGATCCAACTCTTATCGCTGATCTGAGTCTCGATAAGGATCGAAGCGCGGTGTGGGCCATTCTCCAATATAGACACCTTACCCGGCTGAAGCGGCTTGCGTGTGTTAAGATGGTATACTTCGACCTAGTGTCATAACCCAATCAGCATATACGATCGATGGAGCCAGTCGAAAGTGGCGGGAAAGAACTCACATCCCAGGCTTGCCAGAACAGTGGCTTGTCATCCATGATGACATACTGATTCGCCTTTTTACCCGGTGGAATCAACTCCCGGCCAACCTTCGTATCGTAGAGGCTCGTAATCAATCCGCCGTCGACCTTGACGTTGAACCTCGAATTCTTCATCTCGAACACCCCACCGCCGACTTCCTTAACAGAAACCTTTGGCTCACCGCCCTGGACGACCTGACCAGCACCGAAGCCCTCATGCTGAACAAACGTCAATTTCTCTCCAACCTTGGCAACCTCGCTCCGTTTCCACCCATGTGTATTAATCGAAAGCGGTTGCAGCCCAGCGCCACCGACACTCTTGACGCCCAAAGCCTCAAGTGCGTCCTTGATCAGCTGGTTACCCTTCTTGAAGAACGCATCAAACATCCTATCCGCGTCCTGATAGACCATCTCAATAGAACTTCCAGGAAGACAGTCATGGAAGTGAGAAAGACACATGTTCTCCCAAAGATCATCGATATCCTTCTTCGGATACTTGTAGTTCTTGTTCGCGAGACTGGCGTGAGTGGCCAAATATTCGATATCGTGTAGCAGGAACTCGCCCTTGCGCACATGCCACTTCGTTTTCGATTGCGTCGTGTACGTCCCGCGGTGAAGCTCAAAGTAGAGCTCGCCATACCAAGTTACGAACGAAGTACCCTCAGCCACCCGCTTCTCGAGCGCCGCGAAAAATTCGTCAACCGACTTGCCCATATGAACGCGTGGTAGCAGTCCAACTATCATAGTGTATCTCATCAGCACATGCATCAATTTTGTACCGGAGTATCCCAAACATACCAGTGTCAGACATGCCCCTCAACCGTCGAAGCTTCTCCAACATCTCAGCCGTCGGTCCGCCACCGCCATCACCCTTCCCGAACACCAGCAAGCTAGTCGAATCCTGATCCATGCTCTTATGCTGCGACACACTCCTCTTGACATCGCCAAAGTGCGCATCAGCGGTATATGTTTCGCTAGGCGGCATATGGCACAGCACTTGACTGCCGTCCAACGCAACCCAGTTGAACGTCGTATGCGGGAACGTGTTAATATTGTTCCAGCTCAGCTTCTGCGTGAAGAACCTCGTCATCCCCGCAAGCCGACACAGCTGGGGAATCTGCGCGGAATAGCCAAACGTATCCGGAAGCCAGAAGGTCTCGCAGCGACTGCCGAAATGGCTCTCGAAGAATCGCTGGCCGCAGATGAACTGCCGCACCAAGCTTTCACCACTGGGCATATTGGTATCATGCTCGACCCAGCTGCCACCGATCGGCTGGAACTGGCCGCTCTTAACCTTCGCCTTGACTTTGTCGTACAGCAGTGGGTAATACTGCTGCAGCCACTTGTACTGCTGCGCCTGACTACACGTGAATCGATGTTCCGGGTACTGATCCATCAACGCGACCTGGCTACTCCAGCTTCTCGCCACCTTTCTCTTCGTTTCATCCCACGGCCAGAGCCAGCAGGTGTCGATATGGCAGTGTCCCGTGCCGAACACCACGGGTGTCTTGTCGGAGTCGTAGACCTTATGCGAGTCCCTCAGTTTGCCAAGGTACTTTGCCGCGATCTCCCGTCCCTTGATAACAGAATCCTGGTCGCCGACGACAAAGGCGTCCATGATCTGAGTGGCGACCTGCAGAGCTTCATGGCTCTCCCATCCGTCATTGGGGAACTCTCGCGCCGCATCACCAATCATCCAGAAGTCATAGTACAATGCCAGCGCCTCGACGTTCGGTACGACGAAATCAGCCTCGTGCAGGTTGAAGTAGTTGTTCATATCCGGCGGCGCAATGCCGTTGGTATTGCCAAACATCCTGTTGCAAGCCAACTCAATGTAAATCAAGTGCGGCTTCCCGTCCCGCCATTCCTTGGGGAACGGCCATTTCGTGCGCTCGCCGCCGCCCGTAAGGCCCTGTAGCGGGCAACCGTCCTCAGACCATACCATGCTCTCACAGTCGGCATCCCAGCGGAACTCGAGTGCGTCCTTGTCACGCATCCGCTCCGGACAGGTAAGGTGGATGCGGAACCAGTGGGTAGACCACGACGGACCGAACCACTCGCCCTTTTTCGAGGGCCGGTACTTGGCCTTGATGGCTTCGTCAAAGGTCGGGCGGTCGAGGTTTGGCGCGGACCAGACTTCGAGCTTGACATACTTTGAATCGGCCTCGCGGTCCGCATCGTACATACTGTGCGATATGATACGTCAGTAACGCTATTCCACATCAGCAGATTTAAAGGCTACACACGCAGGAAGGCTCTGGTTCTTATACTGCCCACCAGCCGTGAACTGTCGCAGGCGGTCAAGGTAGATGTTGTGAATCTGTTGACCCTTCGGGTCAGTCGCCAGCTGGGGATACCCGGAGCTCTGCATGGTTCTGGTCTCTCCACCCATTACGGTGTCGTAGCTGAACGTTATCTCTCAAGTCGGCGTCAGACAGTCTACTGACGTTCAATTCGAATCCGGTACCAGATCTCGCAATCTGTAGCAGTAGCTAGTGGAAGATCGAGATGATGGGGGGAGGTCGACGTCTACGTATTGCGGGGAAAGATGCCGCGGGTGGTACCCTGCCAGCTACGTTTAAATTGCATGAACGACGCCGCGTTGGGCCCCGCCTCCAGCCAATTGCCAGCTGTGGGGTAGACGCCAGCTAACCGCATGCGGACCGGTCACCAGGATATATCTCGATCCGAGACTAGTATAATACTTCAATCGAATGCCTACAGATTGTAGATCTGTAGATATAGATACCGAAGTACGGAATTGTATATTGATAGCATTGAGTAGCTAAAGTAGGTAATGCTGCTCGCAATCGCAGCCGTCTACGCTTCAAAGCAAAAGACAGACAGGTAAAATATAGACATCGCACGCCAAATCGCAAGCATCAAACAGCTGTACAGAAATATGTATACAGACGTAACGTCAACCGGAATTCGAAACTTCAAAAGCAAGTGCGCCTGTCGTTATACCTACCGATTAAATGCACATACACAGGCTCCGATCCAAAACCTCCAATGTATACAGACACTTGCCGCCCGCCGCCATACCCAGTCTATATATACCCCAGTTTCCTCCTTTCTATATCAATATCAAAAATATCGATATCGCAATTATCAGCATCACTCAAAGCTGAGCGTCATCTCTCCCTCCTTTCCAAACTCATCCTCTTCCTCTTCCATCCACGGATTCTTCGGCAACGGCTTATTACTCGCGGCCGCGCTGATGCCTAGGCCGCTAGCACTGCCCACACTGCCCCGTCCGCTATGCCCGTACCCATACCCGCTACCGACACTCGGCGTCGGACTATGGTATCCAAGACTGCTCGTTCGCTTCGGTACAACCCCAGGCCCGCCTTTATTCAGCACGGGTAAAGCTCCCCCTCCCGCACCACTACTCCACTCGTTCCGCCCGTCGTAGGATACTCGAGGACTCGCGACAGTGCTGCTCAGTGCCGGCGAGGAGCCTCTAACCCCCAGCGACGAAGCTGACCGTCCCGCGACAGCGCTCTGGCCCCAGTAGCTAACGGCGCGCTTCTGTTCTCCGCCCTTCGGTAGTGGTTTCGGCGGCGGCGGCGGCGCGGCGTCATAGTCGTATTTATCCTCCCACTTGGAGTCTTCAAAGGTCATCTGTATGTGTCCTTCATCATGACCAAACTCATCTTCGTAGCTATACCCCGCCCAAGGACTCCGCGGCTCCAGCGAGCCAGAGCTGCCGCGATTCGCGCGTATATTGCTCCTCGCCATCTCCGGCGACGGCGAAACCGCGCCGTTAGTCGCAGACCCTCCCGCTGTCAGATCCATGACCGACGAGTTTCGCGACTGCGCAGCTGACGAGTGCGCTCTGTCCGCACTATCTTTCCGCCCGAAGATACCGAAGCTGAAATTCCGCGAGGACCGCGTCGTCCCCGACGGGCTAGCGGTGCTGGATACCGAGCCCTTCTTCGACGCCGTCGCCGGCCGACTCCGGTTGTTGGTCAGCGAGTCCATGCCGCTCTCGCTGAGAGTTGGCGTCGCGGCTGTCCGCGCCAACGTCGGCCGTCCAGCAACCTCAGACCCTCGCCGCTCCTTGCCTTCCTTCGAGCGCTCTCGATCTTCGATCTCCTGCAGCGCCAGTTCCCGTCGGATCGCCTCCACGTCGAACAGCACGTTATCTTTTTCATCCAGTGACCCTCGATCACCGGCATCGGACCCACCAGCCGCCGCACCGCCATCCGGCCGGCCATCCCGCTGCCCTTCCTGCTCGTAAATCTCCCAATCGGCCTTCTTCGCAACGTCCTTGTTCCGGCCGAACAACCCCCACTTCCGCTTCGTCGGCTCCTTCTCAAGCTCCTTCCGCGCCGCCTCGATCTCGCCAATGAGCTCGATCTGCCGCTCCCGCAGCTGATCCGGATCCGCCTCCTCGATTTCGTTAAACTCCTCCGACAAAACCTCCCAGTCGACCTTCTTCAGCAGCTTCGGTATCGCCGTCCGGTACGCCATATGGCCCTCAACGAGCTCCGTGCAGTCCAGGTTTTCAACGCCAGGTATACCCTCAATCGGCGCCAGCCCAGCAACCCTGCCAAGGCCACCGGACGTCGCGCGGAACAGGTATCCTAATCATCGTCAGCACCGTCAAGAACCACATATCAATTCACACAAAGAGAGAAGCGAATACACACCCAAAATCCAGTCGTTCCGGCAATACCCGTTCACAAATCGGCCTCTGACAACGCTACTCGTCGCCATAAATTCATCCTGGTTGACCACAACGGGACTGCCAAATATATACACATTCTGCACCAACCCATGCGCATTCCGCTTCGCCAGCTCCAGCAAACACGAGTATATCACCCGTGCGCCCAGCGAGAAACCCACGAGCGTAACGGGCCGAACGCCCAGGTTTCGATGCATCAGCGTATCCGCAAGGATCAATCCGGACGCCCACGCGCGATCCAGCGAGACGTTCCAAGGATTGTCGAGCAGATATGATAGTTTGGTCAGGATAAGCGGTACTTGCAGCGATGCCATCAGCGCCATGAGCACCGTGCTACCAAGGACTTGTTGCAGCGATTGCGTGAGAACCTATGGCAACAACTCCATTAGCCGCGTCAAACGAGTTAGACATGAGAAGAGAACACCCACCTCCGTGGCAAGAATATTGATCGTCTGACCCATACTCTGCATCATCTCAGGCTCCCACAAGACGCTGTAAATATCGCCCATGATCGGATCCACCGTCGAGTACGGCAGCCTCACATCGTCCTCCTTACCGTTCATCCATCCTGAAATCGTAATGATAAGGTTCACCCTCTTATTATTATACAACGGCCGGAACTCAAACACCGACACGTTCTTCGTCCGTCGCCCCGCCGCTTTCCCGGCAATCGCGCTACCCGACAGCGCAGCAGTGGTCGTAATCAGCGCCGCGCCGCCAGTACCGCCCAGAAACGCACCGGTAGACGTGATGCCGATCGTCGTAAAGCCAGCCGCCAAGCCAGCACCGATGACCGGCGCCAGCAAGCCGGCTGATAGACCGATGACGAGACCGCCACCCAGGGTAGCAAGACCCATCATCGCATACCGTTTATTCCGCGCCCGTCGAGCGCGATCCTCGAGGATGTCGGACTCTTTCCAGTCCTGCGCGGCGCTCTCCTGCATCTCCAGCGCGTCCGTAACCTTCTTCTCGAACTTGCAAATGTCAATCCACGATATGGACAGATGCTTGCCCACAAGCTCAAGCAGCACCCGCGACCGCGCATCGTAGACAGAGTCCGAGATTAGAACAAGGAATAAATCGCAGAGCACCGTCCATCTGATATCGATGTCGAGAGTCTTACTGTCAGGAAGCTCACTTGGCATCCTGACAGCAGGCAGCTCGTCATTCATATGCTCGTCGTAGGCTGGTGGACTCTGGTCGCCGTAAAAGTAGCCGTCGTCGGAATCTCGTTTATCGAGAGAGTTGTTCCTGCTGCGAGATGGCGATTTGAGGCTGCTGATGTCCGTCGGGCGCGGTGACGTCGTCGCCGATCCAATCGAAGACCTGCTCTCCGCCGCCATTGGGTTCTTGACCCTCGCGTTCTTCATCAGTGTCGGCGTGAGGTCTGATGCAACGACTCCGTGCTCCGACAGCTGCTCAATCATGATTTGTTCTGCACAAGTCAATCAGCCCGCCCCACATTACGAACAGCAGCAAAAGCGAACAGTCTGTTAGGTGGAATGCATACCGTCAGGATTGATATCCATATGTTTGTACAGCCGCACCATCACAATCTGACTCCACATCTTCATATGCTCCTTGCCAATCCCAATGCTCTTCCTCGTCCACGTCTTCTTCACCTTCCCCATCTTGTCCAATTCCTGCCGCATCTCCATCATGGCAAGCTTGCACAACCCGACATACGCAATCCTCTGGCCCTCGGTCAGCAAGTCCTTTGTGGTCTCCAGCTGACTTAGCGGATTGCGACTATAATCGTCCTCCTCGGTTTCTTTCCACAGATAGCCCGTGTTCTCGTCCATCGACGTCGCGGACTGCGCGTCCTCGTCCATCTGGACACGTGTGTAGCCTTTCGATGCACCCCCTACAGCATCATCTTCTTTACCTTCTTCGTTGTCGGAGAAGTGGTATTCCTTGGCAACAAGCTTGCCGTCGTCGTCGTAGATGTCGTAGGGTGCGTAGGACGGCATTTCCTGCCATTCACCGGAATCACGACGGGATGAAGCGGTCGGGTCTTCTGCGGTGATTTCGGCGGGTGCGGATTGCTGGTGGGACCAGGAGGAGATGGTAGGTTTGGCATCTGATGTGGGTGTATCGGTGGACCCGGTGAGGGGATTGAGGGGCGAGGCGGTAGGGAAATCTTTGTTCGTTTGTGAGAAGTTTCGGACATGGTGGGAAGTTGGAGACGTCGGTGTAGCTACGACGATGACGGGGTCGCGGCGCGGTTCTTCGGGTTTCGAGGGTTCTTCGGCTTTGAGGGGGGTGGGCGGTATATTCGATGTATTTAGCGGGGTCGGTAGCGTGGATTCTAGCTTCTTTTCCTTCGAGGGTTCATTTGGTGGACTCGGTTCTATCGGTTTAGGGGGTGGTTCTCGTGGTGTATCTGTTGCTGTAGTCGTAGGAGATGTAGATTCTGTATTCGTGGCCTTAGAGCCATTGGGTGGGATCGTAGGTATCTCGGGTTCCGGCATGACTTGCTTTGAGTCTGGAGAATCCGTCTTGATTACTGGCGAAGGAGCGACAGCCGTCTGAGCCGTTGATAGCTTGCCCTCCGGTATACTCCGGCTCTCCATCTCAGGCCCTGTTGCTGCTACTGTAGCGGCGGCAGCGGCAGCGGATGCCGTCGCGATAGCCACAGGGACGTCCAGAGACAGCCGTTCCATCGCCCTCTCACCTATCGAAGCACCGGCATCCTGCTCGCCCTTCCCCTCGACCTCCCTCGTCGGGCTGCCCGTCGTCCTCGAGCTAGCATCGTCGTCTCTTCTCTCCCGCTCGCTCAGGGCGTCGTCTTCCCCGTCGGAGCTCTCGGCATGTATCGCTATCGACGCCGGCTTGAACACGGGCAATCCAAAGTCATCGAGCTCCGGTTCCTCATCCTTCGCTGCAGCCGGTGCCGCCGTAGGTAATCCCGAGCTCAAACTCGCCGATGCATCCGCGCTTTTCGAGGCCGGAGCCGAAGTTGAAGTCGTTGCGTGTTCCTCAGCAGCAGCAGCTACAGCGACGCCCTCCGTCGACAGCGGCTGCTGCAGCGACATGTCGTGAATCCAGAGAGGTCCGAACTGCAGCAAGCAGCACCGTCTATAGAACCGTGAAGCAGAATGCCGTATGACCTGCTGGTCGTGCCGAGCTCGTAAAACTGGCGGTGTGGTCCGAGTGCTGGCGGAGGTTTACCAGCTGGAAAAACCTTGGATGGGTAGGGGAGCTTAACGAAGCGAAGACGCAAAGGGTCCGATCGATGCGAGGGAAGGATAGGCCGTCAATTGCATGGAATGTCGTCAACGTCGGACTGCGGTACGGTACGGTGCGGTCTTCAGGAGCGGCGTCGTCGTCTAATGCACAGCGGCGGCATGGTCGGAGTGGTAGTTACTGGGTAAGTATTCATCAAGGGATGAGGTCGTCGTCGTGGAGCAAGCAGGTGGGTTGGGTTCGTTACAGGTTACGTTGGATGGGGCTTGGAATGCTGACCGCCTTCCGCTTAGTTCCCACCCGCCGCTGGCTGGCCGGCTGGCTGGCGTCTTACTCAACTTACTTAACTATCCCGGGAACACCGCGTTGGCCGGCCATCAGAACGCCCCTCTCATCGCAGCTTCTCACTCCGCAGCGGACGGCTCGCTCGGTACGAACTCGGAGAGCAGGATAGCCTGAGGTATCTCCATCTCGCTCCCGTTTTCAGAGTCCCATTATCAGCTCTGGCGGGCGAGATACCGCCGTTGCTATGGTGGCACTTTATGCGTGCGCCCGTCCTTGGAGGTAATCCGCAGCAGCGGGGGGCACAAGACATTCCCAGACAGACCCCAGCACACGGGCAGGCCTCATGAATACCTTACTTGGTATACTAGTCAATACGCTGGTACCCGGAAAAGCCAGCCGGGACTTGTGACTCGGTAGTACTGATTACATCAGATGGATCCGAATTTGCATTTTCATAGTCACGGTTATCTTGTGAACAACATCGATATCTGGCTGACGGCCACCAATTATATATAGCTAATATTACATACGCACAGCCGTATTTTATATTATAATATGGGCTGATGGTGAGATCTCAAGAGTTAATCTTGATTAGGCTTTCGGCGCCCTGCCGCTTTGGGCACTGCGGCTCAAACCACTAAAATTTAAAAATTTTTATTTCGAAACCTTATGCAGTGCACCTTCTCATTATCACATTCCATCCCTCTACACGAGTCGTCTCGCATCTACGGCACCATTCCGACCGCGATACGAAGTACGTATACTTAGTACAGAATTCTCTAATCAGCGAACTCGATAGTAGTATCAGATATATAACGTAACAGCATTCTGCATCCTAATTTATACAAAGGAAACGAAGTGAAAGGCAGCAGCCAGTAAAGCATTGCAAAAGCAGTTCTTTTCCACAAGCAATAAAAAAAAACTTTTCTTCTGCATACTAGTATCTCATATTACACGAATGATGGTGTATCCGTTCTGCCTCCCTCCACATAATATAATAGTAACGTAATGGATCGATGACATGCACCTCGTGTATGTAGGTACGTGAAAAAGCACGGCAGCAGCAACATCAACCAACCACCACGCGCACACCCCCTTCCCCGTATGTCTAAGTTTAAAATAAGGACAGTGAATATAAGGCACGGCCTTCATTTACGCCAGTCGTAATCTAGCGGGAAGCCATAGCTATAGAAATAGTTAGTAACAATTCTTTTCAATATGCGGGAGTGTAGCACATACCCTTGGTGACCAGGCGCCGCAGCGCCAACTCCTGCTTCTTCATGTCATCCGCAGTCGCATCCTCAAGCTCCAGCTGCGCCATAGCATCGCTCAGCTGCTCCTCAATCTTCTTCGACTGTCCCTTCTTCAACTTCAGCAGCATTCCGGGGTCCGAAATGATCTCCTCAACCCTCGAGATGTAGCTCTCAAGCTGTTGCCGGGCCTCGAACTTCTTCGAGAAGGCAGTATCCGACGTCTTGAACTTCTCCGCATCCTCAATCATCTTCTCGATCTCAGTCGAGCTGAGCTTGCCGACCGCGTTCGAGATCGTGATGTTGGCGCTGCGGCCGGTGGACTTCTCCGAGGCGGTAACCTTGAGGATACCGTTGACGTCGACCTCGAAGATGACCTCGAGGACGGCCTCACCAGCCTTCATCGGCGGGATCGGAGCAAGGGTGAACTCTCCGAGAGAGGTGTTGTCCTCGCAGTTGACACGCTCGCCCTGGAAAACGGGGAACTGGACGGTGGTCTGGTTGTCGGCGACGGTGGTGAAAGTGCGCTTCTTCATCGTCGGGACGGTTTGGCCACGCTATACCACAATCAGCACCCATTTCTCAGAAAGAACACATTCAAAGAGGCAAAGATTGGACTTACAGGAACGACGGGGGCGAAGATGTTGCCCTCCATGGCGACACCAAGGGACAGGGGAACAACGTCCAACAGGAGCAGGTCGGCGGTCTCATCAGAGGTCGCCTTGCCAGAGAGGATACCAGCTTGAACAGCGGCACCATAGGCAACAGCCTCATCAGGGTTGATGCTCTAAAAACCACGTTAGCCACACATACATTCAGCCTCACACGCAACAGCAGGAGCATATCTCACCTTCTCCAACTTCTTGCCATCGAAGAAGTCGCTGAGCAGCTTCTGGATCTTGGGGATACGAGTGGATCCACCAACGAGCACAACCTCGTCAACCTTCGACTTCTCAATGTTGGCATCCTTCAACACCTGAGCAACAGGGTCGATGGTGCTCTTGAACAAAGTAGCATTGAGATCCTCGAAACGAGCACGAGTGATGTTCGTGTTGAAGTCCTCGCCACTGGACAAGCTGTCGATCTCAATAGTCGTGCTGGCAACGCTGGACAAGGTACGCTTGGCACGTTCGCAAGCAGACCGGAGACGACGCAGAGCACGCGGGTCGTCGCTGATATCAACCTTGGTCTTCCGCTTGAACTCGGCCTTGAAGTGCTCCAGGAGAGCGGTATCGAAGTCCTGTCCTCCAAGATGGGTGTCACCAGCAGTAGCCTTGACAGTGAAAACACCACCTATATAAAATACCACCTTTAGCACCACCACCCTACCATCGGAAAAGTCTACTCGGGAAACATGTAAAACTCACCCTGGATGTTGAGAAGGGAGACATCAAAGGTACCACCACCAAGATCGTAGATCAGAACGTTCCTCTCCTTCTCGCTCTTGCCAGCGCCGAGACCGTACGCAATAGCAGCAGCGGTAGGTTCGTTGATGATTCTGAGAACGTTCAAGCCGGAAATCGCACCGGCGTCCTTGGTAGCCTGCCTCTGGTTGTCGTTGAAGTAGGCCGGGACGGTGATGACGGCCTTCTCAACGGTCTTTCCGAGCTTAGCATCGGCAATCTCCTTCATCTTGAGGAGAACCATGGAGGAGATCTCCTGCGGCGAGAACTGCTTGGTCTCACCGAGGTACTCAACCTATCGCATCACACACTCGGCATTAGCGCAGCTCACTCGAGTATTCATCACCGCTGAACACAACCCAGCGAGCAGAATTTTATACACACCTCAATGAAGGGGTTGCCCTCCTTGTCGACGACCTTGAACGGCCAGGTCTGAACATCCTTCTTGACGCTAGGGTCGTCGAATCGTCGACCGATCAGACGCTTAGCATCGAAGACAGTGTTCCGCGGGTTCAGAGCGGCCTGGTTCTTCGCCGCATCACCAATCAATCGCTCATCCGGAGTGAACGCGACGAAAGACGGCGTAACACGGTTTCCCTGCTCATTGGCAACTAGTAACGAACAGTTAGACGGACCATCGTCACCCGAACACGATCTCAGGTGGAGAACTAACTGATCTCAACGCCGCTGCCTTCGTAGATGGCGACGCAGGAGTACGTGGTACCTGTAGCAATGTGAATGGTCAGCGGGGCACTCAACGGTGGACCGTGGGGAGCAGAGCAAGGCTACGCACCCAGATCGATACCAATGGCACCGTCGTAAACTTCCGTCATCTTTCCTGATGGATGGTAAGGTCGAGGATATGAATTTGACTTGTTGGAAAATGGATGAGCGAGAGAGGGAGAAAGGGCAAAGATTGGTCGAGAAGAAGAGAGGTGAACTGAACAGGCGCCGTCGCTGCAGAAAAATTATTTTTTTCAGAGCTGCACTTATACGCTTTAGCTTGCTAGCAACAACAGGGTCTTGCCTATCTGGAAATTTTTAACGTGAGTTGCCAAGCTGTCTAGCTTGTGGGTGGGCATCGAGGAGCCCCGCCAGTACTAGGGCCCAGTAATACCCACACCCTGCTGTAGACCTGGGCACCAGTATTTCTTTCTCCAACAGCCTCAACGCAGAAACGTGTGTGTAACGTGGCCAAGCGTGTTCAACACATCTTCTTAATTCCTGTCATCGTGCCACTCCATGAAACCTTCCTCAACATGGTTACGAAAGTGGCCTCCCCGGTGGCCTGGATTCAAGCTGAGTCTAACTAAAATTCCACTTATTCTCCAGCTACCTCAATATATTTGGCCCTAGAATCGAACACTGTTCAATTAAGCCATCGGTTTTGACTAATGTGTCAGGTCTATCGCTGAGCATACGATTATAATAGACAGCACGTGGCCTTACAGTATCCTCTACCCTGAGCGTTTTCCTATTGCTAAATTTGGCGAAAAGTCTGGAGAAATGCATATACATCGTGGAAATATCGTGTCAATCAGCACATATTGAGGCCATATATCTACAATCAGTAATACCGGAAACACACAAGGAAATCACTCGCAAAACTGCCATTGCTGAATTAGGTAAGTACCATCCAACCACTGCGTCTTCAATATATGCTCGCTCGCATGGTTACCGTTCCATATACACATACGGATGAAGCACTCGCGAGACAAAGCCTGGGATCTATGCGGCATCTGCCTGGTCTCCTTTAACCGATGCTTGGCCGTTCCCCGCTTCTAACCCAGCTCGGGTCTAGCCCACATCTTGGCTCTGAAAGCCCTTTTGGCAATCAACAAGATCGAATTCATCATTTGAAATAGACGTGTGCCCATCCAATCACATCGGTAACTCAAAGAACTGGACCCGAACACCAACAAATCCGTTTCGAAATTCATCTCGATAGTTCCCCAGATTTCCTGATCATTGGATAAATACTACTAGTGACGTGCTGTCCGGTGTACGAGACCGAGCCAGAACCATCTTCGAGTTCCATGAGCGCTCTTTCTATCTCCACCCCGCTACCCCAGATAAGTTGTGACTATAATACTAGCTAGGCCTAGGAGAATGGTTGCGGTTCTTCCTTTGGGCTTTCTGCAGGTACTTCGAGAAAAGCGAAAGCTCAGACAACGCCACCAAAAGCCCCAGATGAAACCAGCTGAGCAGAATATCGGCCTCGCCTAACAAGCCCAGAAATCTCCTAAGGTCCGAACGCCAAACGCCATGTTGTCAGCCAACGATCCAAATCCCGGGGGGCCGATCACATGCTTGGTCATTCCAAAATCGCTCACCAGCCTCTTGTCATATCGCACTCGGGAACTACGATCATACCGAAGCCTTTGAGTGGCGCCAGAAACTTAGCCCAAGTACGTATGGGAATGCGAGGCGGCCACGATCGTGTAATTCAGCCGCAGATTACAATTTGTCGCTATGGCGTCTCCCTTATCTTCAACGCTTTGGTCAACAGGTTATGTTACTGGGTTTTTACCGGACAGCCGATCCTCTGTCTTTTCCCAAACCACGAATACTTCGCATCCAGCGTTAGATTTCATTTGACATGAATTCCCTCGGCCAGCCTGACAGGGCCATTTGATTAAGACAAGAATTTCAATATGCACCGCTACACTGCTATAACATAGTCTATATACATGATCTCGAGTGCCAAACTCTCCAAGTATCAATACACTAGGATGGGGCTGGTTTACGAGACCACATGCATCTATAAATACCTGCCGAAGGCCAATCTATTGTGTCTCCAAATTGCAAACACGGTTGTTCAATTTACGAGACCAGTTGTTCCCTTTGCCGGCCGAGAGAACATGGCGGTCTGATCTACGAAACAAACCTTCATATATAAGACCCACTCATTTCATGAAGTTAGTCGACAACCACTAGGCTCACAACCCTTCTCGCACGAAAAAAACCCTCAAAATTAAAACCTACCCACTCCAGGTCCAAAAGCGCAGAATCCCTTTCAGCTCACTAGATCTATTATTGACTACAGCCATGTGTAACACCTCCAGTATCACAATGACAGTTGTGACATATCGCATTATGTTGCCTGTATACAGATATCATATGCAGCGTCATCTTGCATAACAATATGTTTCCATGTATGGATTGAACTCAGATCAAGATCCATAGGACGGACTTCATATAGAATTCTGTCGAAACATGTTTGAGACATGATATCTGATAGGACAACGCCGAAATCTTGGTCTAATAGTATTATCGCGAGACTGAATGGCGAATCTAAGAGCCACCGTGATATCTAGAAAGATGGTATTCGCAATACTTAGATGCTGATCCATCTGATCATTCTCTGTGATATCATAAATTTTGTAGATCTGAAATTTCCAGTCCCGGATCCCCGGCTTTCGGACGCACTCCCCAGGTCCGAACCTCTAATAGACTGGCTAGCGCTATGGCGTCTCCCAGAAAAAAATGGATCGTGAATACCATGATGATCCATAGGAGCATATGAGGACTTGAACTGGTCTGCCGCCTGTCAAAGCCCAAGCCACGTGTGACAATGCGGAAGCTGGATCGACCCTTGTGCGACCATCGTCGCTTGTTATTTCCGGAACCGCAGTGGCAGGGTTTACGTAATGTGCAGAGTCCTGTCCTGTTGTGGATTTCGAGTGAAATGTGTTGAGATTCCAACATGCCCCTGAATTAAATCTCGAGGTCCTTGGGTCGTTGCAACGTTGTCGATGATTCCGTAAACCTGTCTGTACCCTAGAACTCATACTGTGCTCACCCTCGTCTCTCAGGCAATATCTTGATTTTGAGAAGGATTATATTCCAGATCCCAATAGCTGACACATCACTTCCTTGATTTCTGTAGCGTGGAACGATCGTTTACGACACTTCGACTCATCCGCTCGTATTGAAAATCCAGAATTGTACGCACAACGGCAAACGCCAAGCGGGGTATTCAGAGGGAACTCGAAAAGGGCACAGACGCGGTCAGTCACTGCTTTATGTACAGTAGTATACATGTGCTAAGTATGGATGAGACAAGCACAGACGTCACATCGCCAGGATGCGGAGAAAGCCGGCTCGAATCGAACTCGCCTACCTGCCACCATCCAACACGCCGTAGCTAGCATCGGCGGCGCATTCTATGGCGCACAGGCAACCACCAGCACTGACATCTTTACAGTAATAAACACAGACATGTGTAAATATTGATACGTCCAAAAATCCAAAAGCTGTCGCCAATTAATAGCGCAAGTGTCTGGATATATCGATCTCCCCGGCAGGGACTCGACCCGGCTCCGCGGCGCCAAACGCCCTAACGGCTTGCAGCCTAGCTATCGCATTCGTTTCCTGTTTGAAAGGCCCCGCTAGCTCCCAGCTCGGGCCCCGGGTTTTCAGCTTGACGACGCCCCGAGCGGGGCCCTCTCGCCAATAATCGCACTGCGCTCGGACGACTTGTGGAACATGAGATCTATCTCTGCCTGCGTGCGCGTGGCCAAGATCACTTGCTGTTTCCACTTTCCTCCAGCCATTACGTTAGCGCTATAGCATGGCAATTAGCAGTGAGGGAACGGGAGTTGGCTTTGTCCAGTGAGGGCAGACCAATGGATTTGACTCCCTTAAAAACGTCAAAGTGTTCATTCATTCGCTGCAGGCCTATGCTGGTATTGGGATCCTCTCCTTGGATTCACGACGCCTCCATTAAAGGGCTGCCTAAGATAGATCCAAGGACCCACCCCGCTAACTGGCTGAACGGCCTGCATTCTCCCCATATAACATGTAGCGGAATCCCCCATGCCCTCAAACGCAACCACTTGCACACACCTGGGGAGTAGTTTGTAGATTGGTGGGAGTATACTACTGCTTAGCGACAGCAAACTTCTAGATTTGAGACCAGATAGTATACACCGCGGCACCGTTCTCAGCCAAAACCCGGGAGCTCAGCGGGCGAGAAGGGATTTGGAACAGTCTCGGGCGGTCTACGGGAGACCGCGTCTTCCGGATGGGTTCTAGCGACGCAATATTTCAGACATTCTGAAATACACGGAACCCAAAAGGACAACGCGCGAGACTAGATCTTCATACTAGCATCACGGCTGGGAACCAACAAAGGTAATGATACATGCTAACACTGCAACTAATTTTCCTTGACTTTTAAGCTATTCGGGAGTTTTATGCCGTTATTGCCATGCATTCTACGCCCAGCAGCTATAATGTTATTTTCGAATCTTTGCAACCATATATCAAAGACAAAATATATATGACCTTAATTAACCCTGTTATAAATTTTTTGCTGACTTATAATCTCTGGCTGTATGCCCGGATCACGGAGTACAGATATATTATATCATGTCGCAAACATCGATGGGTCCGGTCACCACGTCGACGGCCGGCAACCCGACTAGTACGCCCGACCCTTCACTGGCGGGGTTCGATTTATCGGACACCCGCAATTACATAGGAGAGATCTATGCGGTCAATATCTCCATGATAGTCTTGGTTATAACGGCACTTATATTACGGTTATACAGCCGGCAAGTTCTGGTAAAAAGGATACAATCTGATGATGGTATGTTTTCACGCCTCTGATCAATCAATTGAGAATCTAGCTAATATGTGAATCCGTGTTTAGTTTTTGTGATTCTCGGAACAGTAAGCTAAATTACTGAGATCAGAGTGAATGCTACAGATATCAGGGTAGCTAATGCTTGATATTCTTACCAGAACACTGCTGTAGTATATTCCGCATTATGCATATACAGTATGTCCCACCCCAACAACCACGAATAATCTAATCATGATATCTCGTTCTAACAACTGGTGGTATACAGGCATGAAATACCTCGGTCTAGGGGTCCACATCTGGCTTGAGGACCCCGAAACAAAACTACAACATTCCATGAAGCTGATCAAAGTATGTGATATACACATCCATGTGTTCTCATACACACCACTAACATGCCACTAACATGCCACTATCAATCCACAGATAATGATAGCAATGTACATCCTCTACTCCTTCTCGCTAACAATGGCCAAATGCTGCGTAATAACCCTCTACCTCCGCATCTTCTTCGCCGCACGATGGTTCCGCATCGCCGTCTTCAGCATCCTCTTCCTCGTCATCGTCATCTTCCTGCTCAACCTCTTCGTCCCGATGTTTGCCTGCCAGCCCATCAACGCGGCATGGGACCCACGAGTCAAGAGCGCCCCGGGGACAAAATGTATCCCTATCCACAGTTTCTTCTACGTTACCGGCAGCCTCAATATATTCACGGATCTGCTGCTCGTCGCGCTGCCGATGCCGCTGGCGTGGCAGTTGGGGCTGACGATGCGGAAGCGGATATTGATTGTCATGCTGTTCAGTTTGGGGATTTTGGCGTCAGTTGCTAGCGTTGTCCGGATCACGAATTTAGATGCGCTGGGTAGCAAGGACTTTACCTGTAAGTCATATGCCCCGGTATCCTTCAAGATATACACCGGAACCGTGCTTACATTATACAATTTATAGTCAAGATCACCAGCTCCGTTCTCTGGACGATAATTGAGGCAGACGTCGCCCTGATATGTGCATCAGGACCCGCAATAAAGCCCCTCATCGCCCGCGTCGTCCCCCACCTTTCCCAAAGCTTCACATCCTCCCCAGTCGGCGCCTCCGCCGCCGGCACCGGCACAATAACCTACAGAAGCAACCGCGGCGCTACCCACCAATCCTCCACGCGAATCCGCACATCAACTCTCCGCTCCAACTCCGAAACCTACTCGACCCTCGACGCCACTCAAGCCACCACAGCAAGCCCAGGGTACAGTTACAATTACAACGGCTATAAGCTACAGGTGATGCCGTCAGTCAAACAAGCGTCAGAGGAAACGTTAGGCTTGCCAAAACACTCGACCGCGACAAGAGAAGAAGTCGAACTCGAGAGTCCAGTACACTCGAGGATGAGTCTATCGTCAGGGTCAGTAATCGATAGTCTGAACCCCGCACAGCCGACAGAACCGCTATCGCCACCGCCGGCTGTGGCACGGGGCTGCGGTGCGGGGTTGCAGATATATGTCAGTCATGATGTCGATACGGACGTGGAGAGGAGGTAGGGCTCGGAGTTAACATTTCACGGCGTTACGAATTTCATGAGTGCGTACATATACATGCATTGAGATTGGTCAATTGATTGTGTGCATGCGTGCTTTGTATACCAGGCGGCGGCGGCTTTTTCGTTAAGTACACTTATATAGTTTGAATCATTTCTTTGTTTTCTGTTTCTTATGATGTATATGAGCTACCTAGATGAGAGTCTTGTCTACTATAATGAATTGTAATCGTTGTTTCCAAACTTCAGATAGTGGCTAGAGGTAGATTCGTCGCCGTGTGTAGAGCGTGCAGATATATCAGCAGACGCTTGAACACTCTTTACGACACCAACATGAACACCGCTTTCTATCTGCGGAAAAAACACGGACGACATATATATAGCAGGAGAAAGAAACTAAAGCTTTTGAATGTCTAAACAACCATCACCACCACCCACTAATTACACAAAAATGCACTTGCTATATAGCATGCCGAAATCTACCCCACCACCCTACTAACTAACTTCCACCTCAAACCCTCAAGACTCTTCTCCCTCTCTTACCCGCCGCCCGCCCTCCAAGCCCGCCCTTCTTCGCCTTCTTCTTACCCCCCTCGAACGCCGTAACGGAGAAATGGTCGCGTCCAAACGCATCCAAATCCTTCACTTTATATATCCGCACAATCCAGTTCTCCGACGTGAACGCCTCGTCAAGCGTATGCAGCACCGGCCCTTCGGCAGGTAACTTAGCCCCGCGAACGCGGTCCTGCGCCTGTCCCGGCGGGAACAGGCTCTGGTAGTTATAGTACGACATTTTATACCTGCAACGTGTCAGTTATGTAGTCACAACATGTGGGGGATATTGGCAGGCTTACATCAGGCTGTTCTTCATGGTGTCAGTCGCGTCGCCGTCAACTTTATACTCTCCCCGCGCGGTAAAGAACTTGCGTTCCTGCACCTCATCCGGCCACACCCCCTCCGCGATCCGCACCATCCACAAAAACTTGTTGATATCATCACCGCTGTATCCCAACAGCCCACCAAAGATAACCAGCACATAATCGACCTCGTGCTTTCGCAGAATCTCATAGCTGACAGCCTCGCCGCTCGCCATCGCCTTGCCCACCGTGGCGATATGCGTGTTGTTCCAGGTATTGTTGTCGACAAGGGTCGTCCGGTCCGCCATGCCGCCGATCTGGTAGCCATAGTCCCACCAGCTCATCACCTTGGCGTCGTAGGGCGTATTCTTGCGCAGCCAGTAGTACGCCTCGCGGAAGTCGTCGATGATGTGCTGCGAGCCGTCCGGCATGCGTGAGGCGAGGACGACGGAGGGAGAAGAGTATGCGTTCGAGGTGACCCAAGTGCAATGCAGGACGAACAGGACGAGATAGACGGAGAAAGCGGCGACGACAGCAATCTTCGAGGTGATGCTGTAGATGCCGATGTACGGCGCCTTCGATGAGAGGAAGCCGCCGGGGCTGCCACCGACCTCCTTGACCTTCTCCTTCTTGGGTTTCTTGTGCTCGGCATCCGGGTCCGGTTCCTCGGGGCTATCGATCTCGAGGTACGTGTCGAGGATGGAGCTGACGGTGATGGCGGCGGCGACGCAAACGATCGGAGTGAGCGTTAGCATGAGACGGACCATGACGCCGGAAAAGTAGCTGGCCATGACAGAGTAGACGACGACGAAGACGTGCTCGTCACGCAGCTGTCGGAAGCAGAGGTAGACACCGGCGGGGAACAACCAGATGAGGAAGTTGAGGTCGAAGAAGAACGACGGCCAGGCGGTAGGCTGGTGCTCGGAGACGGACGCGATGATGGGGATATGAATCTTGGCATATCCGGTATCCCAGAGGGAGTAGAATCGACCGGACCACGGTGCGATGACGCCAGTGACGGTGAGCAGGACGAGTCCGCTGAACGCGACGATGGCAATGAGGATGACGAGAGCGCGGAGGAGGGTGTTGAACTGCTTAGACGGCACTTGGCCACGCAGATAGTCGACAAAGGCGACCAGCTGGATGAGGCCAAAGATGCCCAGGGCGGCCATGTGTTCGCTGGTCCGGATGGGCAGGAAGCCGACGAAGGGAATCTGCATGCTAGCCAATGTGCCCAGCGCATACCAACTTGAGTAGGCGACATAGATCCGGCCGGAGTACCGGCCCATGAGAATCAGCACGAAAACGTGCAGCGGGATCAAGTTGGTGATGAAGACGTATCCACCCCACGCAGAAACCATGTAGAAGTAGAAGAGCGCGCAGAGGCCTCCCCACAGGGCAGACCCGAGTTTGGCAGCCTTGATCCACAGATAGAACGTGAACATGAGCAGGAAGATGGCGATAGCCTCGTTATCGTAGCTACCAGCCACGGAGCGGGAGATGTAACCCGGTGCGATACCCATGAAGGCGGCAGCGAGGAGACCCGCAGAGCTGTCCTTCATCTCCTTGGTGAAGAGATAAGTCGCAAAGGCGGTCAAACCGCTAAAGCCCGGGGCGAGCAGCACGCAGATATTACGGATGTCGACGGGGAGAGAGATCATTCGGAGCATGTGCCAGATAGCGCCCGAAGTGACCATCAAACCCGGGTATAGAGTGCCACCAGTGACACGGCCGAGAGGATACCATGTTCCTAGAAAGTAGTTCCATCAGCATAGGTCTGACAGCAGGACAGCAGAGCACGGGGACTGGCGTACGGTCGTCGAACCAGTTCCAAAAGTCGAAGAAGCCATTCTTGACAAGGTATTTGGATGCCCTAAAGTTGAACCACGGATCAACTGCACCCCGTCAGCCTCGAACCGTATCAATTGGCGGATGTAAGGATGTAGAATAGCATACATTCGTGGATAATCGACTCGAACCCTAAACGCCACCGCCCAGCACTAGTCAGCTATATATTCTGATAGTATCGTGAACACAATGCACGACGACCGAGGTGACATACGAATGACGGAGAACAACCGACTCGAGATGGACGCCGCAGCAATCGTCAGCAGGATGACGACGCGTAGAATCGCGCGAACGTTCTGCGTGGACGCCGGGTCCTTGAAGAACGACGGTTTCACAGGCGCCATTGCATCGAGGGGTCCAGCTTTGAGGAGTGGTAGCAGGCAGGTAGCTCACGAGGAGCCGGACGGACGGGCGGACGGCGTCGATGCAGCCAATCCGACAGACGATATCTAGGTAGCCAGCCGCAGCCAATTGAGTCTGTCGGCCGTCGATACGACCGGTGATGATACGCGGTGCGGTGAGGTTGAGGTTGAGGTTGGAGAGAGCTGGCTGACGTCGTCGTCGGAAAGCGGCGTGGAGAAGTGGCCTCTTCTCGCCAAACGTACGACGCCAACACGCGACTCCAGCAATTACACTACAAGCACGAAGGATACCACGAATATACAGGCTCGGGTACGTGTAATCGCTGGCGCGGATAAAGTGGCCTGCGCGGAGAAATCAGTAAATCCAGGTCCGCGGGAAGGCAATTCAGCCGGCTGCAGTGCGAGCAATCCCAGCTGCGTATCCCGTCGCCGTGGTGTAGCATGTAATATATGCTGTGAAGCAGCTGGGCGTGGAGATAGCAGCCAGTGCGCTTTTGGGCCCCTCCATCCTCACCACCATCACCACCTCACCTTCCATCAACCTACACCCACCATCTCAGCCTCACCACCACCTCACCTGCCACCATGGGCTCCAAGTGCCCACCGCTGACGACGACCCTCCTCTCCTCCGTCCTCGCCGACGCCTCCCCCTCGGCCGCCTCCCCGCCGGACGCCCTCGTCGACGCCCTCGCCTCCCTCGAGCCCCGCGCGGGGATCACAACCGTCGACGCGTCGACAACAGAAGCCCTATCCGCCTACTACTCCTCCTACATCCTCGCGCTGCTTCTCGCAAACGACATCTCCGAAGCGCGGCACCTCGCCCACCGCATCGACAGCACCCTTCTCGCCGGCGACGCGGCCGTGCAGGCTGCGACGAGCGTGCTGGCAGCGGTGTCGAGTAAGGATTATGTCACCTTTCACGACACAATGCAGACAGCGCCGTGGGGCGACGTCGCCACCGTCATAGCCTCACGTCTCCTGCGTACGTCCCAAGTCTCCCCTCTAGATACTAGATAGAAACATCGTATACACAGGTGGATAGACCAGCTAACAGATAGATATATGTACACAGAATCCCACCGCACGCAAACGATCCAGCTCCTCTCAACAGCCTACACCTCCCTCCCACCCTCTCTCGCCGCCCGCTACCTCGGCACAACAGACGAACCCCGCACCGTCGCCATGCTCGTCGATGACAACCCCTCCCTCGGCTGGTCGTTCGATGCCGACAACGGGGTCCTACGTATCAACAAGTCCCGCGGCGCGGGTAGGACGGGTCGACTGGCGAAGGACGGTGAAATCGGCCGGTTAGCCGGGCTAGGCGGATTCTTGAGCGATTCTTAATGAAGATGAACGTTACGTCCATGATACCTTGACGGAGGATGCGGTGGTGGTAATTGGTTCATAGCGATTGGCGTTTCACACACGTATTTACTATTGAAAGAAGGATCTGAATGCATCACATCCTATACAGCGGTACCATTTGGCAGATATGCAGCATAGATCTATAGAGGCCATGTCATATGTGCAATGGGCACATTGTATGAAACGGCTTTCCCAGGCTACCGCGGTCATAGGCCAGAATTTACACGATGATGACAGTGATATGATTATATATACCTGCAGTCACACCTAACGAGCGAATCGCAACGTATGGAGACGTATTGACCAAATGCAAAACCAATACCGATCCCGCTAGTACCATACCAATCCCTATAATACAGTTGTAATGCGATAAAAACACACGCAGAATGCAACGAGTGAATACACGCAAAAGCAGAACAATAAAGCATAACTCCACCCGTAATCATGCAGTCACTCATTCTTCATCCCACACGTCATTCACACTTCATACCCAAGCGTCAACCGACCAGCCAGCATACACCCATCTGTACAGTACAATCACCTTCCCAGCTCTGCAGCCTCCTCGACTAGCCGTAGGACCTCCACATCCCGCTCTACGACTCTCGCGAATTCATCGGCGTCCAATCCACCCGCCTTCCACAGCCGATACAGACTCTTAATGCTCGTGCTGACGTGCTGCCGTATCGCTACTTCCGCCTGCGTGTGTACCTCTGCCGCACGTTCTAGTGCTGCCACATCCGCGGCTTTACTTTGCTGCTGCAGCGGAGAGATGTGTGTTGAGGGATGGGTGAACGCTGTGAGCGGGGTTGATAGCGATGTCGACGTTGGCTCTTCGCGGTCTGTGGCGGCGGTGTGGGTTGTGGAGAGGGAGTCGCGGCGGTTGTCGGTGTTTATGTTTGCGGGTTTGGGTTTGGCTGTTGTGGTTGTGGTTGATGTATTGTTGTCGAGGACGGGCTGGACGTCTGCGTATTGTGCGAAATATGCGTCTTCGTCAGCTGCGGTGTCGTCCGGTTGCGGGTCTAGCACTCGCCGAGCGAGGAGTGATGCTGCGAGCTGCACGGGCGACTGCTGCTGCGATGCTGTAGCGGCATGCTGTTCGTGGTCTCCGGCGGTCGATTCCGTGTCCTCATCGTCGTATCGGCCCCAGTAGTCGTCATCGTCGTCATCATCAGCTGCTACGTCCTGGTAGTTGGTCGCGACGGCTGTGGATACGGTTGGCCGAGTGGGGTATGTATAGTTGCGCGAACGGAATGATTCTTCCGCGGCGTCGGTGCTGTCATGCCAGCTTCCCGCGCGCAGAAGCGCATCTTCGTCGTCGGATAGCCGGACGTCGTGCACCTTCCAGCTGTTTTCTGTCCCGGATGCGCCATTGGCGGGCACGTCGTTCTCGGTGAACTGGTAGACGACGAGAAGCTCGATCTCCGGGATGGATACCAGAGCCTGGAGCGTTTCGGCATCGAGCCGGCGGAAGCCCTTGCATTGGAAGGTACCCGGTGATGGCGCCTGGTGGAGGAAGTAGTAGTCTTGCGCGACGAGGTGGTCGTGCAGCGCCTGGCCGTCCGACGGGTCCGATGACCAGGTTAGCAGCGAGAGCCAGGACGAGTCGCTGGAGGAGGTCGGCAGGTTGAAGGAGAGGTGGGTGAGGCGGCTGCGGGTCAGCGGGGTGAGGTGCGGCGGTAACGACGGTGGAGGATGCGGAGAGGCGAAGCTGGCGGGGATGTGGGCGAGGAAGGCGGGGAGGAGGTCGGCGAGCGACGGTGGGGGGATCGAGAGGACCATTTTCGGTGTTTTTGGATGGAAGAGTGTTGGCGTGGTATTTATTGTATTTCGATCCTGCTCAGCCGGACTAACAAACAGACTCTCGTTAGCACAACTGCGTGGAAATACGAATAGTTATACGACAACGTAGGAATAATGGTGAGAGATGGAAGAGTCGACAGATCATGGGACGGCGAGCAGGCAGTTTTTGAGACTTAACGCCTGAGGCAAAGTTAAGTTTTCAACAGCGTGTATCTGGCCGAAATGTACGGATGGATCGTGTGGCGACGAGACTTGCGGCACGACTTACTTACCCCAGATCTAGATATCGCCTCTCTCCAGCAGCGTATGTATACGTTAATCACAGCGCCGTCAGGAAACCCAAGTTGGTAGAAATCCGCAAAGGCAGTTCGAAGGATCGATGGTATTGAAATGTCAGTCCGGTCTAGCAATGCAAAGACGGACGACGTCCTGGGGCGTCACCATCCTTTATACTTTCTTTATACATACATACAGACATGCATGCACTCCATAAATGCAGCGGCGTACTCCGTTGTCATATGAATGGATGGATGGAGGTATGGATTTCTGGGCGTCAGTCAGGCTGCATGGCGTCCCGTTCGTCCTTTCGACCAGGACAGAAGCAGCCCGCCACTTTCCAAGTTGTAGTCACCGTCGCGCCCCACGGGGCAGCTCCTACCTACTAATTGGTCGCCAGCTAGCCTAACTGACGAAAGTACCAGGACAGACCTCCAGCGGGTGGAGCATGTGGCCCGTCCTCAGGCTTGCATTTGTCCGAGGAAACACCACATGCAGTTCCAGTCCAGTCCAGTTCGGTTGGTCCAGTCTCGATTCTTGAGACACGCCGGTCAGATCGATAGGGTTCACCTACCCCGTTTCGGTGCCTGCCAGCAGCGGAGGCATCGAAGCGCCGGGGGACGCGAGGGAAGGTTCGTATTGTATTTTGTATGGTATTATGTGAGGCAGAAGGTCCTGGCTCGGTTCGGGCGAACGGACACTAGCCTTCTTCATCGTTTCCTTCCGTCAGGCGTTACGTTTCGCCGGGCGCCGTGGCACGCTGATCGAGATTGGCAGCTGCTGCTGATGAGATAATATTAATATGCGGGCATGCATAATGGATGTCGTTAGCATCGGATTCTTACGTTACATGTCTTATTCGGTCGGGGCATCGATGCGAGGGCGTGCTTACATACAGATATGGATGGTAGATGGCGGCGATGGAGGAATACGAGGTGCGGGAGAAGTGCGTTCTGACGACGTCTGTCGTCCAGTTGCTGGTGCGAGGTCGACGTCGGCCACAACACACGATGCACGAATCGAGCGACCAGCACTCAGTACAATCAACTGGCAATTCTCACCCAGAGCAGTGAATGAATGAAGCCGGGTAAACGGTAGGCTGCAGCCTCCCAGGTCGTATCCCGGCATCCGTCATCTATCACCGCCGTGGCCAAAGCTTGTTTGGTATTTAATATTCGAATTCTGGCTAAACGGTGAACCTATATCGCTATCTCGGAATATCGATATCTTTGGCACATAAGCCCTGCAGTGTTCGATTCAATCGGTTGATATCACATGCATGCATACGGTGCAATGACCTTCAGGGGTCCAGCTGGGTCCTATTTTCGACGTTTGCCTAGTCGTCATCAAGCCTAGCTAATTTAAATTTTACTGGCTCGAAATATATATAATATTATAGGATTTTATTCCACGATATCGGATGGTTCCTCAATTCATGAATTATAATTCGGACAACGATACCTGGGTGACATTGCGAATTGAATCTGCCTCTGATGCACAGATATGCATGGAGTAAGTTATATACCCACCTCCATAAAAAGTAATATTGATAGATTTATAGATTCTACAATCGATCCTCATAAGACTCGCGATGTCAAGCACATCAGGTATAAAGTGTTATACAATTCGGTGTATGTGAAATATCCAATCTCATTGCAAGTGGCCCTTGGTGGCACATTAGCAGTGGGACCTACCTGGGTAGTCGTAGGCTCTCGATCTCAAGTATAAACTTAGTAATCTGAGAAACTTGTAAAGTGCCGTGTGTTTAATATTATATCGACCGATTCTCTCTGGCCTTTACGATATCATCCTTTTATATACTCATCTAGTGAATATCGGAACCTATGGGGCTAGACCCAGCCTTAAATCATGATATCACGATGAATTTATTGCGTTTCTGCAGTATATTATGCTATAGGAGCTCGTATAATATAGATACACGATGCGCCCATGCCCTTGATATATATTATATTCCAGACCGGCCTCAAACTGGTGACGCCGCGGCGCTTGCGCGAGTATAATATTCGTTTACATCTATGCCATGCAACGTTGAAACTCGCGGGGCGCCGGAGGATTTCACCACCCGCCTGCGCAGGCCGGACCCTTTGTGCGACTGCCCTTCGGAGCGTCGTATCGTGATGGCAGCTGGCGACGCGCCATGGCTCCGAGGCCTTTCAGGATATATCATGTGGCTGTGGGCGATAAGAATGTTGCTGTTTCGGCAAGCCACAGTGCAAGCGGTGCAAGCGGTGCAAGCGGTGCAGCCTGCAAGCGGTGCAGCTTGGCCGCCCAGCTCCAGCCGCTGACCCAAAACAACGTGGGCCAACATCCCGACTTCAACTTTCTCTCCACGCTGACCGGCCATCACGCACCACCTCCTCCCTCCTCAGCCCCTGACCCGCTCTCCATCGCTTCTCACCACTCCGGTCTGTCTGGCCGTCGCCTGTCCTCCCGCCAGCGACCCGTCGAACCCGCAGGATGTCCTTCCTCGGCGTCTATCGGGCCATCTACGACTACGCTCCCCAGACCGACGAGGAGCTAGCCCTCACCGAGGGCGACCTGCTATACGTCCTCGAAAAGTCCTCCGAGGACGCATGGTGGAAGGCCAAGAAGAAGGCCGGCCCTACCGACGAGGAGGAGCCCGTCGGCCTCATCCCAAACACGTACATCGAAGAGGTCAGTCAGTCAACCAGTCGTTCGTCCGGCCGCTCAGCTCAGGAGTCGAGCTGAGACGGCTACATGTACCATGCGTGATGCGTGATTTTGACCATCACGCCCCGCACACACCGAGATACAAAACAACCGTCTAACCACATTTTGCAGGCCGCGCCCATCGGTAAACTTCGAGCGTCCTACGACTATCAGCGCCAGACAGAGGAAGAGCTCTCCTTCTCCGAGGGCCAGTTACTCAATGTCTACGATCTCTCAGATCCGGACTGGAGTTTGGTCGGCCTCAAGGATGAATTCGGCTTCGCCCCCGCCAACTATCTCGAGAAGGTCGACGATGCTCCCACCCCTTCCATATCGTCTCCCTCCGAGCCGGCTCCGCCTCCGCTGCCCATTCGCACACAGCCAGCGAGCCCCCCCGCGCCTGAAGATGAGCCGGAAGATGAGCCAGAAAATCCTGTCCGACCATCAGCCGCTGCCGCTGTAGCGGCCGCTCTGAAACAGCGGCAGGCCTCCATCGCAGCCCAGTCACCGCCTCCGCCGCCTATGGCCTCTCCCACAACGACAGCATACACTCCTCCTCCGAAGAAAGAAGTCCATTTTACCCCCGAAGCCAGTGACGATGACGAGCCTCCTCCACGTCTGCCCGAGCGACCAGCCTCCGACATTTCTTCTCCGTACGCGTCGCCGATATCGCCGCGCCCACCGACTACGTTTGAGGAGATCGAAGCTGCAGGTGTGCATCGGTATCCGATTGACGAGATCGTGAACAAGAAGAAGATCCCATGCCTGCTCGAGCTCGGTAACGCCAAGATCACCCTGCGGCCCCAGAAGCGGAGCATCCCCCCGACGACCTGGGAGATCGAGGACCTGCAAACGTACAGTGCCGATGGCAAGCATGTCGGACTCGACCTTGTCTCGCCCATACGGTCGCTTGACCTGCGCGCCGAGAGCAAAGACGTAGCCGGCGAGATCATCAGGGACCTAGGTGAGATGCGCGGCGCTGCCAGAGCAGCTGGGCTAGGTGAGATCATTGCTGCTGCTACTAGCAGTGGGAAGAGGTTCGGCATCGTCCTCTACGACTTTGAGGCGCAGGGCTCGGACGAGGTCAGCGTAAGCATTGGAGATGAGGTTGCCATCCTCAACGACACGCAGTCGGACGAATGGTGGAGCGTCCGACGGATGAAGAATGGCAAAGAGGGAGTTGTACCGAGTAGCTACATCGAGCTCAAGAAGCGGGAGTCCGTCATTGAGCCGTTGCAAGACGCTGTGAAAGGCAAGCAGAGAGATTCGCGGTACGGTCATTCGCACAAAGACAGCGTAGGCCCCGGAATCATGCTGCCACCGCGAGAAAGCAGCCTCAATGGTCCGAGCCCGGTTTCGACAGTCCCTCCGCCAAACATTCTTACCGGCAACACTGGCACCCGGAAACCCACCGGAAGAACCGCCACCAACGATAAACCTAGTACGTTATCCCATCTCCCCTCTTCCAATCGTTATAGAATGAGAGCTAACCATCGGCAAGAACCAAACGCGAAGAATGTCCGGACATGGACGGATAGGTCTGGAACATTCAAGGTTGACGCCGAGTTCCTGAACCTCAGAGACGGTGTCATCCACCTACATAAGATCAACGGGGTCAAGATCGCAGTCCCCATCGCCAAAATGTCGAAAGCAGACCTTGAATATGTCGAACGGAAGACTGGTATGAGCCTTGACGAAGACAAGCCGCTCTCTGACCTGCGCGGCAAGAGCAGGGCTGCCGCCGCCGCCGCCGCCTCGACGAACGCGCCAAAACCCTCAGCCGGCATCACCATCGATCGCTCGAAGAGCAACGGCAACAAGGACGAGTACGACTGGTTCGAATTCTTCTTGAACTGCGGAGTCGACGTAAACGTCTGCCAGCGCTACGCCAACAACTTTGCGAAAGACAGCATGGACGAATCGATCCTCCCCGATATCAACCAGGGCGTGCTACGGACCCTCGGCTTGAAAGAAGGCGACATCCTGCGAGTGATGAAGTACTTGGATAACAAGTACGGCCGAAAGAAGGACGCAGAGGTAATTGGCAACGGTGAAGGAAAGAAGAGTTTATTCACTAATCCTGATGGTGGCCTCAAGAATAACACCACGCGGAGAGAACGCCCCGCCCCCGGAATCCAGACATCCGATGTTGTCGACGCCAAAATGCTCGAGCAGCGGAAACCCAGTCCGGATCCCTCGAAAGCTGGGGAATCGAAGGCCGCCGAAAACGATCCTTGGGCACCAAAGCCATCGAAACAGGAAACGGCACCGGAGCCGCCAAAGGCGACTTCGCCAGCCCCACAGCAGGTCGCAGCAGCCCCGGCCGAAACACAGGCGCAGCCCAAACCCCAGGCTCCTCCCACCGGCGCCCTACGAGAGCTGTCGCTGCTAGACGAGCCTCTGAAGCCGACTGTCGTGACGCCTCCTGTCGAGAAGCCGACACCCGTCATCTCACCACCAGTTCAACCTACCTCAGCTCCACCGCAGCAAGTCTACCCACCTCCGAACATACTCGCTGCTCCCCTCTCCGTATACCAGCAACCGCAGCCACAGCAGAACCCCGCTCCGGCGCCATACCTCGGCTACCAGCAGACCGGAATCCTCCAGAACCAGCCAACAGGATTCCAAACTGCACCGCTCCAAGCTCAAGCAACTGCCCGACAGCGGCCAGCTGCCCCTCAGATCGTCCAGGCCTCAGGAGGGCTGGCCCCGCCGCCGCCTCAGCGACCGCAATCCGCCCCCGGCCAGAACTTCCCGCAGCAAATCGCGCCGCTCGTGCCCGCTGTCACCGGCTATGGCAACATCAGCTCCGTAGCGCCACAGGGACAGCTGAACCTATCGCAACTTCAACAGCAACAAGAGTTCCAGCGACAGTTGCAAGCCCAGCAGGCCCAGCAGGCACTTCAGCAGCAGCAGGCCGCTCTCCAGCAACAGCAGGCCGCGGCGCTGCAACCCCAACTTACCGCCGTTCCCGGCAACTTTGGCGTCCCCCAGCTAAATTACCCCGGCCTCGCCGTGCAGCCAACTGGCTACCCCCAGCAGCAACTCGGATACACCAACCCTCTTCTCCCACAAGGTACAGGGCTGGGACCGCTACCACCGCCGTTCAAACCCACTGTCGACCTAAGCCTCCCGACGCCGCTGCTGCCGCAGAACACCGCTGTCCCGGCGCAACCTCAGCCAAACGGGTTTGGCGGGCAGCCTGGCGCCGGTCCCATCAATCGGCATTTGATGCCGGCGCTTACGCCGCTGAAGCCGCAGTCGACTGGACCGGCGCCGGCTGTCAAGTTCGGCGTGACACCGAGCAAGCTGGCGCCGCAGCCGACGGGTGCGAGGAAGGCGAATTTGAACGCTGCCAGTAAGTCTATAACTAGATTATCTCCAGCTGTCTCGCGCATGCTAACTGTTTTGTGTCTGTAGCACCGGAGAATCCATTCGGGTTTTAGGAGTGGGCGTTAGAGAAACTTTTCTACATTTTTTGTCGGTGTGATGGGTTTGGAGCCTGCATACGTTACATTACATTACATACAGCTTAGCTCTACCGTTTTGCGGCCGTCTGTCTGTGGTCTCGTAAACTAGACCGCACGTCATCTGTCTGTCTCTCTGTCTGGCTGTTTGCTGCGTCATCTCTGCCATCGTATTTCTCGGATTTGCGTATCGCATTACATTGCACTTTTTCTCTTGTTGGAATTCTCGATTTAATTTAATCATGATACTCTCTCTCGCTTGGACTGTGACTGCCTGCTTTTGAGCGATTAGCTTGTTTCTTCTGGTCGTTTTTTCTCTAGCTTTACCGTTGGATTGGGGTGGTGGTGAGTGGTGGTGGGCGAGTGACGTTTGGTGGATGGACGGGTGGGCAGATGCTGGTATGTTGTAATGTATATATGCATGAAGTATTTTACATGGTGCTATGCATGGCTGTCCATTCATTAATCGCCTGCTTCGGCCCCGGACCGTTTGGCTTGTATGTGGGTAGAATCTCATGTGCGATCTATAGATGTAGTTTACGAGACCTGGTAGACCTGAGTTTGATCGACACAAGGACTGTTCGATGTCTATAGATCTACCTGAACGGAGATTTTGGAACTCGCGCGAGACCAACCTAGGCTAATTATCCACATATATCCTGTCACCCGTGCCCGGATAGAAATACAGGTTTTCAATATTCATGATAACGGATGAACACTTTATGTTATTGTTATGATATATATTAATAATTTGAGGGATTGGCTAATCTGATCTACACAGATCTACAATTGTTAATATATATAAGATCTGATCAGAAGACTTAGATAAATAAAAATAATAGCTTGGATAGCAATCGCGGATCTGGAATTTGAATAAATCAATTTGTATTTAAAGTGTTACAGTAAATCTATAGAATGCCCGGGCTCATAACCTGATAGACCGTCCAATATCTCCCCCGGTACCTGACAGGATATATGCGAATGACCAGCTTAGGTTGGTCTAGTTTTCGAGACCGGTCTAGGTAGATATTAATATATTGAATAGTCCTTCTGTCCATCAGAGGTGGAAGTGTCAGGCCGCAGTGCCCTCTTAGTTAGACATCAATAAAGACCTTTTTGTCCAAGAGAATCTGGCACAGGTTTTTACCGCTATACACCGGTGCAACGGCGACCGTGCAAAGGAGGACTTTATCAGCTGAGAGTATCGTCATTTAGTCTTGGTTTTATTGGCGGGGATGTGGAGTGTATGGTATTATTGCACTGGCATATGCATGATTTTCGGTTAATCGGTGGAGATATATGATCAGATGTTCACATGCTCATTCGTCGGAAGAGGTGCATGCAGTCCGTCCGTAATTATTGCAAGGCGGAGCATAGTAACCTCGAGGCCAGGCGCTGAAGGGTAGTTGTCTCACGAACCAGACGCTGGACGCAAAGATGGCAGGGTAACGGAAGATAGGACTATCTTTCATTGCGACAGTCATGGAGACGTAAGTTGTAAAGTTTTCCGTAGCGTGCCTCAGGCACCCAATGGGGCCAAGGATGGATGATACAACCACCCTGCTATTAAACAAGTACTAAGTGCTATAGACTAGCAGGTTATAGATGCGCTCAAGTGCCGGAGAGAAATGGTTAGAAGGGAAGAAGTGATTCCTACATCGAAATTAAAAGTATTTGAACGGGATACCTGGGTAATTATAGACGTAAAGGTAAAAATGACAGCTGCGGATACCGAGATAATCTAGAACCGGCTGCTCAGCTTAGAATCCTGGCATTTGGTCACCCCATAGATCTCGGGAGCAGGCATATAGCATCAATATATCAATTTATCTTGCTAATGATGGATGTACATGCATGTAGAAGATTACAAATGCAAACCTCCAAACAATCTGTTGTAACTTCTTTGAAAGATTCAATGGATGAAGTTCACCCAGATCACGGGTTTGGTTTCTATGGATCCAATGCGTGCATCGACTTTTTCTTTTACATGTATACAAGCTGTTCTATACAATTCTTAAAAAGAAATTTTTACTTATCGTGACATTATGCACGATCTTAGATTTATGGTCGCGGCTACGGCGCTAATGCTGAAATATCGATTTCCGAATCTCAGGTGACATCAGAATCTGTGGGAGACAAAATCCCAGGCAAACTTCGCGGGACAATAGAAGGTTCCGGCCGGCTTTCGCGTCGGTGCTTGATTGGCATTTGCGAAGTACCATTCCTGTACTTTTATCCGGCATTCGTCGCCGCGTCAGGTGTACCGGCTTCGCATCCGAAATCTAGAACCCAAAATTCCAGACGATAACGATATGCAGTCTGTTCAGGTGACAGGAATCAAGATATATTACGTGGGTGCGATGGAAGATGCCGTCCGGCCGTCGGTAACTGATCTGCACTCGCGAAATAACTTTCACTCCCCAGGATTGAAAGTGTGGATATGCGTACATGCCAATGTTCATATCTCGCACCTGGAATAAATCTGGCTTCCGAAAGCTCGAGAGTAGAGCCACCCAAAAGCCCCGTAATAGGGGCGGCCTGTGCCGATACAAGACGAGTGGTCCAGAAAACCCCAAAGTATCATGGATTATCCAAGATCACGGTACCAGCTGAACGGCAGCCGGCGAACAGACTTTTCATAAATCGTTTGTGTTATCGTATATTTATCTTATACTATCGCCAAATCTAGTAGTGACCGGCAAGACAATATCAATTGTGGAGCTAGCTCGACCTGAGATGCCCACAAAGCAGCCGATGTAATTATATATCTTGTGACGGTACCTCAATTTGCAGTAATATCGGGATAACGGTGATATATTAATTTTGCCGAAGTGTAAATCTATATTCCCCACATGCACATAAACTTCGAGCTCCTGATTGATACTTACGTACAAGCATATGCATATATGGACCTATCTTGCGTTCATATGGTCACTGATTCAGACGGTCGAACCCTCTAGCCTTGCGACAATGGTACCCGAAATACACGTCAGGTTATACGTAAACCGAGTACGTATGTGCGAATGTCCGATGTCGTTTCCCGGACCATGCCCAACATCTAAATGCTTCGCGTGTGTGCTGGAAGTAGAACCTGCCAATAGCAGATCAGCCGGCAGACGTGGTGCCTGCATTTATTATTTTTGCGTGGAATTACCCGGAGCGAAACGAACGTTTGCGCGGAAAGTGACGGGAACGTCTGGAGGTGCAGCTGAGAATCATAATATGTCATGGGGGTTATAGAAACGCCAAGCGAAATAATCGAAACATGGTCATGCACAATGCAGTGCCACGGTGCACACAGACTGCAGACTGCATTACAGACATATTACAACGGTGGGTATCGAACACATGGATATCCGGAGGCCGTTCGAAGACAGACACCCGACACTGACGAACGTTCGAACTCGAACAGAGCCCTGGCTTCGGACGGAAAACACAATTTACAAACCTC
Source organism: Orbilia brochopaga (assembly GCA_036872635.1). Lineage (NCBI taxonomy): Eukaryota > Fungi > Ascomycota > Orbiliomycetes > Orbiliales > Orbiliaceae > Orbilia > Orbilia brochopaga. Next base: position 1,105,383 of record JAVHNQ010000010.1, on the reverse strand, counting down.
GGGACCCGAGGAAAGCCGAGGCGGCGCCGGCGTTCTTTAACTTTCCGCCGCACGTGGCCTAGCTGAAGGGTAGCGCCCCTGAGACTAGCACAGGTTGACCCCCATGTCCGCAAGGTCGATTGCGACTGACACAAGAAGCTCTTCAAACGGGCGAGAAAGTTCGAATCCTCGAACTAACGGACAGTTATTCACATTCGAGCGAATTGCACGATGCCAAGAGCGCGCGAGACGAGAAAAAACGACACTAGCAGTTTTATCAATTGTTCGTTCAGCCGACCTGAAGTCTATGCATATATGAGTCTAGGAAAAGTACGAGACGAGGCCAATGCAGTGGAGATCGTCAAGCTGCATGCCCGTTGTGGGGGTATACTATTTCATCCAAGCAGTACTTGTACGCAAAATGTATCCGCACACATAGACAAACTCAAGTTAACGTCTTTCTTTTAACTTTCCACAAGACCATGTGGCCATTGTCCGTCCCAACTGTAACTAACCCTGGCGCCACAGTGGAGATCCAGACGACACGAGGGATAAACTCGCAGTAACCCTAACTCTCGAGCGACATGGCTTGATTGCATCGAGTCTGTGTATTGAAACGTTATTGTGACAATTCTTGTGCTAGGTACTGCTGCGGACTCTACAATACCATACTGGATCATGTTCCACCGCACGGACTTACCCGTGCTCACTATCAAAATTCGATTCAGGTTAGCTCGCGCGGGCCCACAGACACTAACGACCCAGCTAGCTCGCTGACTAACTGATTTCGAGGTTAATTTATGCAATATTGCTGGCCTGGCGGGCTCGAACTGTGGGGAAGCCGGAAGGCTGGGCTGGAAATTAATTGCTCGACTGGGGCGATTACATATCACAAACACGAGCATGCCGGAGGACGTCACTAGCACTGGCTGTTTGCGATATCTATCTACGGAATACACTGCACTTTATCGTTTGGTGAAATGACGGAAAGAACGCAGCGTGGAATGTCTGTATCCCCGGTTCTAATCCGCGTTGGGGCATGCACGGGTATACGCGGTGAGGCGAGGAATGCTTGCCGAGACGAGGTCCGATTCGATTCGAGAATTTCTGAGGTTTACCTCGTAAGTTAAATTTGGGCCAATGTGTTTTAACGTTTCTGGCTTCAGTTCCGTGTTTCGATTCCGGTCTGCATCAAAGACTCGCAAGTGGGGTTCACGGTAGGGACCCAAGTGTAAGGATGCCAGAACGTGGCCAGGTACATCCCGGGTCACTTGACGATCGATTCTAGTCAGATCGGGCTTTCCGAACAGCGAAAATTTAGGAAGTTGAGGTGCGGTTTAATTGACATTCAGGCACTTGGACAGGGCTGAAGAACATGGTGCAACCGGCCAGTTGGTTGGCGTTCTGGTGGGTGTCTCCGATGCCGAAGTTCCGTTCAATTCAATTCATTCGATTCATGCCAATTTGCATATTCTACGTAACTCGCAGCTGCCGCGAGAATTGCAAGCTGCGAATCTATCGTCGTCATACTGCGCCTTCATAGTCGCACGTTCGGACATACGTACGTGCATGCGAGTCAACTGGTATGTTGTAAGTGTTCATGTATGCGCTGATCGATCAAGGGTTAGCTGAGATTTAATTTGTGCCGCTGTGGAATGACATCCTTTACCCCTCCCTCCCTCTCGACGCATGCTCCCTGCATGTTATCACAGTCCCATTATATTATAGTATACATGCTGGACAGGTATACCTGGAGATGGAAAACACCACTATGCTACCACCACCACCTGTGCACCTTAGAGACATAATGTAATACCATACTGCCACACATGGCGTTCTCCTCTCCAGCCGCATTCCTGAAGCAGCCTTTGAACTTGAGAAGCGTGGCACATATTCTGTCAACATGGGGTATACTAGAGCTCGAGAGCTCGAAGATGTCTGACTTTTAATTTGCACGCATGGTGATTGCTCAACGAATGGCTAATGTAACTTAATGTTTCAAACTCTGCAGGCTTTAAAAATTCCACCCGATTCGCGGATGGTATTCGGTCTGGTTGGATGGTTGGAGTAATTCCGCTACAGCCATGGCACTAAATTGCGATGGCATGGCAATCAGCGTTGGCATCGACTGAGTGCCTACTTCTCCATGCGTATAGCGCGGATGTCCAACAAGTGCGCCTAGGCCTTTGTGTGATCAACGAATTTCATTCTGGGTGGGCCACGTTATCCAGTGACTAATGTCCTACGTTATCTGTCAGATTTAAAATTTACTATAGACTGGAGATTAAGCACACTCGAGTCTACGCATGGATACTACTCCACCTCAACATTTTCAACCTGCGGTATGCAGCATCCGAAGTCACGATAACTGCAACGGCACATACTTCAACTTCTGAGGAATCCAATATCGACCTATATATCTATATCATATCGACTTTGAGACGAAACCCATTACGTCAAGAGCGGTGCCATTCCACAGCTAGCACTGCAGAAAGTCTAAAGGATCCGCGGCCACATGCCAGCTGTATGCAGGCGGTGCTCATACGTACTAAATCGTTCATCGCCATTTCGTCCAGCGGACATTCTCCGGGTCGCCAGTTTGGATCCCTGAGGCTTAATCACCCGCCGCCGTTAGAATCCGAACTCTACTCCAGAACAGCATTTGGACACCCTAGACGGACCCGGGCAGCTTTGGCCTTCAGCTCCACCACCGCGCACGAGCTGCACGCCCAGCTGGAGCGGGGCATCCCAGATACACCTTTCGGATTCGACCTCGTCCTTATCCAGCCTCTAATCTAAATACCTCCCCGATTCGCCTGCACGATACAAGTCAACAGGCGGCGCGGATGGCAGTCTGGTTTAAATTGGCGGCCCGCATCGAATCGACGGTTTAATTAATTAAAATTAAATCGCCCTGTCGCATCATCTCGGTCACCCATGCTCGCCAACTCGGCCACAATGACGCCCAGGTGACACAAGGCCAAATATCAGATAGTCCTCAACCAAGTGTTCCTGCCCAGGAACGTTGACCGGGTGCTTTGCAATATCGCCAACGTACAACATTCCAATCCTTTATTCCGAAGCCTTCTGCGATATCTTTAGCTCTGCAGGATAGTATATTGTACTGGAGAGTAATACACGACCGTTAATTTGCACTTGCAGTCTAATATAAACACCTGCGCAGTCCCGTCCGCAATAACACAGAAGACCCGGAACAGGCACAGTCCCTGCGAAGGTTCCAGGCCAGGCATCGACTGCGCCTGTATTGCCGCTCCATAACGATTCTAGCCTCAAAGTCCAAAATACAACACTCGATTTAGTTCCGTGCGCCTGGCCCGGATTCCGTTCTGTGGAGAATCTACGAGGCAAACGGCGTCGTAGATTAACCTTAGTCTCAAGGGAAGTTTCGGTATGTGTTTGGGAGAACCCTTAGCGGCTCTTCACATCGATGGCGCTGACGAAAAACCGGCTGCCTTGGGCTTGCGAAATTCCTGGTGACCACAGCTGCTCAGACTTAAAAGCCTGGTAGCCAGCCTTACAGATCCCAGGCCGTCGCACGTACGATACATTCACTCATATTAACACATTGCGATACCGACTGCAACGTTCCGCCGACGGATTACACCACAGGACACTGGAATATCCGACGATACCTACAATCCCCTGACTTAAACTCTACGGCTAGCTGCACACTTTGGGACGGGATTCCGCATCGCTTCTAGAAGGAAGGGGTCTGCATCAATACGAGCAAAATATTCTAGAAGGTCCGGGATCACCTGGTCTGTTTAATCTGGGTATATCAACCGTTTTACGGTTTTCGTCAACCGCTGCAACGCTGGCCCCGCGAGGAAATTCCGCATCGCCGCCGGAGTTGTATCGCGGAGACGGGTAGATCGTCAAAAGCTGTATACGTAGCTGGTCGCATTCCAGGCAGCTGGATCGAATCTATCCGCGTCATCGGATGCATGCATGCACACGGATCCGAAGACGTTACTATTGCCAATATCCCACTCCTGAAAAGATCTGGCGACAACTGGCACACGAGCTGCTACCATGATAACCCGTTCTAGCTTGGCTTCACGGATCGCTGTGCTTTGTGGGTTCATCAGGTTATCATCTCCGATCAATTGAGCTGGATATAAAAGACAACGCTGGGCACAGTTGTTTTCTGGCCAAATCCGTACAAGTTGGCTCGAGAATCCAACATCAAAACAGCCGTTTCCGATTCATTCACGCCCAAAGAGCGTACAACTACGACAGATTGTTACAATATTGCTCAAGCTGCAGAATTCGAATCCTTTTCGCCGCATTCCTGCCTTTTGAAACCCTCCTCCCCGCATTTTCTTCTAGAGGCCCTAGGCATCGCTCATACACATTTCGATCGCAGCTGTAGCAAGTTGTATCAATCTGTCCTTATGTCGACTCTAGGTGCCCAGGACCCCCATGTTACAGGTTTTATTGAAGCCGCAGCTGATGATGTAGATGACGACGACAATGGCTATGCTGATTCCACACTCGGTTCCGATGAGTAAGTCTCTCTGTTCTGTTTCTTCTGGAAGCCCGAGGCCGGTTGGCAGTCGAAGAATATCTTGTCGTTTGCAATGTGTGCTGAGGTGTTCACGTTAGGCTACGATACCAGATGTTCCACCATATCGAGGGTATCTCTCGGAAAACATCTCCTGTGCCGGTGTCCCAAAAAGTAAGTAAAGTATCAGCCCACCTCAATATACCTATCCCTTGTTTGCATTTCCGTCCCATAGAATGCTAGCAACGATTAGTTGCAAATCCACGGAAAGAATGATATATCCGAAGTCGGCTGCGCAGCTAGCTATCCTTTACCACAACCTTGCAGGCCAGGCCACAGCGACGATCAGAAGGTAGTAGAATATCGGACTGGTAGCTTACGTTACGTACTTTTGATCCAGGAAATCGACCGGCTGAACCTCAAGCACCATTTGACGCGATTGTTGTTCGACGGAAAGCTACACTTTGCTCCGATTTCCAAAAACCCGCAGCGGATACTGGATGTGGGGACTGGCTCTGGAAAATGGGCAGTCGATGCTGGTTAGTCTGATAAATACTTTTTTTAAAATGCCACAATTTTCTTCCCCCGCCCCACTGCAGCACTGCACTAGCTTCTCGTTTTCCTTTCTCCCGTATGCATGCACGCTATGCTTCCAGATGCCCGACAATTGCAACTTTTCCTTTGACTTCCTCGTATTCAACGATTATTCCGTTTCACAGTGCACATTCACGCAGACATGTGCTGTCTAAATGTAAAGCTGTTAGAGGCATCAAGAGCGAGGTGCACATGTACAGTGCGGGGCGTATAGCTATATTTAGTAGAAATGCATATATACTGACCGTTATCGCACCGTCCCGCAATGCGAACGACTACTAGCGGACGAATATCCAATGGCACACGTTATCGCGACAGACATTGCTCCGCTTCAGCCGACCGTCATCCCACCCAAGTAAGTCGCTCATTTATATTACCAGCAGCCGCTAGGAATGTTTTCCCTCTCGGCTATCGTCATCTTATATCTATTTCTTATATCTGCTGCCGCCTGAACTATTATTACGTATATATGTAGGATGGCACAAGGAAAACTCTGCATTTGCAGTGCAGTGTGGGTTCAGGCCTCCCGCCATCACGTTATTTCCTGTCTCCCTCCGCTCCCCGCACGCGAGAGCCCGCTTTCGGGATGTTTCCTGCCTCCTCGGAGTATCTCGTGGCCTTTTGCTTCCTTTGCCCCATTGCTGTATATATATCCATACCGCTGTTCCCTGCCCATGGCCCTGGTTTCGGGTATATTGTTGCGTTGTTTTTGCCTGGACACATGCAATAATACCACAGTGCTATAACGGGCAGCGTGCATTTATTATATGTACAGCGTACCTGCTTGACGACATGCATAAGTACACTACAAGTACACCGTCAGTCTTCCGGACCGCACATTCTTCTAACCTGAATTCTTACGGCCCCTCTTTCCCAACGGGCCCGGTCACCCGGGTCCTCGGGAAATGGGATAGGCAACCCCGCCCTCCCCGCTTCTTTTCGTTCATAAGTCTTGAATTCTTGCTACAGCACGACTACAATAGCGCCGACTGGAATCTACCCCGGAACACCTTCGACCTGGTCTTCAGCCGCTGGAACCATTTGTACATTGCAGACTGGCGCGCCTTCTTGCGCCATGCGTACGCCCTGCTGCGACCCGGCGGCTACATCGAGTTCCACGAGGAGCTGCATGGCTACTATTCCGATGATGGGACGTATACGTCGCAAACGAACCTGTACCGCTGGGCCGCACGGTGCCGGGAGGCGATGCTGCGTTTCCCCGGGCGCGAGATCGATTTAACAGCCGAGGATATTGTGAGCTATATGCGCGAGGTGGGGTTTGTGGGTGTGGTAGTACGATGCTACAAGGTGCCGTTGAACGGGTGGCCGAAGGATGCGACGTATAAGGAGATCGGACGGCTGCATCAGGCGCAGCTACTAATGATGATAGAGGATGGGACGAAGGTCCTGCTGAAGAAGGCGATGGATGTGGATGAGGCGGAGAGCATTGAGCTTGTGAAACTGGCGATGGCGGATTTGAAGAGTCGCGCGATACATGCGTATCAGAAGGTGTATGTGATCTACGGGCGGAAACCGGAGTCGGCTTTTTAGGTGAAGTTGCGTTATATGCATGACTGCTTGATTATTTGATAATTTTCTTGGAATTCTGTTGGCGTGGTAGCCCTGGGCGGCTGGGAACATTTTTGGAATGGGATCGAAAGTTTTCTGTTTTTTTAGCTTCTTGATCAGTTAGCTTTTGTCTCTGCAGATTTGGACTGGGATATAGATTGTACACTATGTTCCCGTGTTTTCATTATACATATACGAATTTACTGCCTATGCATGTCTAATATAATCCCGCTCCATTTCCAAGTATATGTGTAGGCGTTTTAGATACCAAAAGGAAGAAGCCGAGGGCTAGCAATGCATTGATGCGCCGACAATCAGATAAATCCGCAGACTCTATAATACACTACATAGCCTGATGTATGACGCCTAGGCAATTTATTCCTAAGCTAGGCATATCCCGAAGTCTAATCTTCTGGGTCGCCATTGGTCGTAATATCACCTGTTGAAGGTCCGGCATGCGTCCGTTTCCTCTTCCTCTTGGCCTTAGGCATCGTACTGGCATCCTGACCACCTGCATCCTTCGCCGATTTCGTAGGTTTCGACGCTTGGCCTTTCTTCTTCTTCTTCAGCATACTCAACGGGTTCGGCTGTTTCTTCCCATACACCTTCTTTTTCTTCGGAGCAGTCTTGGCCTCGCCAGCAGCACCTTCTTCCGGCCCGCGACCCTCATCCCCAGACTCCCCACTATCCGAATTGCTTCCTTCTTCCTTCTCCTCTTCGTCCCTCTTCCGCTTCCTCCCCGCTGTCTCCTTCAGCCCGCTTCTAAGTTTGCCTTTCTCTTCTCGCTCCCGCCAGGCGATTGTCGCCTCGCTAACCTGGTCGAGAACCATTACACTGCGAGTGATATGGATACCCGGGACACCAGGATACGAGCGGAACTCATCCCTTATCTTCATGTCATCTGTGGCGACGATGTAGCGATGCTTGTTCGGTACCGGCGCATCTTTCGATGGGATAACGACGGAGAGGAGGCAGTCGAGCGGCGAGAGAGCTGGATCGCTGATACTGTGGTCGCAGCGGCGGCGTTCGAAGGTTTTGGCGAGGGAGATTAACGGCTGATTGTCTGTCGCGTAGAGGTGGCGGATACAGCATTGGGTTATCACTGCATGCGCACATCGTTAGATCGGCCACAATGGTAGTGGAGAAGGTGAGGGCATACTTGGCTTGACTTTGCCTTGGAGGGTGCGCTCCAGACTGGCGGCTAGGTCCATCTTGAACTTGGAAGCATCTTGAATAATCGATGGGTCAACTAGATACAGATCGTATTAGTAAGTGTATATCGCATGAGCATACCAATGTGATATTCAGGGAATGAAGAAAAGACGGCAATGATGCGAGAGGGAGAGAGGTCTGGAGTGAAGCGTACCTACCAAGGACCTGGTACGGTTCGCGGAATCCAAAGCTGTGGGCGTATACCGCCATCAGCTTGCGATACGCCTTCGAGCGCTTCCCCCTCATAGTGTCGTAGTCGGGACGTCAGCGACGTTGCTGTTCTTGATAGTGGCGGTGAAAGCGGTGACGTTGAGATGCGATGCGCGTAGTTTCGAAATTTTGCGACCGCAAAAAACCCAATCGGCCGAAAGAGGAAGCGCCGCGGATCACGTAACACAGACACAACAACACGCCCTGCTCAAACTGGTACTGTACCCTCCCGAAATATGCATGATGCAGGCCTAAGCTATGCAGCTGCAAGATTACGCTTTGAGATCGATCGTATTCGGGGACCAAATGTAGCTATATCCCCGTGAAAGATGTATAATTCTGGCGGCACGGTTGTGCTGCGGCGAAGCATCGATTCCAAGGTTCTCAGCCCAACGAATGAGCCGTCTTCATGTCGGCGGCCGGCACAGAGAACGGTTACACAGGGCAGAAGTCTAACTATCTCACCCCACTAGGCACATTTTAATCAGCGCAATTAAATTTGACATATGGATTTAGATTCGATAAATTTCTAGTTCGTATTTTGTCGGCGACAATATCAAAGCTCGAAGCTCGGTTTTAATTACTATATTCCCCTAGGTGAATTCATGAATGGAGAACAGTGTGTAAGACAAATCTTGACGGACGGGGTATACTACCGTAGAGTTTCTTATGTGAGAATCGCTGAGACCTAATTGTATATGCACTTTGCAAGACAAGCTTGATTCGGACTTTCGGCCGATAAGCATAATCATACTGATTGGAATTTCCCTGGCTGCATTCCGGTTACGATCTCGTGGTCTATCGATAATGCTGCTAAAATTGCAATATCCCTCGGATTCATGATAAGAACTGATCGTATGCTACTAGAAGTGAACAGAGCGCCCGTTCGAATTATCGTCCTCGGAAATATCACCTAAAGGATCGACCCGACATATAAAAAAAATTTTCTGCAGCCCGAGTTGATGCGCTACAAAGCCCCGATAGTGACAAAATCCACCAGGGGTAAGAAAAATATTGATCTATCGCCAATCGTGAGATCCAGTGTGTCGGGTGCGTCACGCCTGATAGACCCCTCGATCGTCAGTATTGATCGAAGGTGCGTGTACATGTACATGTACATGTACGTATGCATGCAATCACTGATCAACGTCCACGATATGTGATGAGTCGTGACGCCATCATCAGTGCACGATGGTGGTCTAGAAGAGTCGCTACGATAATGTCAGGGCCTGATAACGGTGACGCTATTCTCAACAATCCGAATCGGCGAAACCAACTGTACAAGGCCTGAAGACGCCGAATTGTCTAGATGATGCATGCACTACGTACCGGCGGGTCCAATGGGTGTGTTGCTGCCGATGTATGTATCATCGATACTATTCTTAGTACGACGTGAATCTCGAAGTTGGCCTGAATCGTACTGGGAATCTTGAAATCAAGAGCAACCACACCATACAAACCTGATGTCAATCCAAAACCTGGCTGAGATTTAAATCTGAGAACCAAGCATGCTCAAGCCATTGTTACGTTAACGCGGGAAGACCAGAATGCCGCGAGCCGAAATGTCACTGCGCTGCCGTAAATTAAATACCACTTGGAGGGCGTCAAGACTTGCGAGAACGAAAGAAAGCAAGTATAAGAGCGCCAGGGGGAAACCGGTGTGTCACCTGACACATAGACATTTATTAAGGGCGCGAAGAGCGAAAAACCGGATTTTCCTCCAAGTAAAGCCAAAGATCGCCGGCGGAAGCTGCGGCCCGGTTTAGTGAGTGTCAGAGAAGCGGGATGAAGAGCAAGGCCGGTGTTGCGGTCGTTGCGTTCTGGACCGCGATAGCCAGCAATTAAAATTATTAATAACAGCTTACCATATAACATCATATGATATAGCGACAACTAACTAACAAACATCATGTCACAGTGATACGTTCTTGGTAATGATACGGCGAATCCCCAGCCCAAGAAGGAAGCGCCGGTGAAGCTGTATCACATTTTCTCGAGATCTTTCGTCATCCGCTACATGTATCTGCCCTATGTAATATACATACAGATCAGAATCAGTCCTAGCATGCATGATACCCCGACTCACAGCCAATGGGAGTTACTTCCGCGACGGACTATACTTGTTGATATGATGTGATAATAGCCCTTAATGACCACGTACGGGTGCTTGCTACATTACGTGCCTCGGTAGAGTCTGATAACGTTACGTAGCTACGTAGACGGCTTCTAAACACTCGAGGCGGTATTACATATATTTGAGTGTCTTAATTTCTATAGCTATGTCTTAGATAGGATGTTAAGGTTGTATGAAGCTTAGTTGCTAGTGCTAGTATGAATGCTTCGAATACACATGTATATGTTTGTAAGTAGTATACGGACCAACTCATCACAGCTGCGATCCTTAATTACACGATGGCCAAGGCTCGCTGATCCTCGACGGTAGGGGCGCTCATTGAAGCAAGAACAGCTGTCCATCAGGCGTCTGCTGCCGATTAATAATGATGGTCATAAGGGCAGCTGGATGCGTGTACGCGTCGCCACAACACAAGGATGGATAGTTTGTGGCATGGAGGTATGCAGGACGGCCGGAAAGTTGACGTTGCACAAAGGCTAAAACCAGATCTTGGAATCTTGGTCAGCGACGGTGACGACGGCTCGATCCTTGGAAAAGACGGCCAGCCGTGAAGATTGATGCATGCATGCACCATGATCATGTCGAGGAGCCCAAGTTCATTCTTTTGGTTCCAGCGTCTTCCATCGCGGATGTCGGTGTACTTACGTATTGGGAAGCGTCGACCCCCATCTATCACGCCGGTAGCATCCTTTTATCATTTGACATTACGATCGACACATGGAAATCCCCAAATCGCCGAGACGGTATCTTTACCTGCTACAGTGACCGACATGCATGCGCTGGCGGACGTGGGGAACCCATCCTGGCCGACCCGGCTCACGTATTATTTATTACATGCATCTTTTTCATTAAGTAATATTGCAATTATAATTAGGATCTCGAAGTGTACTTGCAAGAGTACGGAATTCCGGGGAATCAAAGGGCATTTTGTGCCTTGTAATGTATGTACAGCAGCGGTACCAGAGCCATGGGCCGGTTTAATGTAGGCGGCCGCTTTTTATTTTCGTCTTTTGACTCAGGTGATTTATAAGACTGAGACTCGGTTTTCCGGTTGGAAAAACCACGGGGTTTGCAACTCGTATACGTATACGTTGATGTATATTTGGGTACGGAATTTACTCCCAGTTCCTCGGCAAGCCAGTTCCATGGAGAAGCTGTCGAAAGGCAGAAAGACCTCGCGAGAATAAGCCGGGTGGTGTTGACCTGCGGCTTTTCTCTCGAGCTCTCGGGTTGTTCGTTCATGCAGGTTGGCGGTCCGCCCATCGATGACCATGGGCTATGCTAGGCTATCGCGTTTCGTATTTCGAAGCAGGTAAGGCGGACTTTGGACACCCCTCTCCGCAGAGTCCAAAAGGTCCGCCTCGTTTTTCTCTCCGGCCGACAAGCGGGACTAAGCCTGTTTGGGGACCCTCGGGCTCGGCACCGTCCAATCACCAGTCGCGGGACCCTGCAACGTCCCACTCGAAGGGCTGCCTGCGGCCCAAGTCGAAGCAGGTTTCTGCTGGCGGGCTTGCATGATGCTGTGGCCTGACGACCAGGTCGTTCTCAATTCATCATCTTGCTCCATCGATGCTCGAACAGCGGGATAACAGCAAACTGCGACTTGTACACGCTTGCGTGAGCACCTGCTCGTCGGTGGGAGGTGGGCAGCGGAAAACGAAAAACCGGAATGGGATACCTGGCGCCGGACCAAGATTTGCTTTGCGATCAAAAGCCCAGGGACGCCGCGGAACGGTTTCTTGGTCGGGATTCGTTCTGACAGTATTCTGGAGCTCGCTTAAGCCCCCTCGTTCCCCACCAGGCCTGAGCTTTTGCGCATCGTCATCACATCCTTCCCTTCCCTTCCCTCCCCGTTGCAACCATGCATGTCCTGCCGGCAATGACAGCCGTGCCCAGGCTACGTCGCTTGGACGTAAGTCGGCCTCCCTTGGATGGATCAGATGGATGCCATCGCAGACATCGAAAGTTTGGGGGTGGGTCTACCCCGACCCAGCACATATTAAGTGATCCTTTGCGTGAGGGAAATTGGCCAATAGCCAAAGGGCAGTGCATGGCAGGCCAGCCTGGTGACCCGGTCCTTTCCTCATTGCGTCCCATCCATCCAGCTCTCTTCCCAGCTGGTTTAGCTCGGCCGCTCGCTCGCTCGCTCTCTTGCTGGCGGCACTTGCGTGTGTGAGTGTGTGTGAGTGATTGGGAAATCAGACGAATTAGCTGCCATCGGGCACTTCCTACGGCCGCTGCCCTGGCCCAATATAATATCCCCAAGGTGGTTTCCGCGCCTGTCCGTCGATCGCTGGGAGCACTGACGACGGCGTGGTATAAGACCCGTAAGGCCCTCACCACCCGCCTCTTGATCTTCTGTTTCGCCGCTTTCACCATTCTGGTATCAGCAAAGCAACCATATTGCTCTTCATCCTTCGCCCTTCGGTTTGACAACATTGTCTGTCTGTCATATGGGCATATAGCTTCGGCTGACGGATAATATACTCACACGCACATACACATAATCAATTCTTCCTCTGCGAGAGATATTGATTTGGGTTTCGAGCATCGGCCAGCCAAAATTAACAGTTGACAACCAGTCCTCGAGGCTAGTCAGGCTTGAGGCTCGTTAACGTTAGTATAGTAGCTTAGCCTGGAATCCGTGTCACCGCCTCGCATCGTTTACTCGACGGGCCGAAGCTGCGACTGTTCTCCGCTGTTACCGTTGCCACTACTGCTGCGACTTTTTTGTTTCTCGATCTTCCTCGTCGGGACCGTTCGTTCGGCTCTTCGCTCTCCTGAAGGCAGGCCGGGTTGACGCCCGTTCTGGCATATTTGTGAAAGCCGTAGCCAATCAAGCCGACAAGAGCCAGCAGCGATCCGACCGCAATCCGCTCCGCCAAATCAATCCCACATCTTCGGCGACCATTCGAAAGACGACGGTTAATTAGCTAGCCAGTGGTTAGTCGGGCGGAAGCATTCCTGTCAATGTACGTACGATGTATCCACTCCAGTCGATCGACTGACCCCGCAAAGTAAGGAAAGGAAGGGCAGGCAGACAGGCAGGACAGCTCGAGGGAGCCCTGCGATAGATGGAAAGAGGCGACGCAATGCAATGCAATACCTAACTACCATGCTATCTTTCCCCCCTTCTGCGCTCATATTCTCCTCATGGAACCTTCGGTCGTCTTCTCCTCTGACTTGTCCAGTCGATTTAGCGGGCCAATCGAATTCGAAAAGCAGGGCGGGCTGCCGTCCAAGTTCCCCAACATCCGCTCGACAAGCAGATAGGTAGGTGCCATCCATCCATCCATCATCCATCCCATGGCGCCAGCTCATGACAGGCCCTCCTCATGCCCGCCTGCCGTGCGTACATTAGCACACATGTATGTACAGATAGGATATACTTTGCGGATATACATGTACAGACATACCTGCATACGTGCAAGCGTGCTAAGCTAGCTACGCTACATGCGCATACCGGGCGGACGAGTGGCTTTCGCATGGCTTAGCTCCAGGCGTGATGGATTCGATTCGACAGATGTGGACGTTGGCTGATGTATCTTCTTCGATTCTTGCTTCTCTGCTGCCAGGCTGACACGTCACGCCGGCCGCCCTTTGGTAGCGGACAGAACGTCAGCGAAAGAACCGCCCGCCTGCAGCTACAACACACACCGCTCAATTGCAACCCTGCCCAACGACATTCTCAACCTCAACCTCATCCTCGACCAATCACACTCCTCGCCGTCGGCAAGCTTCGTCTGTATCCTCGCTGACGATCTCCTTTGGCGCTCTGCAAGCTGGTCCGCTCCTTCGTGCCTTCCAAGGATAGCGACCCCAAGCGAACGCTCAGTCGGATCCCGTCTATCTTGGGTCCTTCCCTTGGCTTTCCTTCGGCTTTCTCCCGTCAACTGCAACCGTCCCTGCTGACTTGACTTCTCTGGCGTTCCGTTCCACGGTCTCAGCAAATAAGCTTAATCTGAATTAACTTACATTCGATTACTACTGTTTCCTGGGAATTAAGCAGCTGTCGATTGGCCCATCTGCCAGACGTCGCTGAGCAAGAGTCACACCGGCTACAGGAGCCAGGCTATCTCCCCCTCTTGAGTCGAGTCTTGCATTTAACTTTACTGTCTTCTCCTCTTTCGTCATCCCATTTCCTTTTTCTCTCTTCTTCTCTTTCTCTTTTCTTGTACTTCTTTATCCTTATTCTTCATACCACTTACATCCAATCTGAAGCACTTGTTGAAACCATATTTCGTTCTGTTGCGCCCCTCCTTTTATCCCCCCTCCATTCTCTCTCTCTAAATCTCTTCCCTCATTTTCCTTTCCCGTTTTGAAACATCTTACAGATTTTAGCATTGTCCTCGAGGCCGTGTTGAAGTCTACTATCTTTCCTTCGCGTGAAAGCGCTCTTTTCTTCCCCATCTTGTCCTCGGATGCAGAGGACTGTCAGGATGGATGCCCCTTCGGGAGCTGCTCACGACCCTGTCAGGCAGCAGTTCCTGCGCCAGTTACACTGGTTCCTCTCCCAGATCACAGCGGAGGCGGCCCAGGAATCCGCTGGCAGCAATTTTGATAAGCAAAAGCGGAACGACAAGTTCTACAACAGCCTGAAGATCCTGGCTGACCATGTCGTCCGCTTCAACGATAACCGGGAAAAGATTAGAGAGTCCGCCTCGGCCTCTATATCTGCTCCGCGGGCTACAACAGGAGACTATGCGAGTCTCCAGGCGCAAAGCGTGTCAACCGGCGCCTTCATGCAGACACAACCTGCCAGTTCGGTAGCACAGCAGAATTCCGAGCTGGGGAGCCTGGCGCAGACTTCGCTTCCCAAGAATCGGAACTTCGCTGAAGCTCAGATGCCCCAGGGCAATATCAATATCCCTGTCGCGATGTCTGGTGCTCCTAAAGGACAATCCGTGTCACCTACGATGTCCTTGGAGGCATCATTTGCTGCCATGCCTTCATTGCAAGGCAGCAGGGCACATTCGTCAGAGTCTGTGCCTACCGTCGGGGCCATGAGTGCTCCTCGGTCACCCATCCCAAATCCCACTCGCAACAGCAACGGCATGAACCAGAATGCACCTGGTCCATCTGTCTCTCAAGCCAAACCTTCCTCCAACTTTGGCTTTGTAGTGCCTCAAAAGAGGCCTGCCCCATCCTCCATACCGCCTCTTCAAGCGGCCGCCATGGCATCAACGGCAGAGATCGAAGCCACCTTTGCTGCTGCGAATGATCTTATGAATCCTCGAAGAGACAATTCAAGGGTTCCCCAACCCTCAGATATCCCACGGAACCAATCTCAGTACGCCTCAGCATCTAGTACGGCACCTCTTATGAACAATAACAACGACGATGGCAATAATTCCAGCGGCTCGCGGAAGCGCAAGCGCCAGAAGAAGCAGTGGTGCCCACACTGCAACGACCACAAGGAGGGCTTCAGAGGCCCCCACGAACTCGCCCGTCATATGAACATCCAGCACACGACCAAAAAGACAGTTTATATCGTCTACGATGACTCTCCTGAACAAAACATGTTCAAGGACTGCAAGCATTGCACGCGCCGTAAGATATACGGTCAAGACTACAATGCTGCGTGCCATCTTCGACGGGCTCACTTCAACAAACGACTGAAGACAGACACTCCCGCCCAAAAGGAGTTCAAGCAGCTTCACCCAGACCATCCGCCAATGGAGGAGCTACGTCCCTGGCTACGGAAGTGCATCGTTGATGTCTCTAAGCTTAAGGAGAAGAAGTACATCGACACCCAAGACGAGGCTATCATCAAGATGGAGCCTGCAGTCAAGCACGACGACCAAGCTCTGTCCGATATGGAACAAGAAGCAGACCAAGATCATTCCATCTCAGATGATGATTACAGGCAAGACGGTCCCGCGACCCCGCCACCAGAGTCCCAATATGAGACGGAGCTGCAACCTGAGTCCCAACCATCCGCATCGAAGGCTGCTATGAACGACTCCATGCTCGATAACTTTGTCGATTTCGACTTCCAATTCGGTCTCGACCCGACTACCAGCATGCTTGACGACTTCACCCAGCAGCCAGAGTTCGTCTTCAACACTCCATCTGCGACTGTCCCTCCTCCGCAACAATCCGCGGTTCCGAGAGGCGCTTCGGCCAAGAACCTCTTCGCATCCCAGCTCCAGTTCCTTGGCATCCAGCCAGGACAGATCGTTGTGGACAAAGTACCCGACTTTGTCGGTCTGGATCCCAACGCTATGTTTGGGTTGCAGTACGAGATGGCACCATCCGATAGTAACAACGTAGAAGTTTCCGGCGGCGGTGAAGCCATGTCGTTCGACAACTTTGACTTCAACCAGTTTCTTCACGGCACTATCATGTGAACTGACGCGATTAACTCCGATAAACTGAAGCTTCGCTAGCGACATGAGGATAGATGCTCTATCCTATCTGACAACTTTGAAGATTCGTGCAGTCTGTCGAAGACTTTCAATCAGATGTAGTAGACAATACACAGCTCGCAGTCAACATTCACACAAACAATCAACTAATACAACGACACGACAAAAATGCAATAACGGCAGAAGTATATGTTTCTGTACCTGCATACGCAGTTGTCAAAGAACGTTCGTGGCGACCAATGTGGCCAACATGGACATCAGGGACGGCCTTCGCAGCGCTCTCAATTTCAAACACATTTGAGAGTGTTGCGACCATCCCACCCATGTTGGCATCGGCGGCCGACCCGAGCATTCACATCACATCTCAGACTTCAATATTCACTACGACCCATCGACAGATCACTCGGCGCGACTCTTCAAACTCAGCAAGCTCACATCACATGCTCACTTAATCATAACTGCATAATCATCGGCGCATCACAACTCGCATCTCAGTATTTGTATCTGTATTCTCCTTGGTAACTTTCATTCATGGAATGTTAGCTCCAGGCTAACCTGTCCATCATGTAAACTCACTGACCAGCTGGGCCACAACCATCGATGCTCTTTGCATCCCCAGCCGCGAAGAGGGTTTACTTTTTTGTTTTCACTTCTATCGTCAACTTTGACTTGGGTCTTTTTTCATGCAACGGGGTTTGGTGCTTTACTTGTTTCAATACTTTGCTTTGGTCTCGCCATTGCTGCAACATAACGAAGCTAACGACATCAGAATGATACCCATGACCCTTACTTACCAATTTACTTGGCTGTGGCTACCTGATCAGTACAGTTATGGAGAGGATATGTTTGCTTAATCAATGTTTTTCTGGCGTTCAAGCTATACGCGTTGGTTGTCGTCTTTCTGGAGTTTCGATGTACACTGCGGACTGTCATATCACCTGTCTTTGTGGTTTCTGCGGATGTTTGGTTCGGTCTGCCCTGCTTGAAGTGAGCTCCATGCTCATGGTTTGATCATCTGGTTTTAGATTATCCTGTACTCGAATCTTGTCTGCTTGGGGTTGCTTGTAATCTTCATGTTTTCTTTGAGCTTCCGGCAGGGTGGGTATCGTACGTATCTAATCTGCGTCAACAGGAGTACTCACATCAAGCTTTGCAGGAGTTGGTGATCCGACATGATCTAATGCATTCGTCAAGCATTCTCATCGAGGATGCCTCTGAACCGAAGTAACGCCACTACAAATGCAAACATGCATACATAGCCTCAGGGCTCAGTAGCATCATTCGCGTCGACTACATTCAGACAGACAGCAGCTAATCTAGCATTACGATCACGATACTCACATCCAAGCTTCAGCTTACAGCAATAGATGCAGATATTGACAGACATCGAATAAAGCCAGCGCGCTTCATCGTTACTTCACCAGCCAGCTCACTTTTCTTTCAATCTTCGTTTTCCATCTATAACAACAGCTTTACCAGAATGACGACAGACTGCAAAACAAGGCCACCAGTGTGGTTCGAGTTCTACCCCAAACCTTCACATCAATACCACAATTCGATATCATGATCAATCTCTATCAGATCCTAGATCTGATATTTCGCTTCTCGGAGGTCGGCTGGCTGCATGAGGTATTTATATACATCGAGTATATATTATACATCCTCGTCTGCCACCCCGGCCTCCATCTCATCTCATCTCATCTTATCAAATCATCTCATCACGACGACAATAAACCCCGGCGGTATTATAATTATACAACAACAGTACATACATTACGTTATATACTTACGAACTCAACCGATTTTTGCAAACAACGTGCAGAGAGTACTCCAAATCATCAGGGCAGATCAAGAAAAACCAAAATCACAATTTACAACCAACAAACAAATCAATCAACAGGATCAATAACTAGGGTATCGGCGGGTATGCATGCGGTGAAATGGTGAAATTTATTATCGTTCCGTTTCGCGTCAGTTAGTTACAGGGATGGGTTCGGTAGCTATCGTTCGTGGGCTATAAGGGTCGGTGTACGTTTTATACGGTCGGTGTACGGCGGAGTACCAGTACAGTTTGATTTATATAAGTCTTTTTTTTCTTATCTTCGTTTCTTCTTCGTGGGTGTTTGAGTATGCGGTTGGTGTGCTTGGTGTCTGTTTCTTTATTCGGATTGGTGATAGCAAAGTCACGTAGCGTATCTTAAATACAAATCAGAAAATGCTTATCTTATCGATATCAAATGCTGATCGATCTCGATGGTGTTACGATCTTTTCGCAAAGAGCTTGATTCATATCGTGGCACATATATATCTAGGCCCATAACCGCCTGCCTCGTTGGCCAACATCTCCTTGGGCCCACTGCCGACAAATGATTTTATGAGGCTTAAAAAGTTGGGTGGTGATGTTGAAAGGAAGAAGAAGTGTTCAACATTGTCCCTAATTACATGACGATGCCCTATTGAAAACATATAGGACAAATGAATGAATGAATGAAAGAAAGAAAGAAAGAAAGAAAGAAAGAAAGAAAGAAAGAAAGAAAGCGCAATGCATATTTGCTATTGCTTTGTGTAGAATTCTTAAAAAAAACATTATCCGTGTCTCTCAGTTTCCACAAACTGTGTTATTGTATAATGGATGCATCTCAATTCCGGCCGAAAGGGAAATAGGTGAGACGGGTTTTCAGGGGATTTCTTGATGAAGCGGCGCCGGCATGCATACAAATTCAGCCGACATATAGATTTGAAGAGTCCGGGTAGATCTTATACTTCGTGCAGTGAAAACAATTCCTCACATCCACGAAAGGGTTCGGACGATATATATATATATATCCTAATATCCTAACCTGAATGCAGGAAGTCGATTCGTCAGCCGGTCCGTCATGAACGAAGCCTCATATAGTCGAAATTTGCCCCCATTCAATAAGTCATAGTTTTCTGCTAGTCGACAGTTCTGTACGGTCGGTAGCCAGAGCGGCTCGTAGGGTAACCGTCCGCTCGTATTGGGCGCCCAGTTGACTCGAAATAGCCAGTCAGACCACATGCCAAAGACAACGTACTTCAGCACTGGTCGTTCAATCGCATCGTGGTACGCATCTATAAGTAGATCTTGTATGCAGACTTCAAATGCAGACGCGATCCGCAGACGCATCTTAGACTCCGATAAGGTCTTTGGGACGAGATAGAGAATCTCGATACAATCCCTTATCTCGTCAAGAACGAGCCCAAGGGAAGTTGGTCGCTGATTCTGCCGAGCGATAGATACAATCAGCATTTCCATCATATCATTATTTGTGTTTCTTCAAGCTATATTCTAGAATCTTATGGATTGCTATTGAGAATGGAAGATCGGGACGAAATAAATCAAAGGTAGGGCTCACCGTAGAGTCAAAGGTAAACCCAATCGTGCAGGAATATTCAATAAGGCTCGATCCACTGAGCTTCTCCACCAAAGGGAAGTTACTACTCATCCAAAGCATCTCTTCTCCAACCATGTCGTGCATGGCAAGGGCCTTCAAGGTGGCTGATTGACGAGCAATAAGTTCTCCATCAATCAAATACTCACGCTGCTCTCCAAGAGATCCTTTAACTTCGGACACGATTTCTTCCGTCTGTACGATTCTGGTTAAGAGGATCAGTTCCTCAAGGCCAAGATGCATGTTGACGAGCATTCTCCGCACCCATCTCAGATCTTTATACGAGACCATGAGATGAAGTTTCCGGAGACGGAACCTATGATTTATCAACGCCTCTGCAATTTCTGGTATATTTTCAACGTCCTTCAATGTGAGCTCTCTTAGCTCGCAGCCCTTCAAGCAGGCATTGACAGCGGGGTCTAGCGGTAGGTTCGCGATCTGGAGACAGCGAAGACTCTTTTTCAGGGACAGGGCCTCGTAAATAACCTTCCTTAGAAGTGATTTCATATCCTTGACCGTTCCAAGTCCGCGTTTATTAACGATGTAAGTCTCTGCTTGACTGAGCTTTACTCGTTGAGCTGGCAACTTATGAAGACGACAATAAGCTTCAGGTTCGCCTTCAATTGAAAAGCATTCCAGGTTTTGCGCCCCAGCGATCATCTGACCGACAGCCAATATGCCATCGACGGCTAGTCTAACCCGAAAAACCCTGAGTTTTTTGAGGTGAGGCAGCTTGCGCGCCCAGATTGGTGCCATAGGACGGGAATGGCCACAGAGTCGATGGTCATGAGCCTCCAACGGGAATGACAAGTTCTGGAGATTTTTGCACTCGCAAATGAAGGAGTAAAAGAAGCTGGGAGCAATGTCTAGGGCCGTGTCCCAGCTAATCGAATGTTGATTCTTAGTTCACAGCTAAACATTCATTCTTTCGAAGCTGGGGGGCTTACTCGAACGACAGGAGAGATTCACAGCAGAGTCTCTTGATCAGAGGATATATCTGCAGTTCCAATTTCTCGTCGCAAGCCTTGACATTGGCATCTCCAAAATTTATGCAACGGAAATGGCGAACTTGCTGCAGATGCTTATCCTTGATCCAAAACAACTTGTACGGCTCGAAGACGCCGAACTCAGACACCAAATGTTTCCCCTTGTATTCAACTTGTAGAGAGTTGCATAGATATGAGCTATAGGCTTGATTGAGATTCTTGCTGCAGCTCATCAGACTGGCAATATCACTATCTGTCAGCTGAGAAACCCATTATATCAGCTCATGACCCCCCACAAAAGCATTGACTATCAGGGGTGGAAAGCAGTGTATGGGGTGCATGTACTGACAAACCGAGAGAGGACTAGGGCGAGCTCTTGTGGAAGCCTTTCCAGTGATGAGGCCATTATGAAGCGGCTTCAGAAAAGCTGTCTTTGTGTCTAGAGGGAGATTGTGTAGGTTGTGTAGGTTATAGCCACGGGGCGATGTTCGGTAGGTCGGATAGAAGAGGATGATGGCAACTGGAATTGGTGGTGGAGAAGAAGAGTTGAGGAGGAGTGTGCGATGGGAATGTTGAGCTTGAAGCAGCTTAAATTCAGGACGTGTGCGGTGCACCGGCTACAAGTGTTGGTAAATATTTGTCCCCCCTCCCCCCCAATGTGCTTCCCTTCTACCTTTGCCTCCGAATATTCTAGCGGCCGCTGTAGTAACTGTGCATGACAGCATACACATATTTGGATGGTTTCAACGTTGGAGAATTAGCTTATGAACACTGAGATATCTCGCCAGGGCTACAACTTACGCGGGACTTTTACATTGCATAGAGTATCTCGTTTGCCGGACCACCATCGCCTTGATTTGAATGGCTAGTGTGTCGCGAGACCACAGTGTATCAAAATATCACAGTCTAGTCCTGCACTTGCATTACGATATATACTAAGTAATTTATATCAAATACTTCATTATCCCAATGCATACATGATGCACGTCCAAAAAAGAACTTATTGTGCTATGCATGATGCAGAACATGCTAACACAGAAGCCTGCTCTATCAAGAATACAGTGTCTCCTCCCTTATCCTTGTCTCTTCGTGTGGTATCTGAACGGTGGTAATAAATCTCGCCCGGAATCAACTTGGAAGTCAACATCGTATAGCTCAAAAGTCTCACCCCTCAATTCAGGGTAGGTCTTCGCCAATCCGTATCGCTGAATGGTAGACAGCCACCGCTCTGAGGACGGCGAAGTATCTCTATTGGGCACCCAGTCAACTACAAACAGCAGGTCGCATATTAAACCGTAGATGATATAGCGGAGCGGTGGACGGTGCTGAATATCGCGGTAGGTAGATCTTAGCCATTGGTGGATGCCAATCTGGATTGCGAATCTCTCAAGTCCGTCGAAAGGAGAATAGCGGTTGAATCCGACATCGTCTGGGACGAGATATAGAATCTGTAGTGTGTCGCGTAGCGCCGCAACGGTTGGAGCGGTCACTACTGTGGTATACTGCCAACATATGACTAGTGTTAGGTCTTTCATACTGTAACTTCAAGTATGAGCACATTGATGAGCTTACAAGTGAGGTCCAATTAAAATTGCAGGTGGTGGAGAATTCCGTAAGCTTTAGAGGGCCCCAACCTAGTAGTTGGGGAAATGGCTGTCTTGGACTAAAGCGTATCAACGCGTCGTAAATGTTGTCATGTATTGCTAGGCGCTTTAAGGTTGCAGAGTGTCGATCGAGAGTTCCTTGGTTGAAAACATACCGAGTCCGTTCGCCTGCACTATTGGTCAGCAGATTTCGAAGCGTCTCCGTGTCTTCGGATGCTCCCCGATCTCTCCTGTCGCTGGTCAAGAATATCAAAGTTTCAAGGCCTGGGAGGAGATTCTCCACCAGAGACCTAAAAATTGCCAGCTGGGCATGTGAACTTAGAATGTGTAACCTTCGAAGCTTGAATTGATGCTGCTGAAATATAGATCCAACATCCTGCACTTCGGAGACATTCCTGATTGTTAAGTTCTCTAGGGTATTGCAGGCTGCTAGGTAATCACCTAGGGTTGAATCCAGAGGCAAGCCCTCGATACATAGTGATCGGAGGGCTTTGCCGTTTGCTAGTTCAGAATAGACCGATAGGGCCACGAGTGTCTTCAAATCTGGTATCGGGGTGAATCGAGATATATGGGCCGCAAAGCCACTAGCCCATTTAAAACCCCTTCGAACCGGCGGATTGGGCGTTACGACCGTCCTATCGGAGGTAAATTCGTCGGCGTGGATGGACAAATGCTCCAAGTTTGATGATTGATTGATTAGAGAGACAATTAGCATCATATTCAAGGGCGTCGGGGCGAGGTCGAAAACCCGCAATTTCTGCAAAGCGGGGAGTCGAAGTTTTTCGTAATCCTGAGGGTCGAAATAAGCAATGTTGGACAGCGGGAAAGTGAGACTCTGCAGTTTCGGGCAATTTTTGAGGAATGGGATTATAAAATGAGGGAGGGATCCATTGAACGAGTTCCATCTGTGCATTATAGCACATATTAGCTGGTGACCACAGAGCAATATAATGGTTTCGGAAATGCATGACTTTACTCGAAGGTGAGAAGATATTCGCCGTGAATCATTTCAGTAATCTGCTGCAGTTTCAGGTGGCTTGGGGGCATCGCGATGCGATCCCAGCGCGCTATGGGCATAGAGTCGACGGCTGGCGTCCAAATGCAGCTATAGTGGCGAACGTGCTGCAGATACTCCTCCTTGGCCCATGGGATCAAGCAGGGGCAGCGTCTATCGGGTAGGATAAGGGAATACGGATCGATTCTCAAAGAGTGGTACAGGTTCGGCTGGTAGGCTCTATGCATCGCCCTGCTACAGCACATCATCCGAGCGAGGGATCCATTAGGTAACTTGACATCACCATCATGGCCAAGCCAGTCAGCCCGCATCAACGTCAAACCTGGATACGTATGTGCACTTACGAACTGGGAGATCGCGAGAGCAAGCTCCGGAGGAAGTTTCTCGAGGCTCGACTGCATTCTGGATGGGGTGAATTGGGTTCTTGGCGTAACGACTTGAATACAACCAAGCTTTCAGTCGCAGCCACGCGTGATAGTTGTGCATGTGTAATCCCGCGGTCGTCTATCGTCTGAGAAAACCAGATCCTTGCTTTATTTTACGGGATGACTAGACTTTGTTGGTAAATTGCTGAGGGAAAATATCCCTCTATAATTATGTTGAGAAAGCGCAAGCTGGATTATCTTTCAGCAGATCCTCCTGGATTAAATTTATAAATGAGCCGCAGCAGATACATCGATAGCCCAAAGATAATAAATATTTATTTAATAAGCAATTGCTTGCCTAACAGGGTATTATCTAGTGAATGTGTGCTGACGTGCTATGGCATATAAGCACTCAAACCCTGTAGATGCTGCCCATTTAGTTTGTATTATTCCAACAATCGATTTTGATTCTCGCGGTTCTCAGTTGGTCGATTATTGCCTGTGATGGTATAGTGCTCCTAAGATCCTGTAATATCATGATATGGAATTACTTATTGGGCTAGTTCGTACTGAAGTAGCTAGTAGATGTAGAATTCATCCATGCTTCCGACAGGTTCGTTGGGAAAAGCCGGAGGTCACGACTACACTCGTAGGTGTCCTTAACCGGAGTCCGGAGATTCATATTTTATTCTGCCATATATATAGACCGGCTGTTTATACAGGAAAGGGAATGTGGGAAAAAATACGGCACTGTAGTATATGCGGCATCCATAGAAAACTTTACAATTTGTATGCGGGAAAAGCACACCATCGTAGATCCAATATTGTATTTATGGCAGAGTCAAGGGAGACAAGAAAGCATGCAAGCCCGCTAGCATGCTATTTGAATGGCCTGCAGCGGTCTGGCATCGAGATGGTCTCCATAGAAATAGCTAAACATCTCAACGACTCCTCAAGTTCAGGAGTACTTAATGATAAGCTTGAAAGATAGCACATGCTATCATTTGACTCCCATTTGCAAGGCCATACGATCCATCACTCAGTTGATCAACCCGTCCGAAATGCGGGCACTCGAACATTCCCCCGACAGGTCTCGAGCGCTACATCATACAGTGGGAACGTCTCCGGATGGAGCTTGTGATAGTGCTTCGTAAATCTGAAACCCTCAACTACGGGGAACCAGAAAAATTGTGACACGACCGTATTTGGATTTTTGGCCCATGTGACCAACAGTATAGTATCTGCGTCGACCCCGAACACGATATACCGGAGGGGCGGCTTGCTGACCGCCTTCCAGTAAAGCCTTTTCAGTATAGGTGCCATAAGTTGCGCGGTCAATTCAACGTTCTCCTGGATAGCATGATCGATATGAGGGAATGTTATCCCGAGAACGTCGGCGTTGATGAGATAGAGAACCCGCAATGTTTCCAGGAGAGAGTCGGGGACAACGAACAAGAAATCATGTGGATGCTATACATAGATATGAGGAATGAGAGTTAGCCCCTGGTCTGAACAAGATGTTATATGATCATTGAGAGCTCATATATGCATAGAAAAGTGTACGGCATGGTGCCGGTGAGAGAGGGAGCTTGGGGGTTTGATATATATGGTGGAGGAATCTCAAGAGGATACTTGCATTTTCTACCTCTGTAACGTCAACAAAGCAGGTCGTTAAATATTCTTCAAGTCGTAGATTTTGAACAGTCGAGCTCTCAACGCCTGAGTTTGTGCTCATAGGAGAATAGTCGAGATCAAAGCCAAACCTGTCGTGCAGCGCCAAACACCTCAAGGTCTCACGTTGACGACTAAGTGTCGGATTATCCACCAGATACCGGAGCCGGTACTCAACACCGGAAAGCATTGGGGGCGTGGTATTCCCATCTGGGATAAGCGTGCAGAATATCAGAACCTCTAGACCCGGGTGCAAATTCCGTAACATCGGGTCGAAAACGTCCCAATCAGAGTATTCTATAACCAAGTGCAGTTTTCGGAGACGGAATCTGTGGTTGATGAGTACTCTGGCAATATCTCTCACCTCCGTAACAAATCTTAGCGTCAAGTCCTCGAGCGCTGGGCTAGTTAAACACGGTTCAAGGGATGGATGCATCGGCAAGCTCTCTATGTGGATCGCCCGCAGAGTTCCAGATCGTGATAGCTTTTGGTAAACGGTTCTGGCCATGAGGGTCTTTAAATCTGACGTGGGGGCGCCCAGCTTATCAACATACCAGTCCGGGCATTCGGTAGGGAGGAAGACCAGCGGATTCGGTTCAGCAGCCAACAGATCTGCCGTTGGCTCGTCTGCCTCGAGCGAGATATATTCCAGGTTCGGAGCCGCATTTAAAACCCAAGCTATAAATAGCATATGGTGAACCGCTGGCGAGATTCGAAAAACACGAAGTTTTTTTAATGATTCGAGATCAATCCTCTGACCTAGGTAGTGCGGGACCGACTCGAAGATAGCGTCCAACGGAAAGGACAGGTTCCTCAAGCTCGGGCAGCTCGCGATAACCAGACATAAGAGCTCCGGTGTGACCTCAACATTGGTGTTCCAACTTCCATAGAAATCGATAGGTTAGGTTTAACACTAATATTACTTATATATACAGATGCATGGAAGCAGGGAAGACTCGGAGAACGATAGGCTTACTCAAAGGTCATCAAATCCTCGCAAGGAAGCTTCATACGAAATGGCTGAGATTGTAAGAGCAATTCGGCGCCAGGATCATCGTCTTCGAAGTCTTGATCCCAGTGCTCGATGCAACGGACATGGCGAACATGACTCAAGTAGTGATCTTTGATGCGGGCAAGCTCGATCGGCGAACGTAGTCGTAATGTGCTGGGAGTCGGTCTCGGGGTGCCAGACCACAGATACAGTATGCCTCCTTTGACGTGTAGTTCCAGAGAGGGGTATAGAAGAGGCATGTACGTCTCGTATAAGTTCTTGCTACACCTGATCAGTTTGGAAAGCGATGGGAGTGGTAGCTTTGTTAGGATAGATTACGTATATCATGTTAGCATATTACTCTGAAAATCCGACCAGTCAAAGAACCAGCCGGCCGTCTAGCGCCGGCTTTGTTGTTTTTAATGTCCGAAGCCGATAGCGAGGTCGCGAAGTATGGAAGTACCTACGTAGTCGGAGAGGATGTACGCCAAGTCATCTCCAATCATCTCTAGTCTGGAAGACATCTTCTACAAGAAATTGCAGTGACTAGCTAGCGGCAGGCTTCTATCACCGTCCGGGAGTCTGGGACTGGGTTATTGCGGTAGGAGGGAACGACGGAGAGTCTGATATGTGGTAATGGCTGGTCGGGTCTCGCAGGCTACGGCTGCATCTATTGTATTCGATATATATATGACAGCCTGAAATAACATGAGGACTATGGATCCGATAGACAGAACTGAGTGGATGTAGAGCTATGGAAACCAAGGATAACCCCGCCTCGCGATCTATCGACCAGACTCCAGGAACGCGACTCAGGGGCGAAACAACAGTGGTGTGCGCACTGACCTACGCCTGGTCTCGTGGGTCAGACGCGGGCTACAGCCCAGTAATATGTTGTGTAAAGAGTGGGGACAACACAGGTCACGGTGGGCCTTCCAAACAAGTCAAATGTTGCGGAAGACATCGTCAAAACCGCCTCGGGTGTGATGTCGCGAACTAGTAAATTTATAAAGTGGCCTGTTAGTCATATCAAGATGAAAAATAAACGTATAGACGAAAAGGAACTGAGATATATATACCTTCTAACAGATCCCAAATAACGTGAGGTAAAATGCCCTTCGGGTCTGCGCTGCATCCAGACTAGGGAAATCCCTCACAACCGGCTCTTCATATCCACCGCGGCCTTTCCTTTTCCCTTTCCTTTGCTTTTCTTCTCCACGGCTTTCATCTTCCCTTTCTTCGGTCCTGGCTCCGCCTCGCCCCATACTTCATCCGTATAATGATTCGTTGTATCCAGCCATTCCACGGGATCCTCCGCCTCCTCGCCATCATCAAGCCTCTTCTCCCCTCCTCGTCCGAATGCAAACGCGTCAATCTCGATCTCCTGCGTATCCATCACCTCTAACAAACCGACAACGTCCATCCCATCAATCGACTTTTGAAACTCGACGTCGTCTGAATATGAATGTGTCTGTTCCGCATTGTCTGGTATTGCTATTGGCTTTTGCGACTGTAGTAACGAATACGGCCCTACCGCGCTCTTTCCGCCGTCGATATTATTGCTGCCTTCCAGGAAAGATGCATATTCGGCTTCTCCTGCTGACGAGGAAGTCTGCTTTGTAGATGTTCTGAAATCGTGATGCTGCGAGCTTGAGCTTGACGCGTCGTTCGTCAGACGGTCAGCCCAGATATGCGAGTTTTGCGTTGACCTGTTGGAATTTGACGACGACCCGGATTTGGCGAGCGACTGCAGGAACGACATTTGTGCGACAGTGCGTTGGTGAGAGACAGCGAACGGCCAGCACGCCGTGTGAATTCGAATATCTCTGAGTGTATGTAGTAGATATCTAGGATCGGTATATGTATAAGTTGCCAACAGGTATCTTCGATCGAGAGAACGGTTGGTATATAAGTTACGGGCTCGCGACGGAGGTGAGGAACAAGGTTATACATTACCGTTTCGGGCGAACGGATTGGCGCATGTGAAAGCCGTTGTTCGCAGTCCTGCCGAAGCTCCATTCCGATATGCAGATAGTACTCTCGCCACACGAACCCACATTTAACCTAAGATGCAACATCGAGTGATGCATATATTTCAAAAGTCATATCGATAATGTACATGATAGCGAATAACTGCATAGACGGTGAGTAGGAAGTATATATGCCAAAGTTTCTAAACATCCTTGATCCTCCGTGCCATCCAAATTAATGTGTACAGTCCAAACATGGAATGCCCCCAATTAAATTTCCAATCCATCATTGACTATCTTCAATATCGTCGTCGGCGAGCACAAGCCCCTCCAGGCTCTCCTCAACAGCATCCCCTGGCTTTCTATCGCCTTCACCAATACCGGCAATGCCCACACCACCGTCCTTCCGCCGTTTGAACCTACTGCCATACTGGCCTCCCGTCTCCTCCTTCTGTCGCCTAACCTTCCTCCGCACTCTAACATTCCCCATCTCGTCTTCCTCACCATTCTCCACCTCTTCGTCTTCGTCCGGCCCGTCGGGGACAGCCTCGCTTTGATCCCCAACACCACGGTACAATACCACTTTCTCCAGATTCTTCATAGCCGGCGTCCGCAGTCCGCCCACCCTGCGCATCTTGCCCTTCGCAATCCTATGCGCGTATGGTAGATAATCAAGCAATGCGTCCAGCTCCGCCATGCCACCGGGAATCTTCTCGTTCCCAAAATCGCGTAAGCCGCTGGCGACAAAGATGCCCACGAGGCCTTCAATAACCTCTCTGTCTCGCCATAGTCGCTGCGACATCGGGTAGTACATTGTCCCGCTGCTGCCGCTGCCGTTCCTGCTGCTCTCTCGCTTGACTTTCGTAGGCAGGCCGAGGAGCGTCCCGCGCACGGCGACCTGGAAGGAAAGCTCGCCCTGCCGCATGTTGTCTTCGACTTGACTGCGGCTACCGGGTGAGGTGGAGGACAAGAGGTCCGCATCGGAAAGATGTTCGATGCATGCTTCGAAATGTTCGAGGAAAGAGTCGCCGACGCAGGAGGGGAGATAGTTCTCATGGATGCCAGAGATGAAGGTGTCTAGGTCGACTCCGGCGGTGTCAATCAGCGTTGTGATGTCGACGAGAGAGGACGGGCGAGCGAAGGCAGTCAAATCCGGAGGCGGGTCTGGCAGGATTTCCGGAGGTTGTATTATAGGATCCGACGGGTCGGCTGGTTCATATGTTAGCGGTGCAGACGTAGCTTTGGTATATTTCCGACATACATCTCTTGTTCCAAACTACCTTGCCGACGGCATGGAATATGCCCAGCGACGACTCCCGCTGCGTAATGAGTTCTAGCCTAGACAATTCATTAGCTGTTGTCCACCAGTCCGGTGCGGGTGAACCACCTACGTCAACTTTTCACTCTCGCTGGGCTCTGCACGACTTCGGGCGCCTCTGCCCCCCTTCTTGCCCTTTGCAGCCGGCAGCTTCCCCTTTGCGAGACCACCACCTTTCCCCACCATCATGAACTCGAGGGTGTTAATTGCACTACGGATATCTCCGCACGCACCAACACCCGCGAGTATAGCTCCGGAAGGCTTGTCTGAGATACCCATACGCCGTGTTTCCACATCAATCACCTTCTCCAGTGCCTTCTGCATTATTGTCGTCGCAATTTTGTTGAAGGCTATACTCGTCGTCCTACGGTGGTTAAGCAATTGTGGCCCCAGGAGTCTATGCGGCGTTATCGAGCTACTATTCGACTGCGTCGTGAGATTCTCGCTGATCACGAGAACGCACGGCGATGGAAGCACGTCGTCCTGCGGTGTCGCCAGGAATTCGTGTACAGCGCCACGAAACGACATCATCGCGGATGACCCTGCAGCCGATGAGCTGAATATATTCGGCAGGTCTTCCAGTAATATCACCTGCCGTCGAGTCGGGTCCCTCACCGTCTCCGCCTTTTTCGTAGGTACGTTCTTCGGCGCAGATGCAACCAGGGGTAGCGCACCGTAGCCAGTCCCGCGGCCCATGAATTCCTCGAATTTAGCATTTAGGCTTTCATAAATTCCGTCCGCACTGCTGTCGTATTGTGAGGGGTTCTCCCACTTCAAGACATCAAAGTCCATCTCCCTCGCCAGTGCGGTGATTGTCGCCGTCTTACCGCTTCCAGAAGGGCCTGAGAGAACTAGAAGGCGCTGGATCGTTTATATAAGTCCCTTTCGATCCGAGAATGCGACAGAGGGAAAATTAGCAATGGGTTAAGCATACCTTTGATGAAGTGCCCGTGAATACATTGGACAACCAGGTCCGAACATCGTCAATTTTGCGTTTGTGTACTGCCAGCTCGGCCGTCGATGTCGGTGCGTATTTATCCGCCCATGTCTGCAAGTCCACAGCTTCATTTGTTGTATCAGGAGCCTGCGAGCGAGCCTTCGACGGCTTTGTAGTAGCAGCTTTCGCCGGCGGTGTAGGGAGCTTCCGAGGCAATTCATCTGGCTCGGACGAGATGATTGGGACGACGACCTTTCGGTGATTACGGCGGCGATTTTCGTCGTCAGAGGAAGACTCGATGCTATCGATGTCTTCATCTTCGTGCAGCTGCTCAGAGAGCTGGCTGATACCCCGCTTGGGCTTCCTTGCAGGTTGTGTATGCGTGGCTTTCGAGAAGAAGGAGGATATCGAGGGTGTCTGCTTGGGAGCTTGCGAGGTGGCGAGCTTAGACGTCTTTCGTGGAGAAGTCACAGTAGCTGAAGCTTTTGACCGCGAGGGTCTTGTTGACTTGGATGCAACATTACCCGTCTGGGCAGTTATGGCGGTAGCAGCAGGTATCGTGCGGCTCGTGCTGACCGACCCATTCAACGAGGCTTTGGGCTTGCTCGTACTCGTGGATCGCGTGGATCTCGTGGAGATGCGTCTCGTCGCCGTCGTCGACTCGGCCTCGGACTTAGAAGGGGCGGCGGCGGCGGCGGTAGTGACACCTGCGGACCCGTCATCGTCCTCGTCACTGGAAATTATACGGATCTTACGCGGCCGTGGCATTGGCGATTAGGATAAGCATTAGGAGTATTGTCGCGATGTCATGAAGCAGGTGAGCACGGTGTTCCGAGGGATGTTCAAAGCTACAGAGCGACGCTCCAAATCGGGAAACACGCGAGGAGCAAACATCTTGAATTGCCTGCGTTGCGTCAATGCTCCACCTTATTCAATCAATCACGATGGCTTCATCCACGGCGCTTTCCGGTAGCCATGCCCTAGCGATGGGCCTTGCCTCATTCGCTCGTTTCAGGAACAGGTTGCAGATTCACAGGCAAAGGTCGCACGTGATGAAAGTAGAATGCATGCATCCGTGCATTACACAAGCAACAGGTAAGACGCCTCAAGCACGCCTTTGCAGGTAATCCAGCATGGATCATGACTGAACTGAGATACTATCAGTAACTTACAGGTACCGGCTATCATGCATCGAAACATCCGTCGATGCCTCATCGTGTATGAATACACCGCGCCGCAAGGCCCCCAGCTTACGCCCTGGCGGCCGCTCCCGGCCGGGGTACCACCTGGATTCTTCGTCATCAGAAGCTTAGTATACGCAATGGGCCTGCGTTATAACATCCAAAGATTCAGCCGAAGGACAGGTCTCATCCCAGTCTAGATGGTCGTGTCCCAGCCATCGTATCAGCTCAGCTGCGAGGTCCGCCTCGCGCTTTTGTCGTCCGCAATCGGGACGTTCAGATAAAAGCGGTTGCAATGCCCCGCAGACAATTGCACACGGCAAGTCGGTGGGTTCACCTGTATCCACATATCCGGGTGCTGTGGCTATGCTGACGACGACCGTGAAGTAGTCACCAGAGGCACCAAACGGCCAAGATGTTTGCCTGGTGCGGCTCTGTTCGGGCCCGCTAATTGTTCTTAATATAATATCACGAAATATTACCAGAACCAGAACGAGAATACCGTCGCGGGCACATCGAGGACAAATTCAACCATTCGAGCGGGTGGAATGGATCCCTTTCTGGCAAAATACAGTCAGTCGTCGGCCTAGCAGGGTGGACGTCGACGATGGTCATGATCCGCATGTCATTTTGTCTATTGGACGCGAAGAGGCGGAGTCAGAGGCCTGCGAGTAGACTTCGAACCAGCTTGACGTATCTCATATTCGACGTTGACGCTTTGAGTCCAATTGCAAAGCGAGTGCGGCTGCCGGCCCGTGAAGCAAGGCTGAGATCGATACGACTCGATTCGAGCCAGATTCATGCAGATTCGCCCTATCTGCCTACAATAATCTGCGGTAATGCATCGACCAGGTGCTATTGCAGTCTCGACTACGACAACGGTCATACGAGCATAGACGCCTAGCAGAGGTACCTAGCGACAGCTCGAATTACACCGGCGCCAGCAACGATCGATATCATATTCGTATACGCCGACCAACGAACAGAACGAATGCTTACACACGTCTTCGGGTTTCAGAAACACGATCATCCCTCGACCTTCTAGAAGCCCCGCACTCGATCCAGCGCCGATCTTTAAGATTGAGTAATGCCGCAAGGCTGAGCGACTCAGCTCTCGGGACCGGCACAATACGGCAGCCCTCATACCCTATCGACCCCTCGACCACAGCTCGACTCATAACGTTACTGACCTAAACCCGCATGCATGGCTGTGGAGACGTTAGAACAGACGAAGGCGGCCGTTTGCTGCCTATTGCGCATATCGCGGTTAACGATTGGTAGAGTCTTCATTAGAAATCCCATCGGTCCGATTAGCTGCCACATTGTCCTACTGACGGTGTGGTGGACGTACTAAATCGTACTAGAGTAGTGAGATCAACGATCGTAACGTCGCCGTCTGTACGTTGGTGATCCCATACGCCATCCTCGCCTCCCACATCAAGTCCAAGAAATCGCCCAGCCTCAGTATACACACGTCGACATATGTCTACTACTACGTACACACAATGAACAACAATACGTATAACATGGACAGCGTACAACACACGTGACGACCAAGTCTATCGTTGGTACACGAGCTCAGCGCTCTGCGATCAATGCTCGCTCAGGAATTTGTACCACTCTTGGCGAATCCTGTCGACGAACACTCGAATACGACGTTGCAGTCCCAGGTTAGCAGCGCTGTTGTACCGGTGTTTCGAGTTATGCCTTTGGATGCCTGGAATCGACAACCAGAGTGCCTGACAGGCATCTGACAAGGTGCGGTATCATGCAGAAAGTATCGCATGGATAGCGTGACCCGTCGACCATGTTGGCATACCTGTCCGTATGCATCTATATGTATACTACTGTTGGAGGCGATGATACGGCCCCGTCTAGGTTCCTGGGACTGATCATCGCCGCCGTGTGTATGCGCTGCACCGTGTATTTGGAATACCGACGCGGAGTATACATACATGAGGAGGACGTAGGTGGTGGCATACAACGTACGACGCACACCGACGAGTGGCCATGGCCAACGGACAGCACCCAACGGTACTACAGCAATCCAGCGAAAGGCACCCGACGATGATATCAGCGCACGGCAAAGTTAAGCTTCCCAAGCAATTCTAAGACCTCTGGCTAGCGTCGGAATGAGCAATAAAAAAATCGGTGGCGTCGACGCCCACCCACTCTTACTTTTGGCCACAGAAACAGCAGCCGACTAGCGCATGCAGGTCAGAATCCCTCGGCGTAGGTTACTAATTGACATTGCATGCGGCCCACGTTCGTTCGCTATACCGGCCATATCGACTTTCCCCAGCTTTTCGCTCTCAAGCTTGAGACATGACATGCGACCCACGTCTCTTCGATTCCGATTGCTTTCATACAGGACCCCATGTAATGCGACGAATACCGACTGCACCCTCGCACTATGCCAATTCGTGAACGGCGTCGACAGGGACTGCGGCGCCAACAGCGGTCTGAATGGATTGGCTACGCGAGATTTGACCCGTGATCGGAGCGTGGCTAGGCAGCTTCCAGATCAGGCACCGTACGTTTGAACCTGTCGGGTCGCTCTTGGCCATGACCGTATGCTAGTGTACTTAGCTACCGGTATCAGCTCGAGCTCCGGTGCTATAATATTAATACTACACTAGCTCGATCAACCGGCAATTTACTAGCTAACTAGTACAAGCTCGGCGCATACGTATGTTGCGTACATGTACGTTACTAGTAGAGTATTGATATATGTATACGTTACTAATACTAATGCTTCGAATAGATGGATCTATAGGATCTTTAGATCCCTCGAACGGATCTGAATCAGCTAACGTACGTACGTATGAAGAATGTGTATGTGAATGGCATACAGATAGGACTTATCAAGTATTCAATGCTGTGATATAGTGCACATTAGCAGTATGCATAAATCCCGCCCGATCGTCCGTGTGCTCACAGGTGGTTTTTAACTGGCTGGCTCGCTGGCTGGAACCCCGGGCTCGGCTGCGATATCAGACGAAGCTTCTTGCGACTTCCTGATTCGACGGGATACAGCTAGGTAGCCCATATCACCGGGCACGCGGGACTTGATCCACAGCTACAGCATGCTGCCCTTGCGTGTTTGCGGAGGTGCTAGCTCGATAACGTGGACGAGTGGATTATTCCACAGGTAGGATAATTATAGAGGCGAGCGAGTGCATTCTGTGGAGACTGTGTGTAAAGGTGAGAAGCCACACGTTCCTGATAGTCGCATTGGATCTTGCGGACATCATGCGATTTGTACATGCTGTCGCATCATGTCTCGATGGATTGCTGGATCAATTGGTGCTTTATTTAATTTCGCTTCAATCCGGCCGCAGAGCCGAGTGTGCATACGGTACGATTCTGGATGTAAGTATGCTCATCTGCATCTGGTGATGGATCAGAGCAGCATTCCACTGCATTCCTCGATGCAGCGTCGCACGGCACCTGTCCCACCGCAGGATAGCGCCGGCCGCATCTTGGCTGATTACTCAGTCGTCGTAGGCTATTCCTAGTATTGTTACCTGATGTCGACATATGCCGTGTGGGCCACACTGTGGGAGGATCGATGCATGCGTGCATGCAGACACCGACATGCATAGGGACAGACATGCATGGAGGGATTCGGTGAGCTGGATCCATCCATTGAGTATACACATACATACCAAGTCGTATACATGTATCAAAACTTGTTGGGCGAGTGGAGTTCTAGTTTCAGGGCGGGCGCAGGATATTGTCTGCTGCTTGCGGATATTGCAGCCTTTTGCTGTGGCGTCTGTTACCGTGCGACTGCGATTATTGTTCCACTGTTCTCGACCGTCGTAGTTACTCCATGCTCGTGGTCGTGGTGACAATATATTCCTCACGTCGAAATTAAGACACAGCGGCACTCGAAGAATAATCTAACGTAGCACCGCTGCGACGAATAGTCCTGCGAGAAATAATAATTAGAACGCATGTGAGGCTCGCTGTGAGAAGCAAGTTTGTCAGAAAATGCAGAAAGCTGGCCAAAAGCAATGACCAAGACGAGTCCTTTTTCGCTTGTCTGCTTCAGCAGAGCCGGATGGGCTGCTGCCTAGCCTGCCCCCAAAATTATCAAAGAAGCGTCAGTCAGTCAGTCGGGAGCCAGCCTCTGCGCCGAAACACCAGTGGGCGAGGGGGAAAGGGAGGCCTCGTCCCTCCCCGGCTGCCCAGCTGAAGAAGCAAATACCAGCACAAGATGCTGCCAATATCATCCCTGCGAGCTCAAAACTGGCAGCCTGAAGCTAAAATTTTCTCGTCATAAGCTGCTTTTTTTCTCAGCGAGGGGTGTGGATGTGGGTGGGCGGCGCCAGAAATCTGTCATCCCGTACCAGATCTCGTTCTTTCGGGGCTCGAAAAGATCCTCTGGGTACACACGCAGTGTGGTGGTAGGTACCAAGGAGCAATAATTATAGACGCTACCTACTCCACACACGTAATGAGCATAGGCAGACGTCTGAGGAACTCGCGGCCGAATCATCATTACGTTGGAGCTGCAGGTTACCGCACCGGTACGCTTTTGGTCCCCCAAATCGCTCGCTTTGTTCTCCATTCTGTAAAAATGCGGTGTGGAGCAGCGAACGTGCTTGGCGGGCTTGCTCTCCAACGAGGCGAAACTGCGAATGATCGAGAGAACAGGTAGAAGCGCTAGCGATGTTGTGAATGCGATGGTCATTCGATCAGATGCTGTATATGCTTATTTACGGTGTGCCACTTGGCTGTGTATGTGTGTAGATGTCAACGTTGGAGTTTCGGAGCTGCAGGTGCCGCTGGTGGAACCCCGTGAGTGGGTTCAATCCAGGGACGCGCTCGAGTCGGCGGGATTGATTTGAGATATCGATCGAGGCGGACTCTGCAGGGCTCTCTGAAAGCTAAGCATGTTACCTAGTTTCTCTCCCGCGGCGCGCGAGTTCCGTGCTTTGATTGCGGTGTAATTGGCATCGCCAACTTCCAGTCTGGTTACTCGACCAAGAGCAGTTTAGAAGCGGAGTCCTGCATGCATTGGCCGGATTGCATGCACTTCAAAAGCGAGATCTTTCGACCCGGAGAAGGAACCCATCCATGAACAGCCCTCCGGACCACTCTGCTTGTTCGATATTAAACCCGCACCCCGATCTGGTGGCAACAGCGAGGAGAATTATAATATCAGCTAGTCAGCTTCCTTGCATCTGATCTGGTGTTCATGTTCGTTTCCCTCAGCTCGGTCAAGGAGAACGAGAGAACGAAGACGAGAAACGAGAACGAGCTAACTCCCTTCACTAGTATACTTCTTTACTTACTCCTCTCCTCCTTTCTTTCTTTCTTTTCCCATCTAAAATAGAACTTGCTGCATTCGATTTTTCCCAGGATTTCATCGTGTCGACCGCGCATAGAGGGACGGTAACTCGCATTCGTCAGCCTGTGCGTCTTCATTGTATCGCAGTCGGTTCGTTCCGCGCAATCCCTTGAGCAGCTCCCTAATCCATCCTGCTCGCCGAAGCGACCGCTCAGCTGAACAGACCCGACAGGTATATGTAGACGGAGCCTCAGCTCGAGTTCGAAGTTCGTCGTCGTCGTCGTCGTCTGTTCCGAATTCACAAGAGCACCACTATCAATCAACCGCTTGTATTAATCAGTCCATCTCCATCATCTCTTTTTTCTTTCAATCGATCCGGACTCCGCGGTGCATTTACCTTTCCTGTTACAATTATTATCACCGTCCGCTGTGCTACGAACGCAAAAAGGTACGTCCGATGCATCCGTCATCCGCACGGTAGCACACTTGGAGCTAGCCCCTGCATTTGATTTTGTCAATTTCGAAATTTCGAGGCCCCGAAAAAACCCTCACGGGCGAGAAAAATGGAGCAAGTCGTGAGATTTCAGGTCCAGCTCGTGCATTTGCGGGTCTAATTTGCAGCAAGACTCCGCACGAGGGAAGCCAATACCGAGCGGGTCGTCGAAATAAATCACTTCTCGCGCATGCATTAGCCCGCCGAGGTGAATGAACTCGAACGAATGGATGGAGCACCGCAGCCTGGGCAGGCATTTCTCGATTTCTCTCACCCCCCTCTTTCCCCTACATACGTACCTCGAGTACCTCTGTGCCCCCCAATTACTCAGTATAGCCACCACCACCACCTGCAGCATTACGCTAGCTGCAGCAGCAGCAAGTTCGTTCCTGCTGCTGCTGCTCCCCTTCCCATTTTTTTTTTTTTCCCTTCTCCTCTCTTTCTCGCCTGAGGGCCGGGAACGTGGGAGGGCCCCAGTGTCTGGCTGTCTGTTTAAAACCGGCTGCGCTGCACAGCAACCAAGGTTCCTTCCGCAAAGAGTAGCTTGCGCCTCTTCCCTTTTAATTCGCCATCTGCCCACCCGTCAATCTCACCTGCTTTGAATACCTTCCCTCCCGCTTGGTTCTGAACCTCACCGCCCTTTCCCATTCTCTCGTGGCAGTCGAGTCACCGCACTATCTCGTTCCTGCCTTCCTCGATAGTCACGGCCGTATCGCCTGCTATCGATCGAATCTCGTTTCCCTTTCCTCTCCCATCCAGCAATCGATGCCCTCCCGGACCCGGCACTTGAA
Source organism: Orbilia brochopaga (assembly GCA_036872635.1). Classification (NCBI taxonomy): domain Eukaryota; kingdom Fungi; phylum Ascomycota; class Orbiliomycetes; order Orbiliales; family Orbiliaceae; genus Orbilia; species Orbilia brochopaga. The sequence continues at coordinate 1,066,761 of JAVHNQ010000010.1, read as the reverse complement.
CACCCCCTGGCTCACGTTGGGATAGCAGAGACAACTTGCACATTCCGATCTCACGGCCGCCTTTTCTTCCCTCATTGCCCCTCATCGAGCTGAAAAGACCTCGACCAAGCTGCCGTTTTCTCCCTCTCATGCTTCGATCATCTCATCTTATCTCGATTTGCATCCCGTGAATTTTTTAGATTTTATTTGCTTGCTTTGCTTTGCTTTCTTCGTTTCGGTCTTCCGTGTCTGGGTTCTTCCGCTTCTCGCCCAGACTAGCCTGGGATATCAACCTCAAGGGGAATCGCTACCGACCCGCGGAACTGCTTTTCTGACCATCGGAATTAGTCCGTAGACTTTGACTCTTTTTTCGGGATCACGACTCACCGTGTACGTATACACGCATACTGGACGACAACCAAAATTGAACGCTTTTTTTTATACACTGCTCGCTTCACCTAGCCATCGATTATTATAAGCAAGCCTTCGGATATACTATCGTTATCGTTGGATGAAGAACTAGGCGCCCACATACCAAGGCTCTCCCTCAGCATTCCCACGGATCCGCCGGATTCAGCAGCCCACCACCACCCTTTCACGACACCCTGATTGCCACAGGGCGTTTCCCGCTCGCCGCAATGTCGTCTCGCCGATCGGGACCAGCGGTTGTGAAGAAGGAGGAAGCCAAGTCCTCGTAAGCTGCCGCCACTCGTCCATATATAATGTGACTGTGATTGTGATTGTGATCGAGGAAGAATGCTGACGTGCGTGTGAGCAGTAGCAGCGCATCGACAGTGCGGAGAAACTCGTTCGCCGGGCTGGACAAGCCCGCCAAACTCGCGGCCGACGACAACAACAAGAAGAAGCCGGCGCCCAAATCGTAGGCCTTCCAACCTCCCCCGCAACACATCAACACATGAAGCAGGCTAACATGCGTGCGTCCAGTGTCGGCGGCATCGACAGCCTCATCGCCTCCGTGGCCAAGATCGCGATCTCTAAGGAAGACGACAAGACGATAGATGCAGCAGCCCCGAGGATCATTGCTGCGCCAAAGGCGGAGTCCACACCAGCTGCGAAGCCCGCGCCAAAGCCGACAAAGAAGCCAGCGCCCCCCAAAACCCTGGACGACGATGAGGACGAGCTGTCGTCCAAATCTAAGTCGCCGATTGTCGAAGATGTAACGGCATCGTACGTCTCTTCGATGAAGGAGATCCTCTCGTCGTTCGACCGGACCCTGCAGCTGTCCGACAGCACAGCCGAGAAGAAGGTGATTCTCTCGAGATCCCAGCCGGCAACTATCAAAAAGGAGAAGGACACAGCTTTGCCACTGCCTCGGTTCCTGATCACGGGCGCTGCGAACGACGATGGCATCAGAGTACCCATCAAGCGACGGACGATGCCAGTCACCAAGCGGGAGACCTCGGACTCTGTCAAGTCACCATCATCTGTGACTGCCGCTGTTGACGAGAAGGAGACCAAGGAAGATACCAAGGAGGACAAGAGCGGCAAGACAGAGAAGACCATCAAGCAGGAGCCCGCGGAGAAAGATGCGGCCCGGCCTCGACGAGCCCGGTCTCGGACCAACCCATTCGAGGAGGGCGATATCATCAGATCTTCGAGGGCCCCGCTTCCACGACGCCGATTCGTGCCTCAGGACACCGCTCCATACAGCTGCAATACCGGCGGTATCAACATGGCTAACAACCACTTTGGCGAAATCGACGCTTTCCTGGCTGGCGCTGGCAACCGCAACAGCATGTCCCAACTCGACCTGTACGGCTTCCAAGATCTGACCGGTGCAAACCTCAACCTTGGTCTGGATACTAGCCTAGCTGCCGAGGGCGACATCTACAACTCCTTCTCGGCTTCCCCCACTCCAGAGCTGATTGACTCGACCGAGGTCGAAGCCGGACTCGGCGTCTACTCGTCCCCGGTCCAGCCTTTGACCCCGCCATCTACGACCAACCTTGACTTTGTCCAGAACGGCCTCACTTCTCCATATGGCTCTCCACAGACCGCGGGCGTCTACTACGCCACTGGCAACCTGCCCGTCAATCAAGCCTGGTCGACTCAGGGATCTACGATTGGCTCGCCAAGCGGATCCGTTCTCTCCATCCACTCGGCTACACCCACGGGCCTGAGCGCTGATGCCATCATGGAGATGAAACGGTTGATTCTTCTGCCGCTGTCGCAAGACCATACCGTCTTGCAATTCACTCCGCTCATCGCCGCGGCTTCCATGCGCCTGGACGAAGGCCGGATCATGTGCCTGCGCGACCTCGAGAAGTACCTTTTGTACAAGTCGCAGGAAATGTCGCCCTCGCCGCAGACACTCCTCATGTTCTGCGAGAAGTTCCTCTTCCGCTGCCAGAACGCCATGGCTTCCATCGAGGCTGTCGGCGGCGACCTCACCCGCCCGAACGACACGCCTTACTACGAAGGCTACTTTATGGACGTGCTCGCCCACCAGAAGGAGGCGTTGCTCTCGCAGATGGTTTCCGCATCCACGGCCGCTGCTCCCGCTCCTGCTGTCACGATCCTCCAGCGCCCCGTCTCCGGCCTGCAGGGCCCACCGATGCCCAAGGTTATGGCGCCACCAAACGGCATTCACAAGATGAAGCCGATGCACAGGCCCCACTCTAGCATCAACGAGAAGATCCAGGACCAACTCCTCCTGGCACTGGAGCAGCGCGCCAGCATGGGTGAACTTACCACTCTGGGCAGCTTCTTCGATCTGCCAATCTCGCCTGTCTCCCAGCCGCAGGAACTCACCGGCGGCTCGGACAACGACTCGGATGACAACCAGGCTCGCGCCTCCCTGCTGATGGGCGGTGGTAAGCGCAAGAAGTCTATCCAGAAGCCCCAGGGCGGTCATGTCTGTCTCCACCGCGACGACGAGACTGGCGCCATCTGCGGCAAGAAATACAACCGCCCCTGCGACCTCAAGTAAGTTATCATATTGCTCTACAATTCTATATACATATATGCTAATACAATCGACTCTGTAGGAAGCACGGCAAGACACACTCGCGCCCGCACAAGTGCAGCGAGCCAAGCTGCTTGTACCACGAGAAAGGCTTCCCGACAGAGAAGGAAAGAGACCGCCACGAGACCGACCGCCACAGCGAATCCCCACAGATGTGGTACTGCGAATTCCCTCCATGTCCTTACAAGAGCAAACGTGAGAGCAATTGTAAGCAGCACATGGAAAAGCAGCATGACTACCATTATGAGCGGAGCAAGCACAATCCGCGCAATCCCAATGGTAACGCAGTCAAGACTTCTCAGGGACAGCAGCAGAACGTTCGCAAGGGCTCGGACGCCGGTGCCAAACCCATCAATGTCAACGGCAAGCCGATGGCGCTTTTCGAGCATGGCATCTCCACACCTCCGCAGGACGTCAACGCTTACCTGCCCACGCTCGACGAGACCTCCGAGATGGCTAAGATCCAGCAGATGTACCTGCTCACGCCGTCGCCGGATACTCCGCAGACATTCCGCAGCGGGTCCGTCGACAGCACTGCCGACATGCAGCAGCAACAGCAACAGCAACAGCAGCAGCAGCAGCACGGCGACCTCTCGGGTGTGTATACCGGCAACTGGAACCAGTTCAACACCTGGCAACAGATCCCCACCACCGGCGCGGGATGGATGGGCCAACCGGGGTTGATTGTGGAGTAGGCGGCGAGGGCAGCGATGCAGACCTTCGTCTGGGGAGAGAAAAAACAGCAGGTGAACATTCGTGACTTGATTAAAATTCTTGAATAATTTATTGCTAGTCACTTCAGTGTCCACTGCGGGAAGGAATTTGGTTACGGTTTCGTCCCTTCGGCCCGCCGGTCGAGGGGCTGGTGAACTTTTTGCCGAGTTTCTTTCCATTCTTAGCCTGTGCAGACAGAAAACACCCGACCCTCATCCTTCGTCGCTATATTCATTCTTCTTGTCCTTTTCCCCCTTTCTTCTTTTATTCGATTATTCATGCTTATAACAAACCCACTGCTTCCTTTTCTCTTTTTTCGCTATCAGGAAGGAATATCAGCGCGGGGGATGAAGGGTTGTTGATTCTGGTGTTTTCTTATTCACGGCTTTGTATGGACACCACCTGGAGGATCTGGTTGTAGCGATCAGCCAGCCTTCGCTCACGCTCCTTGGGTCTCGCAGCTACCTCGGTACAGAGACCGCCAATTTTTAATTTGCACCTTATGACATTATTTTTATTTCTTTTCACCAGATTGATATTTCCATTTATCCTATTCATTTCTATTGCTATTGACTGACTGTTTTGATTGATTGATTGATTGTCTGAGTTATTGATTGATGCTTGTGAGTCTTAATGTATGTTTGTCTGTTATATGTCGATGCTGCTGTTTGTCAAGTTGGAAGAGCGAAGGTGCATTCATGCCATTCACTATTATACCCATGGATGCAAACGCCGTCGAGTCGAGCTGTCTGTCTTTTATCTGTTTGTGCGTGTGTTACATTCTTGAGTTACGCTTGCCGCTGTGCGTTCGTTCTATTCTGTTCTGTTCTGCTTGGTCGATTGTGATAATGGGGTTCTAGGTGAAGACGGAAGATACCAGGTGGATACTTTGGGTCAATCATTCATTCATTCATTCATTCGTTTACTATTCGATGTTCGAATATTCATTCATTCGTTAGCATTGGAAATGCATATTTTTTTGTATTTATTGTATAAGTTAGTTTTAGTTTTTAATCATTCAGCCGTTTTCTATGAAGTCATGTATCCATCCGGAGTAACGTTCAAGTCTGTCTGTACGTATCTGATATAAAATTGCTACAAATTGCTTTTGCTTGAGTATCACCAACTGCAATCTAGACTGCGAATATACGAGCACCAGGTCGTATCAACTCTAGTTTTAGCAACTGTTAGTTACATATTGGCTAGTATTACTGGCAATGTCATCGTAATCAACTGGATTATTCCGGCTTGGCTGCGTTGTCGTCATCCCTGCCGGCGGCCTCTGCTCCGCCGCCGACCCGCCATATTACAATTACCCCACCTCGCCCAGCCGCCGCTTCAGCCTCCCACATCTCACTCTCACTCGCCCTACTCCACCACTCTCACGATCCCATCTACAGTACCATACCAGACCATACCATCTTACCATCCACCGATCGATTGATTGCCAGCTCGCGGTCGGGAGAACGCTGACGCTAGAAAGACCGTCTGTCCGCCCCGCTCAGCAGCCACAATGTCGGCACTCGACCTCTCGCAGGAGGGTCCTGCTATCAACCGCTCCGTCAAGTCCATAACTACCGCTTCCGTCCCCTCGGGAAAGTCACCGACGCATGCGCACTGGGTCCTGTTGTACGTGCAGGCGCCGCTGCGGAATGCTTTCTCGCAGGGCCCGCCCAAGCCTAGTGTGCTGAAGGTCCAGGCCACTGGCGGTATGTGAGATCCTTCCCAGCATCTATTGACTTTTGTCCTACCTCGGTATTCCGCTTGTGGGATTGAGGGTGGGCTTTTGAACTCTAGCTGACGTGTCTATAGAGGGAGAGTTGGAGGAGCTGATTGAGGAATTCAATGACGGGAGAGTGCAGTTTGCGCTGGCGAAAGTGAAGGATCCGAATACACAACTTGGGAAAAACATTTTCTTCGCCTGGGTAAGATATCCATAGAACATATGTTTTCTACTGGGGAGCTAGCTAGCTAGATAGCTATACAGCCACAGCCGTGATTGTCACGGGAAACTTGCTAACGGCCCGGAATAGTGCGGAGAAGGCGTCCCTGAGCACGTTAAGGGCAGCTATGGCAGCTACCAGAGTGCCGTCCAGAAGCTATTCGAGGTCAGTACCCTCCGCTACGGACACATAAAATACCCATTGCACAGTGAGAGCTGACGTGAAATGGCATGTACAGGGCTACCACGTCCAAATCAGCGCTCGCAACTCCGAAACCCTCAATGTAGATGACATCATGAAGAAAGTCGCAACGGCATCCGGCTCAGCATACTCTGCAGCCACCACACCTTCATCAGCGGGATCGTCAAAGCCTGCAGCACCACCTAAACCCGCTTGGAAGCCCGGCATGGCATATACCCCCACGCGGCAATACGGCACTCCGGCCGCACCCCGGGGCCGGCCAGCAGCGCCGAAGGCCGAGGTCGACGCTGACGGGTGGGGTGCAGACGCGCCTCAGGTGTCAAGAACCAAGCTCGAGAACGTCCAGTCGGCGTATCAGCCTACAAAAGTCAACATGAAAGAACTGATGGCACAGCCCAGCTCCACCACGAGCGGAGGATTCGAGAAACCCGATGTCGTTAGAGGTGCCTATCAGCCAGTTGGCAAGGTCGACATTGCAGCCATTAGAGCTCAAGGAGACAAGCGGTTCGACACAAAGCCTGAAGTTATCAAGGGCGCCTACCAGCCAGTTGGCAAGGTTGATATCGCAGCGATTCGAGCAGCCGCCCAGCCTCCCAGGGAGCAACCTCAGCAAAGCGAGGAAGGCCCTTCAAGGTCACTTGCTGACAGATCCGCTGCATTCAACAAGCCCGCGCCTGCTCCAGCTTCCGGCCGGCTGACAACGCTCCCGAAGCCGAAGCCTGCCAGGTCATTCGGCACCCCGGCGGTATTCGGCACCAAACCTAACCTCCCGAGCGAGTACGGTACCGGCCCAGCGGGCATCCCTGCCGCCGCCCCTGTCGGAAGCGCAAACAAGGACTTTGCATCCCAAGGTGGCAAGACACCAGCACAGATATGGCAGGAGAAGAAGAACCGCGAGAGAGGTCTGTCCGGCTCCGCGGAGCCTGCTGCTCCTGCTGCATCGTCATGGCGTGCTGCCCCTGCCGCGGAACCAGAACCGAGCCCTCCGGCTCCAGCGCCCGAGCCGGAAGAAGAAGAGCCGCAGTCCGGCGGTGTCTCGGCGCTGCGAGACAGATTCAGGGGCATGCCGGTGCCCTCAATGGCAGGGCCGCCGCAACCTGCTATGTCTACTAAGCCGCCCCCGGCGCCAGCGAGGTACGATGAACCTGAAGAGGAAGAAGAAGCGCCACCGCAACCCGCTGCGAGGTTCGTCCCGCCGCCTCCAGCCCAGGTACAGCCGCAGCGAAGCCCCACTCCGAGCCCGCCACGCAGCCCCGCGAGAATAGCAATGCCAGTTGCGCGCGGCGCCGCCCCATCGGAGCCTCCAGCGGTCCCTCATGCCTCTCGACCACGCAGCCCGTCTCCAGAACCCGCCCCTATCACTCCGGCTGTCGGTGCGGCTATCGGCCTTGCAGCTGTCGGTGCAGGTGCCGGTCTTGCAGCTGCCGCAGCAGCAGCTTCCAGCGGCGTCACGTTGACTGGCCGCCGCGCCAGGATCATCTACGATTACGAGAAGGCCGAAGACAATGAAATCGAGCTCGTCGAAGGCCAAATCGTCGGCATGATCGAGATGGTCGACGACGTACGTGTCCCCTCCGTTTGTATCTGCAAATATCTCCACATTGCTAACTTACATAACGCAACAGGACTGGTGGCAAGGTACCAATGAGGCAGGCGAAACCGGTCTCTTCCCGTCGAACTACGTCGAACCCATCGAAGACGACGAAGAGGAGGAAGAGGCACCACCGGCCGCAAGACCGCCTCCCGCGCCGCCAGTCGCCGAACCCGAGCCGGAAATGCACCATGCTGCCGGCGGCGGACAGACGGCGACGGCGGTGTATGACTATGAAGCCGCGGAAGAGAACGAGCTGGCGTTCCCGGAGGGCGCGACGATCACTGATATTGTGAGTTCCGCGGATACCTCTACATTTCTATTCCATAACTGTCTGTCTTGCGAACGGGTTGACTTACGTGTTGCTGTAGGAATTCCCGGATGAGGATTGGTGGTTCGGACACTACAATGGCGCACAGGGCCTTTTCCCGTCCAACTATGTCGAGCTGAACCATTAAGTCGTTGATCGCGAGTTGTAGCTAGCTATTGGATGGTGGACCAGTGATCTAGGAGACTTGGCATGGATGGGAAAAGTTTGCTGTGGGGTCGTTTGGTAGATACATGTCGATGTGTTCGTTGCGGCTGTTCGTCCGCGGTCATGCATGTCGTTTCCTGACCGCGCGGAGGTAGTGTGTGATAAGATGCGGATGTGGTGGTCAACGAGGGTTGCATGCGTTTGGTGGCATAGGTTACTTCCAATGTATATTCTTCACAGTCACTTACAGAGGCACATTACTATTCTGATACAGACACTAGTACTGAAGTACTCTAGAGTCGACGGTAAATGAGTTAGATTGCTATGTATACTATTTATACTTAAGAATATATCAAACTAGCTCTGTGGATCCACAAGTATATCTGATACACTGCCCTGTCTGGCCAGCTGGGCGGACATATGATATGTTGATCGACATACTCTGGGGCTGCAGTCAACGATATTCAGGGTGTAGCCAAGGATAGAAAGTGTGCATACAGACATTATATAGAATATAGAAATAGCCTAACCAGGTCTAACTAGCCTGCACTGCCATGCAGTCTGGTGTATACTAGGAGACCAACTCATGTCATATTTTTGGCATAAGTTATCCAGCCTGGGGTTTGTGAACTACTACAGCCAGCATAAGTTATGCCATAGACAGAATCGCCGCGGGATCTATTCTTCGAGTTTGCGTGTCGTCAATGAAATATGGAATTAATTGGGTATCCATGAATAGCTATATACGTCGCCCTTGATATCATAGATGTACTACGGCCTGAAGACTACTTTACGAATTCACCCGCATTTCATCTTCGGTCAGCTTCTAATGGCTCTAGAATCTTTAATAACTAGCTCCGATATCCATCAATTACCACGATGCAGTGCGGGTGTGTAAATTAATTTACATACTAAATATTACAAACGTTGCACTCAGTGCTTTAATAGTAGAGCGAGACTAATAGAAGAGATATCATTTACTGTATAGAAATACTCAGTTATATCTGTCAATTTTATACCATCGATCGTATACACATATTCTTCACCGATCAAGGAAATTGACGTTATAACATGGTTAACGCTGCACGTACGCTCGCGAAATGCAATTTGCACGCAATGCTAAAATTCTAGAATGCAAAACTTGTGACAACGGGAGATATCGTAAAACCATGGTATCAAAAACGATGAATCAGATGATAGATAAGGTAAGAGATAATATTGCCGAAGACAATGTGCATGAATGTTGAAATTTAAAGGGCCCAGCACAAGCTTCTAAAATAGAAGACTTCAAAGAAATCGAATACTGGAGATGCGTTTATAAGATCTCGTCGATAGACAAAATTAGAGTAAGAGAATAGGACAGAAGACCAGACATACAATACAATTGATCGCGAAGACTCAAGCTTGCAAGTCAAAATACGAACGAAGAACCGTGCAGGGAGGAGATTTGTGAGAACAATGAATTTAGAAGTCAGACGAAATATCTAAGTAGAGGGTATTTATTCAAATACACCAACCATGCAATAAACAAAATCAAAGACACAACAAGCAGTATATGCATGAAGACTAGCTATGCAAGTGTAAATGCAACATAACGAAGAAAGAAAGAGGGAAACACCCCCCGTTCCAGAAAATTAAAAAAGTAGACTATGACAATAGACAAGGAGCAGAGATTCAAGGCTCATGATAGCAATGCAATAGCGATAGTCGTCACAATAAAATAAGTACAGGTAATCTCAACAGACGATTACCTCAATCAAAGCTCACCAAAAGCAATAGCAAAGCAATAAGAAAGGCTGAAAAGGAAAAGCTGATAAAAAAAAAATGGAGACGCGACTCAAGCTGTTAAAACTCGATATCGCAAGCAGCACAAGTTCAAGCAAATCAAAGCAAAGCAACAGTGCAAACATGCACCCACAAGCTTGCTCAAAGTCAAATAAAAAGAATAAAGAAATCGCAACATCTCACCCCGAGCTTTTCGTCATCCATCATCATGCATGCATTCATCATCTACTCAGAAACGACATCCTCACCACGCCTCCACCTCCTCAAAAACTTCCCGGGGGACGTCTCCCGCTTCCTCTCAAACCAATCTCCACGGGACTTTGCGCGTCTAGCCTCCTTCCTCCGGAATCTCACCTCACCAGTATCCGGTCGCCAAGTCGTACCTCTGCGGCGCCGCGATGATCTCTACCCACCGCCGCGTCCGCCAGCAGCACGCCCACGATACTCACCACCGCTACTCCCACTCCGTCCTCTGACGCTCCTCCCATCATCGCGCCACTCGCGCCCCGCGGCGCGCGGGGTAGGAATATACCCTCGTCTCTCACGATCACTCCATTCTCGCGCCGCATCAGGACTGCGACTGCGTCCACGGCCGCGAGGGCGATCATACTCCTCTTCTCGCATGGGTAGTGGACGGGCATACGCATACTCTCGTTCGCGATCGCTGTCCCGTCCGCGCTCACGGTCGTAGTAGCCGTCGTACTCGTCCCGGTAAACCCTAACAGGCGGGGGTGCGCGCTCGCGATACTCGTATTCGCCATAGTAATACGGATGCCGCACGTACGGTCCGTCATAGTACCGTGCCGGCGGCGGCGGCGGCGGACGGTCGTAATGGTATCCACCGGGTGGCGGCGGCGGATAGCTTCGTGGATGCGGATCCCGGTCGATGACACGGTCGTAGTACTCTGCATGCGGCGGGTAGCCGGCCGGCGGCGGCGGCCGACGATAGTCCATCTCGTCGGGGTACCGCTCGCGCGCGTGCCCTGAGACGGACATCAAGCCCTGCGGGGGGTCGTCATATTCGAGTCCTCCTGCCGGCGGTGAGATGCCGGTCGTCGGCGAGGGCTCCGCGCGGATAGGTCTAGGGAGTTGAGGTTGTGGAGGTGGCGAGTACCGTTCCCGCGGTGGCAATTCGTAATCATCGTGAACGGGGCGGTAAGTCCTATACCGTCGCGGCGACGGATAGCGGTCGTACCGATAGGGACTGGCGACACGGCGTACGGGGCGTGGGTAGTATGCACTATCATCATCAGGGTAGCGCCGGTACTCGCGTTCATCATCAGCATATGAGTCTCGCGTCGCCGGACGGCGATAGTACTCGTCATAGGAGTCACCTCGTCGGCGGCGGGAGCGAGAACGACGGCTGTCGACAGACGGCGTCGGCGATATGGACGGAGATCTAGGCCGTGACTGATGAGGCTGCGCGGCAGTCTTGCTAGTAGCAATAGTAGCAGGCGTGCTCGACTTGTCGTAATCGCGAGACTCAGGCGGTTCGCTCGCCCTCATCTCCTTAGCTTCCAGTACCTTCCCAAACTGCTGCTGCTCCGTGAGATTTTTCAAAAAGTCCTCGGCAAGAGCTATGGAAGACTTGCTCGCATGCTTCTTCACCACCGTCTCAACAGGCTGCGTCTCAGCCGCCGCTGCTCTCGCGGCGACAACCTCCGTCTTCTTATCAAATACACCCGGATAAACCATCTCCACAGGCGCCATCCTCTTCCTATCAAACCCCTGCCTACCAACAAGCTTCTGCACCTCCTCCTCAGCCGGCAGACGTATCATATCGACAAGCCAATCGAATCGCTTCGGCTTAACCCCCTGCCCGGTGGCAGACGGTCCCAAATTCGGGCGAGAGACATGCACGCTCTCGAAATGCTGAAAGAGAAGCGGCAGCGTGAAACTCCGCGTGCTGGTCTTCGGACAACTGCGACACTCAAATTTACTATTCCCAAGCTTCAAAAACTTGAAGGGCCCATCAATCTCCGTCCGGATCGCCTCGTGGAACAGCTGCACCGTCATCTCATCAGTCTTGTACTTCTCCGCAAAGGCCGCGCAGGTATCATGGATCATGAGCAGCGCGCGTATCGATGCCTCCAGCGCCTTGTTGCTTCCCAGGTTCTTCCAGATTTGCTCGGCGTAGTTGGCAATATAGTGAATCTTGTCCTTGCGGTCCTTTTCGGCGGCGGCGGCTGCGGCGGCCTCCGCTTCCTTCTTCGCGGCTTCTTCGTACGGGTCTGGTTGTGGGGCTGCAGGGACAGGTTGGTGCGGGCCAGGGTAAGCATTCGCGGCGACCGGTCGGGAGGGCGGCACCGGCTGTCCATAGGCATTATACTGCGGTTGAGGCTGCACTGGTGGCTGCGGATACGCAGACTGGTAAGGGTACGGCTGATGAGGCGGCTGCGCAAGCGGCTGCTGCTGCGGTTGATGGTGATACACCGGCTGCGGTGGATATCCTGGCTGCGGGTGCGGCTGGTACATCGGACCACGGTCGTTCATAGGCACGGGCATAGGTGGTCCCTGCTGGTACGGCTGGTGTCCACCACCACGGTGAGGATGCGCCTGCGGCGGAGGAGGTTGATGCGGCGGGAGTGAATGGTGAGCATGGTGATGTTGATGAGGAGGAGCCAATGCTGGTGGTTGGTGATATCCAGCTTGATGATGCTGATGATGATGTTGCGTCGGCGCTTCCGCCTGATGATACGGCTGTCGGTGAGGTGGTGGTACACCCCGTCCATACGGCGCCGGTCCAGGTATGTTCTGCGGTCCAGCGGGAGATCCCTGTCCATGGTGCAAGTGGTGCGAATGGCGGTGCGATTGCGGCTGCGGTTGCGGCTGTTGATGATGCGGTGGTAGCGGTTGGTGCTGATGCTGATGCTGGTGCTGATGCTGGTGCGGGTATCCGAACGGCACCGGCGGTCCATTCGATCGCATGAGTACACCACCGGCGACCTGCTGCTGCATCCCAGCTCCAGCACCCGGATTCATATTCACGGCCGCACCCATATTCGCATTGCCATTCGCACCACCGCCACCCATCATCTGATGCCCATGCGCATGTCCGCCAAACGGCTTCGTCATCAGTCGCTTAATCTCGTTCGGATCAACGACAAAAGGCGCCTCCTCCGGCCACACGCTGCGCCAGTGCACAACAACCGTGCCCAGACTCATATCCGTAGTGTGCTTGGCGGCGAAATGTTGAATCACGCCTTCGAAGCCGTACAGCTTGGGCGGCGGCGGGATCGTTACCCCCGCGGCCGCCGCCAGCGCCGGGTTCGCCGCTATCTCCTTGCACGCCTTGCAGTAGAACAGCTCGCGTCTGCAAGGGTCCGTGAGGGGCTTGATCTTGTTGTCAAACAGGTACTTCATGTTCTCGAGCACAAGCTGCCGCGGCTTCCCAGCAGAAGAGGTGGTAGTGAGGGTAGTACCGGGAGCGGCGGTACTAGCAGTGGGTGCGGTAGCAGGGTCAGGAGGTGTAGACGCCGCCGACGACGACGAAGATGATGATGTTGCAGCCGGGACGCTGTCAGAGGCAGGTGATGTCTCTGCCACTCCTCCCAGCTCGTAGTAGCGCGTCCGCACAGCGATAAGGATCGAAGCAGCAAAAGCAGGGGCAGTCTCAAACGTCACCTTACCGGGCCATCTGGCAATCTCGTCGTCCGCCAGCCGCGCAATCATCTCGCGCACAGGCGCCTGCGTCTCCTCCCACTGTCGCTCCTTCTTCACCCACTGATCGCGCTCCTGCGACTCGAGCAGCTTGCGGTCCTCGAGCTGCTGCTCGAGCTGCCGGCGCTGCGCCTGCCGCGTGCGCTCGTAGTCCTCGGCGCCAGCTCGCTGTTCCAGGATCTTAGCCAGCAGCGGCGGCCACGCCTGCTCGGTTAGCGGCTGCGTAGTCTTAATCGCGGCCTGGAACGCGGCGCAGTGCGCGAGGACCTCCGGTGGAATCGGCGGGGTGAGCTTGAGGCATCTGCTTTCGATATCAGCTTTGCGGCGCGCCTTCGCGTCCTCGAGATCCTGATGACGGCGGTCCGCATACTGCCGTGTGCGCTCGTAGAATGTCGGTATGGACTGCGGTTGGAACGGCGGATTGTCGCCCGACACAAGAACTACCAGACGTCAGTATACATCGTGATATATAGTCGTAGAAGAGATAGACATACCGGGAATCCCATTGCTGTGCTTAGAAGCATTCGTCTGCTGTCCAGTCTTGTCGATGCTCTTTCTAACGACAGCCCCAGCGGACGGATTGTACGAATTGCCCAGCATGACTCTCAGCTCCCACTTCTCCATCCTGTCAGCGTCGGCCTTATGCCCGATCCCCTCGCCCTCCAGTCCCTTCAGCCATTCCTCCGCCGCATCCATCTGCAGCGCCTCGTCATAGCGGGCCTTGATCTCCGCGATATCCTCGCTCCAGTACACCTTCTCGACATTCGGCGGCGGCGCCGACGTCGTCGTCGGAACCCACGTGAAATTGGCATTAACAAGGCCGTACGGCAGCGCCAGCACCAGCTCCTTCATGACCGCTGGCGTGACCTTCTCGTCGGCGCACCGGTGCAGTTCCGCTTCCTACCCCACGCTCCAATCAGCATCAAGCGCTCGCCAACAGCTACTTACCTGAGTAAAGCCACTAACCTTGACGACATTCCGCCGAAAACACCCTTCGCAGCAGCGCACTCGAAACTGCCAGTAAACCTTCACCCCTTCCTCTCCTCTCATCCTCCCGGGGAACCTCTCACACTTCATACACCCTCTCTCCCGCGCGAGACGCCACATATCCCACTCCTTCATCCCAAACGCAGGCTTCGGCATATCCGGACAATGTATCTTACGACATCGCCGCCAGAGGTACTCCTTTTCCAGCATCTCGTCGAATCGCCGACAGACAGCTCGCAGGCGGCCGATCCCGGGTAGGCCAACGTATGTGAAGATCTCCGTCCATATCGCCGGTGGCAGTCTGTCCACGGAGGCGGTAGCAGCGCTCGTAGAAGTTCCGGTTCCATTGCTGACGGTCGTTGTAGTCGTGGTGGTGGAGGCGTGCACGACACCGGTTGTGGCGCCAGCGCCGGCCATCTCAACGTCCGCCGCATCGTCTAGTCGCCGTCGCTTTGTGACAGGTGTGGTATCGTCCAGGCCATCGTCGTCGTCCATGCCCCGCTTGGACACGGCGGCCGCGGCAAGGCCTTCCCCTTCCGGCGGTGCGGGAGCGGGAACCGCCAGCGATGTCAGGTCGATTTCCTCGCCTTCGGCCGGGATGAAGTCCTCGTTGAAGTCCGGGTCTTCCTGCATCAGGGCTCCGTCAAAGTCGAGTCTGCGGCAGTGGATTGTGGTCGTAGGGGACGGCGGGGAGGGCGAGACGGTCCGCGACTCCGGCTTGATGTAGTCGTCTATCGATGGTTCCGGGGGCGGGACTGCGATTGCGATTGTGGTGGTGGCGATGGGTAGGTTGGCGTTTGTGTAGCCGTCGTCCATGGTGCTGCTGCTGCTGTCGCCGGTTGTGTCTTCGGACTTAACGGAGGGTGTGACGACAGCCGTTCCAACAGGTGTATCGGTGAGGATTGGCTTCCCGACCTTCTTCTTCGCCTTGGCCATTGCGGTGGGGGGAGGAACCAGCGATGCAATGCAAGGCTGATGAATGAAGAGGTGGTGAATATCAAGCGAAAGGAAAGGAAGGAAAAGAAGGGAAAAAAAACTGATCAATGGTGGCGTCTGAGTTATTCCATCAAAAGAACGCGCCAGAAGGGAAAACGACAGCGAAGCAAGAGAGGCTATGAGACAGGCAGAGGGAGCAGATATCTACCCGACGCTCGTAGATACTCTTCAAAGGGGAGGGTACGACGTATGCATGAAAGGGAACAAAAGAAGTATCAGATACGACACGATACTCAAGAACAGCGAGTAAGTATCAAGTATCAGATGAAACCTCAAAGCCAGTTCAAAGACTAAGAACCCTTTGAAGCAAGCAGAGGCCCATACGCAATGAACACGCACAAACGGCCGCACAGAAAAATGAAAAAGTTTCGAAACCCTGAAAGCAGGTTTCCAAGCAGCAAAAGACAAAAGCACTCAGACGACACTGGCAGAAAGCGATATGACGACGATAATCTCGACAGGTCCAACCAGGCCGTGGGTGCTATACGTCTGTCAACAGTATGCAAGCTGGCCGTCTGGCTCGCCGACTGCAGCAGTGCAGGTAGCACCAGCAGCAGCAAACACCCGGCCGACGGAAAGCGAGCGGGTCAGGAGGAAGAAGCA
This sequence comes from Orbilia brochopaga, assembly GCA_036872635.1. Classification (NCBI taxonomy): domain Eukaryota; kingdom Fungi; phylum Ascomycota; class Orbiliomycetes; order Orbiliales; family Orbiliaceae; genus Orbilia; species Orbilia brochopaga. Next base: position 1,050,841 of record JAVHNQ010000010.1, on the reverse strand, counting down.
GTACCGTATCGATCGTACCCAGCTGTCGTCCGCAGTTCCTTAGACAACAGGTTCTCCGGACGGTATCCACCAGAGCAGGATAGCAAGACCGAGTCCAGCTTGGTGAAGACGGGAACAGTCCTCGATGACGATGGTGGTGGTGTTCGATGTCAGTGAGTAGTGGATGGTGGTGGTTGGAGAAGCGTGGAAGTGTGCAAGCAGGAATTACGCGACGGGCGGCTGCTTTTCGCCGCCCAGCCAGGAAAAATAGCTGGCTGGATTCGGTTAACCGGCCGCCCCGCACCGTCACGCCCATTTTTTCTTCTTCCGCCGCCTCGTCTGCGACAACCTACGACATACTACTACGTACGTATACTAACATACGATGGTCCTGTACACGACATGACTCGGCAAGTATCTCATTCGAGGACGATGGCGACTAACTACCTCAGCACTCGCCGCGTCTCCCCGTCACATAATCCTAGTATACTACAATGCATCCGCCAGCTAGCCAGCGCAGCTCGAGCTCAATCCTCTGGATCCCCCACAACTGAGTACTTACTGGCAGGCGAGTAAAGTATACAAGCTCAAATGACCGGCCGTCCGCTCACCGTTAGCCCACCTGTATCGATGATTTATCCCGTCTATCTTTCTTCGCTCCCCTTTTTGCTCTCTTCTCTCGCAATTCGGTCGATCGTGCTGTAAGAAAATTCCCCGCCGTGAACAGATAGTAGAAAACGGTAGTAGAAGTATGTATGTACGTGCTGCACATCACATGGAAAAGTAGTCCCCTTAGATTCAGGGTGAGGATCAAGGAGTAGATGTGAGATGAGAGGCGGGATGGAGTGAAAGGTGCAAGTTGTAGGTGCAATCGCTGTGTATCTGTACGTAACGCGTGAAAAGGGTAGCCGTAGGACAGGACAAGCATGTCGACACAAAGAGAGAGAAAAGATGGGAGAAAGGGGAGGGCGGAGGGAAGGAAAATACAGGAAGAAGAGACAGAGGAGTAAGAAACTGAGAAAAAGCTGCACGAAAACTGCCGAAGAGATACAGGTACTACCATCATAGCGCGGAGAAGACGAAGAGCTAGAAATAGGATGTTAGCACGCATGCCACATAAAGAGTATTGTATGGTATAGTAATAGAGGGATGGGCTCACGTTGTTTGTCGCGGCAATCGCGATGGAGTCCTCGAACGGATGCCAGCTCATGTGCAGAATCTTCTTATTAAAGTCGATCTGGTCGGCATCCGTCTCCTTGCGCATGCGTCCCGGCACCCCGGCTCCGGACGGGCTGCCCGCCCGGCCCTTCTTGCTGCCGTTGATCGGTGTCGGCACGCCCACCTTCTTCGCCTTGAACGCGCTCTTATCCGCCTGCAGCACAATCTCCACCTCCTTCTCCGGGTCCGACGGGTAGATCATAAAGTTGTTGTTGTACGACCCCGTCATCACGTTCTTGCCGTCACCCGAGAAGACGACCTCGAACTTGTCGAAGATGCTGTCGTTTTCGTATGTGTCGCACAGACGCGGACGCAGGTGCTCGTGGATGGGGATGGTCTTGATCGGTTGCCGCTCCATGTTGACGTCCCAGATCTTGACCGTCAGGTAGTCGCGCGACAGGATGTAACGTCCGTCAGCGGAGAAACGGACGTCCGAGATGGACGAAATGATTTCCGAGAAAAAGGAGCGGGACGAGGGGTCCTCCTCTTGCTCGAACACTGCATACATACAGACCAGGTTAGCTTTCAACTCACTGTACTGTTGGGGAAGAACACAGGGGGGGCACACGTTTGGCGTGGTTGTCGCACAAGGCGCTGTCACGCATGTCGGCCAGCTTGATGGTTCCCTTGCTGCTAGCATACATGAACCAATTGCAGCTCTGAGGATGGAATTCCGCAGCGGTGATAACTTCTGTGAGCTCCTCCATATTCGCCGGCTTGATGTCGACAATGTTAAAACTCTGGTCCTGGATGTTGAGATTCCACAAGTTGATTCTCAGATCGTCGCTCGAGATGAACGTCTCCCCATCCGAGTTGACCGAGATCGAGTTGATGTGATAGGCGTGGGCATTGGCGTACGTCCTGCGCGGGACAGCTGCAACAACGGTATCGTGGTGCGTAAGCCGCGGTAACCGGAGCGCGTCGACGCTGGTGAACTGCGGATGCGGGAAATTCGGCCGGGGCCCCGTTCCGCCGACGCCGGACGGATGCTGCTCGTGCGACAGGTTGTTCTCCGCAACTACTTTCAGCGACTTCTCGAAGACCTTCCATAACTTGATCGTCTTGTCGTTCGTGGATAGTAGGAAGTGCGATGCGTTCTGGCGGCGGCACCACTTGATCTTGTTGATCTTCTCCTCGATCTCGAGCGATTTTAGGTAGTCGAACTCGGGCTCGTGGGATTGGAATTCGGTGTGAAATTTATATTCGCAGGTTTTTTTCTTCTTCGTCACATCCATCAGCAAGGGTCCGGACCGCAGCAGCACGCGCATCGCATTAACAGCATGCGGGGGGGTTACGCACGGTTTCGTTCCTCTCGAACAGCACGACCCGTCCTCCTTTATCGCCGGTTGCAAGGTAGTTACCGGTGTGGTCGAATTCGACGGTGCTTATTATGTCGGCTTCGTGACGCGAAAATCATGTCAGCGGCAATGCCACGTCAAAAAAGAAGCGGTAGCTGCAATGCGTGGAAGACGCCAATGGCCCGACCATGCATGCATGTCGCAACGATCAAAGGGAGCAGCAGCGGCATGGATGCGTGGGAGCTGGGCTGGGACTGGGCGTACCCTCCGTGATATCCTCGACGTCGCCTTTATCACCAAAACATCTACCCCGCACAAGAAGCTTCGGTTAGCCAATTTTCCAGACAAACAAAATGGAGATAAAGAAAAATTAAAGAGAAGCGAAGTAGACGAGTATTTCTTTCCGAGTCGCGGGAGAGAAGAAACCGGACGATCGAGCTGCAGCTAGGGGTAGCAGTCGTGGGCAGCTGGACGCGATGCCGTAGGTGCTGCGGTTGCGGGCCAAGGATGAGGGGCTGGTTGGTGGTGATAACATACTGTGTAAACTTCCACGTGGGTCCTGTGATTTCCCCATTGTCAACCATCGCTGAGATCCAGCCCTGCCTGCCTCGTCAGTACCGGGCAGGCGAGAAAGAAGTCCGCAATAAAACCGCCGCGACGGGTGTCGGAAGAGGGGTGGTGGTTTGGATGGCGAGGAGGGGTGGTGGCAGGAACGACGCTGGAAGAAGAGGCAGAGCAGAGGCAGCAGGATGGGTCGTGTCCAAGCGGAGGGGCTAAAATCGAGGAACTGGCAAAAGTCGTGTGAGGTGGCCGAACGAGGATTCGGATTCCCGTCTAGGACAACGAGCAGCACGGCCAGCAGGCAATTCCCACGACGACAAACGCACGTTCCGTGGGAGAGGATTGAGGACTGAGGACTGCGAGCAGAAGAACAATGCCGAAGTCGCAGCAGCTCAGGACCAATCAATCGAGATCTACCCGTCCGTCGCACAGCTCGGTCCGCTGGAGGGAGGAGGCTTTTGTATCGGGCGGGCTGGCGACCGATTGGCGGGTGGAATGTATGAAAGCAGCAGTTCAGCAAGCTGTGAATCGAGGCGTCGACGGGCAACGGGAAACGTCGGTGTAGCGTAACGTAACGTAACGACGTCGTAGCACGAAGTACCGCTGGCAGCAACCGTAACCGTCGACCAAGCGAAGCAGCAGCAGCAGTAGAGGAAAAAGACGACGAACGAGATGGCTTGGAAGTCAGATAAGATTGTTCAGACGGCAGACAGACAAGGTTTCGTTGAGACCTGTATCCGGAACGGTTTGAGTACATTTGATTCGGTTAGCATGGTAGTTTAAGCTCTGTCGGAACGGAGGGCCAGGCTATGGACCAGGCCGCTGGGCACCGGCAGCAGCACGAGACCACGACCATTGAGGGCAGGAAGTAGGCAAGAAGCTGGAGATGGGAATTGGCATTGATGGAAGGGTGGGAGGTTTACCTGAGGTCCGCGAGAGTAGCGGGGTGCGATGAGGAAGACCTGATGAGGATGGATGGCCAGTTGTGGAGGAGTGTAGTGAGGATGGAAGATGAACGTCGTTCAGGTTGTTGTCGACGACAGCGGTGAAATCCAGCTGAAGACTCCGTTTGCTCTGCACCAACAGCTCAGCACGCCTTCCACGATGAAGCAGCTGGAAGCAGCACTCTCTCTTGACCGAATCCACCAGCAGACACGGTCACATTCACACACACAACCTATAGCATCGATATCGCTATAACATGCCGCCGAGAATGAATCGTCTAGCACCCGAGTATGAGTATAGTCTCAACGGTGCAACGTGGTTCTGCACCGACCATGCCATGCACGTCCCACCAGCTAGTACCAGCATGGGGGCACATACTCTATAGTAACAGAGTGGGGTGCCCCGCTGACCAACTTTATCTAAATTTCCAGCAAGAGCTCTGACAAGACGCTACGACTAACGGTTCCAACATTCCATCCGCTGGAGCTCTGCTAACATGACGATAGATTCATTCCATCCGTGCTGAATTCTGGGATATCGATAGTCTGATCTAGCTATGCTGAAATATATGTCTCCATGCGGACACTCTCGGATGATGTCGTTATCAAGATCCATCTGAGGGCATATACTAGAGCACAACTTGATATAACTATACTGCGAGCATGAGCATACTATACATCACTCTCCACTTTGACTATTTTAGCAAGCCGTCAACTTATAACCATTGTCGTATCTACCCCGCCAACATGATGTGCTGTCTGTTGCCCCGCCCCCTCGTCTGCTGCAGCTGCTGGCATTCCTTCTCTTGCACAGGAATCCCCGTATCCATCATATTAGGTAATCGATATTGTCAAACACCTTTGTTGCATTCTGTCCGCAACACACCAACACACGTCGTTTCCGTGGAAGGACAAAAGGTGACTCCTAGCCATGCTAACGCCCCAGGTGATTCAATGGCGTATGCATACTATATACGCTAGTCGATGCGAACCTCAAAACCAATCGATAGCTTAAACAAGTACTCGATACTTAATTGAGCAACGGTATATAAGAAGGATAAACAGAGTAGATGGCTGCAAATGATACACGCAGGCTAATCTGATCAAAATCGACAAAAGAAAGACGAAAATATACATATCATATCGTATCATACAGAGCCCATCCCATGATATACCCATACACCCATCCATCCCATGATATCATGATATCTCTATCACATATCCCTTGCTCCAGCGCCGTAAATAAGTCTATCGTCGTCGCTCCGTCCCACGTCCAAAAATCGCCTTGCCATTCTTCCGCATATCCTTAATGCGACTCGCCAGATCCGTCAACGTGCACAACTTGGCATACTCTTCCGGACTCTCCTTATTGTTGTTCTTCTGCCCAATCTTAATATACGGACTCTCCAACAGATAATCAATCGTCTCCAGCCGACTCGGCATCGGATCGTGCAAATACCCGCGAATCGCACAATGCAGCGGCGTGTTACCCACGGGCCCTCCCCGCGCGTTCACATCACTGCCGGCGTCCAGCAGCAACGACACGATCAGCGTCTTGCGGTTGTACTCCGCGGCGAGATGCAGCGGCGTCAGATTGTTCACGCGGCTCAGAATGTCTTCGGCCATCGGTATGCCCATGTGGTTCAGGATCGATTCCGTCACGGGGAAGTTCTCCTCTTTCGCCGCGACGTGCAGTGCTGATAGGCCGTCCGCGGAGGCGTCGAGGTACTCGGGTCGATCGCCGGAGCTGAGCAGGAAGCGCGCCATTTCACCCGCTGCCGGGCCCTTGTTCCGCGCCACGAGCCCCAGCGAGTTCGTCAGCAGGATGTTCTCGGGGACCTGTATCACACCGCGACAGCACGGTTCTACAAAAATAGCTATCGTCAGTGACTAGTTCCAACCATATCACGAATCAATATGGAAAAGAGCTTACCCGCCAGCAATGCCCGAATGCAGTCGTACATTCTATCCCCATGGTACTCCGTCAGGAAAAACATAATCGCCCGCTTCTTCGCCACCTCCTCCCCGATAATCTGCCCGCCCTCGTACCGCAGATTGAACCCCGTCAGCGAATCCAGCGCATCCCGCTCCGAGTACCGCGCCACCGGCACCGAAACCTGATACTCCGGCGGCGGAGGATCGCTCGGCGTGAACGGCGGCGGCTCGCTCCTCGCCGACGCCGGCGTCTCCGGCGCGTAATACGTGTAATTCCCGCCAGTCGCCGCCGCACCCCCCGCCACGCTCCCCCCGGACGGCGTCGGCGACTGCGTCCTAGGCGTCTCGAATTCCGTAAACAGCGTCCCCAGATTACTCCTCGAGTCCGCCGGCTCGGTCTGCAAACCCGCCAGCGCGCTCTCAATCCACAGATCGAACCTGAAATTCTCCGGAATATGCTGCCGGTACCACCGCGCCTCCGCCTTCTTGCCCAGCCGGTCGAGAATCATGACCATGAGATAGTAATGCGTCCGCTGGTCCTTCAGCACCGCATCCTGGCTCCAGATGCGGAACAGCGGCTGGCAGGCCTCCTTCGCGCCCAGAAAGTCGCCCAGCTGCACCAGCGCAATGCACTTGACCAGCTGCAGCGTGTTCGAGTTCTCCGGGCTGCTCTTCTCCGCTAGCTTCAGCGCGGCCGCCGACTGCCGCTGCGCGACGAGCAGGATGCCGTTGATCTTTTCGAAAAAGTACCGCTCGTTCACGCTCAGCACGCACCCGTGGTCCCGCGAGATCTGCGCCATCGCGTCGCTGTGCTCGCTCGCCTCAACCCACTGCCCGCGCTCCATGCTCTGGAACAGCTCGTTGCGGTGGAACCGCCACCGCTGCTCGTCCACGTCGTTGCCGTCGGGATTGAAGTGCGACCGCCGCTTAGGCTGCTTCGGCCGCTTCGTCGGCGACTTGAGCAGCGTGCCGAAATGCTGTTCTGTCGGGTTCGGCGTCGCGGCTCTCGGCGTCGCGGCCTGTTGCGAGCGGATCTCCGGCTCCGGCGCGCTTCCCTTTCGCATGGCGGAAGACACAGATGCGCCTCTGGGCGTCCGAGGAGCCGCGGGGAGAGCGGCAGTCGGTCGTCGCCCGGTGGGCGGCTGGCTCTCGGACCTCGTCCCCATCGACAGCTTGTGCACCATCGGCAGCCGCAGCCGCGAGAGCGACGAGTGGCGAACGTGCTCCTGCGGCTGCGCGGGCGGCGCTGCTAGACTCTGCGCGCTGGCAGGTGCGGTTGTCGTCCTCGACGGCGTGGGTACGGGCAGGGGGATACCCGCGGGTACATCGTCGACGATGTGGAGGTGTTCCAGCGCGGCGTTCAGTCGGGTGTTCGAGTCCTTGTGCATGTGGACTTCCTCGCGCTCGCGGGCGATGGCCAGGCGGTAGGACTCGAGCTCGTGCTCGCCGAAGGGCACTTCTGGCGCGCGACCTATGCGGTCCAGCCAGCTCTTGGCGTCGTCCTCGTCGAGATGCAGGCTCATTGCCATGGCGGGCGTTTACTCGGATGTTGATGTATGTGGATGTATGTATGTATAGATGTGATGGTGATGAAAAGGTAGCTGTGTTGCGGGTGGCGTTCCTGATAAGACGGCCGGCTATCGTCGTGCGCTATAAATATCGTGCGGGCGTGATGCCGCCTCTGCTGCTACTGCTGAGGCTCGCTGGAGGTATGGCCAGGCTGGCGCTTAGGTAGGCGAATAGAATTCGGAGCTCGTCGTGGAGCGCTTCCAGCATGTGCTCTGAATGTATATAAACGATATGATGATGTCTTTGATCGAGAGAAAGTATTCGAGTAGGTGCGCAGATGCAAGTTTACTGCTATGTATTAATATCGTACTGGTCAGCACTCTGCTAGCCCAGTTTCAATGTATATAATAGGTTAAGTAATAGTGGTAGTAATACCCGGTCTTCCGACTCGAGCTCGTCTATAGCAGCCGCCCTACAATTAAAAATCAAGTCTGGCCAGGCCGCCGGCATGGAAGGTTCCCGTCGGTCTATAAATTGAAATAAATGTCAAAAAAAGAAAGAAACCAAAGTCCCGATAGAGAACGAAGGGAAAAGAAACGCTGGAAAGACCGGGAGGAAAAAAATTAAAAACACAGCTGCAGGCCTCGCCTCTCGTTAGCTTAATTCTGCTGCTTCACCGCTGCTCCTCCTTGCTGCGACGGCCTGCATACATGAGACCCGCAGGCTGTACACACATATTTCCGTACGTACCCCCTTACCCGTAGTCCTTCCGTAGGTCGGGCAAGTTCACCGCTGCGTGTGGTATAGATTTACGCATCCGACCAGGGACGCCATAACAAGCGATGCTAAGAACGTCTGTCCGTCTGTCTCTAAAGGAAGTACAGTATGCAGGCACAGCTGGAATCCTCGAATCGAAGTCGAAATTCGGGCCCCGGCAGCCAGGCTCGAAAACCTGAAACCAAGTCCTTGGAGCCCGGCTGAATACGCACCTCAAACGGAGGTAACCAATAATCTACTTACAGACTTACGTTACTTACCTAATTAGCTGCGATCTCAACTTCCACACTCGACTAGAGCGCCTGTCGGCAGCTGTCTTTGTGTATGTATGTCATGGACCGCTCGGCCATCCCCTGCAGAAAGCAAACAGACTTGAAATTTCGGAGCCGGGGGATGCGAAATGTGGATTCTGAAACGCCGTCGCAGGCCCGTCGAAACTGCGCTGCTGCTCGCTTACTGCTCGGTCAACGGGTGTGTAAGCTGCAACCTGCGGAGGTACGTACGAGCTCCAACTGCTGTATTTAATTTCGACTCGCCTCGAGGGATAATACTTAGTATATGCACGGGAGATATTTACGATGTTTGTTTTCTACAACAATAGAATGAATGAGGAAATTTGAAGACGATGTTGACCGTGGCCGCAGTTTTAAAATGCGTCCTGCCCCCCGCAGGTCGTGAAACCAGCCAGTCAAACCGCCGCCAGAAGCGCCTGAACTGAATCCAATTGCACGCCAGAGAGAAGGAATCAAGCTAGTCAAGTGGTGAGTGACCAGGTTCAGATGAGTGGCACAGAGTGAAAGGACTAATTTTTGAGATTAACGTCAATGCCAGCCGGGCCGAATATTTCGTAATATTCGAGACAGGTCAAAAGCCACAGATCTAGACATATTTACGTACAGGCGCTGATATTTACAGCTATAAGTAAATATGCAATTACAGCAGCCTGCAAGTCCAGAAGACCAATGTGGGAGAAAACGTACCAGGGTGCCTCATGGCAACGTGCACAGATTATTGATAATACGGACGCACCGGTACCAAATGACCTCTGACCAGGACCGCCTTCTTAAGATACGGACGAGAATGTTTGTGTGTGTGACGTCTATGCACCTGCATCGAATCGCTGGTTCCGGTGCCTGAGCGCTCATGCTCCGGGTACCTGTCTGTGCGCACGCTTCATGCACCTACATGTATACTGCAGTCTGCAGTAGACGCTGCCTGGTCGCCCTGTCTGCTGATCATAAGATGCGTTCTATATCTGCGTTTCTCCCATCCGTGCATGCGAGATGCATGGTGCAGGCCCATCCGCTAAAATTCTGTCACAATGCGTCGAACAACTTGGAGAAGATTACCCATACCTCCAACGATGTCATATTTTTGGATAGTTCTCAAGTTCGAAGCCCCGGGTTTCGACTACAGGTGCAATGCATATTTGTGCCTTTCCAGGAGAAAGGGTACACTCTACAGCTCAGGTTTCTGCGTCGGTTACTTCTCGTTTTCGTCGTCCGTTTGACATGATACAGGGTGCCGGCTAATTCATGGATCGGTCCTGAAGCTATCGGATAAAAACCCATGCGATATCTCAGGCTACTATACCTACCGCCCACTCACTCTCTATCCGATCTTCATGAACATTCTTTATTATCTTAGCGGCAAGTGCCGTCAAAGCGTCTCGTAGGTAGATACGATTGTGCACTCGGCATTCCATCTCGGTGTAGCTTCCAGAGCTCGTCCATACGCTTAGCGGTCGGCCGAACTCAACTGCGTTTGTTTATTGAAACATGTCCTCACATTTCTCCGTTCTGTCGATGTCCTATGATATGATAACATAGCATATGGGGTATAATTACTAGTATCAAGCTGATTTGCCTCAGTCTACAGACATTCTACTCCGCTTTTGCAAACAGAATGACTTATAAACATCACTGTTATGATTCTAAGCCGCCATGTTTCAACGGAGGTGTCTACGTGCTCTGAGCACGTATGTGTGCCGCAGCGAGACAAGCGGCACGACACGATCGGCTGACATGACTGACAGCTCGCTCGTATACGCAATTAATCGAAGACAGACGGTGGGTGGCAATGTCTCTCCATCCGCCTGCCACTTGAATATTTCTATCGTCTCTTTAGATCCTGTATACCTACTTAAATTAGACATAAGAAGTATGTATGCAAGCCATGCACATGTGTAACACAGCCAGATGTGCGGAGGGATACGTACGTATGTAAATGTAGACAGGGAAGTGCCCGGAAGAAGTCCGGTTACACAGTCACGTCCGCTGGCCAGAAGCGTCGACGGCACAACGCAGCGTTCGTTTTCAGCGCCGTGCATGGAAGATTGAAGAAAGAAAGAACCTCCACCATGGATGGATGCTTCTAAGAATAAACATCTGGGTTTAATTACTCTATCTGACGCCCGCCTCGCCTGGCCCCGGCCTGTTGCAAATATATCGAATGGAAGCCTTCTAGAAGGATGCACCTGCAGATGCTGAAACGGCACTTCAAATAGATGGCCTGAGTGTCGACCGGCATAGCCACCAACCAGCTAACCGACCAATGGCTAATTTTCGCCTTTGCTCGCAGGCTTGCACTTTTGTTCGATTCTCAAACACCCACCTCCTGACTTCACATGGCCGAATCTTCGATCGAAACCCGATTCCAAATGCAGCCAAGACATCTCGACGTCGACCGTATTTACGAGGCCTGCATATGCCAGCATCCGATGCTGTTCGAGGGGGTCACGTAGCACTTCAAGATCTCGTCTAATACCTACCCCGTATACATTCGTCGATGCAGGCCGTCGTACGAAGAGAAAGGCAGGATCCATGCATGACTCGACCAATCCTGGCAATCGAATTTGACATCCCGCTTGAGACAGCCGATATCTCAGAACACGATGCTTCATGCAGACTCAATTCCAATCTTTACGATATCATGAATATCGGAAGTACGATATCGAATACGGTCGCTTGACATCTATATTTATCAATTACCCAATTAGCCAGTGCCTGCCCGTCATCTAAATCAAAAATAACTACAACTTGTTACACGACGGGGATTGAATCTGCCGTCGTTACGCGTATCAACCGAAGCCTTACTATCGAGCCTCAGACGGTACCTATCTTCTATCACTTTCGCCGACGACATGACACCGCCGATAATGCGGCCCGGTCGCGCCAGCGACCTCCCCGCCATCCTCACTATCAACGCCGCCGCACTCGCCACGCACACCCAAGCGCAATTCTGCCACCCCTTCCGAGAGGCCCATCCGGACGCCTTCCTGCGCGTCTTCCAACGCCAGGCGCGGAAAAAGGCGCTAACAGAGCCGGACGGCGTAAACTTCAACGTCGTCATTGAAGATCCCGAGAGCGGTCAAGTTATCGCATGGGCGTTCTGGCGACGGATGCAAGGAGCCGCGCTGGAAAGCAAGCTGGAGAAATGTAGAAAAGAACTGCAGCCAACGACTCTAGACCTCAGTTCTACGACTGTCGATGCTGAAAGAAGCATTTCAACAGATAAAGAATGGAGCTCGGACGACGAGGAAGGCAGCCCGTCAGCATCCCGGTGTCGTGTCCGCCTCGCTCACGCCCTCTCCGCTGCCGACAACCTCCTTTACTTTTCCACCCCGCATTGGTATCTCTCCCTCCTCATGGTGCATCCTGCCCACAAGCGCGCTGGTCACGGCACCCGTCTTACCCTTTGGGGAATGCAGCGTGCCGCCGCGGAGAGCCTCCCTTGCCTGCTCGTCGCCAGCAAGCAAGGTGAGCAAGTGTACCAGCGGCTTGGATGGCGGATGGTCGGACGCAGGAGATATCCAAAATTGGAAGATATGCCGGACGAGGATAGAAGGCGTGAGGAGGGCGTTCTTGGAAAGGATGCATTGGAGGAGCAGTTTGCTGTATTGGGGCCGAGTGTGATGGTGTGGGGCGACAAGGAGACGGACCTTGAAGTCTTTGAGAGGTATAAAAGCGCCATGGAGGGCATGACGGATACTTGATTGTATATGCCATCAGTATGGGTATGTATGGTAATGTCTACTTGAAGGCACGACTCCAATAAAAGAATGAATTGATCTGCAGATAACCTCAAGCGGCCCAAGGACACAAAGCAGAATAAGCCAACGAGGGAAAGAATAAAGATAGACTTTGCTAGGGCGACATAATAAGGCCCAGCTCTGCACCAGTACTACGCCATGTCGACATCAGACCCGACATAGTCTCTCCAGATCTATCACATCGAGCAAGGGATGTATTTGTATATTTCCCGTCGGACGACTCTCGTGAAATCCCACCTCCCTGCCTCTGAACAGCCCCGGCCATTCAAGCCGTAGCGGATTCAACGTGAACCCTATGGAACCCCTCGCAGAAACGATTGCGGTGAACTTGACGCCAGGCGGGTGTAAAACCATGAACGCTACCTTGAACTCCGGCGGGACACTATCACCTTTTCGTTCTTCGAGCGTCCAGACAATGCGTGATGGCTCGTCGCCGCGAGCTGTGCCCTGGATTGTGAGGCGGCGGTCTTGGGTGAATTTCGTAGCGCGGGAGGCTGCGATCTCGACACTCACAGGGCTAGAAGGCGGGCTCAAGTTGACGCTGGATCCACGCATACGTATTAGCGGTATGCGGTATATCGGATTGCTCATATGTATCTGGAATGAATAATACTCCTGCTAGCTGTACTGGCTGCACAAAGGCGTGCTAGTACGCATATAGGTGCGTGCACATTTACATACCTTGCCTCGTATACTTGATATACATGCTCCACCTTTATTTCGCCTTGAATGAACTGCGGCCCAAAATGTACGATTCTCTCCGCTGCACTTGTGGAGTCATTCCTTTCAAACTTGACATCAATCTCCGCCGTCCTAAACCTATGCCGCTTGCGGTCCGCTGTATGGAATACAAAGTCCAAAACAATAACCGCTGCTGACTGTCCCCTATAGGTGCCGTAGGAGACCTGCGCCAGCCGGCCCGCTAGATACGTCTTGGATATTTCCTGTTCGGTTATAAGGTCGCCGGCCACAGCGACGCCAATCCCAGGGTCGCTGCTAATACCGCTGAGAATATCGGGTCGGCGCAGCAATGGCCTAGAATCAAAAAGTCGCATGGGCACCCGCGCATGGTATCTGTCCGCATCGACCGGCAGGCCGGCCGGCGGGTCGAGGACGAAAGGGAGACGGAACTCGGTTGCGAACTCGTCGTCGTCGTCTGCGCCGAGAGGTATATCTGCATCTGCAGGTTGACGTTGATTCTGCAGATCTTGGGGGTTTGCATCTGTACCTGCAGTAGCATCTGCGCCCGCATCTGCGCCAGTGCCATCCAGGGAACTGGCGCTTGACGGGGCGACAGCTGTGGGCAGGGCTGTTTCGGATCCCGTCATGACGTTCATGCGCGGAGAGCACGGCTGCGGTGCGATACGGAACGATAGCGATAAGTAGCAGTGTAGTGGCGCGATGGTATATATACTTAATATTAATCAAAAATATATTTATCGGAGCGCAGCTGCAGCGCGCAGCTACAGAACGGCATCAAAATAAAGCAATGCATGCAGATGGTCATGCGAGATGACTATAATTAAAATCAAATGCTGGAGCCGCGCTGGAATTTATAAACCGCAGACACCTCGTCGCGGTATATTAATCGTACGATGGGGACGTCGACACCAGGACACGCTTTGGCCAGATCTAACCCACATCTCTGTTCCACCAGTATATATCGGCGCGCCCCAGCTCTGATACAATTGTCTTCGAGGTCGAATCTTGAACTAACAGTATCGACACCGTTGAACTGACGAGTATTTTCCTACAGGGAGAAGAAGATTACTTATTATTAATATTCCGTGGCTGTCGGGCTGTTCTTAGTGTCAACTGGCGCACGCGACTCGCCATGAGCTGAGGCTTGCAGCTGATACTTCCGCCGCGTCAATAAATGCATTCGTAGCAGTCATTATCGCAAATTATATACAAACCCACAAGATATCTTCGTCAGAAAGCGTCCCCTTCACGATCGATATATAAGCATGCACGTCCCAACGTTGTGCTGGCCGTCTGGCCCGCCCGCTGCCAGCGCCGTCAATGTCAACATGGCGTCGTTGTGCAATCCAATCAGAATGTCTCCGCCGCAAAATGCAACGTCGTTAACACCAGCCTCCGTCACGCCCTTCTACCCCCTCGTCCACCCGCTCGTTCAGGACGAGGCCCTCACCTACGCCTGCCTACCCGATGACGATGCGCGGGACGCTGTCGTCGAGCTCTTCCACCGCGCCGAGGAGTTCGAGTACCTGGGCAAGTTCAACGACGCCTACGCGCTGCTCAAGGCGGACAGGAACAGCTACCTGCTGTCGAATCGGAGTCCCTCGTATGCGTATCTCCTGGGCGCGATCAAGCTGGGGCAAGGGTACTATCGCGATGCGAGAGAGCATTTTGCAAAGGCGCAAAAGATCCTGGAGTCGGCTGATCCGGAGAAGCTGAGCGATGGCAGCCAGCAATTGCTGGACTTCATAACCGTTCGATTGCTGCTGACGGATCCAGAGTCGAGGGAGAACCGCGAGCTGGGCGTCGAGAAGGGACAGGCGGCGTATCAAAAGTGGGCGAAGAGCAAATCCCCAGCCGAGCTGGATTACTTTTCGGTATGCAATGCTCTCCAAGCCTCTGATATTTTAATGTATATGGGACCCATTGTAACAGGGAAGCGTATTTGGTATAGATCCTCATCGAGCGAGCCTACTCCGACCTCGTCAAGGACGCACCCGAACTCGCCGTCAAAGCGCCTCATCTCCAGTCACGCCATGTCGAGATCCTAAAATCCCAGATAGTGAAGGGCAACGCCGTCGTCTCCTTCCCCATATTTCTCGCCAAACTCAATAATATCAAGTCTTCATGGGAGGTCGACGGCCTCAAGACCATCCTTGATAAGTTGCTGAGAACATACGAGGCGCCGATGCCGCTGATAAACACAATGCTGGGATACTGCGATACACGCATGGGCCAGCTATCCGAGGGCAAGAAGCAGGAGAAACTGTTCAAGGATGCTCGCCGCATGTACAAGGCTGCCGGAAACATCGAGGCCCCCTGCGAGCTGGATATTCTCGAAACGCTCATGGCTGGTCAAAAGTACATCATGGCTGGCTCGGATGACCCGGCTGACCTGCAGCGGCGGATAATCCACACGATTGAGAACCTGGGACGGCTATACTCCCGCTTCACGGAGCTGGACTACCCGAATCGCATGTCCACGGTTCTCAAGCAGATCAATAAGATTAACGACGGCATGGTAGGTGCGCAGGAAATCACACTCATTTCTTGCCGCCTCTGGCGACAGCTCGGTAGAGCCACAGGGATCCGGATCAACGCCGCCACAGAATTCATCGCCGCAATGGCCGATGTGATGAAGACCGACGACATCGAGGACACTCTCGCCGTTTTCCAGCGCTTCAAAGATGAAGATGAATCCGGGTGGGATTTTGACACACGGGTCAATTGGCTCCGGTCGAGTGCAGCGGCGCACTACCGCATCAGCCAGTACGATGAGGCGATCGACGAAATGAGCGAAGCAAGAGAGCTGCTCGAGAAAGAGTGGCGATACGACGAGGCAGCTGACGTCGCCGAGCAAATGCTGTTTATGAAAGAACGTCGGATTCACACACTCACCGGTGACGAGAGAAGCCAAGCTTTTGAAGAGCTGCTTGAAGAACTCGACAAAGCTATAGACGGAGACAAAGGCACTTTCGCGACAAGATGGAAGCCCATGTTGCGGAAGAAGCTATGGAAGGCAGGGCTCCTCCTTAGCGGTCAGGACCAAACGGCCGCCGAGAAAACTAAATACATTCCCGAGGCATCGACGCTCATCGATCTTGTTGAGGAAAAGGCCGATGAATTTGCTAAGGAAGATCGAAACTTTGTGTCTATTTGCAGCGACGTCCAGAAATTGAAGGCCGTCCTTCTTCGGGCGACTGGGAAACCAGATGAGGCTGTTGCCCTCCTCGAAAAAGCTATCCCGTCGAAATGGAAAGTTTTCAAGACAAAGACCGAAGACGACGAGACTCGCGAGCTCGGTATCCGCATGCTCGCTGTCACAATGTACATGCCTGCCCTCATCGACCATTCCAAGTACATGGACGAAAAGACTCTCGAGAAGCGCACAAAAACCTGTTTCCATCACCTCAAGGAAATCCTCAAGCTTGCCGAAAAGAACCACCTGGCGAACCACTACTACGAAGCCTTATTTTACGAAGCTATCTGCCATCTGGCTCTTAATGACCCCACAAAGGCACTGCAAAACCTCGTCCGCGCGAGTCACCTCCAGGATGAAATCCGCCGTGCCTCCCCTAAGGGCGACAAGCTTGAGGCCTTCATGTCCACCGCCTGTGCAGCTACTCCGACCATCGCAGATGTGACTAATGCCGCGCTCAAAGCCTGCCTGGCGATTCCAGATGCCGTTAGCTGCTGGTCGTGGATTCAGAAGACCAAAGCTCGCGCATTTTCTGACACGATGCAGCAGGGATACAGATGGGAAGATTCGTTCGCTCGTGTCACCGATGATATTGCTAAACTGCAATTGCCATGGGATACCGTCTCCGTCGACTTCCGTGACATGGCACCCCTCTACCGCCTGGCAGAGTTGACGAAGACACCTGTAGGGTTTTCTCTTAACAACTGGGACCTCGAGACCATGGAAGAGACTCTCGACCGGCGTCGCACGCAGATCCAGAACGTAATGGAAGAGATTGAGCAGAATCCTAATACACGCGGCGCCTTGACCATGTCCATGGGTCTTCCTGCCACCCACGAAGACATGACCTGGCTTGCAAATTACCGGATGGATGATAGGGAAATCGTCTTCATCGACTGGGCGCATACCTACGACGAAATTATAATATCCATCTACCGCCCCGGTGGCACCGGCTTATTGCCTGTCGCGTCAGAGATGGTTGGCACACATCGCGACGCGGAAATCAGGATTTTCAAATGCAACATCGGGATACAGAAAGTTCGCGAATGGACTGCGGAGCATCTCAACGAGGAAACACCACTGGAATCGCGCGAAGCATACAATGCTCTTGATCTCCTCAACGACTTGGTCGCACCTATCGCGGATCTAACCGATCCTGAGGACCTGCTCGTGCTTTCTCCCACCGCAGCTCTCCATAATATTCCTCTTCACGCACTCAAGATCGATACCACAGACCGTGGCGAACCCATCACGCTCATCGAGCGCAACCCCGTTGTATATGTGCCCTCCTTCTCCATTATGCGGCAATGCGTGACGAAACTCCGACTAGGTGACTCCGGCACTGCAGATCCTCTCCAAGACCTACACCAATCCACCCTAGTCGGCGTCAAAGTCGACTATGAGACGCCTGACCCATCGGTCCTAACGAGTCTTGAATACATGTCCAACTCGCTCCCATCTGCACAGATCCTTACTAATGACGGCTGTCCGCTGAAGAGCTTCACTGAGGCAGCAGCGCATACAACCGATATCCTGCACTTCCACGGACATCTGGATTACTCGGATCCGCAGCCGTTGCAACGACACCTTATCCTTGGAAAAGATGAGAAGATCACTGCACGGCAGTTGGCGGACCTGCGATTCCCCAGGGCTACAGCGCCACTGGTATCTATTGTTGCATGTTTGAATAACGGGCAACAGGTTGTGACTGGTGATGAGCCGACGGGTGTCGTTCCAGCATTGCTAGCAGCGGGTGCTGCGTCCGTGATTACGACGCTGTGGCCGACTGATAGCGCCTGTGGCTTGCAGTTCGGCGAGTTGCTATACGAAGACCGGAAGTCAGCCACGTCGATGAGCAGAACCATTACACCTACTGGTCTCGCCATCGCTATCACTACAGGCATAATAACGACGGCTAGACCGGAGATAATATCCATCAAGCCAGATATCTCCAGCCCGAAACTCCCAGAAGTCATAAAGGAGGAGAAGGAGGAGGAGGAAGATGTCGTCGAGGAAGTTGCTGACGACAGAACGCTTGTTCAAACATCGGAAAGAGGCGAAGCTACCACTGTCGACGAGCCGATCCCCCATCTACCAACAAGAGAACTCAGTACCAGCACTAGTAGCAGTACCGCTGGCCTGCTCAAACGGGAGGCGAGTGTTAGCACGGTAGTTGCTGCGCCAAAACGGCAGTCTAGCACCAGCACTGTAAAGACACCAAAACGTGGAAGCAGTACTAGCACCGCTACTGTCCGAAACGACATCGAAGAAGAAGAGGAGGAAGAAGAGGGAGAGACGGCCGCCGCTGCTTCCGCTGCCGCCCCGCCGACTGCATCTTCCCCCACTAGTTTCGCGCCTATTGAAGAACCTATGCCAGTGCGAAGAGTATGGGACATCGCCCGCGCGGTACGAAGGGCTGTTCTTGAGATCAAAGCTGTGGAACACACTAGCGCGCCATACTACTGGGCTCCCTTCGTGCTACACGGCGCCTGGCTCCGCGGGACGGGGAGTAATGGGGCGTTGGAGCGGGATGGCTTCAATGGACTGTCGGAGCAGTTTGCGCGGGATATGGAGTTGAGGATTTTATGAAGTATATGATAGCATGATTTACCGGCTGCACTTGATGATTCTGATACCTGCGTATTTGTTTGGATGTTAATTTTTTTGAGCATGCATTTTGGATTGGATGGGTTTTTACCATACGATTTGTTTAGTATGCGACTGGCTACTTGTAGCTTGAGTTTTTTGTTTCATTTTTCCTTTCTTTTTCTTCGATTTTTCCCTCTTTTACGTCTATCATTGTTTGGCGTCTATTGATATATCTAGTTATAACTTTTAGTAATGATGATACATGCATATAATGAAACTGGCGATTTGCCCCTTCCTCAGAGGCCTTTCCTTTAATCTTTCCCGATGAGAAATTGTTATTTACGCTTACGAGTCGAGTCAGATCTGAGTGCGCGTGCAGTATTTTAAGCAGTCATGGTAATATCTATAGTAATTAGATACCCAGGTATACTGATACTGTCAGGCGGGTCGAGACGTAGTCATGAGGCTAAATCGTGCTGGGTTTAGAGGACCTCGGACTTGATGGACTGGACTTCCGTCGGTGTTCACGGTCATGTTCAACAAATATTGCAACAATGACTGAATTTAGTGTGACGAGCACAGCTCAGCTCGGATCACGATGGAGAGAATGATGATGACGCGATGGTGGTGAGGAAGAAGATTCCTCCCATCGTCTATTCTCTATCTATCTATCTATTTACACCGCAACTACATCGATAAGCGCACAACAAACACAGCAACGCAGCGATCCTCCCGACATTTAGCATATGAATTTCATATGTTAATTTACGCTGGATCCAAGACGACATGCAACACATTTACACGAAATTGAGGATGTGCAGCCTCAACTATCGATAGTTGATCCATCTAAAATAGGACGTCTAGAGTAAAATATTCCAACAAATATCTGTTCGTAAGTACTTGGCTTGTATCAGCAAGGGATCAACGCTGTGATCTTGTTACTAAAGTATTGATGTCCGAAATGCTCTCGGATTTATAGACGACTTGAGGCCGGTCCTACGGATCCGCAGACCCGATAAATGTGGTGTTTTTTTTCTGCGCGTACTCTCTTCTCGCGGATATCCTAGAATTCCATTAATTGCGATATTGGCATGATCTTGACGGCTTTGATTTTGTTAGCATCACTGTTCTAGACCACTAGTGCACTATATTGATCAATAACTTCATCTTTTTCTGGGCCATTCCCACAGTCAGTGGAGGCTACTACCTAGGTAATGAGTCCCTATTGTCTGGACAATAGTTTTATCGGCGCGAGCGTGCTGTTGACACTCGAGTACTCTGGGCTGTCCCAACGCCCATTATCAAAGTTTCTCTACTGCTTTACATTTTTCTCCCCCTGATGGCATACGGTAGCTAGAACCATTAAACTAAGTACCTAATCTATAGGTATATTGTAGACTGTGAGGTGAGTAGAACGTATTGCACGACAACTTTGACTGTGATAAACATTCTCGTAGAAAACAATCTTTTCATAAAACTGGGATAGACGATCGATATCCCTTGATTTTTGATGTGATCAATCGGATACATAACCGACACCTGTCCCTTTGTACCTATGGCCCCTCAAATTCATAGAACATATCTCTTACATGCACTCTAGAAAACACCAAAGCGAACCAGCATCACCGAGTCGACCAAAGTACCACGTCGCAACACACGAACAAGCCAGGTCTGGAGAATAGATCGTATGTCTAACTGCAAGCACTGCCGAACACTGAACCCAAGCTCCGGAAAGTTGGCCTAGCCTCTCCGCAAGTACCCGTTCTAGCTCCCACTCTGCATCTACAACGTAATTTACTCTAAGTCTGCGCTGCAAGTATGGCCCCCCGGGGTCTTCAGGACTTGCCGGTCGAACTTGCCGAGAAGGTTGTCTTTGAGGTAAGGTTGTCCTGTGTCCGTCTTCTTATACGAGAGTGGCACGTGCACGATGTCTGCACAAAGGTGTAGCGCTCCTCCGACCCTGGCAGCTACCATGCGTGCGTATCGCTGAATATCAGTACTACGCTGACCATTTCCCGGGCTCGATAGCTCCACAAAAGCGACGTGGCCCGACTAGCCCGCTGCAGCAAGGCACTCCACAGCCTCTTTTTGCCTTTCATATACTCTTATATTCACCTCTTATCTTTTGTTGAGTGTGCATATTGGTGTGGTCCAGCAATCTACCCGCGAGCATTCCAGCCAGGCGCTACCAACTTGCCAGCCCTACGATATGTCAAGCATTTTTCGATATGCAGGGTGCACGAAGTCCGCTTCCGGGCTACGGGCTGGGAATTGCTTCCGACGATATGCAACTGCCCTTCTCAGGAATATTATCGCCAATTGGCCTTGCGCACGGGAAGCGCCGCCATCGAAATTCTCAGAAACGGCCAGCTTCTTGATTTCCAGTAAAGATACTCTGCATAATCCCACATCGTATAATTGAATGCTTTGTCCCGCTAACGATACTGCGTACATGCGCTAGCTGGGATGACTGGCTCTTCATGATGCCAATGGAGCTGACGGGAATGTTCCGCGGGAGTCCCTGTCTCAGCACGCTATCGATGGATCTCAGCTGCTACGTGCAATCTTGGCAGACAGGCCTAAAGCCAAAAAGATTCCAATTTACAAGGATCCAATGCTCATCCCTTCGCAAACTCCGCCTGTTTGCTATCGAGGCCAAAAAAGAGAGCATGGCTCTGGTCTGGTCCATTCTTTATCAGGCTACAAATCTCGAACACCTCGAATTGGCTTTCGACAGCAACTTTAACGAGAAGGCACATGTTGCGAACCCCAGGTGGAAAGGGGAATATTCAAACTACGAGCTATATCTTTACATGAACGTATACGTGAATATCAACCAGTACATACACGCCCTCAAATCTCTCTCGCTTTCTCACATCCCTCTCGACAAGAGTCTTTCCACCTTATTTCAGACCACTCTAAAGTCTATCGTGTTCAGATACTGCACGAACTGGCAAGGTCTCCGTGATCAATTGGCAAAGGACTTCGGCTTTTTCTGGTGGCTGGCCGATCCCAGATTGGCTTTAACAAGTGTGCACGTCGTGGCCGATGACTCGGAACTATCATTTATACAACATATTATCTGTGGTATCAGGCCGGGATTGGAAACACTCATTCTCTGCGTCCGCCATCGAGAACCTAGCCTTGCGGAGCTGCGTAGACCTGGGCCTTTATTTTGCGATCGCCAACAGTACGCCGTACCTTTGCACAATTTCTCAAGGCATTCTGCTACTCTTCGGCATCTAGCCTTACACGATGTCGAACATGGTCCCAGCGGGAGAATGCTGGGCGAAGAACCTGGTTGGCCGGCGACTATTCCGATACTTCAACTTTGCAACCATCTCACCGATCTATCCATCGGTGTAAGCGTCAAGGTATGAGCTGGCCCGTACCTCCTCCGTATTGGTATTTATTCAACCGGTGACTAATCCCAATCCTGGTTGGATTCCGACACTAGGGGACCAGTATCTCAATGCCATTCAACAGACCCCGTGAGCTCGAGCTACTGCGCGACAGCGACATCAAGGTCCTCTATCTGGTCCCAACCGGCTGGCAGATGCGGGAAACTTTACGAACAACCGCAAGCCTACAGGATCGCGCAATGATAGAAAGCGAAACTGAGAATTCCGTCAAAGATTTCCTCTCCAGGGTTTTCGATATGCGTCAGTCCTGCCCGAAACTTGAATACATCATAGTGGGGCTTGCTGGCCGTAACGGCGAGTCTGCATACAGTGTACAGTGGCTAAGAAACAAGTTGACACTGTTGTCGGTACGATGGATACCGGTGGTGCTGCCATTCTCGGTCCCGCTGGTGAGGAATTACCTTGCAGAATTGGACCTGTTACGGCTCTACGACGCTACTTTTATCGATACTGGATTCCCGAATATCATTTTGCCGGCCTTCCGATGTGAGGAATAAATTGGTTTAAGGATTCGAATATTCTGAGGGTGAGGAGCAGTTATAAGTTTTGAGATGGATCTTGGCTATCGACCCCCCTTAAGCTTCACTCTCTGTATGATGTAGGTGATTAGGTTGACTTTCTGGGGGCCGTAAGGGTGGCTGATTCTGTGGCCATTTTTCTTGGTTGTGTATCGGTGGAATGAGTCGTGTCGCTCTGACAGTGTCTCATTGTGCAAGAATAGCAGTGTATTGACTGATCATATGTGGTATCGAGCTTGAGAGTGTGATTTTTAGATCTCGGGTGCAATTGTAGAATTGTCAAGTTTAATCATCCATTTTGCCAGTGTATTCGTAGGCTTCGACTGTCGACATGTCAGAAATGGCTTAGCTAGATAACGGTCGGCCTGCAGGCTTAACTTAGAGACGTGAATGCAAGATGCCTAGGATATATATATGATATGATGGATGTATTATTTTCATTTACGATTATATTATACATAAAGCGGTAATGCGGATTGGTCTAGTCTCGTGAGCCAGACCGCACGTCGGAGTTGATCTACATAATGGCCAATTCTGATATGTGCACGAATTCGGAGAATAAAACCCCGCCGTTGGGTGTACTTGAAGTTTGTACGATTTTATACAACAGACGAACTGATTGAAGAATGTAATATAAGGGCATCATCCAGCGAAACACCGATCAAAGCACGCAAGAGGACACAATTAACAGAATATAATGCATGAACGCACTACCAACTCATTATCGAAGCAAAATATCTTCTGAGAGCGAACCGAAAACATAAAGCGTTACCATCAGCCCCACTCCTAATACGAGCAATTAACAATCAACGTAGCAACGGGATATAGCCAGCTTCGTATATCCAATGTCCAGACACTTTCCTCCAGACGTAGCGATGCTTGATTAAGATCTCGCACTTTGTAGCATGCTCCTCAACGAAGTCCATCTCGAACAACTGGACAGAGTCCGGAAATAAAGTCAGCATCTCTAAAAACATACGCGTATCCTCCGCCGACACTATGGCTTTCCGTAGCTGGTTCGTTTCCAGTCTAGGCCAGCTCCGCGGTGGGGAATCCGGGTGCATCTGCGAAATGTAGTTGCGCACCTCATCACCGTAGTATTCTTCGCCCGGGCGAATCTGCTGAAGCATCCTTCTCAGAGGGGTTAGAACGGTCGGAGAGAGTACCTTGTCGGTGTCGGAGATAGGATAGCACGAAGCATCGGCGCCGGCGCGTAGGTTCTTCAGGAAAAAGAGTGTCGAGTACACTGCGGCAATGGATTCTCTAGGCGACGGAGTGTGTTGAGGAACGAATCTCTCCCACGTGTGGGTGTGGTGTGGCAATGTAAACTTGATTTCACGGATCTTTTGGAGGCTCGACACCATGGTCCATAGTCCGTCGACGCGAATCTGATGTATGCAAATTAGTACTGTGACAATGAACGTAGCATGCATAAATCTCTTTCTCTGTGTAGGTTCAAGGATGGGGGGCTGTGTCGGTGCAGCATGCTATTGCATTTCCGGAAACATTTTTAATCGTGCGGACGCTCTTCTATATGCGTCTCGACTAGGAGGGATATATATACTCACTAGAAGTCTTGGGTAGGAGAACATGAAGTCCATGTCAACTTCTAGTCGCCGGATGCTTCCGAAGGCTTTTTGCGCCAACTCGGCCTGTAGCAGGAGACTATCGACAAATATGTCCCTTATTTTCAACGTACGAAGGGAAGCGCTGTGGTTGGACGCCGTGAGAAGCATAATGTTCTGGAGCCGATCCCTTGGTACGGTGTACGCACAGAGATCTAGGCATTGGAGCCCGCTGAAACTCGCGAGGTGCCCAGAGCTGTAATCATCGCCTACCCGAAGCTGCTTCAAATTCGGTGTATACATGTATTTCAGAGCATGGGGGGGAGTGGACTTTGGGACTGTCGTCGAGTGTTGCTGATCGCGAATTTCCAGGTACCGAAGACTCGATACCGCGTCTTCGCTGGTGTCGAAAGGTCGTCGTTCGGATTGTAACTCGGTAAGACCCAGCACCATGCGGAAACCAAAAAGGTTGGAGTGGTGGTGGAAGCGTAGAGACTCCAATCGCATCTCTGCCAGTGACGACGCTGGCATATGTGATACGATCTTCCCCATATCCTCCCCATCGGCTTCCAAATGCTTGAGAGTCCTGATATTCGACACAAGTATATCGCGACAGAGTTGCCATGTCTCATCCCAATAGGGCCTATCGAGGGTCGTCGGTAGCCCAATAGACAGACAGGCGATGCCTTTATGCTCGTCGGCGTCTTCGATAATAGCAGCCCGTTCGTACGCCTCGAACCTTGGAGTCTCGTAGAACCCGCACTCCCAGTCTTCATAGACCCTCAAGCACAGTATCTTCAACTTTGGTAGTGCTAGCACCCTCTGGACCAGATCAACCATTCTAAGAGTAGGAAACTCATGACCAGCGCGCAGGAACTTGCGAAGGTTGATGCATTTCGCTAGAAAAGCGTAGAGGACGTGTACGAACTCCTTAACTAACGGGCCGGACGATGCTTTGGGATTCGCTCTGGGACGGGTCTTCTGATCTCGGATCTCCAGGACCCTGATATATCCGGGCTTGCGCGAATCCCGTTCGGTCAGAAAGTCCAGGATGGTCTGGTATGCACGGTCTAGGGTGCCAGCAAGGCATTTTGAGACATCCAATATGACTGTATTAGACCGCAGGCGCGGGAGAGCGAGTGCTCTGAGCGCCCGGCTAGTCTGCGATAGTGCCACCAGGGACTTTTCATCGTCGACGATCTAATTGAAGCGGCTTTCTGATTAACGTGGGGCCTTCCAATTTCACGATGCCGTCGACACTTCAAAATGGACGTACCCTCTGGATCAAGTAGTTCAGGATGTCAATAAGTACACGGTCAAGCAAGCCTGGGGCCAGCGTCTGTGCCTCTGAGGTTTTTATCTCTCGGTTGCTCATCGTGGGGGTTTGAGCGATTGTTGGCGTTTGGACGATTGTTGTGTTTAGGTAGCCCCGAGACTAGTGTTTAGGCAGATGGAGGGCCTGACTCATGAGGAGCGTGAGGGAGTCGAAGTGGTGCACCGTCCCAAATATGGCTGATACTTGGACTCTCCGCGTGTCCCCGGAGAATTAATTGGAACTTGATCCCAAGTCTAGGCATGAATCTGGTGATTGATCAATAACTATCTAGGTAAGTACCTAGGTTTCTTCCTTTCAGCGGCCAGGCGACGCATATATTATATTAATTTATCAACGACTCAATATAAAATCAGAGAAGTCTTAGGTAGGATCGAGTTGAGAAGCTCCTATGAATTCGAATGAATGGTGGCGCGGGTTAGCGATACGAAAACGCGCACAACGACAAGCTAAGATACTTGCGGCATTATGTTACACAGGTACCTTTCATCCTAATATCAGCGCTAACTATAGCGATATACCTGTGGCCTCAAGAAAAAGTGCCTGATAACTCAAACACGACAGGAGATTAAAATCGAGTATCCTGTACAGTTGCATACTATCCAGGCATTCTTAACAAAGTGACTTCCCTTGTATTCGAATACAGTACGTATCATAATGCATGAATGGACTGTAGACCTTGCGACCAGCCTCCGGTTCGAATCACGAGCTCGAGACATGCGACTGCAACCCAGGCCAGTACCGAAAAAGCACCCAGATACGTATACTTTAGATGCCTTACATTTGATATTGCATAAATCAGATTATATATTGACAAATTTATCCTCAAATTGAACCAGAAGTTACGGCCAATAGATGGTATATATATTATAGACTAGATAAGATAGTCATACATACCACGCATGCACAACATGCGATACCCAAACTATTCTATCTAATCAATACCCCAAGCCCATTAACGAAAGAACAAATGCAAGAAAGTTAAGAAGAAAGACACTCTGCCGCCGTCCAGTACGTTCCCGACATCCGTCTCGCGACATACGCGCGCGACATGAAGCTATCTCAGCCACGACCGACTAAAACTACTTACTAGCTATATATAGTATCGTATACCAAGGACACCAAAGAAAAGAGAAGAGAAGAGAAGACAAGCCGGCCGCTGGAACCAATGAGTGACGTATCGGTAATGTAATATACCAAGCATGCACGCATGCACGAGAAATCGTAACAATTAACAGACAATCTTACTTGTTCGATTCATTCTCCTTCTTGGCCATGTTCTCGTCTGCCTTCTTGGCGACTTCAGGCTCAGTTCTACCTTCCCCGGTACCCTCGTGCCGCGTCGTCGCCGCGTCGAGCTCCTTATCGCTCCTAGCGGCCTCCGCAGCCTCCGCCTTCTCGCCCTCCCGCGTCGCCTCGTCGATGTCCTGGTCTAGTCGCTGGCTGACTCTTCCGCCGCCGCTCTCCTCACTCTGCTCGTTCTCCTCCTCAATCAGCTCCTGCTGCTCTTTCAACACCTCTAGCCGCTGCGCGTTCGTCGCCTGGCCCTCCGCGCTCGTCAGGTCAAGTTCGATCTCATGGTAGAGTTCCTCCGGAATCGATGACAGCACCGCCGTCAGAGCATCGTAATGGCTCTCAATTTCGTCAGCCTTACCCTGCGCGTAGACGTACGCGTTCGACAGGACGAGAAGCGTGCTGGGAATGCCATGCTTGAGCCGCAGGTCAAGCCACGTCTGTAGGTCCTCACGTAACTTGCTCGGGCTGACGCCATGTGTGCGCATTCCACGCGAGGCGCAAGCCGTCTGCAGTTCCGGTACGCTTAGCGAGGAGACGCCCTCGACAAAGATGGCTTTATCATCGCGCTTGATCTGTCGCATGCGGTGGCGGATAGTGTAGCGGAGCATCATGTCGGTTCCGAACGCGTTAAGGTTCATATAGCGACACATGGCAACGAGCTGCGGCCGGCTAAGATTGTCGAGGGTGAGGTCGTCTTTGAACGTTTTGCACACGTTGATGACGTCTTGGTGCGTGGGTTTCTCGCCGGAGCTGCGCAGCTTGCGGAAGAATGCGACGAATTCGTCCTTACTACGCGTTGCGGAGGAGAGGGGCAGGCCGGACTCTTGGATGGTGGTGCGCAGGAAGTCGGAGACGTCTTTGCGTGTCGCGCGGAGCATTTGGTTCTTGCGCTCTTTGTCCTTCGCACCCTCGTAGGTTGAGGGGAGCATGTTGGGGAAGAGCTTGATGGCAACGGGGAGGAGGAGTTCAGCGAAGGGAACGATGACGAAGACGCTAAATGGGACGAGCCGGACGATGTCTTGGACCGTCCGTTGAAGCTGTCTGTGCTCGCGCCGCGACAGCTCGTAGCCGGCGGCCATCTTGACGACTAGCTTTGTAGAGATCTTGATTTCCGTGCCGAGCAGCTTGGTGCCGTCCCAGTAGTGGTTCGCCTCCTTCTTGACCTTCTGCCATATTGTGAGCTTTTCGCTCTCAGCCTTCTTCGCTTCCTTGTCGACCTCCTTCGCCCGCTCCTCGTTCTTGCTTAGGGAGACGTCTGTCGCGGCTTTGTCTTTGTCGACGGCGACGGGTACCTGCGAGTTTGAGCTCGAGTTTGGCGTGTCGGATTCCTTTGCCGGTAGGCGATTCGTCGGCCGGTCAGCCGCCGCCTGGCTTAGTTTGGCGGGTGCTTTGTCTCGCGGAAGGGGTTTCTGGGCCTCTTTGGCATTGAAGCCGGGAGGAGGGCCGGATGGGAGCGAGCCATGCGGGGTGGTTTCGGTGGAGAGGAATCTGGAATGTTGGTTGGACGGGACGAAAACGGCGATGGCGGGGAGGTAGTGGGGGTTGCGCCGGAGGGTGCGCCGGAGTAAGTGAGCTAGAAAAATCGTTAGCGGCGAAAGCACAATCGTATATCATGATGAGGGAACGCTACCGTTGCTGGTAAGAAGGGATCTCTGGGTGAGAGCCAGTCTCGCGGAGAGATGGGAAGACATGGTAAGCGTAGACGAGACGGTGTGAACAACAGTAGGCCGGGGCTTTGCACACTCAATCACTTCGATGTAGGTACACCGGAAGAGGCGCTCGCAGCGGATAGACGTCGATAGCGGTATATCTGGTACAGCCGGCGGTGTTCGGGTGTGCTTTGAAGGAGTGACGTTATGCAAATTTGGGCGATTCGTTCGTCAGTTCGGTAGAACTTTCAAGCTAGCGCGCAACTGCCGGAGCGTATTGGTGTCCGAAGGCCGACGGGGGATTAGCAGCAGGCGGAACAGCGTCGAATCCAGGCTGGCGATAGGCGGGCGATAGATGATGTCCTTGGATCTTGTCCGGTCTCGATTACGGCCTGTGGAAATAGTTGTTTACGTGGAGGCGATTGAAAGGGTGGAGTGGTCGAAAGGGGAGGATTGAAGGTGTTAAATGAGGCTTGTTGGGCCGGAGATAAGATAGCCCCGACAGCCCCGACTCCATACAAATAGCAAATTGGCCTCCGCAACGATCGTTCACGTTCGGCGTTCCTGGAAGTACGAGAATTGCATTGCTGGGTTCGATTTCTGGAATTCCTAACGGCAGAAACGGACATACTTGCTTCCTTCCTTCCTCACTCACTTAAAACACCCCTCAGCCGGCCTGGGCTTCATTTCTGGCGTGCGAATTGCAGTCTGCTACGTTTACGCACTAACTACCAGCTGGCGGAAGCGCTCTAACTGTGTCCGGAAAGGCAACGTCGACGTCGACATCCTCAGTGGGCGATCTAGATATGCACGCAGAGCTGGCCAGCAGCCAGGTACTGCATGGCTAGTAGTATTCGAGAATAATGCTAGCCTGGCCTAGCAAATAGTCTCCGGATGTATGCTACTAAACTCGAAGCTTAGATACAGAGATAGGAGACAGGGTCCGCCGCGTCGAGCTGTCCCGCTTGGTCGAGCTGCTGGATTGGGATCTTCACAGTCAGCTCCATCCAGCGCCCCGTGTGCTGTCACGACTTGATTCGATTGAGGGCATGCGGTGTCGACGTAGCCAGCTTTTCGGCTCATGCTGCCGGTACGGCGTTAACTACTCCCCAGGTTGTCGGAGTCGCATCAGTTGCAATTGATATTATTTTGCGGAGTAATATCATAATATTCCATGATATTTTACCCCTCAGCAAATGTGACCTGCCCTGAACCCATGTAACAGTTGTTTGTTATGTTCTGCATAAAGCATGCACGGATGGCGTACAATGCTTCCGCCTCCGTCCTCCGATTGGCTGCCCAACTGGCCCAGTCCAGGCAGAGCCCGTGGAAGCTTTCTCTGATCGACCTCGGAACCATCGTTTCCAGGCACCTGTCTCCCGCTAGACCGGCTAACCGAGAGCCTCAAAGTAATATCCGCATCACTTATCATGCCTGGCACCTGTCTGTCTCTGTGAACTGGAGTTGAGGTTGATATGAATTTCGTCGAAGATTCAAACTTCTTTGTCGTTGGCTGCCTCTCGTCCGTTTGAGTCCAGCAATCGCACCCGAATCGGCCCTGTCACGTCCTCCAACGGCACACGGACGACTTGTCCCCTTTGCAGCACCTCCAGCACTCCCTCGTCGCGTAGACGGAAAACCACCTCGCGTACGTCGTCCATATGCTCTCTCCATGTGCCGGGTGCGATCTCGCCGTCTTTTTCCAGACCTCGCGGGACTTCGGAGGGGCAGATGGTGCTGCTGCTATTCTTTGCATGCCGGGAGCGTAGAAGGGTTATCAGACGGTTTGATAGCATATTCGATGTCGCCGGTGCCGACATATTCAATCGATGGAATCGGGGACCGGACCCCGCGTAGCTCAGGAATTTGATGAATTGAAGTTGAGTGTTCGAGTGTGGTCAGTGCGAGTCTGCTGGGATGTGTTGGGGAGGAGGTCCCAACAGCCCCCACACAACTAACCTGACGTCTCTCTAGCTATGTCTACGTCTATACGCTCTATACATTCTAGAGGCATATATAAATGCATCTTACATCTTACACCAGCATGTAGCACAGTATCAGAATCGCCCAGTCTTCAAACAGCAGCTAAAAAAGTACGTCCCGTTGACAGCTTCCCGGTCACAGCATCCGCGCAGGGATCGCACCATGTCGTTGTCATATGCATGCCAAATCGCAGTTTAGCGACCCGCAAAACTGGCTAGCCCGATGCCCTCTCGTGATACCGAATTTCCCACCTCCCACCACTCCCCGCCATATCTCTACTCTGAACATTACAACGGCACATACATCTTATCCGCCATGGCGAAGACGCATCGGGTTCGACGGCGATAGCGGTATTCTCACAGTACTCACCGGCATCGTACGATTGAAAATTCTTACATTCCAATCGATCTTATATAGAAAATCGACCGTCGCGGGCCGATCTCGGGGATCCACGGGCCTCGGTTGAATTCAAAGGCCTTTCACTTCGATATCAAAAGTTGATTAACTTCCATCGTTCGTATCGATATCAATTGCAATCGTATCCACGATACCGATCTCCAAAATGGCCAGTCTCGCCCGCGCCGCCCGGATCATAATGGTCGGCTGTCCCGGCGCCGGGAAAGGCACCCAGTCCGCCCGCCTGCTCACCGCCTTTCCGTCCTTGCAGGCTATCAGCAGCGGCAACATCCTACGCGACAACGTCGCCCGAGGCACTGATATCGGTACATACGCATACCCCACCCTCCATCCTATTTCTGCTTATGCTACGCTGATGCTAACGATGGCCTCTATATGTAGGCAAACAGGCAAACTCGTACATGCTCGCCGGCTCCCTCGTCCCCGACTCCGTCATGGTCAAACTCATCCTCTCCTCTCTACCGCCCGCTACGACCTCTTACATCCTCGACGGCTTCCCCCGCACCCGCGCCCAAGCCGTGGCGCTCTCCAGCTCCGTTCCCGTCAATTTTGTCGTAAATCTAGACGTCCCGCATGCCGTGATCCTCGACCGGATAGCGAACCGCTGGGTGCATCCTGGTAGTGGGCGGGTGTATAATCTGACGTACTCGCCGCCGAAAGTTCCAGGCAAGGACGATGTAACCGGCGAGCCACTCGTGCGGCGCCGAGACGACGATCCAGTGAGTGCACGCAGTTCCACATACATCCCAGCATATGCTTGTCGTGACCCTTTGAACTATCTAAATGACGATATGGGAACAATTGTAGGAAACATTCAAGGCCCGCCTTGCAAAATACGAAGAAGTCACCGGCCCCCTCATCGAATTCTATCGCGAAAAGGGCATCCTATGGACAGTCCACGGCGAGACCAGCGACGAGATTACGCCCAAGCTTCTCGATGAGGTCATCACCCGCTTCGGTTCAGAACCGCAGGCGCAGGAACGTGCAGCCTCTGCGGCGCAGTGATCCACCTACCTCTATATACATGAACTGCCGGCGCAGTGGAATACCCAATAGCTGTGGTGAGTATGTGTGGTAGGGTGTAAAGTACCAGTCAGTGCACGAGGTCGTTGAATCAAAGTCCGGTTATTGCTGTTTCTTGGTATTGCTCTTTTAATCTAGATTTCATGTTGATTGTAGATTCTCGTTATATCTTGCTATTCGTATTGTATCTTCGCGGATACTTGTAGATTATAAAATTTGGAAGTCGAGGGAATCTTTTGTATATACATATTGTTATATTGATCGCTGCACGTTTATACCTTGATATTCACAGAGTGAACATATCATTTCTAGTATTTTATGGATACAAAGTGGGCTAGTATCCAATCTTTTCGTAAACTAGACGGCCAATGCACTATAAGGCATGCGCAGAGCGTTGTATCGTGAACTAGGTTCCTTGCGTCCGATGTCCGCTGCATGAATTTACGAGACGAGCGCAAGCTTAACCACAGCAGAGTTGATGCTTCATAGATCTTATGAAACGAACTACAGTTGCACGAATTGTAATCCTTGATAGGAACTACTTTGTAGGATCGATTAGTCGGTTCGCTCCGGATCCTCAAATTTAACTTAACCTGTGTTGAATATTTCGGGAAAGTACTGATCTATATCGCTATAATATATTAGAAACTGGATGGCGGTCCAGATCGATAGCCGCACCCAAGTTCAATATGTTCATTCGAAGGTCTCAAATCTACAAGCCAACCCTCGACTATATGCATAGAATAGGCACATACGGTTCTGCTAAATTAAACTGGATCCTGATCATGACATTGAACCCGGAGCACTCGAACTTGGCTTGAACAGATCCCTAAGTTATAAATTTGCTATTCGCTGTTTTGGCAAGTTGGGCCATCAAAACCCCGACACATCACTTTGTCCAGAGTCTGGTTCAAAAGGTATAAACCAGCGTATGCGTATGTGGTTCGGCTGTTGAGTTCTGTTCTGTATTGGTTAGCTGATTTGAATGGTTTGGTCGATCTAACTATTGAAACCGAATTCTGGCTTCACTATTAAATTTTGACCAACGTTCAGGTTTAAAAGGGATATTCCCTGCGCAACGTACTGGTTTTGCCGGTCGGCATCTGGTTCACGGGATCTCGAGACATGGTTTTAAATTGGAGAGATGATATTTATCTAGATATTAGTGATATCGTGATTGCAAATAACCACCATATATGCATATGCGCATATCATCTTCTCTGAATTGATTCTCGTGATACAGTAAATTAGTTGGATCATGCGCGTGATCGTTGACAAACGTCTATATTCTTTTAGTCTCGGGGCAGGTCCGCCCAGATGTTCTTTCACGGTCATAGCCTATTGCTGACCACGTATTCTCGGATTGCATTGGACGTCTTCAAGTATGTATCGATTGCGAACGCCACTCGCTTGTGCAATTGCGAGTTCTGCCGAACGTGACGTGCGCACGCGAGTATGCATACATGCGGATGCTTGGCGCGTCGAATCTCGTCTGTCTGTGTAACCGGGCCGAATCGCGGTCTGCTTTGGAATTTGCAACACCAAACGGAGCCGATCTATACGAAATTGGGATACCACCGATATTTCGAGCCTTCTGAATGAGTCTATATGTTACAATAGTGGGTGTGCGTGTGTATCAGATCATGTAGGTTTGGGCATGTTGACCGTTGTGCATGCATGAGGAGCTTGATCATGGGACCTTTCGCAGGACGAGCAGGGATTTCAAGCCGGGATAGCAAGATAACAGCACCGGAGTATTGGTCTCGTGAGGCCAGAGCGCACGAAGTGTAGAGTTAGACACAGCGTTAATTGTGCGACCTCGGAGATTCACGAAAGATATTGCTTACCGGCCCAAAAGTCACCCCTGCCGAGATACATAAATATACATATCACACTTGCGAGAATACATATTGTTGTCGGCCCTGTACATTCAAGTTCCTGGTTCATGGAAAGTCGCTTTGTTATATACTGTGATGCTATAACACCATACCGGAAACCCATTCGACAAGAGCGCGTAACGACGCAAAACGCAGCTGCGGACTCATCCACCCCGATCGAAAGATGTATCTGTGTATAATCAGCTTGCGTGAGCCATAGCTATCACCTTGGCGCCGAGTTATATCTTAGCGTCGGCTATACCGTTCCCAGTATCGAAGCATAGATAAGTTCCGTGGTCGGCACTACTGCATGCCCCTGGGCCTGATTCATAATAATCGGTTCTCATGGTACCATCCATTTAGCCCAGTGAGCCTATCCGACGCCGTGCCGCCGATGTTTAGCTATTTTAGAGCCGTTCACCTCCGAGATGAGGAGAATACATCGTGTTTCGTTGCGACTTTGCCATAGCCCTCTTAGCTCGACATTAATTTCAACCCTTCTGCTAGTGATCCATTTGGAAGGAACAGTGAGGACCACGTTATCGTATAGCGACGAGTGGGATTGGTAATATATATGACTGCACATATATACACACATATGCTGCGTTTTATTACTTGATCAATATGATCAATCGATCGAGTTTTGAAAATTCGCATTCCAGATTGGAATTCCGATTACCATATGTATGTCGCCGCTGCGCCTGAGCCGAATAGCCGATATCAGATCTGGGTCAGCGAATTTTACGAGACGATATGTACTGTACATGTGCATCGATTGGGTTCTGTTCATTTGATTTGCACGCATACGAGGCGGCCAACTCTACTTAATAGTTAAGGCTGTAAGGCTTTGGCGTTCCGGATTAATCGGGCGTCCGCGTGCGTGTCGCGTTGCATCGGTTATTAAAGAGGAAGCGGTCGTCGCCGGATCAGTACTAGTGAGATCGAAACGGAGATGTGAGCGTGAAATATCGGAAATAGAGGTATGCACAGAGTATAGTACAAGAATTCAGGGCTGATTCGCCAAGCCAGAAAATAAAACTAAGCGGTGTACCTGCTGGCCTTCCCGATCGACGATCGCGATCGATGCCAGCACAAGTTTTAATTAATTGAAGGCATGCATTGGTGACTGGCGCATAGCTTCAACGCTAGCTGGCGCAGGAACAATGGGCGGGCGCGCAACTAGGAATGCTTCGCATGCCTGCAATCACTTCCCAAACTTTTTGTTCAGGTGTAGCTTGTTCGTAGCTTAAAGAGTCGACAGAACCATTTGATCATGAATTGAATGAATACCAGCGCTTGGACGTAGAAAAGAGAAGAACTGTCAGCCACTTGTCTCGTTTGTCTCGTCAACGAGACAGCTGGTCCTCTGCATCTATATCCCGCGCAAAGGAGGGTGGGGGTTGATAAATTCGGTTCTCAACTACTGATACCACAGCGGCCGTCAAATCCAAGCTGTTGGTGTTAGTTGGTGGCTGCGGCCAGGCCAGGTACTTAGGATAGTTTCAATTTTGGTCGAGGTCGGTGGCTGGGGTCTACGCACTCCGCCCCTCCGAATATTTCGAATCCAAATACTTATATGTATATTCGATGCGCTCCAGATATACAACTGTCCATGCCTCGTTGAGCAGGTACGTTGAGTGTTCAACCGACTATTCACAGATGCGCAAATTTTTTGCATTCCCGCGTACGCCAGTATATATGTGGATTGGCCAGTTGAAATGCGTGCCTATCGTATTTCGTGGGAATCCCATAATCACACTAATGGCAAATCTCAAACATTGCCAATTTCACTATTGCGCCACTGACGCCTGACCAACGTGATGAAGTGAGGCTCCTTTTCCGGGTCCCAACGGAGGAGGCTGCTTTCGATCTCGGATGTTGCATCGAGAGAGATCAATGAAGTTATGCGCTGATGTCGGCATCCAGCAGAAGTATTTGTCTCCTACACAGACCTTCTGCAGGAACATCTGCGAAAGAAGAAAGAAATATATTAAGAGGAAAAGACGCCCGGATCTATTATCCAAACTCTGCACACACAATGATGCATAGGTCGGCATCGTACCAATCGCGCCACCTTCTCGACTGAGAAATAGCCAGCGGTGGAGGACAAGGCTTAAGGTTGCAAGGCTAGAAGACTGAATTTCGCCCTCAAGCTCCGAACGCTCGAGCTTGCCCCTCAGAACCAACTCTACGCCCGACTATATGTCTTGGCCATCGGCGTCAAGCCAAAGATAGCGATCTCGACCGATAAGCCAGGCGTCAATGCAATACTGTCTTGATGCAGAAGTAGAAGTCCGGATATATTCAATATTTTGCATGCAGGAACACGCGGGCAGCTGTTACAATGTGGGACTGCATCAAATCCGGGTGCCCGGGAAAATCAGCAAGCCACTTGGCGTTTCAGCATTTCTCGGACCACAGAACAGTCGAGCGCCACCGCATGCATGCCAAACCTAATATGCACTGGGATTCACTTGAAAAACAAAAGATATCTGGTTATGCTTCAGCCAACAAACACCTAGAACGAGTTCCCTCACTCAAGTCCTTAAGTTGTGGCCAAGGAAGCACGGCGAGATCAGTATAATTTATATACACCAGGACCTACGTCCCGGCACTTGAGGGTGTTAAATCTGACTATTGGCTCGGCGATGTACTGCTACAGATATGGGTTTCATTTGATCGATTCCTGACAATCAGAGCACCCTGACCAGATCGCGATATCGCCAGAGCAACGCAACCCTCTACAACATTCTTAAACAATCTGATCAGGCGTTTCTTGTTCTACACGTGCGTCTAGAAACATGCCCCTGGTACATGTGCATGCCAGTGATATCAAACTAACGGTTGTCCCATTCGCAAGGCTTATATATCCGGCCCCTGTCTTAAACGCAAGTTAAGTTTCACATCTAGTGGAAGTTACGTACTCTGTCGTGCAGATGAGCCGTAGCTAGCTCGCGCAGCTGCAGGGCTGCTTACTCAACTTTCGAAAATTATGCCCAGGATCAGGTTAAGCTTATTCTTGGTTCTGCTTTCCAGAGTTTTGATATCGGTGCAATCAATTTGGGTTTAGAGGCTTAATATTTACCTCGTCAGCCAGACGAGGTAAAAGCGCGGCAGTCTGGTCTATGGGATAGATACAGTCTTTGGGGGTCAGGTATTAGGCTATCAGGCAAGCAAGGATACGTTCCACTATAGTTCTATCGATTAATATATGAATATATTCCATCCGAGACGGATATCAGCCAGGATATTAATCTCCACGTATGCTCGATAGCTCAACTTGCTTTGTGCAAGTGCAACGTAGCTATACATTGTACCAAAATTTATTGACCACAGGAGTTTAATCTACTAACATACCACTCGACTAGTATAGATTAGCGTCGGGAAGACCACGCCCCCACTCTATCGCCCAGTCCCAGGATCCACTGTACGCGTACGCTGGCGGGGTTCTTCCCGCCGATAATTTACTGGCTAAAGAAATTAATCCAGTATCGAATACCAAGGAAGCATGATGAGTCCAATATACGACTGACTAGCATTAGAGCACGAACAACATCGGAAGTGGATTAGAGGATCGAAATACCTGCCGTGATTCACTGGAACCACGGTCTGTCGCTAGGGCGCCTGACGCTCAAGAAGTTGAGGCCTGTCGACCGAGGAGGTCTTCAAGCTGGAAAGTCGGTCCGATATACATTAGAGAGGCTTTTATTCATCTTAAACGCCCATGTTTCTCATATTTTCCAAATAAGCTAGTGCCGCCGGGTCCGCTCTGTGCGATCGTTATCGGTTTAGAGTTGGTCACAAGCATGCATCGATATCTAGTATCCAGTTCCGGGTTCAAAAATCTCCAAATGTGCGTGCCGAGAGAGCACTTATCAAGGGTCTTCCACTCGGTATGTTCCGCGCAAAGTGTACGCATATACGGCCAGGTTGGGCACACAATATCCTACCTGTGTGTGAAATAGGAAGTATTTGCAGCCCATCGTGCGTTACCTTCACCAGACCCGGACGGCACGCTACGCCGGTTGCAGTTAGTTCTCAGCAGTGATCGAAGACGCTTCTGGCCTGTGAGGTAAGGCAAGACCGCAAGACTTCATCATCATATAAATTCCAGGCCACCCTCATTTGGAACTGGGAAACCCTTCGCGACCCCCCATCTGTCAGCATTTTAGTATGTCTACACCGCTCAAATCATACATCCAGGAACATTTAAACGAGTGCTAATGTTATAACAACAGTCCAACGTAACACGAGGCATACGGTTGTGCTGCCTAGGCTGCACCTCCTGTCAGATATATATCATTATCCAACCTCGATCACCGCTTATCAACTGTTATGAAGTCCTGAAATCGGGTTCATCATTGTCGATTTGCTTTCGCAATCCTAACTGACCTCGACACTCCAAACCACGACTACAAAATATTGGATATACTAGTTACCGCGGTCCCGATCAATACTCGACGAACTTGAGTCAACATCACTATCACAATAGTTGGACTCCCATTAAGGACAACTTGAGGAAATGTTACCAGACATCCGCAAAGATGTTTTCCGCGGCCTCAGCAGTCCAGTCTATCGTTCCTATCACGACGAATACGATGACAAAGACTCCTCTCTCAAACGCTCATCTTCACCTCTGTCCAATTT
The DNA here is from genome assembly GCA_036872635.1 of Orbilia brochopaga. NCBI lineage: Eukaryota > Fungi > Ascomycota > Orbiliomycetes > Orbiliales > Orbiliaceae > Orbilia > Orbilia brochopaga. The sequence goes on along the minus strand of JAVHNQ010000010.1, from coordinate 1,012,352 downwards.
TCTCGGGATCCTACGCCTCCCACGACGTCACACCGCCGTTGCAGCTCTTAATACCCTCCTCCTGATCCTTTTCTTCTATAACCTCCCAAGCATCCCCACTTTTCTCCGATCCGGTCCAAGCGCGATGGCCAAAAGCAATGCTCTCTTCAGCTCCAATCCTGCCGAACTGACCATGCTCCCATCTGAACGACAAGCTCGTCTGATAGAGAAGGCCCGCAATGTGTCTGCCTCCTCCCCATTTCCTAAAAAAATCTGGCAAACCTGGAAAACCATCGCGCTCCCCGACGACGACAACTATAAGTTCACCTCGTCCTGGCAGAAAAAGAATCCTACTCATGAATACGAACTCCTAACTGATGCCACCGCCGAGCGCTACGTAATCGACAATTTTAACGAAACGGACCCCTACATTGTCGAGCTTTATCGCACCTTTCCTAAGCGCATCCTCGCCGCTGACCTGCTGCGTTACCTGGTAGTCTACCGTTCCGGTGGGTTATACACGGACTTGGACACGGAGTGCAAGATGCCAATCGACCGGTGGATGGATGAGTCGTTGACCCATCTACCCGGGGTAGAGGCTAGCGACATTAACGTCGTCATTGGAATGGAGCTGGATGTGCTTAACCGCACAAGGTGGTCGGATGACTGGGTTCGCAATTGCGGATTCAGCCAGCGCATCCAATTCATACAATGGACAATCTGGGCCCGTCCAGGCCATGAGATACTCCGGCGGATGATCACATCGGTGCAAGAGACTGTTCGCGCAGACATTGCACTGACAAGCACTAAGACCATTTCCGCGTTGCGTTATACCCCCAACGACATATTGGATCGAACGGGGCCATGGCGATGGACGCGCGTGATTCAGCGGTACGTGGATGAAATCGAGGGGCGGACGGTATCAATTGAGGAGTTTGGCGACATCCGGGGCGCTAGGCGGTTCGGAGATGTTCTATTTCTGTCTGGGGGCCGGTGGAGTCCCGGCCTGGCACACAGCGGGTCCGATCAAACAGATTCGTTTCTGGCACATCACTTCCGGGGCTCATGGAAGGGGGATAAATAAGATGGGGGTACGGAGGATTATATATACATTCAGCGGATCCATGGATAGATTGATGATTGGTCCAATGCTTTTCTAGGTTGGCACCAAGGTGCCTATATTTTGTTTCTTCGCGTTCTCCTCTAAGTGCAGGATTTACCATAGCATTTATTGCTCGCATGCATCTTATTTACATGCTTTCCTGGTGTTTCTACGGGTTTTTTGGGTCTATGGGTTTGGTAATAATGGCTATCTCTGGATCTCTTGCGCGCCAAAACTCTGTTTCATTGTTTTGATAGAAAATGTACATGCTATGAATGCAAAATTGCAATAGATGCCTTTGGGCTCTTCATTTCGACGCTTTTAATGTAATGTACAAGATATATAATTATATTCAACTGCTCAGCGATGTATTGTCTTCTTCCCAGTGAGGTCAATAATCCCTAGCCTCGAAGCCAGGCGCCGAACGGGCAGGGCGAAATAATCCCGTAAATCGTCACATACGTGACGCAGAAATATATCATCGCCTTGCTAGCTTGCCTATCTTAAGAAACGAGAGAGAAAACAATCTTTATTTCTTTATGACGCCTGGGAAATGAGCCCAATATATAGAAGTGGGGTACAGCCTGTCTAGTACTCAACATGAGAGCGAATTTCCTTTGCAAATTTGACGATCGACAGCCAGATATATAACCAGAGGCACTTTCTGCCCTCCCCGCCATAATTTAGTCTACAAATATATCTGTCATCGACGCGTCTACAACTGTACAACCTGGCCGTTAAGCTTGCCAGGTCAAGAATAGACCGCCGATCCTCGACTATAAAAGGGGCCCCTCCCCCCAGACCGAACTCTTCCTTCTTTTCCTCCTTTCCTCCTCACTCTTTTCCACATCGTCTGACATCTAGGTTGTAGATACATGTAAGTTTTTGGTCCTGTCTTGTCCTCTCCCTCATGTCTCCTGTTGAGAAAGTTTTCCCTTGCCCCCTTACTCCTCGTTTTCTGTTTCTCTTGATATTCCTGTTTTCTTCTAGGATTCAAATCGTCTTCACCTTAGCAAGCTTGGTTAAGTCTTCCCTTCCTTCTCACTTTTCTCTTCACTATTCCCTTCTCACACTTTTTGGGCGTCTCAGTTTCAACCTCGTCTTCACCCTTGCATATTTGGTTAAGTTTCCCCCTCTTCTTCTTTCTTCTCTTCACTCTGCACTTTTCATTTCTGACACTGCCTTTGTCTTTAAGGTCTTTCCCGGCCTTCGGCGGAGCAGGATCAGTTAAGTTTCCCCTTCCTCCACATTTTCTTATTTATGGTTCAGTTTTGACACTTTCAGCCCGCTGCGCATCTTTTGCGTCAGTTTCGGCATCAAATTTTTTGGTTAAGTCTCCCCCTTCTGATTTGCGCAAATTTGCTCTGCCCTGTTCGTTCTTGACACCTTTGAAATTTTCAGGGTCTTCCTCCCCCGCTCTCTTCCGAAAAATTCTTGGTTAAGTCTTCCCCTTGCATCACCCTTCCTGCCTGTACAGTCTTGACACTTTTGTCCTTTCAGCGTTCTGCCCTTCAGCCTGCGGTGTACGATAATCAGTTAAGTACCATTTTTCTATTCTCTGACCCTCTCTCTACTTTTCTGTGTATATTTTGACACTTTGGCATTCTCAAGCCGAGCGCCTTCTGCGGATAAGTATTAGTTAAGTTTCCCCCTTACCCATCTTCACTTCCCCTCACTTGTCTTATCTGTTTTTGACACCTTTGGCAGGCTTCGGAATGTCAAAGGTAGGTGAAAACTCTCCTCTGTTACATTTCCTAACTTGTTCCTGTTTTCTTCCCCATTTTGTATCCCTTGATTTTGTTGTTACAGACAGTACTCTTTTTCCTTCGCGGGTTTACTCCTGAGGGCCAGGTTTTACCGCCTAGGTTTTTTAACGAGGCTGCTCTGGCATGTATATAGTTCAGATTAGGTAGATCAATAGAAAAATGCCCATCAACTTGCTAGTTCATATAAGCTATCTAGACTTCAAACTTCGACGACTTCCCTAAACATGTTGACCCGACCCTACTCGGAGGTCATCGGAAATGGGACAGGTATTCCGCAAAGACATATTCCCAAGAACAAAATTTATTGGACATGCACATTCTTTGTGCGGACTATAGGGTGAATACATACCAGTTTATATATGTCGGATCTACAAGCGCAATTCGCTGTTTGGGTAGATCCTGGTTCTACATCAATCGTAATTTCGAAGTCGCAAGTATGTGATTGCGTTAAACTAGTATCGATACCGGTGTATATAGTCAAGTGTGAGCCCTGTATAGCGATAGCGCTCCTCCCCTTTTTCGATGTAGCCGGTGCCTTATTGGGAATATTCCCCTCATGTGTGGACGTCGTTGTTCGATATCAGAGGTTTAGCGTTTGTGTGACATAGCAACAACACATATGTTTCCATTTTCCAACAGTTCCTATATAAGGTCCGCAGCGCAGCTGGCAACTTACAGGGACAATCGGATGTGTCCACAGATACTCCTAGGATGGTGGTATAATATAATTTATAATGCATTAAATTTGCCAGCCCGCAGCCTTTGCACCTGAATGAATGGATGTATGAAGAACTGAGCATTCATGCATACTCATGCGTAAGTTCAAAAAGATCTCATTGATGACCTTCGAGTAGTCCGTCTAAAAGCTGTTCAGTTGAGTGTGAAAGTAAGCAACGATAGCTGCAGAAGCAGATCCACGGCATGTAGATGAAGACGTCAAGGTTTTGTCCTGCACGTAATACTCAGCGGCTTTTCATAAATTAAGGGAGTCCTGCTGTATGCTAGAGTCTGTTATCCGCATTGATATATACTTTACAAGTGTAAGATGTATACTACGCCGAATTTGGATCTATGTGCGTCTTATGCCCCCTCTGACCCTTTATGAAGCCCATAGATAGCTGCAGCTTGTATCACAACCGGTTTAAAATATCTCATCTCGAACCGCTATACATATATTAAGTGGCCCCAGCTGGCCAGAACCATTCAACATCGTATCCACTTCACCGTTAACCAGCATACAATATATAAAGACAACAGCTTCAAAACCTCTCAGTATCACGCGCCACCACAGCAGATCAAGCCACCATCCAGCAGACCCACCCCGGCTTCTCATTGCCACCGCTCCATCCAGACAATGGTCGCTTCGTAGTGTCTTCATTCAAGATAAACCCGCCCTGAGGCATTAATCTTCACAAGATGTTGACCTGGAATAATGTTGAAGGATTGCTTGGTATTGTTGAGGTAAAAGTAAGGGTTTCGCTTTTAGCCGTCGTTCGGCCCTAGAATCGATGCCAACTTGAACTGGTGCCCGGAACGTGTCTCCTTCCAGCTGTTCCAGTTAGCTCAATATTCATGGGCAGTCCGGTCTTATTCCATATTTTGAACTCGGTCGTCGGCCTGGACAGTCAGCATACATATATCTACAGGGATATGGTATGCGGATTCAATGGTGTAGCCTACATGATGAAGTGAGTTTGATAAGGCTTGGATAGAGAGGCAAATTTGAAGCTTCGAGCAATGGCTAAGCGTAAGCAATATATTAGAAGGATAATGACACTGGAGAGCTTGATTGCTAACCCAGAGACACGATTGTGGACATCCAGGCGTCTTATATAGAGAATCTAGGGATATTGATAGGTTTCGACACCTTTCTAGGTTGGCTTGGCCGTACTTGTCCAGTTGTCGATCGCTGTTGTCACTCTATCCCGTCATCGATACTAACCAGGGTATTTGATCCTGCAGATAAATTTAGGATGACAGCAAAAATTTATAGTCAACCAACAGAGGAATCTGCTAAGCCCATGCAGCGCAGATTTGGATATCGCCTTCGTACGGTCTAGCCGTGCGCGCGAGATCTCACCAGATAGCGCATTCATTACTACCCAGCATGGCGCCAAGCTCGCGAAGCTCGTTCAACTTTCAAGATTGAAGGGAATTATTTCCGCAGAACGCTTTCGCGCACTTAGGTTCCATATTCCAACACCGTAATTTCACTCATAGGGTCTTTCCCACTCTGCAAGTTGATGTCTAATGTTTTATTTAGGGTGATGGTGCCACTATCTTATGTTTCCCTGCCCCTTCAGCGCCTGGCTTCGAGGCTACTATCTTATGATAGATAGTAAGAGTTGTCATTGCATGCATGCACATGTTGCCGCTAACATCTTGTTGTCTGCCCCATTGCCCTTGCCCCTTTAGCGCTTGGCTTCGAGGCTGGTCTGCTCCGCCTGGATGATGTGGCAGGTGGATATATTTCCCACTCTTACAAGCTACACAATTTTATGTACATCTATCTGATAGACGCGAACGCCCTGATGCTTTTTCTACGTAAGGGTAGAAGTGGTCAACAACGCGTTGCGCAAAGTTGCAAGCTACCAAAATCTCAGGACCTGTATGTGATGAGATGTGCAAACTAGAATTCAAGATGAATAGCCCTACGGTCTGTTGCGTAGGCTACAGTTGCGTATTTCTTGATTTCTTGATACAATGTGCGCCCAAATGCAGCACATCCAGCTTAAGTCCGGACTATAGGTACACTGAACGGAATACCCGCAATCATACGACCACGTATAGGCCAGTTTAAAGCTTGTAATAGCGAATGTACTCAATCGGCTGGCTGAATATGAAGTAATGGAAGGCTAGCCGGCTCTGACATATGAGGTCGAGATCATCAATCCGGGCCACTAATAGTACGTCATCTTTCAGACTTTTTCGAGTCAATTCGAGACGGTCCTTAAGTTCATAAAATTCGTAAAATCATGATGGACAGGGGTGCTAGTGTCGGCGTACACATCGATATGGTCATCAAAAGACATACATATGGATAGATCGTCTAAGCTAATACGGCAGAGAATCTCTGTGATCTCGAGCTGACTCCACATGATATCTGCCGCCTATTTCAGATATACATGTCATGTAATCTCAACGCTCGCACAGTCGACTACGTAGCTACTTTACACACTTGTACACCAAAGCTGACCTTCTATAGCCTGCAGGCAGTTAGCATCACCATATGCATACAGCCAATGGTATCATATATCAGCACGCGAATCCCAAAAATGCCTACTTACCAAACACACTTCAAGATCAAAAATCCTGTCGCCGCACCATTTCGCCTGCTAAAGGCATCGGCCAGCTCACCCCGCCACTATACACATATCTCTCCTGCAACCTCGCCAACGCCGCTCCACCCACTGCCGTCCCACCACAGTAACCCTTCAAGAAACAATAGCTCGCCTGCAAAGCCCTACAGTATCCTTGCACCGCCGCTGGATCCTTCCCATCCTCGAGCAGGAGCTCTAGAATACGTCTTATGATCACATATGGCAGTTGTGGAACACCCAGTCGTGGGGGTGGTGGCGGCAGGATGATCCTATCTTCACCACGGACTATTCTCAAAGCTGCTGCCGCCGCTACGGGGTCCGCTGGCACTATCCGCTCTTTCTCAATCGATAAGGAGCCATTAGGGGCGTAACTTCTCCGACATTCCGTCGCCAGAAACAGTCGGTGGCTCATAGTGCGCATCTCGTCCCGCATACTCTCCATGCCGCTGCGGAAAAGATCGAAGACCTCGACAAGCGTGAACTTGACAGTGACAACACCGCACCGTCGACACCCAGGCATCGCGGTTGCCGACTCATTACAGCCACAGTAGCTTAGGAACGCTAGGTGGAGACCCCATGAACGTTGGCCGGGTGGCAGGACGAGCGGTCGACAGCAGTGCGTGCACCAGAGCTCGTAGACAAAACGCTCGTGTACGGGCTGCAGCCATCCTTCGCCGAGAGGGGGATTTTGCGATTGCGCGTTTTTGTCGCCGTTGAGGACGGGTATATGTCTCTGCTGCCTCAGCGATTCCAGTTGTTCACGACTGTCGACATCTTGGTCGCCTCGCGTTCGCATCGTCCGCACAGGAGGTACGTATTCAGCCTTCTCGCCAACAAGCCAGCTGGGTGCATAGAAGCATTGGTGGTAAGGCCGGCGCGCGGTGGCTCCCCAGTGGCCATTGTGATGGTACTCTTCGAGGAAACGCGCGGGGCCGGTGGATTTGCCAGGCGTTATACGTAGTTGCTGCTGGGAGAAGAGCTCGCGAGGGCAGCGATGGTGTTCGCACCAGATCGTCGAGTATATGTAGTTTGCGAATTGCTCAACGGGAGGCCGGCGCGGCGGGTTCGTGGCGTAGTAGAACCGCGCGCAATGGACAGGGTACAGAGACGGAGGGTAGAAGATGCCGGTGCCGGAATCGAGGATAAGTGCCGAGGAGCAGGTTGGTGGGCAGAGTTTGTGCGTACAGTATGGGCAGCGGTGACGGCGACGTCGAACCTTCGGGTCGGGAGGTGGCGGGAGGAGACGACTAGTGACTTTCGACACGCAGACGGATTCTTGGAGCGCCTGGGGGTAGGTACCGCTGTCGACGTAGCCGGCGGGCAGGGGCGCGATATGTTGCAGACCTTTGCAGGTAAGGGAGAGGGCGATGCGATCACGGAGACAAAGGTAGTCGAGGATGACGTTGAGAAGATCAAGCGAGAGCTTGGTGAACGGGCCGGACTGGACAATGAATATCGATTCGTAGCTGGTAGACGTCAGGCTGTCCAGACCGGCATCTTCGGCTAGCGAGTCATCGTCCTTCTGGCCGTCGGTACCATTGTAATTGCCGTAGGCATCTATGTCCTTAGATTTGATATCGTATATCGGCGGTGGCTGGTCCGGGACTGCAAGGGTGGGCTCGCTCCGTCCCCGGGCAAAAGACAGTCGCTTGAAGGCCCTCTGGAGCATCGCGATAGGGTCTGTACGCGCAGGCGGTGGACCAGAGTCGCACATTTCGTAGAAACCTTCAATCGCACATTATAAATGGCCGCTCGGGGTTTAAATCCCGCTTCCGACGTCGCGATTTCGTCAGCCGCGATGTGTCCTTCACAATTAGGATTCTTTAGCCCTGCGCCCTGTCCGCGGCTGGGCGGTATCGTCCAAAAGCGTAGTGTTAGCCGGATTCAGTCCCGAGGCAGGATCTAGACCCTCGATCCATCGTCGTTGGCGGTCGCGAGTCGGAAGGGAAGCAAGCGGAGAAGCAATCAAATCAGCGTCGTGGAAAGGAGAAGAAGAAAAAAGAAGGGTAAGAAGAGATGATGTCGATGCTAGATTACAAAGGTATAATACATCTCGTACAGCCGTAACCGTGCATGGTATGCAGACTCGAATGCAGGGCAATTTCCCACAAAAGTGCAGACAGCCGCCAAACCCAACAATATTCCATGCGCCACCATCTGAAGAAAGAGGGCGTAGCCGCGTCCCGACATCCCTACTTCTTCTTCTCTGCCGTCGCTGGCTTTCGCTGTTTGACAACCCTCACAACAGTCACCACGGGCGCTTTCCGTTTTCTCCCGCGCGTCGAGTTCGAATTCTTCACGTCGGTCACCACCGCAGCACTACTCACCCCTCTCTTCCCCTTCACCTTTTCTCCGGCCGCCTTCTCCGGCGGCACCGGTGCGCTCGGCGTAAATGGTCCCTCTTTCCCGCCAAAACGGGCCTTATACTGCCCGGGGCTCTCATACACGCCCTTCAAACCCCATATCCCCACCTTCTTCGCGCGAGCTTCTTCCTCAGCCGCACGATACTTACTCTCCATCCCTTCTCGACGACCAAATTCTATCCCATACGTGCCCTCGTAGACCTGCGCCATTCCGTCGCGCAGCATAAGCAACCCTAGATCATGCTTGAACCCCAGCAGGCCGAGGATACCTTTCCGACGCATCGATACTGAACATACAACGCGCTCATACTGGTCCCGGCGGAGGAGATAGGCGCGTACGTAACGGGATGTGAGGAGGGCGGTGAGATAGTTTAGCGATTCGGTAGAATGTGGCTGAGAGGGCTTGCCAAAGTGTGCACACTCAGGTGCATCGACACCAGCTATACGCACGTGGAGCTATAGTTATCGCGTCGCCGCATTAGCTGGATAGATAGGGGCATTTATCGTAGAGCTTAGAGGCATATAACGTACTGTCTGCCCCTTTAACTCTTTCCGGCTCTCGGGCACCCTCCGGCCTGGAAACCACCCCCACCCCATCAGCCGCCCACCCGGCGTGTGGTATATGCGAAAGTTGTCGGCATCTCCCACGCTGACTACCTTGCCGTATAGGCCCTTCCTGCGGAAAAAGTGCGGTGGTAAGGAATTCGCATCCGGGTAGCGCTTCAGATAGTTCCGGTAAACATAGATAAGCGTCAAAGTGGTGGCAGCGGTAGTGACAGACGGGAGAATGATATCGATCGTCGATGGAGGGAGAGAGGTCAGCTCTGAGATTGAGTGTTTGAGACTGTGGTACGCGCGGATTATGGGGTGATCAGGCGGGTCTGGGGGTGGATGCGTCCACATGTCTGGTATGGTATCTATTGGCCGTCGGCTTCTTCAGCCCGGAGAGGCGGATTCGGTTCTTAAGGGGTGAGGATAGTAATGCAAGTACGGACAAGAAGAGTTCGAGGCCAGCGGGGAGGGAACGACGGTTATTGTAGCTTGGATGGGACCGTCGACTGTCGTCTGCATTTCCTTTCGCTGTCTGGCACAGGCCCTGCAGTTCTTATCTCCAGCCAGGTAGTAGCAGCAGTCCTCTCCTTAGTCGACAGCTGGTATCGGGAGAAGCTGGTGGAGCAGGGGATAGCTCGTGATACGAGACGTGTGTCTGCTGACGTTCGTGTGTAGCGAAACGCTGGGAACGGGCAGGACGCTCGATGGCCAGCTCAAGCTAATGAGCAGCCGGGCGAAGGTATCGACGGCGGATCGATGGCAGTGGCGAACCTCGGGCCGGCAGGTGGATTCGATGCCGGCGTCAAGCGATGGGAATGATGTAGTGAGTGGTGGTGATACAATGAGCTGGCCGTGGTTCTGAGAAGACGTGGTGCATCGCGTGGCGCCGCTAGCCGCTTTCGGCCCTCCCCAGCTGTCGATATCGATACCTATCGATACGGGCTTCACCGCTAAGATATAAGCTTCCCGATGCAGAGTCGAGTACTACAAATCTCGGATGCTGCAGTTGGCTGTGCATATACGCGCTGTCAGAAATATCAAAGTGAACAGTAAGTAAACTAAAAAGATAAATATCAAAGCTGGCCACCAAGAGTTGACGACAGCCAAGAACAATACCACACTCAACACATATGCAAAACTGATACTATGAAGTGCGGTGGACCTTGGCCTTGCAAGCTTGTTCCGTAGATAAACCGAATGCTGACCGCGAAGGGTAGACCAACCATGGGATTCGAATGGCCGTATCATTTCAGATCCAAAATGTCCTAGCTAGCTGTCCGCGCAGAGCCAATCTCCGTAGAATTTCATCTAACACATCCCAAGTTCTCGAAACCCGCCCTCTTGATACCAGGCCTACTAACGCAAACATAATAGCTTCAAGTTTCTCGACGAAACTAGTCTCGTATATCAGACCGCACACCATGATCTCGTTCACGAGACACGAAACTAATATATATATACTCAGCTAGCCATCTGATGCTCAATACCTCCACCCTATGAAAATGCATTTCAACTGTCATGCACACAGCACCACAGACGTCAGACTATGGCAGTCTCCTAAATCCACATCTACCATTAATTTACCGCCCGCACTGCAGCTATCCTAGATCGATATCCAAATTCACATGCACATTCGATCAGATCGACGTCACTGCACTGCCTTACCACGCCCCACTCGAAACAGCAAGCCGGCGTCTGGCCCCAAGACTACCGCTACCGTATACTCTATATCCCACATTTCGCAATATAGTACCGATACCAACGATATCGAAGAGAAAGCTTCATTGATGTGTCAACGCGTCATCCGCTACTACACATGCGGTCACAGCTGGGCCGATCACCGCATCTTCCCCTGTCACAACAGTCATACCTGCTCGAAAATCCGCAACAGGAGGATTTTCGCAATAGGTGTCTGCGGCTGCTGTACCTTTGGGCTGCTCCGACGACCTCGCCAACGGGACAGCACTGTCGACACGTCATCTCAGAGTGATCGGTGCGACACTTAAAGGGATCCCGCGCGGATAGGGTCAATATATAAATTTGATAATACAATGTGCCATTAAAGTTGGATGCTGTAAAAAAGATTCGCCATTCCCTAGATCTATGCCTTTTCCGCCACATCAATTATAAGTTACTTACATCTACGAGCGTGTGCTCAAAACATGTTTCTGTCATATGTCATTTTTTTCAGTGTTCGCCCACACCAGTCTACTATAAACACGGTTTATACTAGCTACTTCCTATGTAAGTACTTACCTATAGGTATAGACCAGGCAGTGGGATTGTTCGCCTTGTGAAAGTACCTCCTCATGAATGCTTAACTAGTATACTAAAAGTGTATAAAATCGGATCTCTGTTGTACTTCCTTAAATTAGCATCGACGAGCGCTACTAGTAGCCTCAAGATTAGTATTTACACGGGCATTTATATAAGTATGCGCTCATTAATTAAATTCGACCTACCGATCTCAATCATTGGCCTGGGTTGTGGTGATTGTGATTTCATTGCCTCTGTATGCGCTTGCTACCCAAATAATTACATACAAGGCGATTCCATATGACCATACGGCAGAGCCAAAGACATGAAAAAGTCGTTCACACAGTATCAACCCAAAAGAATCATCGTTATAATACCCATGCACAAAGCCCACCGCCCAATCGACCATGTAGAATTTTGCTACGGGTGATGTATCGATGATGAAGAAGGGAGGTCTCCCGAAAGGGAGAGAAGTTATATACATGGGGCCGGTGGCACGTAGGCAGGCATAGCAAGCCACAACGTCCCCCTTTTTCATCCGCTTGCTTCTTGTCAGGTCGTACAAATACATCATAGATCCTGATCTATTTTTCTTCCTCAAAGTCAGAGAAATGCGAAAGAGATCTGGTATGAGCTTTCGGCTACTAGCAGCCCATAGCCGTTGGTCGATCTACGAGCTCGGAAAGCACGTTAACTAGCAGCCACGGTGAACTGCCTTCATTGAGAACACGCCCCTCAAGGCCAAAAACCGCAGTGTTGAAGACCCGGTACCAGTCATGAACAGGAATGTTCAAAAATAACCCCCCCCCCCCCCCCCCAAAAAAAAAAAAAAAAAAAAAAAAAAAAAAAAAGACCATTCATTATAAGACGATGGAGGGCGGAGTGGTTGTCATTTTCGACTCCAGCCACTCGGGAAGCACCAGATAGGTGGTTACTCCCGCCATATCTAAACCGACTTTAAAATGTCGGTAGAATTTTATGTCACCGGTGACAAATGCGAGGCCGTCAGTATGGCCCTCGCATGCAAGGGTAACATCGTGCTTGCTCTTTTGCAGCATGCCCTCCCAATCTGATAAAATAAACTAACGTCAGCCGCTTCGGTCCTTTATATATGATGCATAGAAACACTGCTTAGAAATTAGGTAGTTTGGTCATATTTACTGAGTTCCGTCGTCTCCCTCTTCTTAGCCGCCTTTGCAGCTCCCTGCATCGACTGCTTGCGGACCACTGTCTTAAATTGGGAGCGCAATACCCGACTTTCCAAGCCGGCGCTCTCCCTCGTCGTCGAAACCCCATCGATGACGAGAATGCCTCGCTTTTGGGCCTCTGCAAATGCATCGTCGTGATCGCTTAGCAGAAGCACCGCCGACCTGGCGGCGCTCCGCTGCCGTCATGATCTACCAGATCCAGAAGCATTAGCCCTGAATCACAAAGATAGGAGACAAGTAACTTACCGCGCCACCAAGGACTGCGATTTCCTCAGCCTAGGAGCCGGAGGAGCAGGAATGGGCGTTGACAGCGGCGATGTCGCCACTGTCGGGGTGCTCTTGTCGTATGAGATCTCTTTGGAGAAGATATGCCTAGATAGAGACGTATGGGTTAGCCAACGAGGTCTCAGCTATCGCTAGTGCAATGAGATCGGTGGTTACCCTCAATTTCTTGCTGTTCTTCTTATGCGGTGTTCTGTTCAAGACCACCGCCTCGGCGACGTGTGCCTCGGCGGTGTACGGTGACAGGTTCGTCAGTGAGCGGCGAATTGCCTGAAGGTCATGGATGCTTACATGCATGGGCGCGAAGGCCACATGCTGTAGGTGCATGTACACCATAGGCAATTCGTGGTGATGTCATAAGGTGAAGTGGAGGTTGATGATGAAGAAAAGATGAGGAATCAGAAAGGAGGGAGAGAAGAGGAGGGAGAAGGGGGGAGGAGGAGGAGGAGCAGAAGTCCGAGGTAATAAAGCTCCAAGAAGGCACCGGTATTTTGGCTACTTATCTGATAAATTTGTGAATGTTCAGTCTGGGTGCCTAGGTAACTGTTTGATGGTCTTCCAAAGCGAGCGCTATCAGTCAGATCTGAGCACCTATATATACATATATTTTTGTCTCATATGTAATAGTATGTATTCTTTGTCACTAACATAGCTGCTGACCGTGACGTCGACACTCTCCCCTCGGAAATGTACCTTAGCTGAGATATCATGATGTCAGTTGTACTTCTCAGGTATACCAATCACATATGATTCGACAGAAGCCAGAAAGTCTTCCCACATGCATATATCACAGATTCGAGTGAACTCTCCACCAAATTGTACATTCCAACCGTATACGCGTAATGCAGCTCAAATTTTACACAATGCCCATTGAACCATTTCCGATCCGTCCACCAAAAAATCAACCCAGAGCTAGAATACCAAGCAGCAATCATAAGGACCCATTATGATCCAGTCGTACGTGCGTAAACCATACAAGCTACAAGCATGCGTATATGCAAAAGCAGGCCCAAAGATATACACCAAGACACCTATTTGATCTTGTTGATCCGATGCGTGTTCCGGTCGATTTGAGTATGCACAACCTCGCTCTATACAATCCATCAGCATCCATTCATCCATTTATTTTATAACCGTGATAGAAGATATAGAAGAGGGGGGAAAAACATACCTTCTCGTTGAGCCGCCCGATTGTGACATTGTGCTCCTTCACCGCCTCGTTCTGCGCCTTCGCCAGCCCGTTCAGCCGGCCAATCGCACCGCTCAGCTGGTGCAAGTTATCATCAATCTCCTCCTCCAGACGATCGTCCTCCTCGTCGGCCTCGAACTGGAACTTGGCCTTATCCGCCAGACTCATCTTCTGTCTCGGCTGCACGCCGCCCGCACCCATGGGCTGAAGCGCACCCTTGACAGTCGCCTGTCCCTGCAAGCTGTTGCTGTGGATCTTAGCGCGCTCCTCTCGCGCGATACGGGCCCGCTCGACGATGCGCTCTTCCTCCTTCTCCGCGGCGCCCCGTCTGCCGAAGATCTGTGTGGACGGGATGAACATGCTCCTGTTCAAAGCCTTGAGTCTGGCAGCCTGGTCTTCCGCGACCATACCGTGGTTCCGGGCCAGCTCCAGCGAGAGTTCCGTCTGGTGCAGCTTCTCGCCCTGCTCGCCGAGGCGGACGAGGGTGTCACGACCGACTTCCTCGGCGCGCGCGGCGGCTCGCAGAGCGTTACGCGTCGACGCAGCGGACTCCTGCTTGACGAAGCGGATCTGCTGCTTCAATGCATCCGGGTCCTCCTCGTCCAGGTTGCCTTCCAGGATCTGCTGCCGTCGAGCGGCGTCTACCTGGTAATCTGCGGGTTCGTTGCTGCCGTACCCGCTGCTGCCGTAGCCGTATTCGCCCTGCTTCGGGCCACCCTCGGCTTCGGCGCCACCGCCGCCGTACGGATTGCCGTAGGGGTTCCCGTCGGCGCCACCACTGCCGCCGTATGAGTTGCCACCGCCGTAGGGGTTAGCTCCGCCGGCGGGCTTGCTGTCGTAGATGGAGGCGCCGTAGGTTGATTGGGCGTCAGAATGGCCGTAGGAGGTAGGCTCGGAGGAGCCGTAGGGGTTGGAGGAACCGTATGGGTTCGAGGAGGCGGTGGAGCCGTAGGGGTTTGAGCCGGCGGAGGCGTAGGGGTTGGCGGTGTCCGGGGCGGAGGAGTTGGCATAGGGGTTGACCCGGCCGGCGTACGGGTTGTTCGGGTCGGCGCCGCCCTTGTCCTTCTTCTTGAACAGGCCCATTTTCTAGATACTTCGGTGAATCTGTGGTATGAGGAGTAGTATGAGGAGTAGTAGTAGATGTGTCGAGTGAGGATGAGAGGAGAGGCGGTGGAGATGGATGCGGAGAGGACGAGAGCTTTAAAGCGTGTTGGACCCTGTCCGTCTGCCCGTTCAGCTGGAAGCGGCTGCTGTCAGCACTTCAGCCGCCGCCGTCTAAATCAAAAGGGGCTGAGCAAACAGCAGCTCTCCACTCTGAAACGAATCCCACTCGAGATAGTTCGATGCTGACTGTCGACGATGCAATATAATCAAAACCTCTCACAATCAACTTGTCCACAACATACAAAACCACAAAAGCGTCAAGGCACAATGCGTATACGACAATTCGATGCCACGGCCAGCGAGCTATACCTATATATACCGACGTCCGTCCGCCCACCGACCGGCAGCAAGGGCCCACAGCTCCGCTCCAACCGGAAATGCCAGCTGCGCCATGAGACCCAACGTCAAACAGATCCGGTATCTACCATGCGAGCCGCAGTTGGGCGCGTCGACTCCACCTGCCCAATACGAGCTGCACACACCTGCAAAATCGCTCGAGCTCACGCGTCGCTTTACATACATACTAATAAGTACGCACATACAGACGAAACGACGCATGTTGAATTCTAACTAGTCGATGCCGGGTGCTGGACTCATGCACGGTTCGCCATTCGCCTGCAGGTCGAGTCGGGTGCCCGGTCGAGACCGCGGTCCAAAGGCCGCGGGGGGTAATGATCTCCCGATTGCCGAAGATTTCGCATCGTCGGGGTGTCCGACGTCGACGGATATTCTGAACGACATTCTTCCATGTCGTTCTAGAATCCGGACTCTGTGTCATTTTTCTGATATAAGATAGTAGGATATAGGTATATGCTAGTAACTGGATTTATAGCTATCGAAAGGGGTAATCCAATCATTTACGGTGGAGGGAGGGTTTAGCTTGATCCCTCGGAATTGAGCATTCACCAAGCTCATTGATTGTACGGGTTAGGCCCGTTCCTGACGTCTAGACCCCTCTTCCATAATAGGCTCATGCACGCTGTCACAGCCATGTTATCATTTTGTCGTCTCAAAATTTTTACTACTCGATTTAATTTTGACGTCTGAATTCTGAGCTTCTCAACTTGATTGCATATTGCCGCTATTACTCACCCGTATACTATTTCAGGCAATATCGTCTGCTATACATTGTATCAGCGCTCGGGCGCTCATTGTCCCAATGTTAGGCTCTAGAGCAGTCTATGCGTGCATACAATGGACATATATCAATACCCCTCGTCGTTTCACCGCCCCGGCAAAAATGCCTGTATTCAGCATACATACCCGCATTGGTGGTACGAGCAACTAGAGCTGCCATCGTATGAGTTTTCCGAGTTCACTCTCTCATGCACAAGGTTTTGCTAGACGCATTGAGTGTGACATGTGTTATTGGTATTTTACCCTGATCAGAGGTGGATCACAACTTAGATAAATACACTTCAAGAATTCAAACAATGGACAGCAACCGTCATGTTTGATGATACTACCGAGGAAGCCCCATGATCAAAAATCAGATATGTATACAGTTCATAGATTTATAGTAGGATCGAGTTCGTCTGACAAGCTTTTCTATATGGGCAATTCATCTTCGGTTTCACAATCTGCACTGCATTGTCAGCACATGATTTGTCCCAGTTGAGCAACATATTCTGATTTTCTCGTCCCCGTGGGCCCAGAAATGAAACCCTATATGTGCCTACGAACGATATCTCGATAATAGACATGAGCATGATATCCAATTGTGCGAAACCGCCGTATCCGCTCGTTACGGGGGCGAGCTCATCGAGACCTTAGGACGGGTTGCAAATAGCATACGACATTGGTATATTGGCAGATACTCTGATGAATGGTGATAGTTGATGCCATGCCCCTGCATCAAAGGTACTCAAGCATCCTGGATATCTGATTCGTATTTTCATGACTATTGACATCACACACATATTATCGTTTGATGCCTATCCAAACCCGCAAAGTTGGTTGTATATATGTATATATATATATATGACTTCGTATATACATGGTTTCGTAAACCAGCCCCGTCCCAAGGTGTTGACACTTGCAATGGGAGGGCTGTATATACTATGTACAGCTATATATTATATATTGCCAGTCTCATGAATTTAGCGTCGTTCTAAAGTCCCACGAGTCTGTAAATTTCCGCATATATCCAGCTAACCAGCCAGGGAAGCAAGCATGTTGAGCTTGCGGAAGCCTTTTCGAATTTCGCTGCCGCATGTGTAGCTGGCCATGCTCTAATTGTCGCATCACATTCGATTTTGTCGGCGTTTCATGTGAGGTCCAACTCGTATTTAACCCGTTCAATCGGAGCGTCGTCAAATTTTCGTCAATACTACTGACGTTGACCTGAGAACGGTCTTCAAATATATTGGCGACGGAAACCATGTGAGCGATCGTTTCTAGGTCGTCGGTTTTTTTAGTCTCGATTCGACTCGTATTTAATTCGTACAATCGAATTGTTGTCAATATATATTATAAGAACCGACACGGACATGAGATTCGTCTCGAATATCTCGACGACAGAAACCACATGCGCAATAGTTTCAAGGTCGTCAGTCTTTTGACCTGGAGCCTGAGCGCACGGAAAGACCGTCCGTTAGATATGCTGCTGCTAGTTTTGGTATCTAAGGTTCTGATACTTACGCCGGTGGTCATCCAATTTGAAATTTTTGAAACCCTGCTCCTTTCATGAACTAGCGAGACTCAACCAAGCCCAAGCATTGGCGGGAAAGTGCCTGAGCTTGGTTGAGTCTCGCTGATAGAATCCTTGCTACGAAGGGCCTTCGGAGGAATTAGCTTTGAATTTATGACGATTCCATGATATTTGTTTATATGCTTACAACAATATTCGGGAGCCTTGCTCCAGTTCCACGGTGCAAATACTGTCGTGGTATTTGCTGTCCGTGTAGAGTTTTGTATGGGATATGTTTTGCCCTTTGTCTCCTTCTCATTGTTGTAATAGAGCATGTCGTGTGCTGATAAGACCGATAATGTAAGCCTCGGAGCTAGCCGGAGCTCGGAATATAGTTATTTCCTACCTCTGTGTCCAGTGAGTCGAAAACTGGTCTCACAGGAAGAGTCAATCTCTAAGTCTAGATGTCCAGTTGTTACGAAGCCATATTAGCGTTATCTGTTTACTAGAGGTAGTTGGGTATACTTTTGTTTCCACCATCGTGAGAACCCTAGAATCGAATCATAGATCCTGACGCTCATGACATACCCTGAACAATTCTACAATCATGCGATCTTTTTGACTCGTGAGACCGGACTGCCGTGCTTTGGTCCGTGAACGGGATCTATCCGGATCAATGGATTGTAAGCCCGAGTTCTCCACTCCATTTGATATGATGAGGAACTAACCCTGATCTCAGCAGTCGTAAGTATTAACATCGCACCGAAACCATCGTCATTCGGTATTGTGTACCAGTGAGGATGGCTCGCGAGTGCCCTCGATTAAGAGTTTGTGCTTCATAAGCTTTGAAGGTCAATATGGCGCAGGTACCAATCTAATTCTTCATTCTGCGTCAAGTAAGCAGCTAGAGCATCCAGCTAGGTTGGTTGATAGGTCGTCATTTTACCTACTACATGTACATCGAAGTGCACACATCAGGCGAGAACCTGAGTGTTATGAATCTCATATATCAGGTGAGAATCTGAGTGTGATTCTCATCTGTTCTGTCCAACATTCACATCACAGTCCCATACTATATATATATATATGATGTTAGCTTAGTACTGAGAAACTGGCATATAATAGCACTCAGGACTAAATTTTATCATCAATACCTGCAATGTCTTATCACATTTGTCACAGAGTGATCAAATAGCCAGAAGCTAAGTATATTGCTAGGCTTCATCTAGCATTGACTTATAGCTGTAGCAATAATTGCTACAGCTTGAGAGTATAAGGATGGAAAAAGAGACGGATAGCTATTGAGAGACGGGAGGGATGTGTGATGTAAAACGGACGGTGTGGATTTTTTTTTTTTTTTTTTTTTTTTTTTTTGAACGGCAGCATCGCAATATATTTACAGTTGTGCCGCAGCCACAGAAATGCGTTGTGGCGGGTTGCTGTGGCTGAAAGTAGCCGCCTGGTAACCAACTGTCCTCGACAGTCTCCCGAACGTAACAGATGGATGAGACTTCGCCATCCATCGACCTACAAGATGCCTCCGATAACAATAGCAGAACTTCTCACCGACCTGTCCTCTCTCAAGGCCTGCGTACGTTATCCCTATTGAGGCCCAAATCTACACCTTTATGCTGCCAGAAACATGGCTAATTGCGATTCCGATCACAGGATCCCGCAGACGCTCTCGCGCTCGTCACGATTGATGCCTCCCTTCTCCCACCTGCCCTCAAGCCGGAAACCGCCGATGATTCCAACAAGACATTGTCGGTCGCAAAAGAGCTGATAGACCTGCACGCCGAAATTTCGCAGCGAAAGGGGCTGGAGGAGCTGGCCGGTTCGCGGGAGGCCGTCGAGGCGATAATCCATCGGGTGCAGGAGAAAGTTTAGGCAGCCCGACAGCAAGGTGTCATCGCCAACCTCCGCCGGGAGAGCTGAAGGCGCGAGCGCGTGCTTATATGCTCTCCCGGAAAATATGCAGGGTGACGAGGTCCATGGCACATTTGAGGGAACCATGCAGGCTGCAGGATGATGTTGGAGTTGGGCTCATTCCGCCAATTGGGGCGTTTTCCGGCCTGGATGGATGCTTATTCCGGCCGACACACCGACATATGTAACAGTGATAGTTCGGAAGGTATCATACCTATAGCTTACAGTAATATAAAGTACCCGTTACCTACTCTCTCTTTTCGACGCATCAGAAAGGTCGGAAGGCGCTCTCGGAACTGAAAAGTGTGATATCACAGCTGAGACGCAGCGTTTGTGCGGCCCCACCATGACTCGCGTTCGCTTTCTCATTCGACGTTCCGCAATGCTGCTGAAACTTTACAAATTCTCGTCGCCTTGCTACTTCCCGCCACCGATTGGTTTCTTTGCGACTGGTTGACCAACTGCTCTCTCTCTTCGATCTCCCTTTATATCTCTTTCATGCTGTGTACATGCCTGACAGCTGCCGCCACTTTCAACCGCCCCGAAGAAACAATCCATCGCCATGACCAACGCCGGCCAAGCCGCGGCTCTGCCCAGCGGCGACGACATCCCACCAACCCGAGTGCTCAGCATCGCCAGCCATGTAAGTCGGATTTCTATGCTCGTAGCTTGAAGCGCAAAAGGGGTACGGTCTGACCGTCATTTAGGTCGTCTCCGGCTACGTCGGCAACTCCGTCTCTGCATTCGTGATGCAGCTTCTCGGCCTCGAAGTCTGCTCGCTCAACACCGTCCAATTTTCAAACCATACCGGATACGGAAGGTGGACGGGCACCCGGATACCGCCTTCTGAGATCGATGCTCTCTACGAGGGCTTGAAGGCGAATGAGCTTGCCGATTTCGATATGCTGGCGACCGGTTACGTGCCCGGCGACGAAGGCCTGGAGGCCGTTGGGAGGATCGCCAGGGATCTGAAGTCTAAAAATGAGTCTGCCGAGGGCAAAACTCGGTTCTTCTGGGGTGGGTCGCAGTCGCAACGGCCGCTTGGACTATGAGACGAGGTAGATGCTGATGGCGCAATTATAGTGCTCGATCCGGTCATGGGCGACTCCGGGAAGCTTTATGTTAGTGAGAAGGTTGTCCCTGTTTACAAGAGTCTACTGCCATTGGCGGACCTTATCACCCCCAACCAATACGAAGTAGAGTGAGAACCACGACCCTGCTCGTCGCAATTGATGAAAGAGGCACTACTAATTTGCCTGGCAGATGGCTTACGAATATCAAACTCGTCTCCCTCGCCGATGTTTTCGCCGCATTGACACAACTCCACAGCATATTCAAAACTCCCCACATCATAATCTCTTCGATTCAGTCGTTACTAAACAAAGACGAATTCGTCCTGGCTGGATCTTCGATGGCTACAGATGGCACCCCACGCGCATTCACCATCACAGCCCCGATGCTGCAAGGTCCTTTCGTTGGCACCGGCGACATGTTCGCATCGCTTATGGTTTCGCGGTTCCGTCACGCGGCTGCAGATGCAGGTCTTCTAGACAAACCTAGCTGGATGAGCCCTGACACCGTTAAAGCCACCGACCTACCGCTTGCACGAGCTGCCGAAATGGTCCTATCGAGCATGGACAGGGTCCTCAAGAAAACCGGAGAAGCCCGAGACCGCAAAGTCAAGTCTCTAGACGAAAGTGACGAGGGCGTAGATACGACGATAAAACGCGTCCGATATATGCGCGCCGCCGAGCTACGGCTCATCCATTGCATAGACGAGATACAACAGCCTACGGTGCGGTTCACCGCGAAAGAGTTCAACGAGGCGTGATAGCTTGGGACTCTTCACAATCGGCTGCAGCATGAGCGTAATTTATAGATCGATATACATAGAACTGGTGTGACATTTATGCATCTGAGGGAGTGGTTTATCATGTCTAGAAGCGAAGCTAGGCGCTAGATATCGTTTTCGGAGGCGTTGGCAGAGGCAAGGCTAGCTAGAATATTTCATGCATGACAACTTGACTCTTTTGTCCACATCAAATATGCAAACGACTTGCCCAGCGGTGCTATCTTCCTGGTCTACCATAGAACACCAAATTATAGCCCAAGATAATTACTTACAGCATCGGATATACGTGCTTCGGACTGTCTACAACACATGTTCCTGTTGCGTCGCTGTTGCATTTTGCAACTTCCCCGACACGCGTCTTTCAGCCAATCGCGAAGCTTCAAATTTTCCAAGCTCCCCACCACGAGCTCCAGCTTCAGTTCCGTCTGGCCACGATACCGTTCTTTCCACACTACCTATACCTTCCACCGCTCTCCTAACAATCCAATTGACATGTCCTCAGATACCGCACCGGCTGCTGACCCCGCTGCAGAGACCACAACCACTGCTCCAGCCCGTCCGTCGACACCACCCGAGAAACGCGTGATCCATTCACAAAACCCAACCTCTCCACCTCCAGAGACCTCTGTCGCCAAGAAGGTCAAAATGTCTGACGCCACTCCTGAGTCTGGCTCGCTGACAGCGGCAGCTGTCACATCCGTCAAGACGGAGCCGAGCCTGTTGATCAAAAAGCTCACGGACAAGGCCCGTGCGCCGACGCGTGGGTCCGCACACGCGGCTGGATATGATCTTTACGCCTCTGAGGATACGGTTATTCCAAAGGGCGGGAAGGCATTGGTGGAGACTGGTCTCAGCATGGCTGTGCCAGATGGGTGCTGTGCGTTCCAATTGTCCCTTCAATACAATTTCATGATATGAAAATCCGATGATGTCATATCACGGACTGTCACTCGCAGGTTGAATATGACTGGCTAATACGCGTGTTTTTTTTATAGATGGCAGGATTGCACCGCGTAGCGGCCTTGCTTCGAAGAACTTTATCGACACGGGTGCTGGTGTCATTGATGCAGACGTATGTCTACCGTTTCGCTGCATCTCCCTTCTCACCCCATATTGGACATCACTACAATAACTACATATATTGGACCATCATTTGACTAACCTGGACGATATAGTACCGAGGCCCTGTCAAGATCCTCCTCTTCAATCACTCCGATGTCGACTTTGAAGTGAAAGAAGGCGATCGTGTAGCGCAATTGATCTTGGAAAGGGTACATCTTCATTACTCACTCTCCCCGATGTGGTAAATCCGTGTCTAACTCATCCATCTTGTGGCAGATCTACACACCGGACGTCGTGGTCGTCGAGGACCTCGAGGAGTCTGTTCGGGGTGCCGGCGGGTTCGGCAGCTCGGGGCGTTAATCGGGCATCGTGGCCGCCGGTGGCATGTGAATGTCGGGTGGGCGACACCTGCTTCACACGTCATACTGCCACATATCCGCAGTTGCTTCCTGCTTTGCAACAGATGCTAGTGAGGAGAGCCATCGGTATCACGGATTAGGCACAATGTAGTTGTCGCGGATTTACACACATGCATAACGCAGTAGAGACAGCTCTGCATGTTGTATTTTGAATCATGTCTAACAGGATTTGATAGAATATATCAATAGATCTCATTCGTAGAGCTACTTTCTCCTTCCTTTTTCCTTCTTCTTCTTCCTTTTCTTCCGTCTATCGTATCGTATCAGGTAAGACTAAGACGTGTATATAGTCCCCACGATGTCTCGTTGCACGTGTCAGCGCATATACCGTCTACAATATCGTTCGGTAGTACTGCTAGAGAATGTCTACGTTGCCGCCAGTCCAGGTGTATAGCGTAGTCAGGCATCCAATTCAAGCTGGACACTGGCCCATAGCCGCCAATTAAGAGTTCTAGTATCGCAATATCGTCGGTTACTGGTAGAATCCTAATATTGATGTCTTGGAGATATCATACACATTAGACCAAACACTCCACGTTTCAAAGCCGCGACTCATATTTTCCAACGTAAAACCCCACCTCATTCCTCCGATAGACACGGCGAGACATTGTCTCATGAACGAGGCGGCGGTATAACGTTCTCGTCAACTCATAATTATAAGCTTATCGGACGACCGGCATGTAGGCGGTGATCGTATCGGTACATCCACCACCGTGACTCGGATCGGATATACGGCTCGATTCGAGATTCTAAAACAATTGTGTGAGGCATAGGACGTATACGCTGCCGATTAGACTGGTTCTGAACCCCGATCACATGTTGCAGTCGGTCGCTGTTGACGACTTTAGCTAATTTGGTCATCCGTCGACTTGGGAAAGAGAAACACCGGACTTTGTTGGATTCGGATGCGGATGAAATCGCGATACGGAGAGGGAGGACTAGACAGAGATGCAACGTATCTGAACACTGCGATCGTTAACGTCAGGTATGCTGAGACATAGTGATTGAGAGTGTATATAGAAATAGACACTCAGTCTTCAAAACGATGATGCGAATGTACGGTTTTAACGACAAGAATGCCTCGTGAAGGTCTTCAAGTAGATAGCTCGATAGATCATGATGTCGCAAATGCTGTCTCCCGAGTATCTCAGCTAGAGAGGAGTTTTCAAGTCAGCAAAGTTTCCTTGGTAGCTAGATAGTCTGCATGACTGGGTATGCGCTCTGGTCTCGATGGTTGCGAAAGCTGTAGCGCAAATCACATCAGCGAGGCTTTCGAGAGGTGAAAGTGCCGTTGAGTCTTCAATGTACCGATGTATCGACGGACGTGGCTCTAGACATCCGGGTATTCGATCGAATAACCTAGATTCGTCAGTAGGCCCGTGGCTATACTGAATTAACCCCAATCTATGATATAAACCGGTCTTTGAAACCCGTACGTACATACCCGATTTCGAAATCGGTATAAATATAAATCCGTCTTGTAAACAATAAGTACAACTTGTCTCGCAAACCAGACGCTGGACGCAAAGAGTAGAACTGCCAGGCGATTCAGCGGCTTTCTGAACTTTGATGCGGCGTACTCATATCGTATATCCGTGACTGTACTCGAATATTGCCGCTTTGCGTCACGTCTGCGAGCATGATATCTGATTCATCGAATATATGCTATGAAGGCGTATAACTTTTTATGGATTTCTGTTAATATGGCCTGTGGTCTAGTATCCTCCATATTCTAAACCCCCGTTCACTGGATATTAGAATACGTCGTCATACGCTTCTTAGTGTCACTTTAATTTCTACATATCACGCCACTCGTCTCGTAAACCGACATTTTCCGAGTTCAATAATCTCTCGGAGAACAATGTGGTACTATACCACAACATCTATCCCTCAGTTCAGGCAGCTTTCAAAGCTTCCAATCCATGAGTTCAGCTGAAGAATGCTATATGTATAATGATATCTCCAGCTGCAAACATTATTTCCATGGGGTCTTCCGAGCAATAGATCCCCAAACCGCCACCGTGCACCCTAGATATCAAAATAGAAATAGCCAAATTCATAACATGTTAAGATATGATTCAGTAACGCAAATGCTGTAAAATTCTACCTTGGTGATTGCCTATAAACCCCTCTGCGGAATTAATACTGTCTCTCTCTCTAACGACTCGACAGTTTGTTCAATTCTACATCGCCGCAAGACAATCGCTAGAGCCGTAGCCAGTCAAACTGTCACGAGCTCCAATCACATCCTCGTGATCGGATCTATGTTTCAATACCCAACTGGCCACCCCAGCCCAACCACCCGCGCATGAGCTGGTGCTCCGTAAAGCGAAGAAGGGCGCCCCAGATGGAACAGATCACCAGCATCTAGAAACAGCGATCACCGCAGCTATATGATTTGCGCTGCAGCCTAGCTCGCCACTCCCTCTATTCGGCGGTGATCACCAAGAGCCAGAGGAGGACCCCGGGACAGGGACACGCAGTTTTCTGATCGTCGACGCCCACCGGGTCTTTGGAAAAAGTTTTCCCAGCGTTCGTCCTCCACGTGTGGCGATCGATCCGGAAGTCCAGCTTTCGGGACGTGAGGTCCAGCATCTCTTCGTGATCGCGTGGCCGAGAGCTGGCATGTCGATCTGGAGATATCACTGTACACATAACATATGCTGTGATGTGATATGATATGACATGACAGCCTGGACGATTTCTGAGATCCGGAGAGCTAGAGCAATCTGCCGCACCGCCTCTCTTCGTGAGAATGGGAAAATAGGCACCCACCGACAGAAATCAAGGAACTGCGAGAACCAAGCAGGATGACCAAGTGTCCACAAGCAAGTTTTTTCACCACCGCGTCGGCAGCACACCGAACTGCCCCATCCGCAGCCGACAAGCCCACAGACGTTCACCGCCAGCCGTCTGATTCGACCGCTGCAGGAATACCCAGAGACACAAGTCGGCAGCAGAGGATTGGAAGGCGCTGATCGCCGCTGGCGGCTGGCAAAGCGTCCGGAATGGATGATCCTCATGCAGGGCGCAACCAGGCTACCACTCGACGCTGCACCTGCAGACACAATGCCCGCGGGCACACGTTCGAATATTTTTTTCTTGTACGTCAGCTAGGTAATGAGCACGTAAGGGCTTGAGGTCACTTCCATAAGCTTCCTGTTTTCAAAGCAAATAGCAGGACCTCTCCACATATGTTTCGTCGTCCAGGATTGCTTAGGGACGGTAGAAGTTTCCTTTCCTCGCTGGCCCAGCGGGAGCGTTATGGAAGGGATATGCGTCCTTCACGCGGAGGAGGACCACGAAGACGAGGAGGAGGAGGGTGCATGCGGCATTGCATGGCCATGGTATGTATAGCAGGCATGGCATGGCACATATGGCAGCATGCGTAGAGCACGTTGGGGGCCGATGGCAGGCATGAAGGAGTTGAATGGATGTCATCGGGGGATCCACTTGGACTCAACCGTCTGTCATGCTCCAGTCGACTCGCCTGCTCGCCCGCTCGCTCGCTGGCTCAGCTCACAGTATTTACGAATACTATACTGCACGATCTGTCATATACATACTATTGTCAGTGTAAAGTTCCCATGCACGACTCCTGGGGCGAGGCCAGGGGGAGCAAGCAAGCGGCCAGTGGATAAATACGATACCAATAACGACGTGGACTCGCCGGACACGTAGGTTAGGAATGCCGTGCCATGGCCAATGGATGGGATAAAGGTCACGCCAGACTGCAATCTCACGAGAGTGGGATGCCTTCGCGGGCTAGAGTCGACTCAGGCTCAGCTGTTGCAATTGCAATGTCCGAGTTGCCTTCGGCCCTCAGGTCAGAACTTACCCATGACCAATTAATCCATCCGCTCAGCTTGCGGTGCTTGCCTGCTTGGCTCAATGGAAGGGGGTTGGCTGACCGGAGTCACTTTGCTCGATTGGTTTGTCCTGGTCTGAGTCTCCACAATTGTGCGTCGTAGATCTTTACCGCACCTGCAGAGGGCAGAGCGTATCAAAGCTTAAGAAGGGCAATAAAGTAGTGGAGCACACTCGTTGAATTCACGCAGCAGCGGCATTCATTCGCGCACAAAGTCCACACCCCGGTGCGCAGCGCAGTTGGGCACCGGCGGGAAAAAAGAATCCAAGAAGACAAGGTTTGGCTAGCACACTTGCATTTTACAGTGGTGAGGGAAGATTGAAGTTCAGAGTTATGTACGTGTGTATGTATATCACGGACGAAATATACACAGGTACTGACATACATGGACAGATCGTGTCGGCGTCTGCATAGACATCGAGCTAGCAAGCCCTTCCGAAACGTAGTTTATCTGCATGTACGGCGTAGTCTGGATCACATGGAGATAAACAGGCACAACTTCGAGATGTGGTTTCTGAAGCCGACGAGGAGTGGGGAAACAGGCACTGACTACTGTCCTGTATGGCATAGGGTTAGTTGAACTTATCTTTTTCTCAAGGACTGGACCCTGCTGGATCCAGCTGAGGTTGATTTCGAGGTCAAGTGCACCGTCGAAGACGGGATGCAGAGACCCACATCACTAGAGCTCAGAGTTCCGGGCACGGTATGGGATAACCTTAGTGGGCTTAGGTAGCTACCTAGCTAGTTAGCTGGCCTACCGGAAGTCAAGAAGCGTATTGCAGCATCTGAAATTGGATAGTTAGCCTAGACGCTGTCGGGGCAGAAGAGCCCTAGTTTTCTCTGTTCGGTTTCCGTTGTCGACGATGTTTGATTTTAAATTTCTTGCCTCATTGAATTCGCTCATAAATCTGTAACAAGACATGCAGGCATGCGGGCGGCGCGTGCCTGTCTGTATTACAGACTTCTTGCAATTGCCACGCGGAGTACTTTGTACGTACGTACTTTACGTACAGCGCACGGCGCTGCAGCCAGCACGTAAACTTGAGGCGCAAGGGAAATATCTCCGAAGATGCTTCCGGGCATACCATGTCGTCTTCTATAGCCTCACATTACTTATCGCGCACTGTATCACGGGGGGGCATGCCAAACGAAACGGCGCGCTGGAAATGAGCTGGCTACCTATTCCGGCGGCGGCCAGCGGCGCTGCAGTGCCGTTGTTTCGGGCTGGAACATGCACATGGACGCTGTGCTTGCAGAAACAAGACCGAACGTTAACGTCGAACGTTACGAGTGCAGACCTGTCGACAGCGATCGATCACATTACCATCTTTCCCAACATTACCTGAGCTGGCCAACGGTATACTACGTACCCGTTCGTTGATTAGCATCGTACATGCTAGGGACAGTACTGCAATGCATCGAGGTCCGCCAGGCCAGCTAGCGCTATTCGGTCGGCTGTGGCTTCGGCTGCAGCAAACAGCTAGGGCCACCTGCACCCCTCACAGCGCTTGCGAAAGGACCGTTCGTTCGATTCGGAGCCTGTTTTCTGCGATTGATGGGTTGATCGATGGCGAGATAATGCAGTGCCGACTAGGCAGCCCACTCAACGGCTGCTCGCTCGCTAGCCTAGCCTGCGATTTTAATGAATGTTGGTTAAATAACTGGACGCGGTACCTGCCGCTCGAAATTTAAGCGGCATTTACCGGGCATAAAGCGAGTAGGCAGACATCGTGGACGACTGCCAAGGAGATACGGCATGCAGCAATCTGGCTCCTTGCATAACAGTCCAGTCAGAATATTCGAGAGAGAGCAGCTTGGTTTTTTTCCTGCTTGCAATGCGACGAGAATCTCCAGCGGATGTGTGTACGTATGTACGGTATGTAAGTAAGTCTGTACATATAGACGGCTCTAGTAAGCGCTTACCAGTGTGATCTATAGCGGCGATTGATATGTCTCCACAGCACGGTCGCGGAAACGAGCCAAAGGGCCCACCAAAAGCGCAGGTTGGCAGTGTCTGTTGTCGACACGTAGAATGCAATGCTGAAGCTGATACCGTGCTAAGTAGCTCCGGGCTAGACCATACGTACGAAGTATTACTACGAGTAGTATAGACGGCACAAATTGTCTATAGAAAGCATCGAATTTTTAGTTGTGAGGCAGCATTCCGAAACTGGACGCCCGCACATGACGTCACACAAACACAGCGGCCGGCGGCCGGGATGACTGGGAGAGCCCCGGCCACCAGCCCTTGCTCTCGTAATTAGTTGTGAGAGCTTGACTGCTGCTTAGCTTAGTGGAATGCCCCACCCCGGTCTAACCAGCCAACTAACTGCCTGGCTGTTTTTACGGCGGCCGACGGGCGCCCATCTGCGCTGCTCTGCAGCACAAGAAGCTTGTCCGGGAACGATGGAATAAATGGAGATTTCACCAGCGGATTGAGTAATCGGGCATGTTTCAAGGGGCTGCAGTCAATTTTGCGGGCGACGTCGTCCCTCCGCTGAACCCTGCGGCCTACATGCGACCCTCCCGCGCTGAGTCGCTGTCTCGCGGCCGGCGTCGAATTCGCGAAGGCTAAAGCGGATACATATGGAAGTACGAACACAAGCATAGAACATACTTTCTGCCCTTCTATACGCTCTTGGAAGCGGAGAATTTCGTGCCATGCGACGGTGGTTGATTTAATCTAGACGTGCATATTAACCTTCCAAGTACGCTGTTTGTCAAGAACAATCAAAAATAGAAAATAGAAACACCAGTCACGCGAAATTTGGGCCGAGGCCAGGAACAAAAAAGCTACTAGGTGAGGTTGCAACAGCAGGAGCTTGCAGCAATAGCTGGTTTGAGTTGAAGTGAGGGGAGCTGCAGCAGCTCCACAGCTACGAGTAGTTTTCGCCAAAGGTGGAGCTCATCGTCAGAACTCGTCTGAACCCGAGCTGCAATATCCAGTTCAAACTGCAAATCATTGTTACTAACGTATTGGACCGATACGATACAGCCGCGGTGAACCAGCGGGCGTTCTGTACATGTAACGTACATACAGCGGGCATGCACGTAAGGAGAACGCCGGAACGAAAAGTAAACGTAAAACGTATCCGTATACAGTTCTGATCGGGCAAGTCTATCGCGCACTTACTCCGTATGCGGTTCAAGCCAACCGTTGCCGCGTCGTCTGAGGCTGTCCGCCATCCGTGGATGGGCAACCTGGCCAGTCCGCGCGCGACCTTAGCTTGCATTCCTCACTGCAAACTGCAGGCCCTTCGTGAGATACAAGTATCGAAACCCACATCGATGGCACAGGGGACGGAATGCAATCCCGCAAGATGGATACCGTACCTCGCACATGATGTGTATCTGATGGAGCAGATTTGGTGGGCTGTGTATATTCTTAGATCTGGACCGTATTCGTTACTTGTATGTTATAGGTCCCCACCTCGCTTGCATGCAAGCCTGCCCTTTTCACGCCCGCTAGCGCGCTCCGGCCGGCAAGGTGCGAAGAGGGAGGGAGGAAGACGCATCGCAAGCACAATTGTAAAAACCAACCGCAGAAGCAGCAGCGCGCGCCGAAAAGCAGTAGCGGCGCACCCAGAACGAGAAGAGGTGATGGGAGGTGTGAGAGGATTGAGAAAAAAGTTGGTGAAAAGAAGCGACCCGAAAGCTCCAAAGAGTAGGTAGACTGAGAAGTAAGGGAGCTTGACTAACCAAGTTAGCCTGGGCGGTGGGATCTTTGAATTCTGGTTTGATGCGAATGGGGCCTTCGAATCGAGATCTGGCGGTGGGCGAAGAATGTGTAGCGAGAAAGCCAACCCGGCCGCTTTGAGCCTCTGGACCTCCACCTATGCATGACACGGTGCACAAGACGTCGAGACTAAGTGGTCCATTTTTTAACGTCCTGGCAGAAAAACTGCTTCGCTACTTGACCGACTGGAACGCGTCTTGTCCACTAGAGTCAAGCCTCTCAACTTCGACACGAGTCGAGCGCTGGCCCTTTGGACGGCGACCTCAAGATGCAATGCTAATTATAACGCGATGTCTGTGTGTCTGCACAAAAGTCAAACCGTGCATGCCGCATCGAGGCCAACGCTCTCTTGGATAAATCGAGTAATGGAATTAGATCCTGTGATCAAGCGTAGCGTCCAGCACGACTCGCGACGGCAGCGGTGCTATCCGAAATGCGGGAAATTGGGTGCGAAAAGAATGCGAGGCCGGCTAACATCTGAAACGCGTCCCCAAATTAACGAGCCCCTTCTGCGGCCGGCCAACCAACATGACCGCACCGCCGTCGATTCGATGCCCAACAGCAAGCAAGTTGCTAAACAATTAACAGCATGCTAGCAAACAGCAACATCCTGACGAGCTGGAGCGAATTTCCAGCGGGCGGACGAATCGGAAGACGGACGGCTAAAGGCATGATTACTGCTTAGGGTATGCAGACATGCAAGCATGCATGCATGCATCCTCCAGCCCAACAGTATTGTCTGTCTGTCCTACTGAACTGACTGACTGACTAACAGCCCTTCCGTCGTTCCTATGTTCCGTTGAGTTTTTTTATTTCTTCCTTTCTTTCTGTCTGCAAATGCAATTTCACGGCCGTCAGGCAGCAGCGCATTCCTGCGTGCCGCTGCCGAAACATCCTCCTTACTTGACGCTAAGGTTTTCCATCGAAATTTCGAAAATTTTCGAAAATGGCCACCACTCAAGCGTTGATTTGATCGGGGGCCAGCATGGCTAGCATGGCTGTAATTGTGGCTTGCGCGAGACCACTCGCAGGCACGTGAGTGAGGCCTGCCAGACCGCAGGTTGGAATAAGGTAGGGTGCGAGGGCGGCCTCAAGTGTGAAATTTACCGTTCGCTCGGAAAATTGGCGATTGTCAATCACCCGCAAGGCATCAGCGTAGCGAACTGACAGGCCCGTCGGAGGGCGGTTCTCTCCCACATTGTTACTCTCGGTTCCCTCGCTTTCCCTTCGCTTTCTCATTACACACTACTGGGGTTCTTCTTGTTCATCTTCTTGGTCTTCCCTTTCTTTCCTTTTTATCCGACGCCAGGCAGTGAAGCCGCAAGATTGCACATATTACACCCACATTACACATTACACATTACCGTATACTATTAAGTCTACTACCTCGTTTGGCGCAGCGCTGCGGAGGGCGCTCGCTCGCCAGACGGCCAAAAGAAAAAGCCAACCGTTACCCATCCGCAAATTAATTGCAGGCCTGCACTGCGGATCTTGCGTTACGCGAGCTATATAGCTGGGCTTGACTTAACAGGCCAAGATACAGAGTGGAAAAAGCCAGCAGTATGAAATCGTAGCTAGTGGTGAAGCAGTTTAGCTGGTAGTTGTGCGCCCTTAGGATTGCATTGTGATCGTGAGGCATGAAATGGTCAAGGGACTGGGCTGAGCTCCATGGGCCGGCTCAGTGCTGTGGGGTGGGTGGCCCGGTACACGGCTCCTGGTCCGCCCGTCTCCATATGCATCCCGGGCTCATTCCGGTGAGTGGATGAATCAGGACGCAGTGTTGAGGTCCATGGTGGGCCTGATGTGCCGTGCCATCCTGGATTCGATTTGGCCCGATCGAGATGGATTTCATTGTTGAGCGGGACACAAAGCGAAAAAATATATTCCATTACGGAATCGGCACCGTGCTCTGCTTGCACTGGAGCTAGCTAGCTAGCTTATCGATGAAATCGATCAAGCTCAGCTGTGAGGCATTGTATGAAATTGATGTGGGTACTTTTTTTTTTTCTTTTACTCCACAGTCCGAGGCGTTTGAAACAACCGTCTGTCAAGAGGTTCGAGGTCGGGCGACGCGACGGACTGAGCGAAGAAAGTTTTACGCCAGCTGAATGCGCTCACGTAACGACAGAGATTTGTTTTTCTGCACCAAGTCTTTGCGCAAATGTCATATCGGACGCCGCGCGCGCTGCGCTCGCAATCGATAGCTAATGAGCTAGCTTCTATCACTTCGGGATCTACTCCCGGCGGCGTTTTCTGCGGCTTACAGAAAGGCTCGCTTGAATTCGCTCGCTCGCTCGCTCGACTCGACTCGAAGGGCTGACCGACGTCCCGAGTTTAAGTCTGCCCTGTTTTTCCCGATAGATGGATGGTTGGTTGTGTGAATGGTTGTGTGGATGGCCGTACAGTACGGATGTGATAGAATGCAGCGCCAACACACCTGCAGGCTTGTATCTGCATGGTACGGTCCAGACCCTTAACGTGCTGCATGCTAATGATCATGATGCCAGAGTGCATTACCGCCATGGCCTATTTGGGCGGTGCTATTCTGCGAGGAGCAAGCAGCAGGAAGCTAAAGGAAAAGCCGAATGGCAGCGAAAAACAGAAAATTGCTAAATCCGTTCAATCGGACAGATGAAATCCGACTTGGGGAAGCACAGTCCGCGCAGCGCTCGAATTGGCTCTTTTCCCCTGTATTTTGATCCTGCTGCCTGGGGCGGAATAAGAAAACCTGCTGGGAAAATATTCCGAACAAATTAACAGATCGCAACAGGCCATCCATTCATCATCATGATTTTTTTCTATCGGCTGGCCGTGGTTTGGTCACTTTACGTCTGCGACAGCCCTTATCTCGCTCGCTCGGCTGGCACCCCGATTGAATATTTTTTGATTCATAATTTTACGATTAATAGGCAGCCCCCCTCAGCTCTGGCCCAGATGAAATCGAATCCGAACATGCGCAATACAGAATTACAGACCCAGGTCCACCGCGACTTCTAGCTGTACGATTAAGTGCAACCAACCTGTCCAGCCAGCACAAAACCCCAACCTGAAACGCCAGAGAGAACGCCAAAGCCCGAACCACGGCACATCGCAGAATTAACAGGCGTCATTAATGCTCCTCCCTCATCAAAGCCCTCACTCGATTTCTCACCCAAGCAACGGGGCTGCAGATCGTTACCCGAACAGCCGAGGAAACCCTGCTAGCGGGCGCCACCAGATTCGCAGCTTGCAGCTTATCGTGCTCGCTTGCTTTTTCCGCGGATATACTGCTCTGAGGGGTGCAGGCATTCGAGGTGCCTTGGGCCGAGGGGGGACGACGCTGCCGGATGGGTGAGAGGCCACCAGCAAGTGGAGTGCAGTGGCGTCTGGTGAACCGGGGATTCGATGCGATCGAGCTGCAGCGCTGCGGCTAACTCGTTCTGGTGGGCGCTGGGCGGCGGGCGGTGCTTGGCGCGAAAACAGGTTTTGCTGGCCGGATTTCTATTCTTACCTGTGTGTATGCACGGGTGTATATATAGATCGATAGATGGTAGCATTCGTGGTGTATATACTTTACCTATGCATGCAGCATGAGTTTCTTGTTCGCGTGTGTAGTTAAATTTATCGCATGTGTGTAGTGTGTGTGGATGTGATATTATATCGACGTTGACGTCGGGTGTGCTTGCAATTAATTACTGTGAGAGCGCACTCCATGCGGCAGCGGCATTGACAAGAACGGCTAGTTCGATCCGGGGAAGCATACGGTGTCTCATCAGCAGCATCATGTTGGTATCATAAACCGTCGTCGAAGCAGGTTTTAAACTGCATCAGGGCCAGCTGATGGTTGTATGCAACTAGCTACGTAGCTGTAACGTAGCTGCATAGTTGCGTGGGGAGGGTGCAGCCGGCTGCGGCGTAGGGTTCCTGCTGCTTTCTTTGCCGTGTGTTGCGTGCGGCCAGTTCGTCGTCATTGGGCCGCACAAAGCCAACCGAAGCTAATGACATAAGACCGCTATCGTCTACAGCTAGCCAATGAAGCTACCGGAGACGACGCCACTAGCCGTTTCCTGCGGTAGATCTATAGATAGCCAGGGCTAGCTACTTGGTGAATCTTCGGCTCAGATTTAGTGATGGTACTAAGCAGTACAAGAGGGAAGTATCGCGAAACTAGTTGGTAATTGACTTTACTCATACTATCTGTATTCTGCCTCGGGAAGAAAGCCCTTTGGATTAGATTTCTCGAGCTCGTCTTCCCGGTCACGATCCACGGCTATCTTTAGACCCGTGCATGCAGGACAGTTACAAAGTAAGTATACTATACTAGCGACATTCTCGCTTCCGGCAACGATCACCTGAATGCGCTTCTCAATTGCTGCTGCTTTTGCCCATTTTTTATTTTTTCATACTCACAGGCGGGGTGGCCTCCGCGCATCGGCCGCGGCTGGGCGCCTGATCTTCAGGGACCCCGCGATGACTGCAGAATTTGCGGCCCGGGGTCAAGCGCAAGAAAGCTGTCATGGTGCAAATCAATGATCGCCGACGCGAACTCTATTCACCAATTTCGTGCCTCATCACATTACATTACGAGATGGAAATTACCATATTAGGCGCGGGAGTGGACTTGTAAGGTGCCGGAAGGGCGTTCCACGGCTCAAATGTACGTAGCTCAGCCTGTCCCGATGCAAGCAAGTAGCTTACTGCACAAGCAGAACCGTGCACGGGATCAGAAAGTCGAGCTGTCGTCGCAGCTAGCTGCACGAAGCTCTCCCTCGTAATTTCAAGTGCGCGGTATCCACAATTGCCCGATAAGCTTCACTCGACAATCTGCATTAGCGCCCTCAACCGGAGTTAACAACGTAACTATTTGCCAATACCGAATTACTAAGATCTTATTTTTCTTGCTTTACTCGAGAGGTTACATTAAGTAGTATTATTATTTTGGTATTTTCGCAGCGAGCGCTCCGGGCGCTGGGAGTAAGCGGGAGAGGTCCGGGCTCAAATGCAGCCCTGAGCGGCCTCGCTTCGCTGATAGGCGTCCGATCTCCCGTTGCGCCAGCTGGAGCTTTTGCGCGACGAAACGAAAAAAATAGATACGGTACTTAGTAATATCGCGATTCGCATATCATGATATCACTTCGATCACTGATATCGCACATCGATGGCCAGATATCGATCATCTGCCGCGGGAAGACGATAGATGATCAGCGCTCGTGACTTGTCAAGAAAAAAAAACGTGGACTAGCTGTCGCCAATCTACGAAACGGCAGGTATATGCGGGGTGCGGCAGATGGACGTTCTCATTTTTCGAGTTCACCAGTACATTATACTCATACTAGCTAGTTTGTACCTTGCAGTATGGCCATCTCCTTTTCACGATGCGCTTCACTGGGGTAATTACTTGTCGGTAAATTTAGAAGTAATTCTGCTTATTGTCCGTTTAGTCTTTAGACTCTCGAGCTCTCCTTAAAGTTGCGCTGCAAGCGATCAGTGCTGGAAGCATGGAGGAACTCTATCTCCCATCGCGGTTTCCGCTGGCCACGACTGTCATGACGCGGTCGAAGTCGGGGCTGAAGTGCGGTGGCAGAAGCCGTAATGAGAGAGAGAGGGCGCAGCGGCCTTAGCTAATAAGTAAGTACTTAGCTAGTTGGCCGCCCCGCAACGCTGAAGCCTAAGAACAACGAGATTGCACATATGAAGATCTCCTGCGATACGAACGCAGAGAATGTTCTGTGGGCCTTACAATGGCATATAGAAGGCCTGCAGGTAATCGATGAATTCATTTATTAATTATTTTCCATCGAAGGCTGCCACTATACCAAGGTGGCTACCGTGGTTGATAGGTAATATAATGTCATGTCGTACGTACGTCTTCATCAAAACCCGTTTTTGATACATAAATGTCAATTTTTCTTGATATCCATTTTATTTGCCGGGCCGTTTCAGAGTGTCTGGCTAGTCTCGGGGACGCTGTGGAGACATGACAGACTTTCCCGGCTAGGCTGTTATCGTTCAAGCCTTTTTCTTTTTTAATTGTTGATATCATCGGAAATGTTAATTTGCAATGTGTCCGCATTCCGCTGTTTGAGGAGGCCCGCTTGCCGGGGAGGGGTCTTATAGAGTTGGGCACTCAGAAAAGTTCAACCAAAGTGTAGTGTACGACGTATGGACCGTGGACTTTGGCTGGCCTGCCTGCCTGCTTGTGCAAGGTCATACAGAGAGGGGCTGGCGTTGCATCATAGCTTCTCCTTTGTGTTCCCGTTTCGAGTACGATGATGATGCATATGATGGTCGAGATGTGAGATCTAGGGCAGATGTTTGATACTACTTGGTATCCTACCTGTTCGCTTTCCTCGGCTGTCTGTTTGCCGGCCAGCCCTGACATGCATAGAAACTCGAGACCACAGGCAAATAACGTACACACGCCTGCATCACCGCTATCATCACCACCACCTCACACATGCATTCGTACGCCCACCAAGCCGTTCTCACTCGAGTCCCCTGAATTCCCTTGACCGTCGCGATCGAGAAAAGTGTATCTGCAGAGCGGTATTGCGAGAATGCGATGCCGCCCGATTGCAAGTCTGCCGAGGGGCCAGGGCTTGCCAGGCTGGCGGCCGATTAATTGCAGCGTTTTGCTTTTTCGGCTGGCGCTGCGGACCCCTGCAAGCTGGCTCCACCCGCGTCATAGGCTCTGGGTCCAGTCTCAAGCCAACCACCCCCAAAATCTCGCTTGCTGCAATTTTGCATCATCGGGCGCGGCTTTCTTTTGATGCAAGTGGCAGAACGGAAGGGGAAAGGGAAGGAAATATATAAAAAGAAAATAAAAGGTAGAAGAAACTCAAAAAGAAAAGAAGGCGACGAAGGGAGAAGAGGGAGGGCAGAGAAAAAAGAAACATCACAGGGTCCTGGTCTTGCTGTCTTGCTCTCTGAGGGTCAACCAGCCGACCTCACAGTAGCTTGCGTCCTGCTGGTCTTCGTGAGATCAAGGTTACTTGGTAGGAAAAAAAAAAAAATTATGAGCGGCCTGCCTGCCTTCCCGGCCCTGGCTTGCATTTTAGCACCTCGAGATTACCCTAGTTTCCCTTTCCCTTCGACCAGACCTGAATGAATTCCCTTTCCCTTCGGTGTCCGGTTTGATTGATTGATTGACTGATTGGGGCTTCCGGACTGGCGTCGTGAGATCGGGAGGCACATTACCTTGCCTGACATTACATTGCCTTACCTGACCTTACCTTACTTACTTTGCTTCCATACGGCTATACATACATAATACGTACATTGGACGTCCAGACGCACATACGCACATACATACATTATACCTGTACATTGCATGTATGTAATGTATGTGCCTGTACGTATCTGTTTCTGCACTGCAGCCTAGCAGAGACCTCCAACTGTGCGCGGTTCAATTTCTCTTGTCAACATCCTCTCTCTCTCTCTCACTCACTCTCCCTTCCTTCTCTCCCACTTGCTCGTCTGCCCGGGCAGTTCTCTCTGGAAGCCCCTTCGAAATATTACTTACTGCGGGCTATAATTCTTCGCGTTATTGCCTGATATTGCTTCTTCCGGCCCTCGCTCTTTCTTTTTCGTGATTATACTTACACCACAATACCGACAGACAGACAGCCAGACAGGACACACTTGGCCTGTGGGTAAAAGTAAGTGGGCTGCTTTTTTACTTTTTTGCAAATTGCTCCATGCTGCCCTTTGAATCTGCTTTTTGTTTTTTGCCTGCCTGCCTGCCCGCAGAAGCTCGAATTGCCTCCAAAAAGCAAATGGGGCCATTTCGAACAGGAAACCAAAAAAAAAACTTGATTTGGGGAAACTAGCATTTTCAATATTTGATTTTTCTTAATTTTTTCTTTTGAAACCGCTACTACGGGCGAGTGGTAGCCAGACAGCAAGTGAACGAACGCGCGAACGGGGTGCCTGTGTCTGCGAGAGTGTGCACCGGCCGGAACTGCCAGCTAGCTTGCCTGCTTGCTTGCCTGGAGGGACTTACTCCATCCACCTCGTCCGATACGGGTGCTTGGTTATAGCTCGCCTGCCAGCCTGCCTCTTGCTTTCAGCTTCTTCTGGACATTTCATCTATAAACGTCGCTCTCTTTCCTGCCCGCCTCGCAACCTCATCTTCTCTTTCCCCAACACATCTGCCATCGCGCTTGTTTCTACCTACCTACGCCTATACACACTTAACTTCACACACACATACGTATACACGTAACAACGCTCACACACGCCATCTTCATCTGCTGCGGCATTATACAGACAATAGTAGTAGTTGTATCGACACGGACACACAACCTTCTGCGTCGACATTTAAAAGCCTCTTTCGATATAGCGGATATAGCAGTTATCTATTGATCAGGACTGTACTAAAAGATCGGATTGCCCACTATATCGTCACATCACATCACATCATATCACTTTTCAATAAACAAGCATACGCATATATCGGCCGGGCCTACCAGAGGATAACTGGGTACTATTCGCTCGGATCGAACGAGAGAGAAACAAGTTTTGGGAAGAATCGACATCAGATACGACGACAAAGTCTTCCTGTTTGGTGGAAGATTAGCGCAGGCTGTGCACCACTTGCCTCATCGAAGGTTCTTAGTCGGTAGGTAAATCCTGCTTCCTCGGGTGATTTTATCGCTTGCCCAACGCAACGCACTTGGCTTTTCCGTTCTGCTAGTATTACCGTTGGTGTCTTCTTTGTTTCGGTGCTTTTTTTTTGTTCTTTCTTTATTCTTTAGACTCGTTCGTAATAGTTCGGGTTGGATGATGCTTCCTTCCTGGCTGGCGGGTGTTCCTGCGACAGGCCGTGGCCGTATGCCGTCATACTTTGGACGGGGCCTAGGAGATAGCTGCCGCTGGGAGTTTAATCATGCGGCTGTTGGATACTTGCGAGTATGCACCAGCGGACAAAGATTATACTATCCGGGCAGGCTGTCCACACTAACCTGGGTGATTTCGAAACGACCTAGGCCAGGCCTCAGGGAGCAGCATCGACCGATCGCCGGTCCCGAATCCACACAAAGACCCTGAAGGTCGCTGCCACCTTGACCGCAGCGTCTTGTCTTTCGTCATCGGGCAGATCGGAGGGTTGTCAGCCAGCCTCTATTATCTTGCTTGGTTGGATTTGTTTTCTTTTTGAGAGTTCGTTCGTTCGTTCGTTCCTCGTCTGC
Organism: Orbilia brochopaga; assembly: GCA_036872635.1. Classification (NCBI taxonomy): domain Eukaryota; kingdom Fungi; phylum Ascomycota; class Orbiliomycetes; order Orbiliales; family Orbiliaceae; genus Orbilia; species Orbilia brochopaga. The sequence goes on along the minus strand of JAVHNQ010000010.1, from coordinate 972,512 downwards.
TTCATTCTTCGGTCTGTTTTCCCTCGTGCGGGCGTGCGTAGCAAGGAAGAGGACGAAGGGGAAAGAGGAAGGCATTTCCCAGATTTCCATGCTTCATCATCGCTGGCTGTTCTAGCTTGCTGGGAAGCGGCGGCGGGCTCCTCCTCTACTGTCCGGACTCCTTGCGCGTCGATCTTGTACGGCATTTGGGGAAATGCCTCGAGGGGAGGGAATCTGAGACGGGCTATCCGAACCAGATTACATTCTTCGACGGTGCTGGTTCATGTACCGGAGCTTTCGAGCTTGGACGAGCTTGGGCTGCTTATTTTCTTTTGCTGCAGCCTGGAAGACATACTGCATCATTGTGAATTTCATCTGTTCAGTCGCGGCTATTTCCTTTCGATCTGCCCTGTTTCCCGTCTTGCTATATCTATATATATAGATGAAGGAAGAAGGGGAACATCTGGGGATCTTGCCATCTTTGCATCTTACTTAGCGAAGTATAAAGTTCAAGTAAGTTTTTCGGAGGTATCGAGAACTTCGATGGCCACCTTGGTCTTGGGGTTTTCCTTTTTCTTCCTTGCTCTGAATTCGATTATGGTTTCCTTCCCCCCCCTCTGAATTTACTTTATGCAGCCAGTACCGCCAGCCGGGCAGCAGGCAGACAAGCAAGCAAGATTGTGACTTCAGATTATATACTGAAAGCATCCACCCCTCTGCGGCAAGGTATTAAAACTGATCATCCCGCCGCCCGCCTGCACGTCTGCCTTTAAGAATCCTGTGCTTTGTTCTGTTCTGTTTCGGTTTCTGTTCTGAGAACCTGCCCGGTATATATCTCTGCCTGTCTGAACTCTATCAGGCACAGACGCTACTACATTACATACACACTTATATACTTCATCAGCGGATTATCATCCTTCATCCGCTCGTCTGCTAGGCGATCTGGTGTGAGCATTTTCCTAATTTTTCCTTTGTCGCCGTCGCTCGTTTCCTTCGTCTCCGTTATCGCGGGCCTTGTCCATCTGTCTGTCGGTCTGTTGCATGCTTCCGTCGCAGCGTCGGCTGCTTGTTTCTTGCTCTCTGTTGTGTTGTTGCACTTGGTTGAGTTGGGGACTTTGAACTGACCACCACGATTGTCAGGCACCGCTGCCCGAAGCATCCGGCTTATCATATAAACCATATATAATATATTTTATATATACAAGTATATTCGTATATATATCAGCCACCTCCGACCAGGACGAACGGGCCTTCTCCTTTCCTCTTCCATCAACCTCCTCCCCGCATCATTGACAAGTTGCATTCGGATCTCGCGACTATCATCAGCGCCCCTCCGCCTCGCCATCACGATCTTCCGCAGCATCGTCCTGGTAATCCGAACTGGACTCGACTCTACTGGACTACAACCTCTTCGACTTTATATCTCGCTCTTCCGGGCTCTCCTCTCTGATTTCGCTCGATCTTCTGCGATCGATCAGTGGACGATAGTTCCCTGTTTCATCTAGTATATCTATCCAGCATCGTCAGATCCATCCACATCCGCAATGGATCCGATAAGACAGAACCCGCCTCAATTCGCCTACTCGAACGGCAGCAGCGCTCAGGACTCCAACTACGGCGTTCAGTTCTCGAACCCGTGGAAGGGAGGCGCGACTCCTACATCTGCTGCTTTCTCGGGCTTGAATGCCACTGCCAACGATCTGGCTGCTCTCAACCACCAGCACCAGCATCAGCAGCAACAGCAGCCTCTGCGACATAACAGTGTGAACAGTGTGTCTCAATCCATCGAGCATCTGAGCTTGAACCTGCCAACTACAAAGGCATTTTCCTCACACAATGCCTATGCTACAGATTTCCTGTCGGGGTCAAACTTCCCGGCTACATATGCGGACACCACGCAGACGACAACGTCGCCCACTGCTCGTGCCCCTTATAGCGTGGTCGGTTTCAATACCTACGACCAGTCCGTCGCCCGGAATAACAATTTGTATAACACCCTCCCATCCTCCCTAGCAGAAGACCGGAGATTCTCTCATCCTGGCCTGCTCTCTCCCACTGCTTCTTCGCTCATGGACTCACCTTTGGAACCTCTGCGGCAAAGACATACGTCTTTGGTAGAATACACCAGGCCCGGCGTCAACAGCAATACCTATCATACTGCGGACACCCTGGACTCGGCCCGTGGGATGCTGGCTCTGAATCAGACTGCCACCCGCTTCACACCTCTGCACAATGGCCATCGGACCTCGAGTTCGGCTTCGTCCAGCAGCTACTATCCTCAGTCGACAACCTCGTCCATTTCGTCGGCCAGCTCGTATCCATACTACTCTGGCTCCATGGACTCGACTGGCACGGACCTCACATCTATCTCGGATATGTACGATTCTTCTCGACCCAACCTGCCTCGTCCCATGGGTATGATCCACAGCCAGCAGATGATGCACCATGCATCGGGCCAGGCCGCCATGATGGGTCAGTTCAGCAGCAGGGTTCAGTCCTCCGCGGCCAAGAAGCACAAGTGCAAGGTCTGCGACAAGAGGTTCACCCGCCCATCTTCGCTCCAAACGCACATGTATAGCCATACTGGCGAGAAACGTAAGTTCATACATTCAATAAAGTATCCTAATGTGTTGTGCACAAGGAGCTAACGTTTGTCCCAAATAGCGTTCGCATGTGAAGTTGAGGGTTGTGGACGACAGTTCTCGGTCGTATCGAATCTTCGCCGACACCGAAAGGTTCACAAGGCCCACTCCTCTGATACAGAGACCATCAGCAACTCTGGAAGTGTCTAAGCACACACCTCTTTACGCCCTCGTCTTCTCTTTCTCAGTACATTATTTTTTTGGAGCACCTTGGATTCCACGGCATTCCAGGGCATCTTTAACGACACCGCCATAATTAACGATCGCTACAAATAATTCTTTTCTGTACTATTCCTTTTCGCTATTATACGGGGATACAAAATAATTTTTTTTAGACGGCGGTGCATATTTTTTCTTTCACATCATCCTTCATCCAGTCATCAGCGGTAACTGGTTTTCTCTCGAAAATTCGAAACAAAAAAAATCGGTCCACGTTGACGTATCCCCGAAAAATACCTATAGCCCTAATTGTTACTAATGACCCCGATCGTGACTCCGATCGCTGGATACAATCGTTCAGATACACTTTTAACTTTTACCCTTCGGTGTATATTGTTTCCTGGATGTTCATGGGGAGTTTTCGATTTTATCATTTTTGTACACTACCCGCTGATTTGCTGGTTGTGGTGTTCTCACTGTTTTTTGTTTCATTTTCTTCTGTGTTTTTTTCCTTTGGTTTCCAGGCTAAGGGGGTGGTTTGGTTTTTTGGACTCCGTTCTCCTGACTTGGATCTCACGCCTTTTTGCGCTATTTGGTACCCAGGGAAGAGGTATCACTCAGAATCATTATTTTCCGTGGAGTTCGGGGCGTTTTTTCTCTCTGTGTTTTTTCTTTTTGCATTTTCCTGGCACGTCGCCCTCCCGATGCATGGCTTCTTCCTTGTTTTTTGTTGGCCCCCTCGTGAGGAATTTCTTGTATTTTTTTTCTCTCTCACTCGGAGAGGGATGGAGGCAAGTAAGCCGAGGGGCGGGCAGGTTGCACTAGCAATTGCCCTGCATTCTTAGATAGTTACGTAACGTACCTAAGGAGACATAGTATTATAGAGATGTCACTGCACGGGAATGAAAAGAATCTTTCTTGACAATTTCAACCACATCGTACATTAAAATTTACTTCACTGAACAATCGTGACTGGGCAAAATTGTGACTAGAGGGACAGGACATCTGGGACGACTAGTCAGTTACATATCGCACCTACAAACGTGTGGAGGGCGGGCTGCAGCACAAGTAGACTAGGTGTTTTTCGGCAGACGGATGGTGAAGGCCATGCGATGCGGGTGACGGCGAGTGGCCTGCTGCAATGCAGATGGATGCATTAGGGACTGAACGACCGAACGCGTTAACGAATAGGCAGAATGTATGCTATGCGAGGATGCAATATGTCTGCGGTGCGCAGCGGAGTTGGAGGCGCGGCTGCAGGGCATTTTTTTTCCCCCTCGTGCTTGTGTGTTCTTGGTTTTGGATGTGATGGAGGTTGTGCTTTTTTCGCTTGGGAAAGCCACACCTTGTTTCTACGACGGGTGTCGTGTATGTGAGACTTTGTGTTAGATGGATTATGCATGCACGTGCGGAATATATATCAGATACACTGTATGTATTCGGTTTGAGGTCTGTGTCGATTGGCCGCTACGATTTTGGTGAATTTTGTTCGGTTGGATATGTCCTATGCGGTTTGCATTTGATTTCTACGGGTGGAGGTCAAGTATGTTACACATGGAAAGTAGAGGCAAGAATGGGCGGATGGAGTTATGTGTTGCGAGTGTGGCGCGCGGAAATTATTGGATACGAGAGGCCGAAGGGATGGGTGTATATATGATACACTGATGCGGTGAGCTCAGCTAGGCAAACTTTATTGAGATTGGAGTGATTGATGTTGATTGTGTTATGCGATTTTTTGTCAGCAGATATTTCAGGAGACAGCGTTACTATCGAATACTATAGAATACACCATATCAATTGGTACCAGGCAGCGAATTCGCAATAGGAATCGCGATATCGGTATATAGGGGTATATCAGATTGCTCGGGCAGTATACAGTGAGATGATAGTGGCAAATCTTCGTATCCACGACTGAATTCGTCCATTGCTTGGGTACACATCATAGCTGCATTAGAGGCAACCCGAGACGACAATTGTCCCTGACGAGAATATATTGCTGACAACGAAGTGGACATATGTCTGTATGCATGCATTGTGCAATCTAGCATGCTAGCAGTAAAGACAGATTGAGTGTGGGGAATCAACGGGATGCGCAATTGCTAGCACTGAATTGAAATCGATTCAGCACATGGACTTCACCGCAGCGCTCCCGGTCTTCCCCGCTGCCTATCACCAACTGGCATATATTATACTATACTCCACATTGAACATACATGTACATCATTGCAAGGAAACTTATAATTTACCCGCTCGCTCGCTCGCTCGCTCAGCCATGTCCGCATATATCTGTATCTGTATGCTGCATTCGTCTATGGAGTCTGTAGATCTGCCAGCGAGGGCTGATCCTGTGGATGCGATTGTCATGTCGCGTGCTGCTGCCAACCAGGCCCCGTTATCCACGGTATCCATGTCCTGCGGCGAGCCGGTCAGGCCAGTCAGGTTGTGTGATTTGGGGCTTTGTATAAACCACCTGAATCACATCGTCATCGCGCAGGCGTGACTGTATAAGCTGATTTGTTCGCCTCATTTTTCTAGCCGACACAGCATGACAGACGCCTAACTAAGAATGTGCTGACTTGACTCTGTACTTGCCCAGTCGGCGTGAAGGGCCGATGGTGCATACTACACTTGGCTGCGCATGTAACCTACGTAGTATACTATACGTAGAATGACTATAATTATAGAGCGCAGTGGCAAACGAGACCCTTACGTCGATGCGGCGGACGTGCGCGAGCTCGCGGTGCGGTGTCTGTTCGCCAGGCAGCCATTTCATCTGTCTGTTCTGGCAATGCATCGGCAGGTCTGCGGGCTGGTTGGCCAGCAGCTATCTTCGGCCAGCTGCCAGAGATCGAGGTGGCCTGCGGTGCAGTGCAGTGCGCGCGAGAGGCTATAGGGCGAGTCGACAGATGAGGCTATGAGGTATGTACGTATCGGAGCAAAAACCAGATTTCGATATCGCATGCATGCATACATGCGCTATGTTCTGTCCGCCTTACCGGCTAACGGATAGTTTCTTGATAAAATACTACATTCGTGGTAACGTAACTGCAAATGCCGATTATGACAGTTGTGCGCAGCAGTCAGGAACTCGTTGGTTCGAGGGCTCGTTTCTCCTGGCGACGGAAGTATGCTCGGGTAGTTTTACAGACGTGCATACGCGGACGTCGACGTGCGTGGACAGCCATGATACATATGCAGGCCTCTAAACCTGCTTGGTTTTTTGACAGGTTTTGGATTCCACGGAGAAGTGGTGGTACATGGACCTTGTACATACTTCACATATACACCGCGGCTCAACCAAAGAGATATGTGCATAGCACTCAAAAATATCTAGATCGGTCTATAAACCCGTAACCCGCGATAGATCTAGGGAATGACTGGGTTTTCCAAGATACCACGGACTTAACAAGCGTTCTTTAAAGATCCAAAACGTGCCGCATCGAATCCATCTTGAAACCTGATAGAACGGCAGTCGGGACGACATTCAAAAGGTAACCTGCAGATAGTTCAAACTCTCGCGAAAAAGCAAGCCCTCGCCAAGTCTTGGACGACGTCATTCCGCATACGGCAGGTCAGCCAGCGAATTCTCCACCGCCGGGCGCACAGCAGCACCGCTTCCCATTGGCTTGGATTGCAAATGCGAGGCCAGCAAGGGTGAGGCAGCAGCGGTGGTTGTGTAGGGCCTGCACTGCAAGCCAAGTGCCTTTTCCCTGCTGTGCAGCCCCACTTCGCCCTTTTCTCTGCTTTCAAAGTGCACTGCGAAGGAAAAACTTGGTTTACAAAGTAAAGCGAGCGGTTTTCAAATACATCGGCAAACGGTGCTATTCGGGGTTGGCGTGCAGGCGTCTTATGCAAGATTGCAGTAGAGCAGTCTGATAAGGTTGCCTCGAAGCAGGTTTTCCCTCCCTCGCTTCTGCGGGAGAGATGCTGGATTTGGCTGCTCTGCATCGACGGTGTGTAATGGCAGTTGCAATATTTTGTCAGTGCTAAGTCGATGTATATTTGGAAGCTAGCTAGAGTAGCGCGATGGCAATCGTGTCGACGGAAGTTGGAGGGTCGACTCCCCGGGTTGGAGCTCTGTGGTTTCCGTCGATATCGAGCGGGAAGCTGTACGCGGGGTTTTGCTATTTATAAATCCGATACACGGCATTCGACAAGCTTTTGAGGCTTGAAGGCGCACTTTAGTTGCATGCGCACTGATAAGTGCTGATACGGAAACGGGGTAAAATAGTATAATATGATAATATAATAGAAATATGGTATAGTGCACTATAGCCAACTTTCCCATAGGTTTTGTCCGATTGTCTGCAGCACGATCGTACGAGGCACGTAATTATTGTTAATAGTATCAAGCTGCCATGGCTAACTAAACGACGATGGAGTTATCGTGACCATCTCGGCCGGGCCAGCGATTTCGATTTGAAATAGCATGCACGCGATCGGACGATGCGGTGCAGCGCAGGTGCTAGCTCGTCGACTAGCGAACGCGAGCGAGCTCGTGAGCTAAATATCGCGTCGACATCGAGTCGGAAAGTAGCCCCTCCATCCCTTCGAACATGAAACACCAGTGTCGCCTCGATCGGGATGCTTTCCACCTTCTGTTACGTTACTAGGTTCCTCATACGTGCGCAACTAGCATGCTGTGCGAGTAAGGCGCCTCTTGGCATGCGTCCATGCTGGGAGAAACGACGGAGGACCGAGCCCCTGTGTCCCCGGACACATATGGCGTCACTGTCCCGGGTCTGGAAACCGCAGTTGCTTCCCCTGGAATGCGAATACCGGACCACATACGACGTCTGGCTAGATGCTCCGTATAGCAGCCAAGTTTGCAGATTGCAATGCTTAATGTCGAAGTCCGGAAGCGTGCTCGGAGCGAACTGGGGTTTCAGTTGGCGATAATATAATATAACACACCGGCTTCAAAGTCGCAATTTCCGTTGTCGGGACCATCGACGGGGAAGGAGGATCGAGGTATCGTTGGAAACTGTCGAATCTGGGAGCTGCAACTGTCAGAACCTAACGGTAACCTTGGACAGCAGATAGCATACCTACACTAGCTACCGGTATAGTAGTACCCACCTCGGTACTTTAGAACTTTAGCACTGCGGTATACGTAACAGGAATCCGAACTAACCGAAGCGATATTAATGACGAACTACATGCTTAAAGTTCTCTCACTCCTACGAACAGCTTCTCGAATGATATACGTCCCTGTAGGATCATGACGAGAAACAAGCGCAAGCATGCACCTGGACGTCTGTTGGCGAAAAGGCCATGGATCCTACGGCCTTCCCTGTTGAGAAAGTCCGTTATATTCTGGCGCAGCACCCTGCATGCATGCAGGCATCGAGGAACCCGAAGAATTCGAGAGCGCTCGACCAGTACTTTTTGAAATATGCGCATGCAAGTATGCTAGTGCTAGTACTGGTATAGTACCGTGGTATCTGCCAGGGGCAGGGTACATGCCAGCCGACGCGACCACCCATTGGCGAATCGGTGGTATTTGTCCCTTCGGCCCGGGGTTGCATCTGCATATTCTCGCAACAGCCACAATTGTACAACCTGCATCGTTCGATGCAGACAAACCGTACACAATTAGCAATTGTGAATAAGCTTTGTGGAAGACGTTAGCAGGAACCCGGCTAGCGCCCGCTGGGGACGGGGTCTGAAACGCGAATTATCTGCGTCCTGCTGTGTCTGGAAGGCGGGAGTCGATTGGGTGTCGGATCGAGATAACGGCGTTTGGGAGATGCGCTAGTAACGTGATGTTGCATGATCGAGCTAGGTGACGCGACGGCTAAGTTGTAGGCACATGCAAGAAGTTGTGGATACTCGACCATCAAAGCGTATGCGCATATGGTTTCGAAGAGGGGTCGGTGCCTTGGTTAGTGGCTTATTATCGGTCCTGCAGGTGGGAAGTAGCGAATTTCTGGAAGCATATATCGCCGCTTCTGAAGGGAGTCAACGGGATGAGGACTCGACCTATAGGAACGGTGTGAATTATACTACTCGCGCTGTAAATTAGTGGTAAATTACACGCCGACCGCGACGCGCTGCATGACTCGTCATACTTGCTCCGCCTCAGTAAATGAGAGTTAGGCATCGATATATTATAAAGTCATATACATTGCGCCACATAATCTCGAATGTTCGCTGCATCAATTAGCGTATATCTGTAACAGTCAGTGGGTGCCTTGTGCGATACGATAAGTCAATATTGCAATTAATCGTACGTGGGTCAACTACGCTGAGCTCGTCGTATATGAGCTTTGATATCTCGATTGAGTGTAATTATCGTAATCTTACGAACATATTTATCCTAGAAGCGTATCGTACATCCTTGGTATATAGTGTACAGATACGGCAAAACATCGTAAATCTTGTAAGATAGCTAAAATAAGGGTTAAATTTACGTACTGGAAAGGACTTGAGAGGATCTTTCCAACCTCGGACGCAGCTTTGCGCTAGATTGGGTAATATGGCTAGCTCTTTGAGCTCAATGCCCCATTTGACAATACAACAAGGACAACTCCATCGACGACCCATCTGGATCTCCGAAAGTCGAGATTGATCGATTACTATACTTTGTACGGCTGAAGTCTCCTATGAAGCCTGCAATTTCAGAGTGCAGTGCTATATCTGATAGTCCTACGTTTAGTCAGCTTACATTTATACATGTCGTTATTAGTAAACATGCATTTGTACCGAAGGTCATGACTAATCGTACAGTTCAGCCTCACAATATTCATATTGAGTGGTTCCTATGGAGCCTCTGAGAGTTGGCTTGAAGGATGTCGACCCCTAAGTCTGCGGCTGGGAGCAAGAACTTGTGACTTTAAGGCAATAAATTTATCGTATTAGTTAACTTGGGGACAATCCACGTACATCTACGTCCTGCAGCTACAGACTTGAAGCTTGTGGAACGTGAGTTCTGCATTAAGTATCAGCTGCGGTCTGGATATGACTGCGTTCATAACAACAGTCTTCAGCCAACACGGTTTCAGCGTCTGCCAACTAATTCGACAAGAGTGCATCCCATGTACAAATCTAGCTCTAAGGGTAAAAGTAAGTAATCTAGATACTGCCTTAAATAATACAACCAATGACTCCCATAACTCCACTACCAATCTATATATTCTTCGAACACTCATGATCAACTCCCGAGTATGAAAATCGGCTCAGATCCACCCCGCCTTCGCGCATGCGGCCAGCGCTCATCCTTCTCAGCGAAATCCGTCCGATCAAGCACCCCTCTCACCATCATCCCCGCAACATCCCCATACCACGCCTTGACGAAAAGATACGCCGCCATGGAGATATACACATGCCCAAGTTTCGTCTCATCCGCACGATTATGCAGCGTCATAATCCACAGCACGAGCTTCAACGGTAGATCTTGCAGCCCGACACGTCCGTTTGCAACGGGTAGCACTGCCACTCCGCGGATGATACGTAGCGCGGCGTCGAGAGCGGCTTGGCCGGCTGTGGGTCGTAGTCTTTGAGGGATAGGGTCTTGTGGCGTCTCTACGACTTTGCATTCGGTTGCTAGATGTAGCCAGTGGCTTGACCGCCAGATGCCCGGTCCCTCGCGCTTGTAGATGGCGTCGAAGACTTCGATCGTTGTGATCTTCACACTGGCGATACCGCAGCGTCGGCAGCCGGTGAACCGCGTGTGGGGGCTAGCGTTGCAGCGGCAGCTGGGCCCGTTGGTGCCACCGCCATAGTCTTGCGCGCCGGTTAGCGGAAGCAGACAGTGAAGACAGTAGCTTGTGTACCAGAACTTCTCGTACACAGGCTCCAGGTATGTTGCTTCGTCCTTTCTACGTTCGTGGAGAACGTCGGCTGGGATGCGGAGATTGCTGAGGCGTGCTCGCAGCGGGGAGGGGAGTCTGTCCGCACGATTGGCGGGTTTGAGGCCGCATTCGGCGGCGAGAAAGCGGAGGGAGTGCTGGACGCGATGGCCAACGAGCCAGCGTGCGCGAGGGGTGCTGCTTAGCGGGTAATAGAGGCGTGTGAGGCCCCAGTGATTCATGTCGGCGTCTTCGGCAAGGTAGCGCTGTGCGCCGAGCTGGGTGTCCACGGACTGGTAGCGGCGGAGGGAGAGAAGGTCCCGTGGACAGCGGTGGTGGGAGCACCAGATTGTCGAGTAGTATTCACCCTGTGTGAGCTTGCATTTGCGTTCTTCAGTTTCGGACGGTGCGTATTTGAATTTGGCGGTGCGAGTGCGGTATAGAGATGGCGAGAAGAAGATGCCCGTGGCGCTGTCGAGGATGAGAGCCGACGGGCAGGAGGTCGGTAGACACAGCGGATGCGCGCAGAATGGACAATTGTGAGGACCGATTGTGCTTTCAGGGCATATCACGGGCTGTCGGTACAGCAATCGGGAGCTGATGCGGCGAGCGCATTCTTCTGGGTTTGTAGGTGTTTCTGTGTGCGTGTCTGGTTGGTCGACACCATAGGTTGGCCGTCGTAGATGCCGCAGACCTCTGGCGGTGAGGGAGAGGGTGATTCGGTCCCGGAAGGAAATATGCTGGATGATGAGGTCTATGATGTCCAGCGGTAGATTGAGAAACGGGCAGGATGAGTTCGCATCTCTCTCATGCTGGCTGGCTTTGAATGTGGTACTAGCATCTTTTGCATCCCTCATTGTAAGCGTTGACGTCGACATTGATTGAGCCTCGCGAAGTCGTTCGATTGGATTTGTGCATGAAGATGGCGCATGCAGGTCGTCGACATCCACTTTCGATATGTGAAATTTCCGGAACGCCCTCCTCAGCATATTCCTATTGCCGTCCTGTTCGCTGTTGAATTGATAATTCGTCGTAAAGGTATCGACCTCGTATTCCCAGTTGTGATATTAATTTCACCGCGAGGCACAGTACGAGGTATATATACCTCTTCGCCCAGCAGAAAATAAACGACGTACGCAGCCGAGCTCTGCGTAATATAGTCAATGCATAGATCATTCGAAAGCCCTGATACACATTGTCTTATATATAAGCATGACTAGCCCGCTAGCTTCGAGCTCCCATTCTCACTTCAAATCGAATTGTGGCACTCGCTCCACAATTTAAATGCATTCGGTCAACATGTCCACCCGGCTGACATGACACACGGCTGCAGCTGACGCGCCAAAACGCAGCACACTTGGCGTCGCTTCCTACACGAGAAACAAATGCATGTAAGCCTCAATCAATCCGTTGCGAGTAGGAATATCCCCGTCGTTCGTTTACCTGCTCCCGTAGCCTGCAGCCCTGCGATTAATGAGAGGGGTCCCGTTAGTGTCGTATGTAGTGGATAACTGTGCCACAAGGCCTCGTTTTTAAGATGGTCTGGATACGTGCCTATAGAAAAAAACCACATCTGGATTGTACCATTGCATTGCCCCGAATGTTTGCAAATACGCCAGTCGGCTAATAATGTTGCAATTGGCAGTACAACTGTACCAATCAACACCAATCTTCGACTCTTCCGACGCCGTATACGTGTATTTACTCGTCTTGTGAAACCGAGCCTATAAAGCCAAGCCCGCGGATCCTATTTGATATAATAAATGACCATGATGTTAATTTTGGGTGGATTTGTTTTCAACACATTATTTTATTAAAAGATTGACGACGATTGATAACGCTGATCGCCACCACAATACTGAAAATTGAAACATAGGATATTTAGTAGAATTAATTCCGCAATATTTACCAAAATCCTAGAAAAATGAAGCATAATGCGACAGAATTAGATCATATACAAAAATGCTGTATCTTTATTATAAGATTTTAAAATCAATCGATCAACCAGAATCTCATTCGTCAAAATCCTAAAATAATGCGTTAATGGTCTTAAATCTCGGCCGGAGTACTAGTTTGAACCCCTTGTTGACTACGTCAATTTTATCTCCTCGGCAGCTTCGTATAGATGAAGCTCCAACCCAGCACAACATCCCTCAAAGGCGTGATAGCATCGCCTCGATTTCTCGCGATCTTCTTCGTTGCATCGTCTCAGTGCCTCCCGTTCGCACCAGTATCAATCCTTCTACAGCATCATATATGTATCCGCTCTCCCTGAACCATCGCTTCCACCGATTGACATCAAAGTAGATATCATCCTTCTGTACCGCTTCGTAAGAAAGCAAACAGAGCTAACAGTCAGAGAAGTCCTAGCTATAGATGGAAACCCCATCTCCCAAAAGGTCCGCCCGGCACATTCCGATCGCCAGCGACTTTCACTCTATAATCTCTCGCCGAACAGAAGGATGTTACGTCCCGATACATACATATACGAAACGCACAAAGATGCAGAATTCACCGCAACCGGCGACCAAACCAGCGTATACGTATCTCCGGCTAGATATCTGTGGATACGGAAAGACGGCATGTCTACCATCCCATTCGGCCCGGCGAGATCCAGCCCTCGATTTCCCACAATCGCTATATATGGTTCATCTACTCTTCTCGTGGATTGTGCTCGAGTGTCCGCATGGGCCTCCCTCGAATGCACCGACGCGGATCGGATGGTTCCCAACGGTCTGCGTCGAGAATATCAATACCTTCTACGACGCAGTCGGACACAGCACTCTGTGCTATGGCTTGCCACGCACGACGGACCCATTGCCTCGAGAACAACAAAACGCACATACGGCACATCTTGTATACGTGGTGTGTTACTCACGGACAATCTGCTCGAGCTGCCAGCCACTGATTTGGTTGTGCACTCGATCCCGACGACCCGCGACGCGAAGCCAGTGAACGCCGGCGAATTAACCTTGACCAGTCTCATCGGGGGTGTATATTATTAAATACCCCAGCAGCGTCGCTGGCATATTCGCACAGCATCAGATACAAGACTCAGCAACCATCTCCCAGAGATCGGGGGGACTCGTCACCCCACTCATCAGCAACAAGATACGACAACAACGACAACTGGCCAGCACTTCATCCTGGGATCTGCCTGTACAGTTCAAACTTGCCGCCAGCGTAGAGTATACGAACTCGGATTATTTCGAAGCAGCTCCGCCTAGTATACGCTTTAGTAAGCTATCGCTACCCCGACGGACGAGATATATCATCGATAACCAGCGGCGACCGGCCTCCAATATTTTCTGTTGACAGGCCGGTCAGCGAAGCCCAAGCAAGTATGCAAATTCAGCAACAAATTCAAGCTGGATGTCGACCTATCGGCTCCGTGCCGTCTACTTCCGGGCCCGTCCGTGGTAAATCTACGGCTGGAGTGGCTGTGACAGCTGGCACTAGTGGCATATGCAGATCGTCGCTTCAACGGTGGATGTCCCGTCGGAGTGTGATTTTTCGGACCGTCAGACGGTATGACACCGTTTCGCCGACGTTGGTTTCTTAGTAGATGAAGGATGGGAGTTGGTAAAGAGGGCCGTTGATGCGGAAGGTAGCACGTATTGATACCTACCTAAATACTTATATATTCAAAGCGGACGATAGAACTCACTAAATTGCACTTAAGTCCGTGCTATCACGATAGATCTATATACGTACGCTAAGTTAACACACGGAAAGATGGACAGTGTAAACGTCCTGCGATAGAAATGCAACCTACCAGCTACATCTATCGACAGTATGCGCAGATGCTCAATTGCAAAATAAACAAAAAAAAAGAAAAAAAAAAAGGATAATGCTACACATATATCAGCCAATAACAGACAAAACATATGAATACAGAACATGATGGTTAATCAATAATGAAAAAAGACAAAGATTGAAGAATAATACACACACGCGAATGCAATGCCAATGACAGCGGAGAGGTAATGATAGAAGGATAGTAGACGCCAATTCTACCGCCAAATATGCCCATCAGCCATAAATCGCGTTCGCTCAAACCGGCCGTAAGCGTATACCGTCATAAAATCATAAGCAGCTGCTCCTCATCGCACCACTATCTCCTAGTAGGAGAGGTGCTCCTCCGTCGCACCTTCACCTCCCAGCCTTCTTCCCAAAATAGTTTCGACACCGCTCACACCACAGCTTCTCAGCCTCAAGATCAACAAGATACATCGGTATCCGCTCCTTACTCGACGTCGTCCCCCGCAAGCAATCCTCATGAAAGCCATGCCCGCAGTCCAGTCTTAACAGCCGGTTATGCGCATGGTCGTCCGAGGGGTCTTCTTCTGCGACGCACAGTTTCAGGGCGCGCATGGCGCAGAGGAGGTCCGGGCGGATGAAGACCTGCCCGGGCTGCACGCCGGCTCGCTCGCGTTTCGGGTTCAGGTTTTCGATCATGGGGTTTGCGAGGGCGGGGTCGGTGATTTTCGGCTCGGCTTCTTCGCGAGTGCGTTCTCTTTCTCGTTCTCGTTCCCTGTCTCTATCTCGTTCTCGGTCGCGGTACTTCTCCCTCTCGCGGTCTCGTTTCCGTTCAGGGTCTCTTTCCTTCTCCTTCTTGCGGTCGTCTTTGGTGTCGCGGTCACCCTGGTCGCTGCTCGTGCTGCGCGACTCGTAGTCCCGATGGTGGGATCTGTGTCGATGTCGGCGAGGACGTTCAGGCAGCTCCGGCTCCTCCTCGGCGTCCTCGACGCGCGGCTGCTGTCTCGACCGTATCTCCGCCCTCTCCTGCTCCAGTCTATCCAACCTTTCTCTTTCTCTTCGGTCCAGCTTGTCAAGCTTATCCCGCTCCTGCCGCTCCTGTCGTTCTCGCTCCAGTCT
Organism: Orbilia brochopaga; assembly: GCA_036872635.1. Classification (NCBI taxonomy): domain Eukaryota; kingdom Fungi; phylum Ascomycota; class Orbiliomycetes; order Orbiliales; family Orbiliaceae; genus Orbilia; species Orbilia brochopaga. The sequence continues at coordinate 957,064 of JAVHNQ010000010.1, read as the reverse complement.
CTCTTGTCTCTCGCGCTCCTGTCTTTCGAGCCTCTCCCGCTCAGTCTTCTCCTGTCGTTCACGCTCTAGTCTGTCGAGACGTTCGCGCTCCTGCTTCTCCAGCCGCTCCCGCTCTTGCCGCTCCCGCTCTTGCCGCTCGAGATTCTCGCGTTCGAGCCTCTCGAGCCTCTCACGCTCAAGTCGCTCCTGCTTCTCCCTCTCCTGCTTCTCAAGTCTCTCTCTTTCCAGCCTCTCCAATCTTTCTCGCTCCTGCCTCTCGATCCGCTCTCTTTCCTGTCTCTCCATCCTCTCTCGCTCCTGTCTCTCAGCGCGCTCTCGCTCCACCCGCTCCATCTTCTCCCGATCCACCCTCTCGCGTTCAATCCTATTCAGCTCCCGATCGATCTCCTTGAGCCTCAACGCCTCTTCCGGATCCCGCATCGTAGGCACACCCTCCGGCATCGGCGTCTTCGGCCTTGCAGAGCCCGGCGTCCCAGCTCTATTCGGACTATCACCACGTCTATTCTTCTCCTGGATAATCTCCGGCCGCGGGCGGGATCGTGACCTCATCCGCGACTTCGATCTAAACCGGCCAGGCGACGGTGAATCCCGCCTCTTCCGCGACTTGGCCCGCCGCGGCGGCGACGGCGAGCTAGGCCGGCTCTTGGCAACACTGATGCGATAGATCCGCTCATCTTCAGACACAGGACGCTCTTCCGGCGCGGGTGTCTGCGCGCGATACCGGCTCTTCGACCGATGTCGCCGACGGCGTTCGTCAAAGTCGCTGCGGTCCTCGGGCGCCTGGTAGTAGGAATAGCCGGACTCGTTGATCGGCTGCGATCGTTGCGGGGTGTAGTTGTACGTTCGTCCCTGTCGCGAGTTGGCTGAATGGACGATCGCGCCGCCGCCTGCTGAGCCCCTGCCGTCGCCGTATGTGTCGCGGTAGTAGCGGTCACCTTGGTGCACGACCGCTGGTGTTCCGTATCTGACGCCTGCGGTGCCAAGCGACCCCGTGGAAGATCTGGGTTCTCCAAAGGGAGTGGATGACGCGTCCTGAGCTATCGAGATGTTGTAGGCGCGGAATGATGGGTCGGATTCGATTGCGCGCGGGTCGTTGCGGTTGTAGGAGAAAGAGTTGGGTCGTGGTTTCGTCACTTTCGGTCTCGCGGGGTTAGCGTAGTCGGTGTTGTCGTAGCGTCCGCCGGGACCGCTGGGGCGGTAGGCCGGCTCGGCATCGCCGCTTTCGGAGGAGCTATGCCGGGAGGGAGGTGGACGCGCTTGGTGGATCGCTGCGGTGGTGGCAGGACGGCGGGAGGGGCCAGCATCGGCGTGGCTTGGTGTCTTTGTCGACGCGCGAGGGATGGTGCCCGCTGGGACGATGTAGTCTCCGGATGACTTGTAGTAGCCGCTGGGCGGTCGTCTGCCTCGGAAAGCTTCGGGGTCGTGAAGTGGATAGCCTTCGGTCGACACGGTGTCGTATCTGTCGCGACCTATATCAAAAACAAATCAGTCCACACGTATGGTTTCAATATATAGGAGAATGGATGAATCGATAAGATGTTGAGATTGAAAGAAGCCACAGGATCCAAGGAAGACGAAGAGAGAACACCATTCGAACCAAGAACCAAGAGAAATACAGCGTGAGCAGAGACATGCGCATAGAAGGTCGTCTAGAGTCGCTTCTGGTTTCGTGTTGAACCGTATCAGAGGCAATGGCCAAGCTCGGCCGCAGACGTACCTTCGTAACCCTGCATGAACTGCTCGTATGTCCTGCGGATCCGGTCATGCAAGTTTGCGGTATGACCCTCATCGTAGCTGAATCTCCGGTTCTGCGCTGCGAACGGCTGTTCCGATCTCGCCGCCTTGGACGAGTTTGTCGAGGACGACACGGCTGGTGAGGGTGGAGGAGGGAGAGATAGCTGTGTGGATGATGGTGGGAACGCGCTCTGCGCCGATTGAGGGGTTGGAGTGGCGGTGCTTGGAGTTCCCGTTGACAGCAGCGGGAACGGGCGGGCGTAAGCTCCCGCTGCTGCTGCGGCTGCATCCGTCGGCGGCATGCTATAGCGCTTGGATGAGGCTTGCGAGGGGTAGTTCACGTTGGTTGTGGGGGGGTAGGGGTATGCAGGCCATGCGTCAAAATATCCCATACCGTGAAAGTTAGGGTCTGTCGTGCTGCGAAGAGCTCCGGCGAAAGCGTGGGGAGCGCTGGTGCTGTCCGGAGCTTGGATGTAGTTGTAGCCGGTGTACGACGCGGTGGAGCCGGGGACTTCGGACGTGTAGTAGTGGGAGCCGTTGGGCCCGACGTAGAGGTGACGGGCGCCATCTTCCGGGTACCCGGCCGATCCTGTCGTCGAGGGGGCCGGGTGGGAGCCGATGTGGAAGTGCTGGAGGTGCTGAGCTACGTTGGGGAATTCATCTGGGTCGATGTTGATATCACCGAGCTGGGCGGGTGGCAATTCGGAATGGTAGCCGCCATGGCCGTACCCTGCCCCCTCGCGGTACGACGACATGGCGAGCGGACGATCGGGAGTGGCGAGAGGCAGCTATGGTGTGCTCCGGATCGATGCTGGACGGTGTGGAGTGCGGGGTCGTCGTTGATAGAGAGGTATGTATGGGTGGAGAGACGGAGGTGAGTTGGTGAGGAAGAAGAGGAGTCGGAAGCTGGTCAGCAGACGTATTCGGTGATTCTAGGAGAACGGTCGTGAGAATAGATCTAGGCTGGGAAGGAGGAGAAGGGAGGTTGAGCGTGTGGTAGATGAAGTTTTCCAGCTGTGGTGTCGTCGATGGGCGGTGGGAAGATTCGAGAAGCAGGACGTTTGAGATGTGTTGCCGGGCAGCAGCAGTTGACGTTGGCGGGGAGAGCGATGCTGCCAGCCGCTGCCTTCTATATGAACGTATCGGCTCCAATGACGTCGAACGGACTCAACAACCACCAACGGATGTCGAGTGAGTCTGCGAATATCAGACTGTACCGTGCTCGGCCGACTGGTAGCGAGGTTGGTGAGGTCGTGATTAGTACTCGAAAAATGCCAGTCGGCGAGGAAGTTGCGAAACTCCAGGAAGAGGTCAAATTTAGGTAGTAGTAGTAGCTCCGAGTGTAGCACTGTGCAGTGATTACTTATTATCGATCGCAGAACTACAGGAAGGAGCAGACGTTTAAACACGACGAAGGGTGAAAACGGTAAAAATAGCCCCGGCGGGCAAAAGTAAACTAGAATCGGCAACCGACATCAACTTGCCAAAGCGCAGAACTAGAAGAAGAAAATTTTCAGTTCACGGCCGCCGTTCGGGTGGACTCAGATCTTTGGGGAGAGAGAGAGCAGAACAGCCCCCTGATCCCGTCAGCCCTCCAAAAGCGCGCTGAGAAGTGGTACCTGCGTATGAGCGGGCCGCGTGAGAGATCTCGGGCGCCTGAGATTCCCAGGATGGATGGTGCGTGTGTCCTGGTGGTAGATAGTATACTTCGTATCATATATTATACGTTCGCCTCCGCTGAGATGGTCGGCCTTGGATGAAATAGCAATTATATTAAGGCTGTTGTACACTGCCCGGTCCGCCCTTGTCCCTATAGCCCAGTTAACCAAGTACCTGGCTAGCTGCAGAGTCATACTGGGGAAGGATGGACACTCACTCGACCTCCGAACAAACCCTCCGACAATATCACCGACGCACCTGCGAGCAGCCAAAGATCGAGATGAGGATCGGTTTCAGGACTCGAAATCGGATGAGAGGACGTGCTCCCGTGATCGTGATATCACTTCGCCCGCCCCATGACGTTTGCGTCGCTTCGGCAGAGCTAGCCAGTTAGTTCGTTCGACTGGTACCGCCGCCGGTGGGGCTGATGCTAATCTTGCAATGCTCCACAAACTAGAGTGCGGGCCCATCTCGTATCATCGTATTAAAAGAGGAGGCTCTTATTCAGGTACCCATCGGAAGCGGGGCGAAGCGACGAGATGCGAATCAGTAATTCCTCCATCGCGATGCGATTCGTGCTGACGTCTCGCTGACATGACAGCCTCTTCCGGTCTGCACTTCCACTCTGACTGGAACCTGCACGCTCGATTTGAATGTGTTGCGCCGTCGTCCCGAGGCAGCTGATCGGCGCGAGTACCACCTGCCGCCGATTACATAATATTCTCTCATTATTCCCAGCATGATATTCTATATGAAAGAGCCTGGTTTCCTCGATGGAGAATGATAATTTAATGCGCCGTGAGTAAATTATCAACCCGGTGCTGTCGATGTCCGCCATCCGCCGGCTGTCCTCACAAAGACTGCGCCTTCCCCAACGTACGACTTACAGTGCACTGAAGCATACACATGCATGCTGCCAATATCGATTTCTGTCAAAGCAGTGTGCATGAATTAAGGATCTAGCCACGCTCACAAGGTCACTCTCACATGCACCCCACGAGATTTATAAACCTATAAACTCTCTGTGGACTCGTATAAATACCCACTCAACTGCCCAGTCGCAAGAAAGCCTGACGGCCGCATGATTGTTGGATTTCTGCCACGCAACGCAAGTACTGGTCGCCGTCGTCTGCGTGACCACCGGGCTTCGCCGCTCTGGATAGTATTATCTGTCAATATGGTCTGATCCTCCTGTCCACGTTTGCTTACTAAGGGGGCTTGACCCAAGGATTTTATGCTTCGAATACAGCCTCAGACTCAAGGAATGATAGCTTTCTAACAAGTAAAAGATGACCTACAGCGAAAATAAGGCTTGCCTTCAGTCAGGCGTTTTCTATCCTCATGTTTGTCAAGTAGCTAGAAAGTTCGGAAGCTTGGGATCTTCGAGGATCAGTGTTACTATATGACATTTCAACAGAATGGAAATCAATACATGTATCTCCGTGTTTCGAAATTTCAGGCACAGTTACTGCACTGCCATACAATCTAGTTTATCAGATGCGTGACAGCTATGCACAATAACTGATAAGGATTTGGATCGGAAAGCCTTGTGTCACGAAATCGATTCCTACATCCATCCACCCTCCATATGGAGAAACCCCAGCCCGTATCCTAATTAATGAAATACGAACATCTACCGCACCCCAGAGACCAACCCATATGGCCATGCAAAGATCTCGACCACCAAAACGAGTTAGGAGACCAGTATATCGGTATCTTTAGTATCAACTATCCGTATTCGAGATGAGTTTCTCTCTTAAGATCTTATAGATAATGTTATGAAGGTTATTCTTTATTAGGGATAGAAGAGTAGACAGTACTAGTAGACTGACCCCAGAGAGCCGATGTGTATGCTATAGAGTAACACTAATAAACTGTAGGGTGCTGTAGTAAGTAAAATAGAAATAATTTCCTTCCAGTGCACTTCGCGCGTCCCCCGGCCCCCACCGACGTGTGGTTCAGCCTAGCTACGAGACCACTATATCTGCTATATAATAATATGATCTTCGATATGTATGTATACTAAAATCCCAACTACCGCGGCCAAGGACCGAAACAACCAACGGTATCAAGCTGATGAACGCGACCAGTCTCCGTATCCATCAACACGCTATTGATCGCCAATATCTGCCCCACCGGCGGCGTCCTCCGAAATTGATACTTCAACCTCTTCGGATAAGACTGCACCCCAATCGTCCCGCGAACGCTATACCGATCCAAGAACCCGTACGAAAAACACACAGCAGAAGGCCTATCCTCCCTCCAAAAAGCCTCAATCCACGTCGTCGCGGAGTTATCACCTCCCGTTAACTGACGACTATGCACAAACCAATCGATTGCCGCAACGCGCACATTCCGCCCGCGCTCGTTGGGCGTCCATACCTGTCCGTACGTCACGAAATCGTTCGCGCTAGGCGGGATCCAGTAGTCGCTCCACAGCGGCGCTATCGTGTGTTTCGGCAGCGTGGTTTGCTGGCCATAGTGTGGTGGGGGGACTGGCAGCGGTTTGTTCGGGGTAGTTTTGAGATGGCAGAACGGCTCGAAGGAGACGAAACCGTCGATGGAGACGTATATTTCCCGTTGAGACTTTTCGAATATCTTGATCGGGAAGGGGAGGGTTAGTTTTGACCAGCCGTCGCTTTTGCCTTCGCTGAGGTAGGTGATGTCCTGCCATTGGCTGCCGATGAGCTCAGAGCTGCCGCGGTAGGTATGCCCGATGGAGTCGGGGAGGTAGACGAAGGGGCTGGGCCAGTGCCAGGGTTCTTTAGCGCATGCGGGGAGGTTGTTGTCACAAAATATACTGTCGCCGCTGTGATAACTGCCAGTGCGGGCTTAACATATAAATGAATCTCGTTAGTTATTCAAGGATCTGAGAGCTTTCAAGTTAAGCTTGTGAATTACCCTTCAATTGCTTGGGCTTTGACTTCGACCCCGCAGCATCAGGAACAGACAAGTTGGCAATCTGCGGTGGCAGCTGCGCCAGAAACCGTGGAAGAGCCAAACCGCCTCCAGCTGTTGAATCCGCGGCATTGCACACCGCAGGAGCCGTTGCGAGAACAGCTAGCACCCATGCAGGAAACATCTTGTGGGTGTTATAAGATAGATATATACGAAGATGTGCAATACTTGAACCGGCTGGTGATAGAAATAGAAGAGTACTGTGATCCTCAATGTCGAAGGATGCTTCGATCAGTATGCTCAGGGTTGGTCGAGCTCATGAAGATGTATACTGTGAGGCCGGGACGGTGGTATTTATAAGCATTCACTCATTAAGTATCTGTGAGCGAAGTACCAACTGTAAAGCTGGAATACTGCACAGGAGGCATGCCATAACGCTACGTATATCGCCGGATAGCGGATTCGTCGGTATTCTCTTGCGTTGGCGGTGGATCTTGATAGTCAGATGAGCGGACGCCATTTACTCCACCTATATTGACTTGTTTAACAGCATTTGCATGGACTTGCAACGTGCATGATTGAAAGCCTCCAAAGCCCCATCTAAATCGTCAGCGCCGTGATCACCCCACTGAATATCAAAGCATTGGTTGCAGACAGAGCTGGGAAATGGAAACTTCTAATGTCCAAAGCGAAGGGAGAGAAGAGATCCGCCGTCCTGCATGGAAGTAGTAGTGTACATGTACATGATATGATTATGTAAATTCGCCGCGGATAAGAAAGGTTACGGTATGGGGCCGATATTCTGCATGTACATGTACGTCTACGATTACAGACATGTCGGTAGACTGTCACTTTGAATAACTAATCCTCATTAAGATAATTGAGAGAGAAAGTCGTAAGACAACGGGTCTGGTTTACGAGACAAAAGACAACGCGCGATGGATTCAACAAATGAAATCTTATGATCTAGAGACAAAGTGCGCTGTGTACACGTATGGGGACTGCATGTTGTAACGTTATCTTTTGGTCTAGTAGGCCATATGGGGAGAAATATCTTGATCCTAGTACCTGGTAATCAATTGCCGATGACTTTTTGTCTGGAATCCAGGAACTCTGAAGAATCATGTCAGAGAATATGAAGATCGATGAGACCGGTTCAGCTCGCTTGCCAGGCTTTTCAGTGCACTTTGTAAGTATCATGTACGTAACTGCATCTATAACGACTTGAAGGGCCGAGTTCACAAAGGTGTTGTCCCTCTGATAAGAGACAGGAGATTTGATACTATCTCGTTACCTATAATACATGTTGTGTTAATAATCAATACATTTTGCCCCGCTGAGTTACGACCGATATGGAACAGCCGTTTTAAAAGAAAGACGCCGTAGGTGGGGTACAGCTAGCTTTTACGTAGTTACATGTATACAGTTGTGCCGTGCTGACAATCAGGAGGTTCCACAGGCCGCAGCCTCGACGCATTTGACATGGATTTCATGTCTCGAGCGGGGCGAAAAAGTAGAATTATTAATAGCTTTGTTAGTTAACTATCAGATTGAGGCCCCTCTCCCCAATCCTGCTTTTTACATTCCACAATATATGAGCCGATTAGAATTAACTTGCATTAATAGCGTGCAATTTAATCTGTGAACCTGATATATATGGTCAAATCCGTTGCATTAATACTGTGACATTGAGAGGTAGATCTAATCCACTAGGAATCGACTCGTGCCCCCAAAATACATCAAGTATGACCACCTTCAACCAGGACAATGCGGACAGGCTCAGGCTGCTCGCTCAAGCGTCAGATAAAAGTGCCGACGACATGACCAGTGGCAGGGCGTATGCTCCACGTCGGTATGCAGTGCAACGCCCAAGCTTGACGGGTGGATCATTGCTTTGACCAATTTAGTAATAAGAGCTCAACTTCCGAGGCTTGCATAGAATCAACGCCAAGATGCAGGCAGGTTCGTGCATTCAGACGCAGGATTTACACATGCAGGTATGGATACCTCACCAGGCCGGGTCAATTGACCTTCTATTCGTGGTGCTGTGCAGATGCGCACAGATCCACAGAAATCCAGCTACACACGAGTAACCTAAGACTTGCCCTCCAGATATCATTGTGTACAGTTTTCGAGTCTCAGTACGGAGCGCCCATCACCGGGATTTGCCTCACTTCGGAAGGGTAAGACGGGAAGATACCCCGCTTGTCGGGCTCTAAGTTCTCCAATATGGAGTTGCCAGGACGTACGGAATATAGACACGCAAAATGCAGTTAGCCATGTAATATTCTTATCTCCGGATGACTTGTCCCCTGACAAACAAAGAGGGGTCGTGCTGAGATGCATTTGTGCATCCTCGCCCAGGCATTGCGCCACATGTTAGCATCCAAATGCACAACGGTTGTCGGCAGGATGCGTATGCCCTGACAATGTCTATCTTCTCGAACATGGTGAAAAATTTAACTTTCATGTCAGCGGGTCGGCCCGGTAAAGTTTATTCCTAGGCGAAACTCAATTTCTTCAGACTATCATGAAAGTGTCGTAGACTTCCATGAATCAATTATCTCTAATCTGAGTTTGATTTCGCCATCCAAGTAACGCTATAGCTAGCCCGTCCGATAGCAAGAAACATCCTTCCTCGCCTCCATCTCTCCGTCGCAAGCCTGCCACGAAGAACAAACTGGCTCACCATTTGTAATGCAGTGATTCGCTTAGCAGACACGTCGATAGGTGATGTGCAAGCGAAAGAGGGCAAATAATCTAGTGGACCCACTTCCCAACTCCCCGGATTTCCGATGAAATGAGTTTAGTGTAATAGTTCAAGTATGCATGCAGAAGGCGGTATATTGCTGGTCCCGAGACTAATATATTGCCACATTAGGGTGTTGCTGTATATAGGAGCGGCTCGAATTCGGGAGAGGGGCTGAAATCACAACCGCTTTAGGCAGATATGCGCTCACGGGGTCTTGAAACCTTGTTTGTAGCTACTATCAACTTGATTCTTGAAGAAAATATCGCCTGACTTACCGCGTATTTCGATTCGTTAGCAGTGTACATGAATTGATGTTCAAGTTACAGCGGCGAGTTGGAACTGGTCGTTAATAGTTGAGCGTTCTACAAGTGGCCATCCATGCATTTACCGCTTTCGAATCCCGAGAGAAGCCGAAAGGCAAAGATGCAGCAGATTCCTTCATGTCTACGCCAAGAGACTTACAATTCGATTTTCGCTACTCTCGGGGTTGGTTTTTGGCGTCGAATTCAGCCGTGTCTAGCGCAGTCGTTAATATATCTGGTAGAGCTCATGGCGTTCTGCTTGGTGGGGCAAGTCATTTGGCTGACCGTCAAATGACAACCACGTCAATGCAATAGTGCCCCTGTCAATTTTGATAGTCGACCGGACGCCCTAGCTATCCCGATGCTGAGCCTGTCGTATATGTATCCTGCACTACCGGGTCGGCTAAATCTACTTCGTTATTCGCACACGCATGGAACTAATATATATATTGAAAGGGCGATGTCGACATGACCATGCTCGATTATGCACGAATTGAAGCCATATCCATGACCAGGGGAGGCCCCAGTCTCTGAGACCTCCAGACTCAAGGAGAGTGCTTGGTTAATGAGTAGAGTTAGGCTACCTGAACGATGCTAAATTTCCGTCAATATTAAGACAGGGAGCGCTCTAGGTATGTACCCACGAGACAGCTGCGTGAAGCTCACGGCTTCATTTACAAAACTACAGTTTATATACCGCAATCGTGAGAAATCTGCTTTGTAGTAGACGTATATCAAGCTATTCTGGATTCGGGATATGTTCAAGCGGGGTTGAGAGACCTCAGAGGTATCCTAGACCTTGTTCCAGGGGCCTAGGCGCAGGTAATGATCATATGGAAAGCTTGTAGGATTTAAATTACGCGGGCAAGCATTGAAGCTCGGTATCCAAATCTTTAGGAAGACTGTTGTCTCGTGGCCCAGACGTACCTGCCTGAGGTCGGCCGTTCGGTGTACGAGACAAGGAAGACCGGCTCATCCCAGATTTTGACACTGCAGTATTGGACCCTGACGCTATTTGTTGACAGAAGCTAGAGGCTTGAGTCAATAGCTTGAAGAAAACTCCGGGAACGCAAAAGGTTAGATCATATTTCTGTAGGTTAAGTAACTTCATGTGTTGAACTAGCAGACTGTTGTGATTTATTGAACACATAAGAATATAAATCTAAAGGAATTTGCAGTAACGTGGAAGCCAAGGAGTACAGCAGTAATGTCGAAAATACCTACGTTGAACTTAAAATCGCACTAGTGGAGTCCAACAAATCCAACCTGCGTGGAGACTTTCCCTCGTAAATATAATATTAAGGCTGTACGAATTATATTCTGACGAGATCTATACTTCGTATTCTTCCCATACGATATGTCAGTGGCTTGTTCTATTATAAAGCCTATCGATTTAAATTATATATGATATCATTAATTAGCCCGATTGAATTTGTTAAGGTGATGTTTACGCCTGGAATCTACGACTGCATTGAGCTTGGGGCTGCTTCAAAAAGGTCGCTTCGGTGATTTTCTCGATCAGAATGATGGTTCATATCTCTAGTTCCTAGGTATCCCACATGCTGGGTCCTGGGAAGTGCAATACTAGTATACTATATACTCAGTATGAATGGGTGTTAACTTATATTTACGAGACATGGTATTGCTATCATTCGGATACGAGGTTGGTGCTGTCGAACGAGTTACCAGGTCTGTTGTATTTTTTGTGTTGGTCCATCGCCAGGGTCAGCCAAGCATCTTCGTTTATCGCGTCGCCGAGAACAACGTCCACCTCATTCAAAGCCTAGCCACCTGTCTCCATCAACCGTCGATATCTACATCCGTCTAGCCCCTCCTCTACCGGCGCCACCCAACCGCAAAGTCAAGATGAATGCCGAGGAACGTGACCTCCAAATTCACCCCATCGTCCCGGAGAATGTCGTCGCAAACTCTAAAGTCAGCTCTCACAATCCACCCCCACAGCTTCCAGATAGCCCCACTAACCTGGCCCGCCGAACAAACAGACAATAGTCGACCTCCACTCACTCTCCTCCTCGCTACTCGGCATAGCTGCCGGAGTTCTCGGCCTAGAATCCTACTCTGGCTTCCTCTTCTACCTCCTCGGCACGCTATTCGTCAGTTTTCTGATCATAACTTTCCCGATGGGCGGCAAACCCAATGTATATGTGCGGGGCGGCTGGAAAGACGTTGCTCTGGCAGATGTGACAGGCGGGGTTATGGGATACGTACTCACCTGGACTTTGTTCTTTGGGCTGGTGAGGGTGTAAGCCAGGCCAGCTCAGCATGTCGGCGTGTATCTATATTGCTCTATCGGTGGAGTTACGGATGTTTAATTGAACCATTGGATCTAGACGCATACGTAGCCCTCGGGCCGCAGGCGGTCGCTTACACAATGACAAGCCTACATGGATAGCGCATATCCGCTAGGGCTGGGATTTCATGCCATATGATATTCGAGCCTATGTGATACTCGTACCCCAGATGAGATGCCGTATTTGGCGTATTCAGACCATCTAAGCTGTTGTCTATATTAATGGTACAGAGACTCCCATTATCTTACAAGTGGTGCGCCCTCGTCTGCACATCTTTAAATTAAGCAACGGTGATGAACGTCCGCTTCCTCTTGCCCCGTTTCTCCTCCTCCTCTGCCTTCTCAAACTCTTCAACGTCCAAGAAACCATTCTTCCCCTTTTCTGCCACTCTCTCCTGCACATATCTCACTCCTGCTATATTGAAACCCATTTCGTCTTTCTGCCGCCTCAATCCATCCTTCAAAGCGCTTCTTAAACCCTCCAACAACACTCTCATCCGCTTGCTCGACACGATACTTTCGTGATGCGTCTTTAGCAAGAAGAAGACGATTCTGCATGTCAACGGCATGTTCCATTCACGCTTAGCCCAGATCTCGAGAATCCTGAATAGATCCATAACCCGATCAAACGGCAGCACGAGAAGGGCGTCCTGTAGATGACTCGGTTGGATTTTGGATATTGTGTCGAAGACATATTGTTCTGCAGGTATATCGTTAAAGGCGCGGAAGATAATATTTCTTTCCGGCTTTAGAATTGCCGCCGTGGGGTTCGCCGCCTTCTTAGCGTCATACTCTGCGATGGCATCCAAATCGGCAATAGCGAGATCCAAGGCCTCAATTATCCGCTCGCCATCCTTGAGGGTTTCCATGGTTTGTTTACCGGCGCGCGAAGATTCTGGCTGCTCGGAGTCTCCGTTAAGGTTGGTGTCTTCAAGAGATTTCGTCAAATTGCTCTCGTAGAGTTCTTCCAATTCTTTTTCGCGTTCCTCCTCAAGGAAGATCTATTATTGTCATATCAGCATTCTGTATTGCTGCAAGACGGGGGTAACAATGGGCATTTATGTACCTGGTCGTCCGTCTCTTCCCAAATCCTGATGCTCTTGTCATGCCCAGCGCTGACAACTAACTGCTCGCCTCGGCCCTTGCTAACCGCCATGGCCCATACCTCGCCAAAATGGCCCTCCATCTTCATGATGTTCTCAAACTTATCGCCATCCCAGTACTTGAGCATACGATCCTTGCTAGCCGAGAAGAAATTGTGTCCAGTTTTCTCAAAGCCGACCGCCATGACGCTGTCCGTGTGGGCGAAAAATGACTTGTGACAGTCACCGAAATCGAGGCCCCACAAACGAACATTCTTATCTGCTGAAGACGTGATTATGAGTTTTGAGTCCGAGGAGATATCCATTGCCAGTACTGGGAGCTTGTGGCCATAAAGATTATGCAGAAGCTTTAGAGAATCCGTGAAGAACACCTTGACGGTGTTATCGAGTAAAGCCACAGCGAGCAACTGGCCATTCGGAGTGAATCGCAGCGATAGGATATCGTCATTTAGTTTCAATGTGCGAGTGTGAACAAGTCGTAGCTTCGCTGTCTTCCGTGTAGTCCCGAGAACCTCTTCTTGAACGATCTCAAAGTTCCAAAATTTCGCAGACTTGTCGGCGCTGCCGGTTACCACACTTCGGCCATCAGGGTGCACGTGCAAAGACCATATTTCCTTCTCGTGGGCCTGGACCGTCTCAATCATAACGGCCGAGGCGACATCGAAAAGTTCAAGTTCTCCCGATTTTGTGCCCACGACTACGATCTTGTCGCCTGGGAGGAAGGCACAGCAAAGCGCGTACCCGCACTCAAACGTTCTCACACAACTGCCGGTTCGCACATTCCAGATTTTGAGAGAGCCACTGGAGGCGGAGGCGAGCAGTGAATCATCAGAGCTCAGAGCCAAGGCACGGACATCTGTTCGGTGACCCGGCAGCTCAACAGAGTACAGTTTCGAGTACTCCGAGATGGCTGCATCTTTCGATGTCGCATCTTTGCTCTTTTCTTTCGACACCGGGACGTCGTAGAGCTCCAGCAGGTTGTTTGTGCAAGACACCATCAGCTGCATCGACTTTGACGACTTGCCGGTATGCGCCCAGTGTATTGATCGAGCTTTCCCCGGTGTTCTGATGAGAGTATGCTGCACAAAGATCTCCGAGATATCCAATTTCATCGACTGTTCCTCCATTTCGACATCATCCCCTCCATCCTCCTTGCCTTTGCCCCTCTTTCGCTTTTTCTTCCGGTTCAGGACTTTCTCTCTCTCCTTTTCGTTCCTCATTTTGAAGATTTCGACTGATTTATCCGACCCGTTGACCGCGAAGAACCTGCCATTAGGATGCCAAGATATCGTGTACGGTCGATCCCGGCTATGTCTATGAGCGACACCTAATTCAACGATCCTGGTAACCTCGTCCGCCGTTCCAGCAGTCACAATGGCTTTCCGCTCGATCTTCCAGACCTTCAGTTCCCCATCGTTACCCGCAGTGACAGCGCCCTCCTCGTCCGCGGTAATGCCAAGAGCCCAGCATTCGCCAGTATGTGCGACGTGAGTTTCCACGCAATGCTGACTTGATAGATCCCATAGCTTTATCAAGGTGTCCTTCCCTGTCGTCAATAAATACCCGTTCTCTATTGTTGCCTGTGGTACCACATCGTCTGGAAAGTCTTCAGCCTTGAAGTGCAGAAATTCGAGGCCTGTGACCTGATCCTTATGTCCGCGTAGTTTGAATAGTCCTACCTCAGCGATGAGGTCCCACACGATAACATCGGTGTCTTTCGAGCCGCTGGCGAGCCGGGTGCCGGAAGCGTCGTAGGAAAGGGTAGTGATCGCAGATCGGTGGCCATTGAATGTAACGATGATCGTAGCCGTTTTCGAGTCCCAGAGACGGATCGTGCCATCTGCATGACTTTAATCAGCATTAGCCGTTGAATAGTTCCTGCGCACCGCACCGTTTGATTGAAACCAAGCGATTGGTAGACTACGCACCCAACAGCAAAGATATCTGGGTCAGTCCTGCTCTGCTTGATGCAGGTAACCTCAGACTTGCAGTTCGTATCCCTCCATCTGGCGACCAATTCGCCCTTCTTTACATCCCACGTTAGGACTTCCTCGTTGGCGGGGACTATCGCATGGCCGGCGCTGGTATTTCGCGACGCCGAAGTGGCCTCGAGGTCGGGCGTCCAGATGATATTTGAACTAGCAGATGCGATTACACCGAAGGATCGCGATTGTGCGAACCGGGCGTAGGATTTGACCATTTCTCAAGGCGTTTTTCGAGTGCTGGAGCCTGTGCGACAAAAGAATTGTTTTAGCGGCGCTCGTTTGCGAGTCGCGAGAATTTTTATGCGAACGGCGCGCACAAGGACCGATGCTGAAATATGCTGTGTAACAAGCGCATTTCTCAGCACTAGTGAATGTGGGGCGCCGTCATCCTCAGCAACACCAAAGCTCCAACAGCGAGCTTGACAAGCTCTCCACCAGCCGAGCTTCGTCGTCGACATCATTGCCCGTCTTTGTAGATACCGTCAGTCGCGATGTTGCTCCTCGAATACCACAGCTTGCTCATTCACCAGATCCTCACCGAGAGGTTCAACGGGTACTTGCTCATTCAGCGCCACATGCTTATCGCAAGCATAGCTAACATGTCTCCGTTCAATGGTCGTCTAGCCCCACACCCGCTACAATCGACCAAGTCATCCCGGACTTCGACGGCGTCATCTACCACATTTCCACCCCAGAATCGAAAACCAAGATCCTCGTCTCGCTATCGATAAAATGCTACAGGGACTTGTTGAAGTACGGCGCTCAGGATGTTTTACAGCGTGAATATGGAGGCCTGATCGTCGACCCGGAGCCGGGTTACGACTTCTCGTTATTAGTGGATCTGGAGGCCCTTCCAGAAGAAAAGGGTATTTCATAAGTTTCCAGTCCCAATGATCCTGCGGGAAGTGCAGCTAATGCTCAATCGACAGAGCAACGTGATGACCTGATCCGCCGCGTCTCCCTCCTCAAGCGCAATGCCATGGCCGCACCATTCGAGCGCGCGTTCGACACGCACTACCACCTCGCTGCCGAATCCTCTAAGTTTACCTCCGAGTCTGCCCCGTCCTCCTCCGACACAGAAGTGATGGCCATCCAATACCGTGATGAGGAAGCAATTTACATCAAACCATCCCACGACCGAGTCACCGTTATATTCTCTACTGTCTTCCGAGAGGAAACGGACCGCGTCTTCGGCAAGGTATTCCTACAGGAGTTCGTGGATGCGCGGCGACGAGCAATTCAGAATGCACCGCAGGTGTTGTACCGTAACGACCCCCCATTGGAGATCCGAGGTCTGCCAGGTGTGAACGATACAGGGGCGGGAGATGTCGGATATGTTACCTTTGTGCTCTTCCCCAGGCATTTGAAGCCCGAGAGAAGAGACGAAGTCATTAGCCATATTCAGACATTCAGGGATTATTTCCATTATCACATTAAGGCTGCCAAGGTATGTCAATGACTCCGTCCATCCTATCTTCGTACCGCAAATCTTACTTACTCGCATAATAAGGCGTACATGCATTCGCGGATGCGGAAGAGAGTCAGCGACTTTCTCAAGTACCTTAACAGAGCCAAGCCGGAGAATGCGGAGACTGTTAAGGAGAGGAAGACGGCGAGTGGGCGGTCTTTTAAAGTACAGAGCTAGATTATCTGGGCTACATTTTGTTCATAGCGCCTCTTCTCATTCGCCGATCCCAAGATTCCATATATCCACGCTAGTCAGGACAGTGGGATCATATAACCTAGACTAAAACAATTATCCGAACATTCAGACACGATGACAAGCGTGCATTCATATATATGAGATCAGGAATATTGGGTATACCTAAGCCCTCGTATACATATCCAGCATACGAGGGGAGAGCGGCGATGTTATCAATATAAATTATTGAGATATAAAGGGTCGAACCAAGGGCGGTCTATAGATCGATATATCTCACAGGTAACATTATTCGCATTACCTATGCCATAATGTGATACCTTGAATTCATGAATTGCAGTACTCGTTGAAAAACGGCGGAATAGAAATTTGAAATAAACGCATTACAAAGGCTCCTCAAGTGCTGTTCCAACCCTACTCAGAACCTGTAACCCCTCACTGCGTTCTATGATCAACTGCGGTCTATCCCAACACTATCCCGCTATGCCTCGCTAAAACGCACACTTTAACTCCTGTTACCCACCAAAAAAGCTCCAGATAGCCATGCTCTTGAACGAAATCAAAGAAAGAAGGATATATCTAATAGTAGAACTCAAATTCAACTAAGGCAGGATCGAGAACAAACTAAAATTCCATCGCAGCAACTCGAACCCCTTGCCAGCGGGGTAAGGTCTCAACGTCGCAACTATTGCCGATCGTATAGCACGAACTCGAAGGACCTAAGGTATCTGTATATTTCCATATAGTCAGCATATATTGTATGACAACAGATATTACGGCGACGCCCAATTCGCAATGTCGTTTTCGGAGAAGGGAGCAAACTTGACGCACCTTTCTAGATGCCCAGGCAGGACGAATCCGTCAATCAGACTTGCCTCCCTGAGCGCTTCAACTGCGGTTCTAAAGTACGGTTGTGCTTCGAAACTCACGGTCACATTACCCAAGCTCATATTCGCCTCCGCTTGCTACAGAACCCGCAGTCAGAAATCAGTAACCATATCAATGGCTGGAACAAATTTGCAATATTTGGCTCCAGCAAATATTCGAGAAGTCGCGGAAATGAGGACTCACGAGAACGTATATCTCGCCGCCGCGCACACCCACTACACCTGATGCCTCCATCGCACGCACTGCGCGTCCGAAAAATTCAACTGCAGGCATCAGACATGTCCTGGCATCAACGTATACCCCATCTTGGCGCTTGCGATCCTGTTCCGCTATATCCCGATCTTCGTCCGCGCTCGTCCAGTCTGTATTGGTGAAAGGAAAGGAGCCGCCTGAAGATGACGAGTTCGATCCATCCTCTGAAATCTTACTAAGGTATTGCTGCGCTTTGAGCAGCCAAGAGCGGCCAAGTAGTGTTAATGCTCGGATGTTGCCGGGATTTGCTATTAGATTATGTCAGCTTCCTCTCGATCGTATGTGCGAGAACTTGAGTTTTCATGGAATGCCATTTCAGCGGAACAAGGCCCCGATATCATCTTTTCCTTCGGCAGGATGGTAATTGCATCGGAGAGGCCATATCAACACCCTGCAATTACTCTGGAAGTAATCATGTGCACGATATCGCAATGGCCATGTGCACTGCTTGTGGAGGATCCTAAATGCAACACTAAGCCGCGTTGCGCGGACGTCGGCCACTCCGAATTGGCGACGCCTAAGCTTACGCAGGCCTATTGCCGTAAGCCCGCTTCGGTGCCGACTATCAATCCGACTCCGGAGGCACCGTTTGACATCATGGCCCGCGCCAGAACTCGAAAAGCCTTCCAACCAGGCAGCGTAGTCTGCCGTATCTTCCGGATCGCGAATTCCAGAAACAGCGACAAGGACCAGGACCCGGCCTGAACACTCCCCTGAAAAAGAACAGATACCCCCCAGTGGCAAAATCACACACTCGACAACACTAAGTTGCGAGCACAGCCGGGGCAGAAGATAAGCCGAGGCCTCACGCGTAATATAAATTCCGCGTGTACGAAATTGAAAGCCGCAGCAGGAAACTCAAATAGCAAAAAACAGGATATGGAGTAGCGTGACTCACCTTCTACAATGCCTCCGAGGCCCCTCTCAACCCACCCAGCAAGTCTTCTGTCCCCACCGGAGTCCACATCCCAATATGCCAGCTCAAGAACTTCCTGGCAGAACTTCAGTCTTTGGGATATACACCGACGGTCAGTGTCCCCGACTTCGAACAAGAACTGCACTTCTTCCCTCTGCAGGACCTCGTAGAGCTGCGGAAGGGCGATGTTGTGGAATGTAGAAAATGATGGCGAACGGATTATTGTTGCTCTCAGCATCTGTATATCCTCTAGACACTGCGAAAGTCTATAGAGAGTCCCTGAGGATAACATGCTGGGCGACTCTGTATCTGAATATGAGATGGGCGAAGATGGCTCTGACAGCTTATCCGCTATGGGCGATTGAAGAGGACGAGGTGTAGCAGAGGTATCTGACCGTGGAGTAGTTGGTGAATCCGGTGTTTGGGTGCCAGTTCCAATGCTCTGCTCGTCTATCGGCGGCGATGGGGCGATTATATGCGTTGTCGAGTCTTGTAGAGGATCTAGCTGAGGTCGCACTCTAGGCACTGCGTCTGATCGTTCCTCAAGAACCGTTTGCTGTCGAGACCTGGGGCAACAGAGAATGACCCTTATGATACTACGCACCGACTCTGGCGCAAGCATTTAATAACCCGTCCCGCGATTGAACCCAAGGTTTTTGCCCGCCAATTCGTTGCGTAAAGACAGCAGGCTATTCGCAGCTGGCCGATGGCGACTTCGAAAGGTCAGACGGGAAGCAAAATGCGATGACAGATCCGAATACTTGCAGCCTAGCAGCCAAGAAATGCGAATATTAAAACGGTGGGCCCGTCTGTCGAAGTCGATTGACCGATAGAGAGTGTAACGGTATTTGAGTGGCTATGAAAGCTGGACAAAAGTGGCGTTGATATCAATTCGTCCGATCCAATCCTGTATTTCGCGCAATATGATCAACGAAATGTTTCGGATGGAGAAAAGGATATAGACTTTCGAATGTAGTTCGAATTCGGTATCAATGTCCACCTTTTGGAAACGGCTAAGGACTGATGTTGGTATGTCTCTCGGCCGGAACAAAGTCCGATATGACCCGGCAGGCGCAGTGTGCCTTAAAGCAAGAGATACTGGCGGCTCCACAGTCTTCAGTCTGAATCAGTGATCAATTGAAGTAGATTTAGGTGAATATGAGAGAAAGTTGAAGAATTGCTGAGATAATAGACCGTCGCGATACGGGCGTCTGGAACGTTGTAGAATTATATAAGCGTAAGACACTATTTCTCCGGAAGACCATGTTCCAATGGCCGACTAGAATTCCTGCGAGTCCTTTCAGACCACGCTACTCTGGCGCAAACCCCGTTTCTCCTGTCGGGACGGCTCCCGCAATTATTTAGTGGGCCCTATACGTAATTCAGTGTCTATTCGTTAGTGGGACGTTTGTGGAACCGACAGCGTTTTGATGAATCAAATCTGAGAGAAAACCACCCAAACCTGGAGAAAAGATTGCACATACCTGTAAGTCAGACGGGCAATATAGATGGCGAAAATTACTCGGTATCGATGCCTAGTAGGACCCACTTCTGATCGAATAGGAGCTCGATATCCGTCCCACCAACCCCCTTTTAATACTCGATATCGGCGTTCCTATTGTCACCCTGTTGCACGCATTAGCCGAGTCACGGGAGGAACAAGAAAGTCAAGTGTTCGCGGAATAATTTTCAATTGGGGCTAGTTTTGCACTATTGAGCGGGTGTAAAGATGTCGGCAGTAAGTAAGCAAAGGCGCGGCAGATGCTGAACAAGCGGCACGTGCAGTCGAACGCCGTTCCACGCTCGAACTACACGGTACTTTCAGATAGACGAAGCGGAAAGGATCCAAACTGGTAAATGATAGATATCGACGGACCAGTAAGCAGCGACGATGAGGATTTCGAAGTGCTGAGCTGAGCCCCTGCATGAGTCTACAAGCATCCCGTCCACACGGACCCCGTACTTCCTTCAGTTCAGCACGGACGGACGAACGGACGGGACGGTGAGTAATTCAGAAAAGACAGGGCACCGAGCCACCAATAAGAAGATATTGGACCGCGATACCAGTCGGAACCACATCAGATGTCACGACTAGTAGGCGTTGAAGAACAAGAAAGAGTGACGCCAAACAGGTCAAGGTAGGTTGGGGAAGCAAACGCCAAGGCCTTGATGGAGACCGTAGATATATGTTGGCTGCATCTGTGCGTTCGAATAATCATACCACTGCTAGCTGAAAAGCCTTGCATCGCCGCTGGCAATGTCCATGCGCATGCAATATTATGTATGTCGATATGTTGCCTATTCCGCCGAGTGGCTTCAAGGCATTCTGATCGTGATACGGTGTCGAAGCTCAAATGTTGTATTTTGAGTGTCGATATCGAGACATGTCTAGGATTGTGGAGGGAACGGGATTTTAACTAGAGGGAGAGCTAGGCTAGCTGTCCGTCGGAACACCAGCCCTAGTGGAGCCGACAGCAATGCTCCCAGGGGTTTTGTCACAATTCACAGCTGGCGATTCGTAATACCTAGTAAGATACTGTCTGCGTGCTGACTATCCCTTCCATGGGGTATATCCAGGAAATTATCACACATAGCCAATAGGGTAAAGCGAAACTGTTGAGACAAGGTTATGATGTACCTTCGAGGTATATACCCAGGGGGAATGGGGGCTAAGGCGATCACGCGTATAGAGGATACACGGTCGCCGGTTCAAAGCGTCGGAGCTAGAAGAGATATTTGGAAATAGACTGGTTGACAACGAGGACCTACCGTAAGCTATCTGCAGCTGCAAGGTGGCAGGCATAGGTGACAATGCTATGCGGATAACAGCTATAGGTTCGGAACTAGTGTCTTGGGAGACCGTGGCTGAAACAAACGAATGGAGCTCGTTGGCTGCCGTAGCTTATGAGTCTGAGTTTTTATAATTTAAGTTGTTCTATTGCCGGTGCGGGTGGCATGCCTTGGCTTGCGGCTGCATATCGTCCTTGTCTGGCTAGCCGTGGAGGTCGTGCCTTTTGCGTGCGCGCACTGTTTGCAAGCAACGAAAGTGTGGGGGGTACATGCATTAATCTTGTTTCGAGGGTCGGTTCAAGATCCTAGCCACGACGAGGCGAGAGGCTCAACGGTCTGAAGCATATGCATCTATGGGTCTTCATGGACATGCGCCATGCGGATACGAATGACCTTCCCAGGAGCCGGGCTTGTGGAATCACTGGTCATTGGGCAGGTCGAAATTATGTTGCACACCGGGTCGATGATCCTCATCGAGGGTTGCCTAATATATTCGGGACCTTTGGCATGGGTTCCCGCTGACCGTCGCAGAAGCTTTTCGTTGACGTAGACGTCGGCGCGATGCACTTGCCCGGGGTCATGAGCCTGCCGGAGTTTGTGTACATCCGCCTCGGAGGCATCATCTGTCTCAGAAGATGATGATTGCTTATGGTGGATTCTGGGAAAGTGATGGTATGGTCTTGAAATGCCTGTCGGGCTTCCCGATAGGCTAGCTCGAATGTAGGCCTGAACGACACCCTTGGAGACTGGATACTTGAGTGACCCGATTATTAACATGTAATGTGGCAGTATTTATGCGATTACAAATTATAAGTGTGAGGGCGAGGTACCAGTCAGAGCAAAGAATAAACGAGGTCTAGGGCATAGCGTGCCGGTAGCTAGGTGGCAGTGGGGCTTACGCGCCCCAGGACCAAGATGTTCCGGGGGCAAAAGTAATAGTTGCAGTCAATATTGGGTGGTCAAGTGGAGCCGGGCTGGCGAAAATTGGGTTGCGTGTTGGAATTTGCAGCCCCTCCCGCCAGTGCCGTCGGGCGATTTTCATTGGGTCGCACGAAATTTCGCAAGACAATTTCGAATCCGCAAGGCGAACCCAAATCCATTTTGGGACCCGTCTACTGGCGATGATCGAAAGTCATCCGGAATATACGGGTAACGCTGGAGGGCAAGATGACCAGGATGACTGTGCATATCTATTAAGTTCGCTTTGCAAAACTGCAGGGCGAGGGAGATGCACATGAATATGCATGCATAAGACTTCGACGATGCGGTATGCAGCCTACGGTCTAGTCGCGCACGGCGTCGCATGAGGACGTGCCGAACTGCATCGAGAAAGCTCCAGGTGACCGGTAGCGACGACGAGGTAGTGGTGCTTAATTCCAGGGTAAGCTTACGCAACGGACCCGACGTACGAAGCTCGGCATCTCTTTCATATAGTTCCAAGCTTCATGACCCGAGCGGCCAGCGCCGTTCCAAACCGCTCTCTTGCTTGTCGATCATCGTCGGACTTTCGGATTTGTCAACCTTCTGGAAGGTTGATATGCGCTTTTTAGGTCTGGTGCAAGCAGACCATGAATGGCATTGGAGGTGAGCAGCGGCTGGGTATGAGTGTGCCCTCGTTGCCATCTACCGAATTTCATATGTTGGGCTAGATCCTTCTTTCACGATTATCTGCATGCTTATACCGAATGCGACCGAATCGAGCAGCCTTCGCGCAGGTTTCGATGCTGAGCAATTCGATGTTAGCTTCAAGAGTGGATCACGAGTCAATTTCTTGATATCGCCTCACCGAGGCTTCAAGAAAGTTCCTTTCGACGCCTGATGACGGACTGGAGAAAGTTTCCATAAAAAGTTAACACGAAATTTGACATTTCCAGCTCCACGTATATCGGCATGGAGTTATATGCGTATACGTACCGGAATGTCGCGGATTTCTAGATTTCTCAGCTACGAGGTTCCTGAAAGTCCGTCGGTTCTAGCAGCCAGGAAGGCGAGCCGACGGATCCGAGACCGACCGACTGCCCGGGTCTCCAGTCGGCCGGCCAGGCCCATTGCTGGTTCCGTCGCAGATGGCGAATGGGATGATGACTTCTAGCCTAAGCGATAGGCTTGTGTCTGCGGCGTCCAGACGGGACGTTTGCCACGCCAGGCGTCTTTTAGTGCGACTGCCTATTAGAAGCTGCGCCGGGGAGGCCACATGCAGGGCTTAAGCTGATGCGAGGAGCATGTCGCAAAACGTATACGTTATCGATGTCGTCGTCGCGTCGGCGCCGGCGCCGTTGCATTGCGAGGCATTGGTTGCTAGGCTGTCTTCTTAACTACCGGCCGTAGGGAGATTCGGAGACTGGAAGCTGGTCGCCGTAAGACGCGGGTTCTTGGACACAGTGACGAAAAAGGACGTTGAGGCAGTGATGCATATTGTCCGTCGGAGGGTTCGTGGAGCGATGATATTATATCACACTTAATTATGTCAGCGGTGACGTTGACGGCTGAACGTCGTCGACGTCGCGACGTCAATGTCAACACTCTTAAGCCTCACTTCACCGCCTCATCGTTTCATCGCGACCACAATACGATACGACCGCTGACTGCTGGCAGACCAATCGCATTACGTTGGGAGAGTACTACCACCGGATGCCGTTATATATCTAGCGGTGTTTAACATGAGACGAACTAGTCGACAGTTTTGGCGCCTTGGTCCGTGTCAAGAAGGTGCGCGACAACTGCCCCCCAAGGCGTCTACGATCAAGCCTCAAGGTTGTCGACATGAGCAGACCCTCCGAAACAAAATGCTACTCTAGGACGCAGTATGGCCTCGGTCCTCGGTTAGGAAGCTCGAAACAGCATCTCGTGGATAATGTCAAGTCCCCCGGCTGCGCAGGAGTAGCATGATCCCAGAGAAACCGCCAGATGGGCTTCCTCATGATATCGCTAGCCCGGCTCCGATGCGACCCAATTGGAGGACAGGCAAGCTCTCCATCATCAGCAGCGGTAGCTCGTGCGCACCTTCCTCAACAATTCCACGCGATGGTCGACGAATGAAGGCTAAAATGGTCATGTTCAACCCAGGAAATTGGTTCAGGGACAAACATATGGTCGAGCAGGGCACTGATGCCGACGGATGTTCACTCGTCCGGTCCCTATTGCGCCAGGGAAGCAAAGCTCGTGGTGGTAGTGATGGTGCAGCATCGCCCCTTTCAAGCACAAAACGACCGTTTAGAGGATGCAAATGGCTCGAGCTCCGAAATAGATTATTCTTTATCATACGACCGACCCCTTTACGAGTAACTCGTAATGCCTTACTAAGGCGTTTCTGGGTGCACCATAACAACGATCCAATCCGGCTGGTTGCATGTGGATGTGGATTCATTTCATATGCAGCAGCTGCAGCAGGAATTGGGTCATGCGATCGCCGTTGTCCCGTTGGGTGTAGCTTGCGCTGCGCTTCCGTCTACGGCCGCCGCCGATTCTTTCCCCACACGTCGACGACATCTCATGGCCTGGGTGACGACAATCGCAACATCCAACAGCTGCACCAATATCCTTACTCGCCACAGCCCTCGAAGCGACCTCGTGCGACAGGAAGGTTCGCTGCAATCTCCACATGCAATCTGTCCTTTCAGCGCGGCATTCACAATCCACTCGGATCGCACTTGTTGGGGGCGCCACATAATTTATCACGAGAAACGACCACACGACCCAGCACTCCATTGCATGCATCCGCAGATTAAAAATCGGAGAACCGGGTAGCAATTTTATAGTTAGCACAAAACCAGGGCTTCCCATATCTTCTCGCCTCGCGCCCATCCAAAAGAATGGAGCCGCTCGTGTTCCGCGATTCGCCGCTCGCAGAATACCTAGAAGGTGATAGTTAGCCCGACATCCCTCAAACTGTCTCCTAGACAAGCCGTTAACGCAGCGCATCCCAGGCGAAGGCGAGAGTCTAGCAGGCCTGGATTGGAGCATGGAACCATCGGACAACAACGACACGAGCAGCACCCGCTCATCTAGCCCTCGTCTCCCCAATTTTGCGCCGCCATTGACGATAGCGCCAAAGGCAAGGAAGAAATCGCTACGACCATTACACATCCAGAATCCACAGTGGTATCGACGGGCAAATCTCAAAGATGTTCTCAGAGTAAGTTCCTAGAATCCGGCTATCGGCCCCTACCGTTTTCGCGCACTGACGGGCGATCTTTGCATACAGGGCGGCCTCAAATCCCGCCTCGCATCCGGCGAGAACCTGCAGTTCATCGAACGATTCCGTTATGTCCTCGTGGCCTCGCAGCTACTCAACGAACAGGCCTCCGTCGCAAACTACGACCTCCGCGACCCCACGACCCTCCCGACCCCACAGCCCGCCTCGATCAACCCATTCACAGCGCTCATCACCTGGTTCGGCTCGCCTCCACCCCGGTTCTACGCGTATACCGCCGCCAGCATCATCATCTTATCGATCCTGATCTCATGGCTCTCTCGGGGAGGCGCCGAACGCAAGTCAGCATTCGGCCGGTCCCGCGTAGCTCTCATGCTGCTTCTTTCTATGGTCCTTGCGCTGCTCGTCTTTGCGCATCTTCGTCGAGTCAAGCTCCGCAATCTTCGTACCGACGCTATCACCGCCGCCGAGCAGTTTGTCGATAGCTGCCAGACATTCGACATCGTAGCAGGGAATGCAATAACATTGATACAAGAGATCGAGCTGGTGTCCCGCGGATACCGTCTGTCACAGCCGCTACCCCCCATCACGCGGCTCGAGCGGGCGGACAGTTCGCGGAAATGCGCTCGCCTTCGACGTACCATCGCGGAGAGTTTCCGGCTATCTATACCACCGATGGGACGGGCGGTCGAGGCGCTTGCACAGTTCCCACGGTCTGCGGATTTAGAGAAGTTTTACGATGTGTACGATATCCACGCGGCAGACTTGCGCGATGCCAGCATGGGCGGCGCCGACGACATCGACGTCGCTGACGACCCAGAGAGCCTGCGTGCGCTTAAGGCCATGTTCCAGCGCCTCTACTCTGCGCGCAAGATCTTCGTTTGCCATCTTCTCGCTCTCGAAGCCGCTGGTGGCCGAAAGGACCATCTGCAATGGCATGCCGTCGTAGGCCAACTCCGGTCGCTGGGGCGTCTATCCGCCGACCTCGCCGCTGAGATCCGCACCATCCTCACCGAAGAGACAGATTTTAAAATCCCACCGACACCCATGGCTGCCTCGCCCATGGCCGCCAATCACATGTCCGTTGCGAACCGCGAGCGTCTTCGACAACAACTTCGCCGGTTCAATAGCCTTTCCACATCCGTCCGTGGGCTGCAGGCAAAGATGCACCTCTTGCGCGAAGGAACCGACAGGGCCTTGCAGAGCACGCAGGAACCCGCCGTGGTCGACGGCTTCGCACCCGAGTTGCTCATGCAATATGACGAGATTGGCGAAGATCTTCGCGGCCTTGTCGCCGAATGGGAGAGCGGACGCGCCGCCCTATCTACTGCATTGATCGAACGGAGCAGCAGCCCAGCCCCCAGCCGACCTGTTAGCCTGATACTTGCGCAGGGTGGTTTGGGCAGCCCTGGTATGAGCACCGCAGGCACACTGGTCGGTAGCAGCCCCCGGAACAGCGGCAACTGGGAGGACGTCGACGGTGATCGGAAACGTTCATCCGTGGGATCGGACTTCCTGCGCCCGCCACCCGGCAGCGGCGCACAGGCCAGCGACGAAGAGGAAGTCTTCGAAGCCATGTCGGAACCCAGCATTGGCCGAGCCAGAAGCAAGCTCACCCGCGAAGAACGCATCGCCAAGATGAGAGAGGACCGTCAGCGAGCACTCGAAGCCCGTCAGAAGGCCGAGGCGAGCGTGAGTCTTGTTCGCGAGCTACGGGACGTGCTGGAGAACCGCGCAGCGCAACCGACGCTTAAGCGGCGGAGTCTACCTGTGCCGACGAAGAGTCGGTTGAGCGTAGAGTTGTCCAAAACCGCCGACGCCGGGCAGATGAGCGCGCCTGCAACACCTATAACGCCCACGCCGGAAGCGGCAGAGGCAGTTGAGGCGGAGGCAGAAGCGTCCGGTAGGGATTTGAGGTAGGTAAAAGAGGTAAAGTTGCAGTCACGATATCTTAATATTACTCTAATTTTATATCCTGCTCCGCAAGGTTGTATTGTATGTACTGTACATTATATTTGACGCCAAAACGAAAACCCAAAGAAACCCCAAAAGAAAACAGCAAGATGATACCCGACTTTTCGTTCCATTCTATTGCATCCTTTTCCTTTCTACTCCTTTGGTTGATATTGTATAACATCCCGCCTTCTGCATTTCTCACCGGGGGTTCAGCCTTTTTTCTTCGTTCTTGATGGTTACTTGCTATATGGTCCGGCAACGGTGATAGAATGTTCGTTCCTTCTCTTCTGTGTCCCCCCTTCTACGCACATTCTCATGCGCGCATAATCCCCCCGGGTCAACGCAGTGCATTGTTATATCGCCTTTTCATTGGATTCACATTCACACTACCCGTCGGCTGGAGGCTATTATCATTATCTGTCACATACACACTGTACACTAGTTCGCCGTTGCTGATTGCACTTATGTGCTATGCTCCCCGCATATTGGCAGTCAGCACGCATGCTCACGAAACCTTGTACTTATACGCATTGCATTGCTTTCTTGCTTAGTTTGTTATGTTGCTACGTTTGGTATGATATGAATCGGTACGGGAGCGAAGTGGGAGGGACAGTTATTTGGCGGGCGAATCACTAATATAATGTGGATGAATTGATGTTTAAACTCCGCGAATGCATACCGACCCAACCGCGCCGTGGGAAACGTTTGTAAGATGTGGAAGTGTATACGTCGAAGGGGAACTGTGTATATATATGCGGGTTTTAAATGACATTACACCGGCTCGCGGTTCGATCTTGAGCCATCGACATCGAAAATCAGTCCTGGGGTCCCGCCATATATCACCATGTCGGCGAAATACTGACTCTTTTATGATTATATTACCGTACGACAGTTTTGTGCACACTTAGATATATTGATGACAAGCACTAGCTACGGCAATGCCGTATAGCTGGCGATATATTATACGTGTGCATATATGTCTGTATACATGTATACAGAGTTTGAATGATCTTTCAAGCAATTATAATTGTATATTTGGTGTAATCTTAGGCACCATAAGCCCCTACTTACAATATAGCGTGCTACGAGCATATTGATTTTGGGAAATTGTTCCAATATCGATTTAGCTAGGGCACTTCCGCTTCAAATCGCTCAATGCCCTAGTACTATATATATAGTCTCCCCTCAAATTGTTCACACGGCGGGTCGACTGAACCATTACCCGCCACTTCCAGTGCTCCTCTGCCTTCCTATCTAGAATTGTTGAACATTCAAGGTTCATTTTACCTTCGTCATCGATTTGCTCCTAGGTGTGAATCGCCCTGGGCGACAGTGGGCTAAGTTCTGGACATGACATACTTCTTGCAGTATTATGAAGACATTCTTCAGAGTCGATCCCCCGACGACTTTATAGCTTGTGTACATGCATGTCCTAGCGGATTCCTCCGGAATATGCCCTCTCGTCAGACTTTATACAGAGCCATCGAGACACGGTCTTCGTTGGCTCAATATAGATCGGCTTTCTACTCTCTATGGTTGGACATTATTTACGAAACTTGTATATTGCATATTATCAACAGAGCTAGAGATCGATATCGAACAGGATTCTAAAATCGATCGTGTAAATAAAGAGCTTCGGCATATATACGCGCATATACGCATCGGGCCAGTGTAAGGAATGCAACATGCGTGAATCAGAATACATAGCTAATATATTCACGCGCGTTCGACTTTCGTGGGATCGATCTTCAAGCTCGCTGTACGTATAAACACCACGATCGATCGATATCTATAGTTATATCCAGCACACCAAGCCAAACCATGATCACAGTCACACAAGAACTACAAACATAAAAAAATGATACCATCTCAGCTCTATCAACCGCCTCAATTTATTGATATAGTGTATATAGCCTATATAATACATCGCTCGAATCGAACGAAAAGACACATTGCAACAAGCAGAACTCCCGCCGAACGTACTATACTATGCAAAATAGTAACCAGAGCCAACGATCGTCTATACCTCTCTACCTACAACCCGGGTGCAAAAGCTACAGACAGCGCAACTTACAGCTCCAGCGTCACCTTCTGTCCCTTGACCCGTCCGATAACAGTGCTCGGCGCATACTTGGGGATAACCTCATCGTCATGCAGCATCTCAAACTCCTCCGTCGCATCACGGCCCTTGAAGTTCAGAATGGCGTTGGCACCACCGGGATGGTCCTCCAGGAAGCCCGAAAGGTCCATCACAACACCCTTGACGACAACCCACACGTCGTCCTTGGTGTTGTGCTTCGCGACTTCCTCCATCGTGAACTCCTTATCTGGGATGGTGAATTTCTTCACGTCAGGCTTCGATGCGGACGCTTCCGACGGCGTGGAGACGGCGGAGGGGGAAGAGGAGGGTTGTGCGGATACTGACTGTTGTGTGGGTGCACCGGCGGCGGAGGCCCAGTCGACGACGAGGCGGCCGGGGTTGCTGGGGTCTAGGTGCAGGGAGATCTGGCCAAGACGCTGGGCGGCGGAGGAGGAGGTGCCGGACAGGACGGACTGGAGGAGGTATTTGGTGGCGGAGTCGCCGGCGACGCGGCCGTAGACGACGCAGCCGAGGAGGGAGGAGCCGCCGAGGCGGTTGGCGCCGTGGACGCCGCCGGCGACCTCACCGCAGGCGAAGAGACCCTCGAAGGGCTTACCCTCACCGTTGAGGACCTGGGCCTCGTCGTTGATTTCGATGCCGCCCATGGTGAAGTGGACGACGGGCTCCATGAGGGCGACGTAGAAGTACTCGTCCTTGATGTCGAAGGGGGTGTTGTGGAAGAATTTCTTCCCCCACGGGTCCTTCTTTTTGCCGGCGGCGATGTCGGAGTACTCGGAGAAGGTCTTCTGGAGGTGGGCTTCGCCGCAGCCGATTTCCTTTGCGAGTTCCGGGCCGGTCATCTTCTTCATGAGGCCGCGGCCGCTGTAGTGGCGGGTGTGGAAGTCGAGGACCTTGGAGGCCTTGGAGTTGAGGACGAGGCGGATGGGGAACTTGGTCTTGAACATCTCGCCGGAGACGTAGTCGCGGTGGCCGAGCTCGTCGCAGAAGCGGTTGCCGTCGGCGTTGAGCAGGAGACCGCCTTCACCGCGGAGGGCTTCGGCTGCCAGGAACTTCCATTTGTTCTTGGGGTCCTTGGGGTCGACGAGACCGGTGGGGTGGACTTGGACTTTCTCCATGTCGATGGCGTTGCCGCCGATGGCGCGGACCATCTTGAGGCCGTCACCGGTGGCGTGGGTGCCGTTTGTGGAGGAGAGCTTGAGGACCTCAGGCTTGAACTGCTTGAGGAGGGAGTCGTCGCTGAAGAAGTCGGCGGCGTAGCCACCGGTGGCGAGGACGACGATGCCGTCAAGGGACTGGGTCTTGCCATCAATCTCGTAGTCGAGGCCGGTGATCTTGTTGCCGGACTTGTTCAGCTTGGTGACCTTGGCCTTCTTGAGGATGGTGACGCGGTGGGGCTCTGTCTCGGCGAGGGTCTCGAGACGCTGCATGAGCGCGTAGGTGATGGCCATGCCGGGGAACTTGGCGTCATGGCCACGGTGTGTACGCGGCTGGGAGTGGCCGCCGAGACGCGAGACGAGGGTCAGGTCTAGCTTGAAGACGTCCTGGAGCCATTCAATGGCAGCTGTCAAACATATACGCGTAAGCAGGTGCACTAGACAAATGATAGGAAAGGGAATAATGCATACCAGCGGACTTGTGGGTGAGGACCTTGATGAGGTCGGGGCGGGCCTTGTCACGGGCCGACTTGAGGGTGTCCTCGTAGAACTGCTTGACGGAGTCCTGGATGCCGAGGTCGACCTGGGCGTTTGTTAGGGCGCCGTTGATACCCGAGGTGGCTTTTGTGGAGTTTCCGCCGAAGAAGCCTGTACGATGTTGTCTCTCGTCAGCCGAGTCCGTCGCTTTGATTCACGCATTCAATGATTCGTGCACGCGTGCACGTATGCATGCCTGCATTCAATCCTTTCACTCGTTCATGCATCCATCCAACTGGAGACCCCGGATTCGGCTAGCGGATGGGGGAGGTGCTAGCTGCATGGCATAACCTCGGCTGGAGCAGGAATGCCCAACCACTGCCATGCACACGCTGGCGCCGCGTCTCGCAGATGGATCATGAAAGAGTGCGGAGGTGGAGAGAGAGAGTGAGATGGGATGGGGGATACGCACCCTGCTTGTCGAGAACTGTGACGTTACCGCCAGCCAGGTAGACGGTGTGAGCAGCGCTGAGGCCGGAGACTGCGCTTGTGGTCAGCCGAGGTCATTCATTCATTCGGTTTAACCGATGATGGTAGATGGGGTACTCACGGCCACCGCCGACGACGAGGACTTGCGGGCTAGACATGGTGATTATTATATGTATTATATAGAGGTTCTATCTGTCTGTCGACTCTAGCAGTGAAGCAGGTCTTTCAACAGTGGTGACGATGATGATGGCAAGTGGTGGTGATGGTGGTGAAGATGGGATGAAGGAGAGAGGTGAAGAGGAAGATGAAGAGCTGGGGAAAAAAGGACGCGGGAGAAAGTTCACGTTTTGCGGGGGAGCCGCGATCTTAAAAGAGAAGGAAAGGCACAGCGTTGAAGCCTTCAGCCGGGCGCTTTTTCTGGCTTGTGATGCAGCAAAAGAAAGAATACAATCACGACCATTCTCTGACATCAGCCAGTTTTAGACATCGTCACGCGACGCCGCGCCGACGGCTCGAAGCAGCTTAGTTTGGCCCTTCGAACATCCAAACAGCCAATCGCCGGTTGGCCGATTCGCACTTTCACATGGGCCAACATTGCGACTCGCCGCTGCAGCTGGCGCATTCAGCCATCTGCGTCGGTACGCCGTGCCTTCTACGTGCCTAGTGGGAAGTATAAGCTTCTGCCCTGTCGGCCGGGGTCCTCTGCCTCCAGAAAGTCAGGCCATGCGCCAGGACGAGCTGCCCGCGCGAGATGGCGAAAGCGGCTCTCGATGCGACCGAGGCATCTGCATCGAGCAGCTCGGCCACCGGGGGTTCACTACTGCTACAGGAAGTAAGCTCACGTTCACATGCCAGTTGCCGTCGAATCTCCCCGGCTGCGACGCCCGGCGAGCAGCCGACTGGAACAGCCGGATCTGATAAGATCGAACTCTGATAACATAGCCTTCTTTTAATTTTGGCTGACAAAGAATACAGACAAAGGAAATGCGGAAAATTATTGTACCGAAGACGAGTCGCGAGATAGACGTCCGCCGGATTAATATATTAAAACATAAGTAATAGACAGGCCCGATCCATCATACCATACCGTAAAGCAAAACCCCCAGCACCAGTATTGTATTGTATTATCTCAGATCGATATCACCGCCGCCAGCAATTGCAACCAGTAATTTTTTTGTAACCAAAATGCATATCGTACACTCTCGAGCATCCTCCCACCCGGCGATAACTATCTGCGCCTCACCTTCTTCGCTGCGCTTCCGGTAACCCTCGCACGCGCGACTCTGCCGCTGCCACCGTTGTTTTTGTTGTCATTGACGGTATCGGGGTGCGTATCCTAAACGGCCTCCTCCATCTTGACTTCGGCGGCGGTGAGCGGTGCTGGTGTTCCCGTATGTGGTGTCGCTGAGGCCGCCCGGGCTGCTGCTACGGCGGCGACGGCGGCCGCAGCAGCATTCGCCTCGACGAGCTGAGACTGTTGGATCAAGTACCGGCCGAGTGTCTCCAGCGGATTCGCAGGTCTGCCACACCCTTAGTCAGCTTCACCCATAGTATGTAGATGAGAAGGAATGAACGCACTGGTCTCGTGCCAGGATCTTCATCCCCTCGAGCAGGTACGGCGTCACAAACTCATTCAAATACTGCCGCACAGGTGCTCCAGCCCCCCTCTCTCCATCTCCATGCCCGGCAGCAGCAGCAGCAGCAGCAGCGCTCGTTGGCGCCTTGCCGTTATTACCACCGCTACCAGCATTCATCGCGCTGCCGTGCACCGGCGTGTTTTCCTTCGTCATGATCGTCGGTGGCGACGGCTTGGACGGCGTCTGCGCAGCCGAAAGAACGGGACTGTCGATAGGCGGAGGCGGATGCGATAGACGCGAGACCTGGCGGCCGGGAATCGGAGGCGGTGTCGATGATGTAGGCTTTTGAATTCAACTCCCCCGGTTGCCCGAATTGAGTCAATTAAAGAGGGAAAGGGTCAGCTAGCTTCTTCCACTAGATATAAGTATAAGTACTAGCAGAGCAGTGATGCTAGTACTCGGCAAGATGGTGGATGGCATGCAAGAGACGTGCAGAGCGCAGGAGCAGAAGGAGAAGGAGCAAGGCTACCGGGAAGAGAACGGTTTCAAGCGACTGTTCGACTGGCGGCGCTGGCGGCATGTCCATATCCATCTGGTCGGTGGCCATTATATTATATGATATCTCTCTCGTCGCGTTCGTTTGTGATTTTCTTCCAATCCGATAATATAATCAATCAATCAACGATTCCAACCTTAAAATTCAGGAGAAGCGTGCTCGAGCTGTGGGACGGATGGACGGTGGAAAAGGAGAACCCTCGCAGCCCAGCGTGAGAGTGAGTAAAAATAGCGACCCGGTGGTATAGCTTGACGAGAGATTCGAAGAGGGAGAAGAGGAAGAGCTGAGATGAAGCTGGGAGGGCGATGTGAGACGCGAGAGAGGCCCGCCCGCCGTCTGATAGGCCGGCCGCAGTGGCGCCCCGCCCCGCTGCAACGGCGGCGAATCGGATGGCCCCGCCGCGCAGGGAATCCCGGCCGCCACGCTCGACGTCCGTCCGTTTCAGCTCCCCGTTTCATGGACTTGTCTTGTTCATTCTCCTTCTTTCTGTCTTTCGTTCTCTTGTTCATTCGATTCCGGGGCTGTACTTATCAATTATTACGGAGTGTGTATTATATTCGATTATTACATAATGTGTATAGATACACGTGTGCACATGTAAGTATACATATGTGTGCGCAACCTCGAAAAGGAAGCCGGACAACACCGTCTACAAATACAACCCCCAATATACCGCTACACTCATATCGTGATATCAAGTATTCCGTATCTCCGTATGCAGATATTATACTTCCTGTCAAAATCAGATTGGACATCAAAGTATAATATACCCCGTACCAGTGGCAATATTATATTACCCCCACACGCCCACCGCCTCGCTGCTGCCTGCCGCTGCCAACACGCGGTACACCCCCCTGATCTGCCGACACTGCTCATCTGCGCCACAATCAACTTAAATCAGCCCCACTCCAAATTATAGATATCAAAGCATCATGCCGCTTCGTACAAGACCGGTATATATATACATAAATAATATATATACTCGTCCTGATATGATAGAATGTGGCATATCATCCGAAGATTAAAAGTCCAGGATATAAATTTATAAAGGAGGATGCATGCAATTTGGGTTTATATATTATATCGTATGGATATTATATTATACGTACCGTCAGCGGTCCCGTTGATCGCGATCGCGTGGCTGTCAATACCGGGGTATAGCGTCGATTCTACCGTTTTGTCGTCTGCAGTCGGCGGTAGTAGCTCTGCGCCTTCGGGAAGCATTAACTGAGGGAGACGACCACCCTCTATAACACGTTAGCCCTGTCACCGCATATATATCTAGAATACCCAGTCCATCTCTCTTTCTATATATATATTAGGAGAATAATTGGGAGGGTGTAATAATAATCACATACCAAGTCCGAAGGCCCGCGTGGAGCAATCGTACACCATCCCAATCTCTCCGTCTTCCACCTCCAAAGCCTCCTTCTCGCTAGTGCTACTACCGCTACTAGCAGCGGTTGAAGCAGCCGATTTGAATATGTCGCCTATTTCTCTCGCTATTTGTACCGAAGTACCGCCCGGTACCCGCGCCACCCGCGTATTGTGTGTCGTTACTGCGCCGGACGCCTTATCTCTCGTCACCAGCGTTGCTAGGAAGGTTTGTCCAGCTGGCTCAGAGGACAGCAGTCGCCGTCTGAGGTTGACGTTCCAGCCGTGGAACGACGTCAGTCCACGATGAGTTGACGATCGTGTGACGAATGAGAAGAGTCTGGCGGCCATGGTGAAATACGATAGTATATTTTGTAATTTAAATTGTCGATTTGCGGTATGTGAATGAATGAATGATGAAAAATATTTGTGGGGAATACTGAGATATATTTAAATATATAGTGGGTAATATGATATATATATATCGTGCGCATATGTTCGCGCTGGATATAAAGCTTAATAGCGCGGTGGGCGCAATATCGTGCGTACGAGGCTGTTTCGATACTCCAGCATATTAAGGCAGATAACCTTCGCAGGCCAAGGGACAGCGTACGTCTGTTTCACGAGACAAGCAAATAACAAACTATAACAATAGCACGTTCTGCGGCGTTTAATTAATTAACGCTCGTTTATCGACTTGAACCGTGTGTACAATGCAATTGGCGACATGCGGCAGCTAGCACATATTTGAGATATAGCTTTGTTGGATGTAACTAATGCATATTGAATGGGATGAATTTGGCCTGCTGGGCGGGCTGGCTTCGAAACCATCGAATGGGGTTAACGAAAGATAACGAATTTATATCGGCGTATAATTAACTATGCCTATATGCTTAGATATATGCAAGATAATCTGGTCACGCCTTTATCATATCGTCTAGATCTGTG
Organism: Orbilia brochopaga; assembly: GCA_036872635.1. NCBI lineage: Eukaryota > Fungi > Ascomycota > Orbiliomycetes > Orbiliales > Orbiliaceae > Orbilia > Orbilia brochopaga. Next base: position 921,029 of record JAVHNQ010000010.1, on the reverse strand, counting down.
TTGTACCTGAACCATATATCCAGAAATATTCGAAAATATTCATGGTCTCGATCCAGATCAGTGTGACATGTCTCTGGCAAGGTGCTTGGCTGAACAGGGTCAAGGCAAGCTTAAAGCAAAGCTGATCGGAACATTCACGGCTATATGCAGAATGATCAACCAATTGCCAATTTGCCAGCCACGTATATGAACCCAAAGTACGAATTTGCTCAGATCTAGCTAAATCATATGCATATATATAGACTGAGTTCATCAAACATCTCTGCTCTATAAGACCAACCAGCATCTCAGTCCTAGATATAAATATTCCTAGTGGTAGAGCAAGCCTGAGCTTGACCCGGCAACTTCTCTAGCTAGAGACATGGATTATTCTGAAGGATGCATGTGACAAGTTTCATGGCTAGACATATCGGTGTCGCGTCCGGTCGAGCCCACTAGTAGAGCACTGGATCATAGTACCTTGTCTCGTAAACCAGACCCTGCCCTTTGCGCTGCAAAAAAATCAGCATGATGCAGTTCAAAAGATTTTGCTCCATGGTCGACTAAATATTCAGCAATTGCACCGTGTCCGCACATTTGAGCAGCTTGAAGTGGACTGCCATAGATGCCTCCCTGTAAATTGACATCTGCCCCTCTACTTATAAGCTCCTCAACTATTTGCGCAAAGCCATTAGCACAAGCAGCTTGAAGAGGAGAGCTGAAGTTGTCTCCTTGAGCATTGACATCTACCCCTCTACTTGTAAGCTCCTTGACTATTTGTATAGAGCCATTAGCACAAGCAGCTCGAAGTGGACTGCCATAGATGCCTCCCTGTAAATTGACATCTGCTCCTCTACTTGTAAGCTCCTCAACTATTTGCGCAAAGCCATTAGCACAAGCAGCTTGAAGAGGAGAGCCGTATTTGCCTCCTTGAGCATTGACATCTGCCCCTCTATTTATAAGCTCCTCAACTATTTGTGTAAAGCCTCCGGCACAAGCAGTTTGAAGAGGAGAGCCATAAATGCTATATCTCCCTTGGGCATTGATATTTGCCCCTCTACTTATGAGCTCCTCAACTATTTTTGTAAAGCCTCCGGCACAGGCAGCTTGAAGAGGAGAGCCATAAAAGCCACCTCCGGCGCTGACATTTGCTCCATTGTTGATGAGATGTGTAACGATCTCACCACTGCCTCGTGAACAAGCGGCTTGCAGGCAGGTGTGATATTTGCCTCCCTCGGCTTTGATGTCCGCACCTCTATCAGTGAGATAAATAAACACCGGTAGCAGGCCTTGATAGCAAGCAATATGAAGTGGAGAATCGCAAGAGTTTTGAGGGTTAATGTCGGCCCCGCCCTCAACCAGGAGTTCAACAATGCCCTGACTGCACTGTGCATGGCCGCAAACAATTTGAAGCGGCGTCGCAAAGGTGTTTCGAGGGTTAACATCAGCTTTATAGTCGATCAGATGCCTAACGATCTCCCATCGCCCGTTCTTACACGCGATTTGAAGTGGCGTGTCTTCCATGGTTTGGGGGTTGGTATTTGCTCCAGAGCGAAGCAAGTATATTATATCAGAATCTAAACTGGCCGCATTCATAAGAAGGAGTTCGAGCGGACTTTGATACCTGTTCTGAGGATTGACGTCGGCACCGTGATCGACTAAATACTTGATGATCTCGAGTTCCGGTTGTTTTAGACCGCAGGCATATTGAAGGGAAGTCTCCACATCATTTGGGCCATTGACGTCAGCTCCATTATTCACCAAATATCGGATGATATCCATATTCCGGTTCCCGATAGCGTGTTGAAGGGGGCTACGAATATCGCTTCGCGGCCATGGGTTAACGTTGGCGCCATGATTGACTAAAAACGTAATGATATCTAGCCTATCTAGCTGACACGCAAACTGGAGTGCGGTCCCGGGCCCGAGACCCCGTTGCAACTTAGCCTCGAGGTTGGCTTTGTTGCTGATAATACACTCGATGAGTGGTATCGATCCGGTTTGAATAGCATATTTGAGAGGAGGAACCCCCTTCGCAGTGGGAGATAAAGGGTCTGCCCCGTGTTGAAGCAAGTAGCCAATACCCGGGATATATTCTGGGCGATGTGGAAACAGTAAACTCAGAGCTCGAAGACATTCTACAGCTTTGAGATCTTCGGGGATATGGGCGAATATTAAATCCATGAGTTTTATGTCTCCAGAGCGACAAGCATGAGCAAGCGGTGTAAGCTGTCGATCCGGAGACGTAGCCGTTCTGGGATCCACATCCTCTCTCGCTCTCATATGAACTTTCGCTCCGCGACCCAAAAGGAGTGCGACCATTTCTACTCGCCCCTTCTTTAAATTTGCTGCAATATCTATTGGTCTTTTGGTTCCTCTTCCTTTAGTGGCATGGATTAAAACGGGTTCTTTATCCAGCAAATGTTGGACTAGTGGTATGTTTCCCGCCTCAATTGCCTGCCAGATTGTGACATTCTCGTTGAGAGTTAGGGGAAACTGAAGAGTCTCCTTTGTGTGACAGTTGCGGATGTGCTCTGTTAAACTAGACTGAATTCTAAATCCGATAGAAGCGTAAATGCAATCCCGTTCCTTGCATTTAAATGGTAGCTCGTGCTTCTGGAGATGCTTATCCCGGTCGTCGGGAGAGGAAAACTCCTCTAGGCAGTCGTGAAATTTGCATTTAAATGGGCTTTCCCCATATGCTTCGGCCAGCACTTCGATGCTGACAGCTTTTCGGACTATGCAATCCTCGATAGACTTTCGAATCCTGTTGATTTGGTCTACGGATAGGGATTGAAATCAGTCATCAAATCTTGCATGAGAGACCTGAATCGTGGCCGCACCTTTGCAAGCATCCTCTACGTCTAGAGCCTGCTCTTGAATGCTCTCGCATGTCTTCGAGAGATTGGGATAATGATCTTGTGGAAGCGAGTTGCAGCTAGTCGCTAAACCAGACTTGGAGAATCGAGAATCGAGAAACTTCCTCCACTTAGTGAGAACTCGACAAAGCGCATTCGGGGAGATCGTTTTTGAGTTAATATCGCGAATGTGGGAAATCAAGTTTCGTAAGGTGTATTCCGAAAACGAATAATCCCCGTTACATATACCAGCCTCCGGGACATCATCATCTTCAAAGAGATTTGATGCTAAGTAGGTGAGACATAGTTCGGTAAAATAAGACTCGCAGTTCAGCTGATCATGCTCCTGGAGGTACTCGATGTAGTATCTAAACCTATGTTAGAGATAAGATCATAGCAAATAACGAGTTGGTGAAGCATTAGCAAGACTAACTGGCGAGCCGTGGGATGGACAAAACGGATGCAGCTGTTAGGCGCAATCTCTATGATAGTACCGCATAGCTTTTCAATTTGTGATGTTGCATTAGGGCGCAGCCGTCGTTCTCGAAAGTTAATCGTACCGTCAACGGTATTAATGGATAATGCACCGTTGACTTCCCAGACTTTCAGAGATGCCCTGGCGTACGCAATCAACCGGAAAATCTGGTTCGCCCTTTTTACTTCGCGCTCACTTGCTCCTTTTGAATTTCGCAGACGAATACGTTCATACCTAAAGCTGGACCATCAATCTTTTGGTGCTTACTAGCATCTTAAAAGAAAAAATACTCACGCTTGAATCAACTCTCTTGGAAGGTTTCCTGGTAGCAGTTCCTCTTTTAAATCTTCAATGTTCGATTGGGCAAACAAATTCTCCATCACTAGCTTAGCTAGCAAAAACAATCCTGTTTGTGGTTAACTTCTTATCGGTACAGTCTATCCCTTCCGTTGGAGGACTTACTTTCAACGTTACTGCTGACAGTAGTGGCCATCCCCGCTGCCTCGCCTTCTGTCAAGTCGAACTTGCTCTTTATCCTCCGAAACTGCAGGTCAATATATTGTCTGATATCAGCCTGGCTATCTGTTATGAGAATAGGGCATCCGATGCGGTTATCGAATTTCACAAGACTCTCTCTGATATCAACTACCACTTGGGAGCTCAAGAAAATCTTGATTTTGGAAGCTCCTTGCATATTTTGCGCTTGATTCAAAGTTAACAATACCTCCAAAAGAGGCACCCGTTGGTCAGGCTCAACTTCGTCCAGCCCATCAATGACAATAAACACGTCCTCGATGACGGCTATGACATTTTTAAGGAGTTCTTTTAAGTCTTCAATTCTCCTCAAAGGAACCTGGATGTATCTATTCCGTTCGGAATCAAAATACCGCAAGATATCAGGATTCTGGTGAAGCAGCTGCCACATGAGTGTTCTGATGACGCTGTCGTATGTGGCTGGTGGGTCACTGCCTTCCTTGCAGTAGAAGTACGCAATCGTTACGTTAGAGGTGTGCTGAGCCGTTTTCGTTGACGTAGGAGTATTTGTCGCCTGTAGATGCGTGATTACGTGCGATGCGAGAATGGTTTTGCCTAGGGGGTGAAATTAGACCGGCACATAGATAAATTCAGGAAGCAAATTATACCAGAGCCAGGAATTCCGTATAACCAAAACAGAGTCTTGTATGATGCTGTACTCATCCAGTCGCAAAATGATGGTTTTGTAATCAACCAGCTGCCGGTGCAGCATCCGACCCGAGTATACTCACGAACGATCTCCTGCTGTCGGTCATGTTCGGATTGGAAGTCAGCAGGTGCAAGCCATCTCCTTATGTCATCTTTGAGCCGATCGTCATCTTGTGCTAGTTTCGCTTCGCGCTCTAACAGCTCTTTCTCTCGATCCATTCTCATTTCAGCGTAATGTGCTAGTAGTCCCTCCTCTGTGAGAACGGCTTTGTGTCGCTCTAGGTCGCTGAGTATCAAGTCCAAAGGCTCTTTGAGGTTATTCCAGGTGGACTCAAAGATAAGCCTCCATGCTAACGCGGGACCACATACTGTTAGCCTGCACAGTTTCTGGACGCTTATTTGGTGGAGGAGTCAGACTTACAAGACGCTTTCCGTGTAAATATTTTCATTGCATACTTGTGGAACCGCAGTATGTCTTCCAAAATAGCACTGATGGTCCGCCTGACGTCAAGATTGTCTCGGAACATGTCGAAGTATTTTTGAAATTGAGGAAGTCTTTCCCCGATGCTTTCGTATGAGTCTAGCAGTTTCTCGAGTACTTTGATTGCGTTTGATGATGTCTTGATATTTACCTTCTTTTTAGCCTAGTCGTTGCAAGTAGGGGCTTATATCTTGCATCAAATCATTATCATACCTGAAGTAGAAATTTCATTGGCCCCTACACGAAAAAGTTAAGTTCAATCCTCCTGACAGACGTCGGAAGCAAAACCAGCTATTCCGCTTACCCAAATGTATGCTAATATGGGAGAGGTATTCCCGAAAACCTCTATGACTTTCCCGCACTCAATCATTCCCTGGATGAATGGGTCAATACGGCGAAGGTATCTATAGGTTTTCGACGAGAACTGTTTTGCCTGTATGTCTTTGATAGCTTTTAAGAGATCATCCACTGAGGTATTTTGCACGGTAGCATGTAGACTTGGCGACAAGATGCTTTGAAATTGAAGTAAGCCTTTCTGAAGACCCTCGAACCCGTCCAAGTTCGAGGTTTGTCCTATGGTAGCTGTCGTCGCCATCTTGGTCTCAGATTATCCAGCGGGCTGTTACTATATCGATATATCAGTTGCTTTCGTCAAGCTGAGAAAGGTTCCGCATTAACATCCTCATATGCATTTGAACGCGGACTTTGATTGTTGATGCCATTTATCGCAACATTTACGGACACGGAGAACATCTGCTAATCTTCGCTCAAACTATATAAGATTGCCAAGTATATAGTTATTTGCAGCAAACAAGGCTGCTATATTTCAGCGTACTTTGGTTTGGCCTAAGCATTCTTGATGGCGCAACACGAGCTGCCTTGCAGCAAGCCTTTGCGCTGAGGATCCAGGCGGTGTGGACGTGTGGTGCTTCTATTGGCTGAATACCGGATAATAGTTGTACCTTGCGTGAGGCGGTGAAAATATATTCCTTGGCATTATCTATGTTGAGTGAGAAGGCTGTAAGTTTCAGTCGACCACCTGTTTTTTCCTTTAGATTTGTGACTAATCAGTACATAAGTATTGTGTATTTGTGCCAGGCTGCTTTCTGATCAGTTCGCATACGCGTAAGATATCGAGATCTATTCGAAGTTCCGAGTGGAAATTCTTTTACATGAGTAACTTTATCGTTTCACGAAACTGTTTGACCTAGTCCAAGGAACGGAGCGACTTGCGCAAATATACCTCGATTGTTGTGGTTAGGTGTTATGGAGAAGGATAATGATTATAACCTACTTGGACCGTCTACAACGTCTCGAGTGATGCCACCTCCCCAAAAGCGGCCATACGACCTAGAACTCTACGAGCTGTCAAACGACCTCCCTGAGTATGAGTTCAAAAAACTCCGGTTCAATTCCCATTCACCAAATATCCAACTCCTATCAGACACCGACCCGGCATGGGATGCACGATGGGATGCATCCCATGCCATGGATATTGATGATTGTAGCGACGCCGACAACGTCCTCGTATCGGATCATGACTGTATATATTACCAGCTAAGCTAAGCTTTGTACCCTAGTTTTGCTATATTCGATAAGTACCTATATAGTACTGATTTACGCCATACGTTAAACGGAGCACTAACGAGCCACTAAATAATATTGTAGACGCGGATAAGCAGATCTGCTGTGGAATGGTACTAACCCAAGCGAATCTGCGCTGATATTAGCTCTACGTCTTGCTGACTCTGGTCTATCTGTTTTTAGCTTCTGAATTTGAAGGTTTTGCCTTTAGACCATAGGGAAAAAATCAGCTTGGTGTCCAATCACGGAAAAGCCACAGATCCGGCAGCTGAATTTCGGCTTGTGGAATACATGACAAATCTGATACTAAGCGTTGATGGTCATGCGAGGGCAATTGGTGTTCTCGAGCTGAAAGTTCAGCATGGATTGCTCGAAGCCAAGAAGCTTACTCCTCTGCTCCATATCGAGGGCAGCGGAATTCCTGATCATGTATTCATTTCTGGCAATAGGAAACGAAAGACAGATATATTTGAGGTGTCCGTCAACATATATAGTCCGAGGTGCATGGCTGATTCAGTCGGACAAATTCTTGGACGCAGTGGGCTTTACTTACAACCGCCAGACTTTTTACCGGACGGCATAAGCTACTACAATCCACATTTCTATTCTATTCAGGGGGAGCTCAATCCATTGTCAACTCTGGCGCAAACTCAAACGCCGATTCAGTCAATGCCGATCAATTATAACGACGTGTTTGACATTGAGATGGAGGACCAGGTCACGCGCGGTGAGTGTATCGACGCTAAAATGAAGGATTTCTTGCGGACGGACCTACTGGAGTAAAGCCAATTTTCACATACCAACATTCCATGACGTTTTCCTGATCTATCCCTGTTATTAGGCATCAAATACAGGCCTTGGATTTCATGAAACATCGTGAATCTGGGAAACCTTCTATTGGCGACGGAACGTCTATGTGGCACCTCAGCGACTTCTTGGGACGACGAATGTTGGTCCGGGTTCCACGCGAAACATTTATCAACGCGAGGGAATGACTAATGACATGCGGTTTTTTGCAGATACGAGAACCGCGTGACTGGACAACGAACGACCCTTCTACCTTCGGAGCAGAAAGGCGGAATTATCGCGGATGAGATGGGCATGGGAAAGACTCTCACAGTTCTAAGCTTAATTGCCTCTAGCCTCGAAGAGAAGAATATCTTCAAACGGACCGAGACAGAAATTGATATTTTTACAATGGATGAGAATGCCCTGAAGCAACCTAAGGGAGGCTCATTAGTTATTGCCACACCATCACGTACGTATTAATGCCGAACTTGGCTTCTGAATCTGACTGACCATAGTCGACAAGTCCTTGGAGGATGGAAAGAGGAGATGGAAAAGTATTATTCCGGAATTCGACTGCGACAAAGCTTCTAAGTGCTGAATCTTATAATGCTATAGACATTTCTGGCCGAATAGCATCAAATTTGAGATCTTCCATGGCGGCGAAAGAAATATTGATGAGCTGGCACTATCGGAAGCTGATATTGTTATTACAACATACAATACACTTTCCGCAGAGTGGTTCAAAAAGAAGAGTGCATTGCATAAAGTTATATGGTATAGAATCGTTCTTGATGAAGGTACCGCCTCTCTTCAAAATTTCTCGTAGGACTAGACCGCACGAAGTTCAAAGCCTAACTAGTCTGAATATGTTGCTAACTATATTGCAGCACATATGATCCGAAATCCCAAGACCATTCAATTTCGGGCCGTTTCGGCCCTTGCGGCTGAGAGCCGCTGGTGCATATCTGGGACGCCCATTCAGAACAGCCTCAACGACTTACAGAGTTTAGTGTCCTTCTTGCAGGCTCCTTCGCAGGACAATCACAGATACTTTTTCCGAGATTTTATTACAGCTCCGTTGAAAAGGGGGGACTACCTGGGCGTTGAAAACCTTCGCCGTTTGATCAGGAGTATCTGTCTCCGTCGTCGAAATCACGCTCTAAATTTACCTGAACTTGTGGAGGAGACTTGTAACGTGGAGCTGAGTTCACACGAGCGCGAGCGATACAACGTAATGAAAGAAGAGACACTGAAGGAAATCGACGCTGCTTTGAAGGGGAGCAGTTGTGGAACGGTCTATCTCAAGATACTTCAACTTATCATGAAACAACGGACACTATGCAACATCGGTACGAATCTTCTGGAGTTTGAAAGCGATACAAGCGATGAATCTGGTTCAGTTCCTGAGGACATGAAAGCCGATTGCGCTGAGTGCCAATGCAACATAGGTGTTCTGGATACTAACAGCGCCGCCTTTACGGTCTGTGGTCATTGGATATGCTCTGACTGCCTTCCAAACTACATACTGTCGATTGGGAAAGGCAAAGGTCGCACCTGTTCGATATGCGGCGAAAAGCTACCAGCGAAATTCCGAGCTAATACCCAGAAGTCTCGGAAGTCGGCACCAACGAAGAAGCGACTAACACCACTTTATCATGACACCGCCCCATCGAGCAAATTCCAAGCACTTATATCTCAACTAAGCGGCTTACCTGGCAAAAGGTGGGAGACCCAGTCCGCCATATTACCTTGACTACTCTCTAATGAGTCCCAACGTAGCCTTGTGTTCTCTGTATGGACGACTACGTTGGATCTTTTGGAGCCTATCTTGAAGAACAATCGGATAGGCTACTTTCGGGTCGATGGGAGCACGAAACCGTCCAATCGTGGAAAGATATTATCCTCTTTTCGCACCGATGACAAGATCAAAGTCCTGTTAATGACATTTGGGGTAGGAGCTGTTGGGTATGTACAAACCACGAATCGCATTCTGAGGGGCCGTCCTCATTACGATGTCAGTCGCGATCGGCTATCGGCATCACGGCTACTAACTATCGATCAGGTTGAATCTTACAGTAGCGTCAACGGCTCACCTCATCGAGCCGCAGTGGAACCCGATGATTGAAAAGCAGGCTATTGGGAGAATTCACAGGTTGGGGCAAGAAAAGCCAGTCAAGGTGATTCGCTACATTGTTAAAGACTCCATCGAAGAGGTCGGTACAAACTCACCTCGACATCTTGAGGAATACGATGTCGGAAACTTACTGAGTAGCAATTGATTACAGGACATCTTGAATAGACAGAGAAAAAAGTTGCAGATAGCTGAAATGCACATGGCGGATGAGAGTCCACATGAGAACGGCATCAGGGAGAAACTTAAGGTATTGCATTGCTACACCTACTATTCTACCTGATCGCGGTTAACATTGTCTCACAGGAATTGCGTGCCCTATTTTAAATGGAGCTTGCGTCATGCATAATCCGACCAATATGGTCTCGAAGGCCAAACTCTCCGGCGAGACGGCGGAGAGACCAATATATATATATATATGCCTACAGTGACATACTCGCCATCATGTATTAATCAAGCGACAGAAAGGGTGGACCGATCTCGTAATTGTGACGGGAATAGATGTGCGGGCAACCCAAATACATATTTATATTTGTTCTGTTTTGTGTGGTCAAATCTAGGATTCTATCATATTTTATCGCAAATGTATCTAGGGAACGCAAGAAAATCTGTGTGCGTAGATCGAGGAATTTACAACTAATGATCACGGACCTTAAGCTATTAAGGATCCGCTTCGCTCTCCCTTACACACCTCGTGCATCGGCACGCGCCTCCCAAACTCCCCATTAACCATTCCCTTCTCTTCTTCCAGCTCTCGATCCTGGGATCTGTGTAGCAGTCTCTCACCTCTTCGCCTGCCTTGATATCTCTCAAAGTCCTAAACTTCATTTCGCTCTGGCACTCCCATGCCAGACATGGCTCGCAGTCGTGATTGACGAGACTATAGCATAGATGCAACGCGGCCACTTCTGGCTGCCCACTTATTGCGTTATGTCGCGCGGACGCCGTCCCCAGAATCTTGGAGTGAATTGTCAGCGTGTGCCAGATGTCGAAGCTGTGCAGGGAGACTTTGAACGGGTCGACTTCTAGGCGCGTGAGAATATGGAACACGGAGAGAATGTTGTCTGCGAAGGTGAACGGTAGTGTTGGAGGGAGTGCTGGCAGTGGCGGCGGCGGGGAGGATCCGTAAAGGTATTTTACAGGAAGAATGGAGAGGGGGTTTACATCCTGTGTGAGGGCCATCGCGAGGGTACGGAGCAGGAGGAGACTGTATAGGGCCTTTGTTGGCGTGCTAGATGACGCTGTAGCGGATGCATCATTGGCGACGGTATGGGAGGTTGTATGCGCAGATTTAAACAAAAAGTCGATATCGATACCGCACAAGGCCGGATGGTATTTTTCTGTCGCCTCGGCTTTACATTTTTCCGAACAGAACACGACGTCGTCACAGTTCTCGCAGGAGATGGTGTTTGTGGGGTCAAGCGAGCCATTGCAGCAGTCGCAGAGAGGATCGAAGAGACGATTGTTCACGGTCAGGATGCTCCTTTCACTGAAAACCTGGGTATCGGCTGGGAGATCCTTAGTAGCATAGACGCCGAGCTGTCTCGATGTGCCTGCTACCAGCTTGTCTTTGGATTCGGAGTCCGGTATGAGAATTGGCAGTTCTGTTACTTTGACTTCAAAGTTTCCGGAGGAAGCTTCATGGACGAATTTGTTGAGATATTCGACTGTCTCAGCAGACGTCCGGTCCGGCTCGAAAGTGTTCCAGGGGTATATCACTCGTTTTGCCTGCCCTTCGCGAAGCTGGTGCTCTGAAGCACCGTGTGACCGGGCAGCCTGGACTTTCTCATCTGCAGTTTTGTAGATATGCTTGAACTCATCGTGTTCGGGGTATATCCTGATCGCAGCATCCGCCTGCTCCCATGCATCCAGCACACAACCGATCTCAATTAGCGAGGAACATATGACTTTCCGCGCAGCAATATCCGTGTCTCTAAGGTCTTTCTTCTCGTCGTCGTGGAGCTCGTGGATCGCTTCGTCCTCCCCATCGCCCTCCCCGTCTTCTGGCTTTGAATCTTCACCAGTGCTATCGGTCGGTTCATATGTTGCATATGTGTCTTTCGGCTGCCGCCGTCGGCCCCGCCATGCGACTAGCCCGACAAAGCCAAATTCGGACTCGTCATGAGCCTCCAATAGCTCCTGGACGAGCAGCAGCGCTCTATAGGCATCTCCGACAGCTAGATCGGGGTATCCGAGCTCGATATGCGCAACGGCTCTCTGATACCATAAGTCCGGGTCATATGGTGATATCGATAAGGCGTCTGTCAAGAGCTTGCGAGACTGCAGCGGGTCTGTAGTGAGGCAAGTACCAGCGTCTTGAACTAGACGAGCTACCCGCCGTTCGGGAAGCATTCTGGCGTATCGGAGAGACACTTCTGGTTTCTTTGGTTGGCTGTGTGTCGTATATTAGACAGGGAGGTTCTGTAGAGACTAACTGTGCAAGATTTGCCCTTGCAACTTTTTTTTTTCAGAGCTTTTATAGACGCATGTGTTGCGTCTACGTGCCAACACACGACATGACGTTTAAGCATTCCTCAATACGCGTGTAACCTACTAAACGTCACGTCAGTAGCTAGATTCGTGAAATAATGAAATCTGTCCTATGGCCACGTCAGTCTTTCTCTTCTTCTTCCCCTGAGAAAAAGCTTATTTGACTCCTCGCCTCTAGCAAAAGAATGCCCATCGGTGCAACAGTCCGATGGCCATACACCATGCAAGTAGGCCCCCTCCCTGGCAAGGTGGTATCCTCTTTGAAGCGCCTCAGATGGTATTTAAAGTATAAAGTATTCAACCAGAAAGCCGACGCCGTCAGCTCAAGTCAGCTAAATCTTCGTTCTGAAAGCAGCGACAGCGAAAATTAGGGTCTCCTTGCGGATCGAAAATCCGTTTCTGGTCCCCACTAATTCAGAGGCATCTTCAATGGCGAGATTGGGATATGGGGTGTTCCTTTTGAAAGGAACTTTGAGGCTTTCCATTAGGGTAATTGTGGAACTCAATATCGCAGGTCTCTTGAGCCTAGGAGTCGGATCGGGTCATCATTGCCTATAGGTATAGACTAGCTGGCTGTGTTATTACCAGGTTTGTGTGTGGAGCTACTTGCAACGATTGTTCCCGGTTGCTCCTGTCGGCCGTATGTACATGTACATGGAGCCCTTTGTATCCAGGGGATTTCACGTCAGATCAGAACTGCTCTACTATCACCGACACTCAATGATCGTCGACACTAGGCATTAACGCAGGTATCAAGCATTGCGAGTGCCCATTGGATGGAATCTCTGATACCAGAGTCAGCCTCAAGATTTTTGGTTGTATTCCAATCTACAATGTCGCCAAGATAGTTGTCTCGTAAACCAAACTGCCAAAGGCGAAAGCTTAATGAAATGGCAGCCTTGTTCACGAGACGACTAAACAGAGACCTTGATCTTCGTGAACTGCTAGCACGGAAGTTCAAATTTTCCGAATAGGCAAAAGATCAGTTCCCCTGCTTCTATACAATATCCTCCGATAGTAGTACTATCTATCGGTATGCTCGTGATGTGAAGTCTCAAAAATATATGCTGGGCCGTAATATCAGTCTCGGCATTCGTAGATATTATAGGATGGGAGGGTATGGACGGAATAGAAAGCATGAAACTAGACCGGCCGGGGTCAATTGATCAAGCTCCCGTCTCTTAGCTTAAACATGGTGGTACTCCTAGGATCTTCCCTATCTCGCTTGACCTGCATGGGCGAGTGGTACACACGTATATGTATGATCCACACAAGGCTCTATTGATGGCCGTAAAAGGCGGATGGGCAGACGGGAGCGCAGGGCGCACCCTTGCCGGCCTGTGCATGGTTCCGTTGTGTTGCGGGGTGATAGTTATGCATGGATGAGGTCATGCATATGACGGACCAATGAGGCCAATATACTTGATGATATGAAGTCGCGATCATGATTGGCCGCAGCCTCCAGCCCCAAGTATTATGCATATACCTATGATACTAGTAGTATATAGCTGCTCGGGAAGTCAAATTTAGCTCCACAGATCGGATGTGTATTGTTCGAGTCCTAGGCATTTAGCTGGGCTGATGGCCCCGAGACTAGGCATTCAGCAAGGTGGCATATTTCAGGGCCGTTGTGAATCCAGAGGTGCATACACATAGTATAGTTACGGGTCCAGCATCTCGGGATTGATATCTTGCCGTTATAATTGAGAGTATTATTAATATCACGTGGACCCATTGATTAATTTCTACATTTCGGCGTAGTAGCTTATGCAATTATGTATCGAAAGTAAGTAAGGACGTATTGTCGCATTCAGATAGTGCTGCCAAGGGAAATCAAGACTTTTGAGCTCATTGACGGTAGCTCAGTTTTCTCTATATCAACAGCGAGTTAACAGGGGGGATTGCACAGCAGTTCTGAAAGGGTAGCATATCGCACGGCCAACGGCTAGTTGCCGTCGAGGTACCTATCCTTCGCTGTCCCATGCAGAAGCAACTTCGATTAATGTGTTGACGTTGGATTTCGGCAGCTAACGTTTGCCCATCAGTTATTTCCGAATACGGCCAATTCAGCCGACAACAACCACAACACATCAACACACCACCATCGTGAACCGCAGAATCCCGACGTCCGTCGCACAACAGGCGCCTCATGACCAGTTCTTATCTGCTGCCACTTCACAATTGGCCGTTGAAATGCATCTTAATTCGCTCATACCACATCCACATATCATCCCTCCAGTCTCAATTCCCGACGCCAACATCATCTACCTATTTTCTGGCCAGCCAATGAACGAAGCTAACGGATATTCTCCTGCGGGACGAAAATCGACAATTGATAAGCGTGTCTGGCAGCCGGGCCGATTGCGAAATCGCACGCCATAACGTCCGTCGCTAACGCGAGCAGCTAGCATCGCTACCAACATCCATCTTGACTCACGAACGGAAAAGCATATATACGCTCTACGGCTACCTAGGTAGTATCGATGCTCTAATTGATTACACCATGCCACCCTGGTGCTACGGAGGGCGGTCTCACAACATGTGGATGCTGGCTCCGGATAAGCTCAGCTTTGCAAGCTTTGGGGTAGCTGAGAAGGCTAGCGTGGACGAAAAGCCGGGGAACGGAGGCGGCACCGGAAGGAATACGAAGAGTCAATTGAGGGTGAGGGAGGTTGGGCGGTATCAGAGGGGGTATATATACGCTGAAGTGCAGTCGTCGATGTCTCTTCTCTCTCTACTCTTTGAGTTCCCGCACCCATTCTCTGCTGTGTGATTTGGACAATATCGTATTTTTATCTGGGATTTTATATAAATTACCGCAATGGCTCCTAGCGCGACGACGAAGCAGGAAGAGGTCACGTCAGCTCCTGAGGTTGTCCTAGCGGATAAGCTTAAGAGCTTCAATATCGCAGAGAAAGCCAAGCAGACGTTCGTCCCTGGATATACAAACTACTTCAACTCCAAGAGCGATGACAACTACGAATGGGAAGAATTCACACCGATCTTTCCGGATCTTAAGTGGGAGCCGCTGACCGAGATCCCCTACGAAGACAAAGGCCTCCTCGGCGACCCGGCATACAGCCGCCTTCTTGCAGACGCGACAGAAGTCTTCGACTACACGCCGAAGATCGGGACGGAGATCCACGGCGTCCAGCTGAAGGACCTGACCGACGACCAGAAGAACGACCTGGCACGGCTGCTAGCCCACCGCGGTGTGGTGTTCTTTCGCAACCAGGAAGGGTTCGATATCGAGAAGCAGCTAGAGCTAGGGCGGTACTGGGGCTCGCTGCATAAGCATGCGACGACAATGCTGCCGAAGAATGGTATGGAGGAGGTCCACGTCGTACATACGACGAAGAACAGCAACAACCAAACCGCCCTCTTCACACCGTGAGCCGGCCCCTACGCCTACAAACCCATCTTCTATAAGACCATATGGATGCTGATATGGATACTGATATATAGGGCATACCTCTGGCACTCGGACGTGACCTACGAAATCCAACCGCCTTCCTATACATCCCTCGCCCTCCTCACCGGCCCACCCCGCGGCGGAGGCGGTGACACAATCTGGTCCTCCCAATACGCCGTCTACGATCTCCTCTCACCACATATGCAGAAGTACTTGGAGGGTCTAACCGCCCTCCACAGCGCAGCCGAACAAGCCGCCGGCAACCGCAGTGACGGGCGCCCCGTCCGTCGCGAGCCGGTTATCACAGCCCACCCACTGGTCCGGACGAATCCCGTGACGGGTTGGAAGAGTCTGTTCTTCAACCCGGGGTTCGTAAAGGGGTTCGTTGGGGTGCCGAAGCTGGAGTTTGAGTATATCTATAGATATCTGACCGAGTTGATCACGGCGAGTCCCGAGGTGCACGCACGCTTCACATGGGATGCGGGTAGCGTTGCCATCTGGGACAACCGGGTAACAGTATGTATCCCTTGGGTAGTTACCATGACTCTGAATGTATGAGGTTGCTAACAGACGATGACAGAATCATACACCGTCGTATGGATTCGCACCACATCGACGACATGCGGTTCGCGTCGCGGCAACAGCGGAGAAGCCGTACCTTGACCCATCCAGCACCTCGCAGGACGAGGAGCTCGATAAACTGCTGGGACGGAAGCCGACGAACAAGGACGGCACAGCCAAAAGCAATTACAACGATTAGCCTGACGTACCTGTACCTTGTTCGTGAGCAATGACGCCTGATCTTGTTATCGACAACTGGGATTATCTTTGTAAATTGTCAATGTATTAGCGGGTGGATGGATTTCAGTGATGGATTTCAGTACATACAGACTGTGTATATTATGAATTCAAGATGCCTGTTCTGGCAGTGCAGTCGCGTCACTCTTGCAGTGATATAAAAGTGGCCGCCGGCTCTATCCAGTCTCCTCGCGCGGTAGACTTTAATGATTAGTAAGCCGTCGATACCACCCAGCTCAAATTGAGTCATGTAGTTGGCGCATAATTGGCTCCGATAGTCGGGCAGCTGGTCGCATTCTAAGTTGATTTCCTCAAAATTATTCTACCATGCTTAAGAATTAGGCATGGAGCTCAGTTGTATATGATTTAGCCTAGTTATGATCATCGAAATGTTTACATTCCGATGACGGGCTCCAAGATTCGGAACCGCGGATCACCCTCGGAGCGCACATTTTAAGCTTTACAATGTAGTCTAGATATAGAGAGGCGATGTTACGCATCAGATATCGATATCAATACTACACAGGCTTCGCGAATTCGATGATCATCAAAATATCAAAGTATCGGCGTGCTTCATTTATTTGATAAACCGGGCAGCTATGGTAGAGCCTGAAGCTCATCGATCGGTACACTTTTACGGCACCCATATTGAAGATTATCATTTTCAAATTTAAATTGTTATAGTATCTAAACGAAGAACTCAAAAATTGAAAATAATTGCTAGATATTGCATTATTACTCGAGATTAATGTCAGAACTCTGGAGATATATCGGTGTTCTATAGAGTCGAGCTGTCGTATTGGCATTTCAAGAAACATCAAACCATCATCGATAAGTATGCATTGGTCATGTGCGTGTTTTTAATCAACAAGTTTCAGGAATGAACGGGCCAAGCGCTCATCCAGCGCTATAGCATCTGCTATTCAATGCGCACTCTCTTTTACCCATTTTGAGCCGCTGGCTGTCCTTGAAATTACTATCGTCGTCCTGATTTCTAAGCGCGAAGGGGATACTACAACAGCCAAGGTGCCGAGTAACGCCACAGAGAACCTGACCTTTTACCAATGCGACTAGTCGTGATCCCGTAGCGCTCAGCCTTCTGCGCATGAATCCATTTAAGAACCCAGTGAAATCTTCGAGTTCAAAATCGCCATGCTGCTGCGTCCTTCATTCTCCTATCGCCGTACGAAAATACCTGCGCCATGTCAAAGTTCAAGAAATTCGCCTCGAAACTCGGCCATTACGCGCTCGATGGTCTCGACGCTTTAGTCGAGGCTGCGGAAGAATCGAACAGGAAACGGGCGGCGGCGGCGGCGGCAGCTTCATCTTCAGCTACTTCGCAACCTCAAGCGGCGGCTCGAGCGCCCGCTGCACCCGCACCTGCAGCGAAACCGAAACCCGCACCGGTCGAAATCGACATTGACCCAATCGAATGGGAAAGCTACTGCACACACGAAGCTATCATCTGTTCAAACTGTCTCGCGGCAGTGAAGGCCTGCATCCAATCCGCCATCGACGCCGGCGTCCCCGGCGGGTTCAACTTCGCCACGCGCCGGGTCGACCCCGACGTCGCCGCATGCAATAACGCCTGCCCGCACAAGAAAATCAACGACTGTTGCGCCACCTGTTTGTTCAGCTTCATGGGCCGAAAGACGAACGAGGTTAATAACCTCATAGCCGTGTCGAATGCCGCCGTTGGACACCTTAACAATGCGGCGGCGGGTGTGGGCACTGTTGGAGCACCGATTGGCACTATGCGGCAGAATTTGCACGAGCAGAGTATGCGGAATCAGGAGCAGAGGGCGGAGTTTCAGCGACAGATGGCGGCGATGCAGGCGCCGGTGTTTGGAGGGTTTGGCGGTGGAGGTGGTGGGACGTGGGGTCGGCAGCAGCAGATTGCGAACGGCATGGTGTGGGATCCGCCGGTTTACACTGTCAATAACGCGTACAGTCAGTTCAGATGGTAGTAGAAGGATATTGTAGATGAATTCGGCGGTTTATACCTGTATATATCAGTTCTAATGGTAATAAGCTAGTAATTGAACTCACATGCTAGAAGATGTTATCCGGGATAGTGACCAGCCGTCGGCAAAATCGAGGGTTGAGCCCAAGCGACGGCCGATGGGCTAGCTGGCTGCTACCCCACCCACAGAGTATACTTGGTACCCGACCACGCAGGAATATCCCTCATACCGACACAGTTAGAATAGCTAAGATGGGCGCTGTCTTGTCCAGATTTCGTACGCTGCGGGTGGCGTTGGCCGTCCTGTGGGAGCAGATATGTCGCCTTGTCCCTTTTTATATTGCTGTTGTGTCCATGTTCCGTGTGCCTGGGGCTGAAATTGCTGGCTACACCGGCTGGAGCTGCTTCAGTAATCAATTATTACTGTGCCGCAACTACCACGGCCAGCAACTTCATCCACAACATGCCCTCATTCCAGCTACCCCTCCTCCCTCTGTGCCTCGAGATCGCGATGTCTATATTATATCCACCATAAGAAGTAAAGCTGACGGCCTAGCACAAGACGCTGTTCGACCAGGTCGCCGCCCGCCTGCTCCTCTCTCCCGGTCTGCCGCGCCCAAACCCCACCACATCCTTCTGGCTGCTCCCCGAATCGCCTGTCCTCTCGAACATCCAGTCTCCCACATTCCCATCGCGCGCCGACATTGTCATCATCGGCAGCGGGATCACTGCCACCGCTCTCCTCCGTGAGCTCTACCGACAGAACCCGTCGCTGTCAATCGTCGTCCTCGAGGCCCGCGGGATATGCACCGGCGCCACGGGCCGCAATGGCGGCCATATCAAGGAAGGACCCTACGAGGAGTACCCTAGGCTCAAAAAGAAGTTCGGCAACGACGCCGCAGCGCGGATCGTGAGGTTCCGTCTGCGGCATTTCGAGGAGATCATGGCCGTCGCGATGGAAGAAGGGCAGGAGTGTCTGGCGCGCAGCGAGGTGCGCGAGGTCACAGGCACGGATATCTTCTTCGACGAGAGCGTAATGGCTCACGCGATGGAATGGTATAACCTCTGGAAGAAGGACACTCCAGAGCAGGCGAGAGAATACACAGTCATGGACGCTGAGACCGCCCGGACAGTACGTCCCTCATCTCATACAACCACGACAAGAGTGACGGCTGACCGATACATCTATCCTAGAAACTCCACGTCCCCAATGCCGTCGGCGCGGTCTGTGGCCCCGCAGGCGCCCTCTGGCCGTACAGACTCTGCACCGCCATCCTCGAACGCCTGATAAAAGATCACCCATCTCTCCACCTCGAATCATACACCCCCGCCTCCGCCATCGCCTACAACCCCTCCACATCCACCTACACCATCACAACCCCGCGCGGCACCATCACCGCCCCAACAGTAATCCACACCACAAACGCCTGGGCCTCCCACCTCCTCCCGGGCCTCCGCGCAAAGGTGATCCCCTTCCAAGGACAAATGTCCGCCCAATCTCCACCAGACGGCCTCCCTGCCCTCGGCGACAAATACTCCTGGGTCTTCTTCCACAAGCAGGGTTTCGACTACCTTACCCAACGGCCCGCAACTAGCACTATCAATCCGGATGCAACGGCTACCGTCACCGCCGGTGAGATGATGTACGGCGGCGGGTGGGCGCAGTCTGGTAATAACGGACTGGACTTGATTGGAAATAACGACGACACAACGCTGAATTACCTTTCCGCTGCGCATTTGTCCGGTTTGCTACCGTACGTGTTCGGCTCGGGTACTGCCGATGGCGGAACGCGCGCGTGGGACGGCGTGGTCGTGAAGAACATGTGGACGGGGGTGCTCGGGATGAGTGTGGATATGATGCCGTGGGTGGGTAAGGTGCCCGCGGCCGTCACCACTCGTGGACAGCCAAAGCAGGACAAGGTGGAGGTGGAAGGCGGGGTTGTGAAGACTGGTGAATGGTGTGCCGTGGGATTCACGGGTGAGGGTATGGTGAATTGCTGGGGGAGCGCGACGGCGCTGGCGAGGCAGGTGCTTGGTGAGGAGGTTGGGAAGAATGTGGCGGCGCGGGAGAAGAGGATCAGAGCTGTGAAGGGGGAGGATGAGGTGAAGGGATGGAGGGATGTGCCGTTGAACGAGTGGTTCCCTGCAGAGTTTGCAGTGTCGGAGAAGAGGGTAAAGGAGGCTGATGTTGAAGATTTGGTGTCTTCGATGTTGGGTGTGTAGATGGTGTCGAATGTAGCTGTGTCTTGATAGTCGAAAGTTGATGTTTCCCAGGATATCTGAAGGTTGAGTGCACCTATCTGTTGCGGAATTTGTTTAGTCGATACATGTATTACTTAATTCACAATCAATATATGTTGTCTCGTAAATCAGAAGCTGGGATATGTGGCTATTGGCATAATGCCAGCACTACACGGATACGGTGCTTGGCTTGTGTGACCAAGCCTTATAATCTGTGCTACCATATTTACTTTGTCCACTCATTGGTGCACCGCCTGCTTCCGAGGATTCTGTTGAAAACACTGCACTTGGAATTCCAACAGCGAATCCGTAGCATTATACGGTTCAGGTTTAATTAGGTCTCTAGTACCGATATCTGGAAGCTTAAGTTGATTCCCAACTGGCTAAGAGTAACCAAGTGCTCCAAATTGACAGTATATTCACATCGCATATAATCTTGATCAAACCAGGAATTTAAAGTACCTATACATTCAAACAGCCAATTATTTAATCAATTGAATCTCAAGCTTAGCCCATCGGGCCGCGGGCTAGGTACTTATGAAATGATACAGCTCTGCTTATATATATCCATCTAGTTTTGCTGGTCGAATTTATCAATATCTGTTCTCGCATGCTAATTAAACGCGCAGAGCACTTGAATTCAACCACAGACCGAGTTTTCAATGACACGCATATGCTGGAAAAAGTATGGCATATACGAGGAATGAACTGTAACCATGAAATTGCCGATACTACTAACCGCTCTGACTACGTATACGTATACTCTGCGTGCTAGCTGAGAGCGAAGAAGCAGTATATTTCCCCGACGAACACTATCGGCGGCCTCCGTCGACAGGTTCCGACGATCTTAGAAAAAACATCGTGACGCTTACAGGCGGTTAGTCTAATCTTACTATTCGTCTTTGCCTTAAAATCATTCCTAGTGAGCTCAAGAGCCACTAGCGACGCAGTCAGCTACCCAGAGAAGATCAACTTACGTAATTTATACAGGTCCTGGGCCGTCCCTGCATATGCACTGCATATTGACATGGACAATTCAACAACACCTCTATTCTATCTATCTAAACCTCTTCCGGAGATACAAATATGCACAATTCATGAAGGACTCTCCTCCGAGCCGTGAGACCTTCCCGCGCTGGATGAGCTGACAATGCCTACCAGGTATGCAAAATTTGCTTTCGTCTTATATCACAGATCCAGAGCTCTAGAGCGCATCGAGAACTTTTTCACAACTAAGTTATAAAGTATTATTATCAAGCAATCGTATCGATATCTAGCGTTAGATGCCATTCAAGAGAGCCCGGGCCCAGCGTCCGCACGACAGACTGGACCTTCAATTGGAAATACATAGACAGGCCATCCTCGCAGGTCTCGAAAATTCTGCTACCGCTTCTAGAACGATCGCGTAATGATCGAGTAATAGACATCCACTAGCGTCGTGAAACGGCACCGTGATACCAGGATACCCATCGCATTGAGGCGCCGTATTCTTTGTCAGTCGTATTAGCGCGGTCAACGCATGCGTGCAGCTAGCTACGTGTGGTAGTTTCGATCGAGTAATGCGAATTCAACCGCTATCTCGGTTTTCGCCGCAAACCGGCCCCTCGGGCTAAAAATTGCAAGCGGAGCCGGTGGAGCCGAGCTGAGGCCCGCAACGTGGTAGCTCCGCTACCGTACCAGGCATTCCCAGCGGTACCGTTGAAGATTCCGCAGAGCTCGAGCTTGATAGTATTGTTAGTGGATTACTGTGAAATTTTCGAAATTATACGGCCAGTTAATATCATGATTGATTGAGAGGTGAGCTTGGCTGGGAATATTCAAATATATCGCAATTGCAATCGGTTGCTGTCGGCTAGAGAATTCGCAGCTCCTGCTGTTTGCAAGCACCGCTGACCGCTTCTGTATCCGGCCGCTATGCACACATGCACGGACCCTGGCCGCAGAGATAAGGGTCCAGTTGGGCTTACTCGATCGAAATTCACCGCTGTATACCAGCCAACCATGCATGCGCTCATCCCAATCGCAGGACTGCGCAGCGACGGCGTTGATGAGGGACAGCACATATCTCCGAGGGAAGGTGGGTCTGGAAGCTAGAGACACAATCCGCCAATTAACATGCTGCTTACGAACTTTTGAGCTAGTATCGAGCTTGTGATGAGCTCAAGGAACGGTCTTGTATAGTAGCTAGGTAGGATTTCGGTGCATACGCACGTACCTTGTGATATGTGCCAACGCTATTCGCCTGTCTGAGGTATTTCTCAAGCTCTAGCGGTGTGAGACGTACCCTGACTGTCTGAAAGAAAAAAAAAAAATGTGATGCATCGGATTTCCTCCCATTACGAGAAAGGCAGCCTTATCAGTGCAGTGGCGTGGACGCTTGTACTTCCCTATCAGCACTGACGGCAGCAGTACATAAAGATAAGGGACCGCAGATGGCTGGCTTGATGGCGCTGAAAAGTACTTCCTTATATATTAACCTTCAAGCACATGCACCCCGCAAATGCGGACCCCTTGATTTCAGATAATTAAAAATATATCTTGCTCTTTCCCCACATTTCCATATCCCCAAATATACTGTCGAAACTCAAAAAAATCCGCATAGTCGAAATCGTTCTGTCGAGATATATCGTCTACGGAGATATCATCTCGAGTTACAAAATCACATTCTCTGCAACACAGCGACAGATAAGGCCCTGGACACAGTCGACAAGCCGATTGGCCAACCGTCGCCCCAAACAAGCCAGAAATCGACGGCTTATCTTGCGCACCGCCAAAACAGGCAACCGGCGCAGCAGCTCGTGGCCCCCAACGAACGCATTCATCTTTCGAAAAGAGCACTCTACGTGGAGACGTGGAGGCGTGGCGGTAGCTCAAGCCGTGCGGCGTGCGTCTTATCTTTAAACTTTCCGGCACAACGTGGGATGCACCTGCGTGCGAGAAAGTAGAGTTCTTCGACCGCCGGACGAATCGAGCTCAGAGATAGCGAAAAGCCTAGTTGGCAAAGGTTAATAAAAGGGCCTCAGGAGCACATTTCGATCACACTGGCCACGTTTTCACCCACGATATAATCCAACGTTCGCCATCCATTCGTTCGTTTGAATCCGTAACTTAACACCCCGGGCGACGGTCCCGTGTCGCGGTCGATTACCACATTCAGACGGTGGTTACACAGCGCAGGCAGCCGCACCGTCGACAACACAGTCCATTCAACAGGGCGCCATCCGGACATTACCGCAGTATACGGATAGGAATAAGAACAGGATGTTCACAGCAACTTCAGACGCTAGCGAGGCGTCGACAATCGTTCTCGCATCCTCGAATACTATCGTCAATGGCAAATTCACACCTGCAACGATAGTCGTATCCCCGGCCACCGGCAAGATCACGCATGTCTACGACCAGCTTCTCCCCCCGGCTGCATTCGCCACGGAAAAATGCGTATCCTACACGGACTACTCGCCAAAAGTGCTCATGCCGGGTCTTGTAGATGCGCATGTCCACTTGAACGAGCCGGGGCGGACGGAATGGGAAGGCTTCGAGACGGGTACCCGTGCTGCAGCGTTTGGCGGTGTCACAACAGTGGTGGATATGCCGCTGAACGCGATACCGCCAACGACTACAGTCGAGAATCTGAAGCTGAAAATCGCAGCGGCGAAAGGCCAATGCTGGGTTGACGTTGGCTTTTACGGCGGTGTGATTCCGGGAAATGAGGGGGATTTGGTAGACTTAGTACAGGAGGGCGTCAGGGGATTCAAGTGCTTCCTGATAGATTCCGGGGTAAGCGTCGATACCTAAGATATAAATTTCGTTTGATCCGTCTATTCGAGAATTGCATACTGACCACGTGTCGCTCGATGCCTACAGGTCGAGGAATTTCCCGCGGTAACCAGCCAGGATGTAAAGAAGGCAATGACGGCGCTGAAGGATCAGGATACCGTCTTAATGTTCCACGCCGAAATGCTGCCTCCCATAGCTGTAAGCCCCACCTCAAGCCCCACGGGTACACACTTCACAGCCTTCTTCTAACTTTGTTATAGGAGTCTGTCGGTGACGCCGTGTTACACGGCGACCCGCCGCTCGCCCCGAAGGGCCGACTGGAATCCTACTCCACCTTCCTCGCTTCCCGTCCGCCTGCCTTCGAAACATACGCCCTCGCCGAGATCATATCCGCCGCACCCGCTGCGCCAAGCCTACCGTTACACATCGTGCATCTTTCCGCAGTCGAGTGTCTTCCCATGCTGCAGAAAGCGCAGCAAGAAGGCGTCAAACTCACCGCGGAAACTTGCTTCCACTACCTAGCGCTGGCCGCTGAGGACGTCAAAGACGGTGACGCGCGGCATAAATGCTGTCCGCCTATCCGGGAGCGCGCAAACGCTGACGGCCTCTGGAACGCCCTGAAGGACGGACTGATCACGACGGTGGTGTCGGACCACTCGCCGTGCACACCGGATCTGAAGCTGGTGGGCGACGGCGACCTTTTCAAAGCCTGGGGCGGCATTAGTACCGTCGGACTTGGCCTGAGTGTTCTGTGGACCGAGGGGAAGAAGCGCGGGGTTGACTTGTGCCAGATCAGCAAGTGGACATCTGAGGAGACGGCCCGGCAGGTCGGGCTGCTCGGTAGGAAGGGCAAGCTCGCGGCCGGGTACGACGCGGATATCTGCGTGTTTGATCCGGAAAGCAGTTTCAGGGTGAGTGTAGACATCCCCGAATTCTCCACAATGCCGGCGGTAGCATTATGCGCTATCGGCTAGTCGATAGATCCAGTGATTGTGATTGCTGATGCGATTGTGGAATGCAGGTTACAAAGTCCGAAATGCAGTTCAAGAACAAGCTCACACCGTACGAAGACAAGGTGCTCGACGGCATCGTTTGCGAGACCTGGCTGCGCGGGAAGAAGATCTATACCAAAGATGCGGGATTCGATGAAACCGCGGGTCCGATTGGAAGCCTGTTACTCGAGAAACGGCAAGAGGAGACCGTCCCAATTACGATGGTTGCAGCGACAGAGGAGACCGACGTCAAGGCTGTGAGTCTGAACGCCGCAGGGTCGACGGTGCAAATCCTACCGAATTAGTACAGCGGAAGAAGTGGTGGACTCGGTGTAACGTATCTTCAGACGAAGTACACATCGCCGGTTGTAGGAGTATTCGTGGAGTGTTCGTTGAGTAGTCTCGGGTTCGGTGAGGTAGTTACTAGGCACTGAGTAGGTAAGGACTGGTTGGAGTTTCTTGGTGAAGCATTTGTGCACTTGGCGTGGAATCTCGCGCATTCATGTATCATAGACTGTTTGCATCATCTGGCTCGGCATACGATCGTTGCATTGTATCTGTATCTAGGTGCTGTGTTCGCATACGTATGAATACCATATTAGTAATCTAGCATACAGCCTGCATTGGCGCCATTGACAGATCTCGATGAGGTTGGTTAATTGGTGCTACTTACCAAAGTAGTCGATGTTGCATGTTGTGATACCACTGACCCACGTTCGACTTCTGCCAGCCGACAACCCCAGTCAAACACCACAGAACGATTCAACGGAGCCGAATACGAACACAAGAGCATTCTTCCAGATAGCCAATACGAAGAAACCCACTTCGATCACTTCTCCAGCTTATCGCATGCTCCAGCCAGCGCACGTTCTCCCTCCGAGAGACGAGACTGATACATTTCTCTCGCCAATCACACGATCGCGACATGAAACGGGCACAGCCACTGCAACCTCTCTCGATGACACGACCTCAGTCAGCAGCGGCGACGACAGGAGTCTTCCATGTTTTGTTGGCCACTCCAAGACATGCAGATTGACCGGGGGGATACAAAGCACCACGAGACGAGCTCATCCGCCTGGATCGATCGATCCGTCGGTCGGTCGGCCGACTGACGAACGAACGCTGTCCTGGAAGGACGAATGAGAAGATGGCCTGGCTGGATGGATCACAAAGAATCCGGTCAGCATTCCAACAGCCAACAGCTCGCGTCCGTTTGAAAACCTGCAGGATGCCTACGAGAACGCTTCCACCCTCGCAGACGATCACATCCAGCCGTTCAATGTGACGGTTACGGTGGCGGATGTGAAGTGGGTGAGTGGATCTCGAGCTTCTATGCAATGCACGTACGGAGACACATACGTCCAGACATATGTCCAGACCATGCATGTATGCAATGTCGTCTGCAAGCTGCACACTCCTGAATCGCATCGCATCGCGTCGCATCGAACAAACCTCGGGAGGAAGGGAGCTTGTGCAAGCTGGTAGTCTGGCCCCCTGGCGAGAGCAGCCAGCTGCAGATAAGGCATTGAGACCATTACGCTTTCGGAACTAGTCCTGCAGCTCTGGCGCACTGGCTCTCGGAACGAGCTACTTTCCAGACCCACTTTGCAGGGCAGCTTCGACGATGCTGTTTGATCTGTTTCGGCCGCAGCTTGCTTGCTTTGCTTCCTCCCTCCGCAAATTTTCAAAAGTCGATGGATGATACCCATCTGCACTCGGATGCACATATTGCAATTGATGCTCTCTCCAGAGGACTCAAAGAGAGAGAGAAAGAGGCAGTGCTCCTCCGTTTGATGAGATTGCACATGAGAGAGAGAGAGAGGCGGCTATAATTAGCACGATTGAAATTGCCGTTAGCGGGTGCTTGCGGATGAGATGAAGTGCAGACAGAACGCGGAGGACCCTGACTTACCTGCTCGCCTGCAGTTCGAGATAGTTCTCCACATCCTTCCTTCCGTGCTTCCTTCCGCCAATGCGCAGCTAAGATGCTAAGATTCAGGGGTCCGCAATTACTTCGCATTGTGTCGCGCTTCGCAGAAACGTTCGCACACCCCTCAAGCACACAGAGAACATGGGTCTCTTGCTTGCTTGCGTGTGCAGCAGGCGGGTGGCGGCGAGCATGGTTGAAAAGGAGGCTGTCTGCCTGCCTGTCTGTCTGCCAGATGCTCCCTGCTCGCTGGCTGTCAATTGAAGCTATCGCCAACTGCGGTATAATATAATTCCAACTTGTCCCGCTGTGCGCCAGCATCTCGAGATACCTTCCATTCTCTCGACCCTACACCAACTGCGACTTTCACGATGTCTACCTTATCCACAACGTCGTCTTCCTCCTCTCGCCCGGCCATCCTATTCCTCACCCACCCGGAGCTCGGCCAGGCCAACGTTCATCTCGCCACCATCTACGAGCTGCTGCTCACCCGCCAGTACGACTTGCATATCGCCTCCTTCCACGACCGCAATCTCGACAAGTCGCTCACATTCATAATCGAGCATGCCAATGCACAACTCCAAGAGCAAGATCCCTCGGGATCCGTCGAGACCGTGCACCGGCATGTCGTCTGCGGCGTCTCGATGCAGATTGTGCATCCGGATCCGCGCACGCAGGCGCATTCCCCGCGCTTCCGCTCGTTTCGCAAACACTTTGCCCCGACATTCGAGACTCTGCTGAACCATCAGAGCCCCGAGGCGTATTCGGACTCGGTACAGAACGTCGTCGAGATAATAAAGGATATCAGGCCTGGTGTGACGGTCGTCGACAGCCTGTTCTGGCAGGGTATCGATGCTGTGAGGCTGGCGAAGCAGGCGTATGTGGTGCTGTGGCCGAACTTTCTGAAAGAATGCGTCGGCGGGATGTGTCCGAAGAAGCGGACGGCATTCAAGTTGCCTGTGTAAGTCTTCAATAACATACTGCTTCCCGTTTTGCCTCCAAAAACATACACTTACTAACCGTATATCCTGTGAAATACAGCTCTGGCACAGGCTACGCATACCCCGTTCCCTGGCGCCTCAAGCCTGCCAACCTGCTCGTCTTCCTCTCCTTCGTAACCGCAATCTACACCTCCCCGAAACGCAAGTTGATGGACAAGCGCCGCCGCTCCATGGGCCTCAAAGGCCCGCATCCAATCCTCGACCTCAACGGCGCCCCGCAAATAACCCCATGCCTCCCGGAGCTCGACTACCCCTGCAAATTCGACGAGAACCTGATCACCAACTGCGGCCCCATCATCTTCCCATCGAGCATTAAGCCCGACGACCCGCTCCTCGTCTGGATCAAGCGTGCGCCAACAGTCCTCATAAACCTCGGTACGCACTGCAACTTCTACGAGGAGCATGCAGCCGAGGTACTCAAGGGGATCAAAACCGTGGTGGACAAGCTGCCAGATGTACAAGTTCTGTGGAAATGGAAGGAAGTCGGCAGAAGCGCGCCGCTCGTCGAAGAGCATCTCGATTCGGAAACGTACGGCGCGCGCGTCAAGATTGTGAAGTGGCTGGAGAACTCCCCCATGGATCTGCTGAATACCGGCGACATCGTGTGCAACGTACACCACGGCGGCGCGAACAGCTTCTACGAAGCCGTCTGGTAAGTCTTCACACCTCCCCGCTCCTCCACACCAGCATATACAAAAGTACTGGGACTAACGTACGGTTGATATTTGACAGGGCCGGAGTACCGCACGTCATTTTGCCAAAGTGGTTCGACAACTACGATATGGCAGCCCGCGCAGAATACCTAAACGTAGGGATCTGGGCGTCCCGCCGTACGGCGCCGAATGAGAATGCGGAGGAACTGTCAGCGGCCATCTTGGCGATACTAGAAGATAGTCCGCGGGCGACGGCGATGAGAGAAAGCTGTCGCAAGTATGCGGAGATTGCGAAGCGAAGTGGCGGGCGGAAGCAGGCGGCTGAGAAGATTGGCGAGTATGCCCGGGCATACGACGCGCAGGCGTCCAAGGAGAATTTATAACGACGTACGCATTTTAAAGATCGATGCAATGTTCTTCGTCAGTTTACTAGCCGGCGTTTGGGTAGAGGATCTTGCAAGTTATGTCTCGATTTCCTTGATATCTTGATACTGCAGAGTATTTGTATAGAGTATTGGGTGAGCGGCTGCACGTCGTGCCTAACAGGCGAATAGTAGTTAATATTATTTGACTTTGTTCTTAGAAGTTAAGGTAGCTACATGCAGTGCGTGTAATGAGTAGAGTCTTATGAGCCTTGTTCCTCCAGATGTTCCCCACTTCATGCAAAGGTCAATATAGCCCCTCATATCCTTTCTTGGCATTTGGCCATAAATTCATGTCATGAGCCTCCTTTGGAAGGTTATACCCTCTATAACAACAGCCCATATATCATATAATCTCATGAAAAGCCTCCCATATAATCAGTCTAGCTAGTTGGTTCCTCCAAGAGCGCGAGGTAAGTCAGACGAGAAAGCCGGATGAACGCCCCCATCGTGCGATCAAAGCTCTCATCCTCCCCACAAACAACACGATACGCAACCCTCGTAGCCGCCGTCCACGCATCCGCGATGGCCGTATCGCCAACCGCGTCCGTAGCAGCCAACCGCGCAAGAATCCTGACCGTGTCAGCATCCAGATACCCACGATTCTGGAACTCGATACCGTTTCCCGGATGTCTAGTGAACCTGACGCCCAGCGAGTCCAGCGCCTTTTCGAGTCCGATGGTCGACTGGGCTTGCAAGTTGATGCGGTCGAGGTATGCAGACAGTGCGAACAGTTGGGATGAGCAGTAGTGCCGTGGGACGACCGTTGAGGGGATCGTGAAGAAATCTTCGAGTTGTTGGATCTTGATCGCCATTGTGACTAGGTCAGATCTCGCGGGTCTGGAGGACCCGATGCGAGTGTTGGCCAGGTCGAGCTCCTGCATCAGCGTGATGCGTTTGCGGAGTGGTCTGCCGCTGATGGCGGACTCGAAGGTGCAGAGGGCGCATTTGCATTCGAAGCCCCAGGAGTTGGCGAACATTGCTTGACGGGATTTATAGTCGAGCTTGATGTCGGTGTATGAGATGAGCATCTCGGTGTTGGCGGAGGTGTCGTAGATGGCGCGGACGATCATCATGTCGCCGAGGATGCTGCGGCGGGCGTTCGGAACGCAGGAGTGGTTGAAGTACGAGGAGTAGATCCATAGACCGCAGTTTGGGTCGCCGGCCTTGGTGATGTTGTTTTGGGCTTCGACGACGGCCGTGAAATCCGCGACGTTGGTTGCGTAGGTCTCGGGAAACTCGTCATAATATGATTGGGACGAGAATGAGTTCGTTCTGATAATGTCCTTGACGAGGAAGCTGGATTCCATGCGTCAGCGTATTGTAATGAACGGACGTCGATGCGGCCGTTAAGGTGATGGAGTAAGAGCGCGATGGAATGCATGTGTGCTGGATAACCGGGGGAGGGGGGGTTGAAGGGGATATGTATACATACGAGTTGAGGATAGGTTTGCCTTCGTGGTCTTCAGGAAGTGCAGCGTGAGGGTCGTGGCCGGCGCGGCTATACAACTTCATCACTTGCTTGGCTGTCTTAGAGTCCTTTCGCATCTTTTCCATCAACGCCGCACCGACATGAGCGCCCACACTCTGAGCAACAATCATCTTGTCGGGCTCGGTGTCTACCCAGACAACAGTCCCATTCTCCTTCCCACGACAGTTGACGACAGCCTTGCACACACAGAGCAGCTCACCAGCTTTGACCGGCTCCAGCGTGAAAACACCGTGGCCACTGATTGGCGACTCACGGACCTCGACGGGGCCGGTGTAGTCTGCAAAGTCATAGAAAGGCGACGGTTTGTCCTCCTTTGCGAGTTCCACCATTTTACCCCAGTCATAGTCTCCGCGAAGCTCTTCGAACATGCGCTTACGAGCAGCCTGGTACAGCGCCTCAGCGGCCTTGTTCTCCGGGAACAGGGCCTTCATCGTCTGGAGTGTATTACCACAGCGGCCATAGCAGTGAAGCTCGTAAAGAGCTTTGGATTTACGAAACAGAGCCTTCTCGTCTTCTGGCTCCATTACGAGAGCTGAGTCAGCGTCTTCCAGTGCACGTTCATAGAAACCGGTGCGGAGGTACGCGAGGCAGCGGTTTCGAAGAAGGCTGAATTTATGTCCTCGGGTTACGGCATCGTAATCACCGGCTTGGTCAATAGCGGTCAAACCGTCGGAGTACCTGCCGTACGCACAGTAACTATATCAGCATCAACCATCCACATTTCGAATACTGCTAACAGACTGTCCATAGAATCGCATTTCACGGGCCAAATCGTTGCATTTTGGACGTGGTTCGTCTCGTGAACCAGACGCTGGACGCAAGGCGGACAGACGTCATCACGACGAACAAAGCCACTCAGAAACACGGAATCGAAAACGGACATGGAAACAGCGAGGCTCACAATTTAATCGCCTTCTTGACGGCGCCTTCGCTCATGGCATTGTTGCCAAGATCTTTATATTTGGCAGGGGTCATTACGACCCGCTCAACGCGCCACTTATCAGGCACAAAGCACATATCGTTGTCAAGCAAATCCATATCAGACAAATGGTCGACCCGAAAGCTGGGGACCACCGTCGTCGAAA
This sequence comes from Orbilia brochopaga, assembly GCA_036872635.1. Taxonomy (NCBI): domain Eukaryota; kingdom Fungi; phylum Ascomycota; class Orbiliomycetes; order Orbiliales; family Orbiliaceae; genus Orbilia; species Orbilia brochopaga. Next base: position 889,297 of record JAVHNQ010000010.1, on the reverse strand, counting down.
GCGTGTACAGCGGCTCCCTCAACAAGATGATCCCGCCGCGCGGCAGGATCTCGTCGAGGCGAGCATTCAGCGGCAAATTGTACACCTGCAGCTGCGTACACGCGCCGTGCTCATCCTCGACGATGGTCGACACGCAGCTCAGACGTTTCGCATCCGTGACCGTGCGCACTATGACATACTTGTCCGTGTGGCGCGTCATGAGCTTCATTTCTCTTATGGTCTGCTTTTCCAAGTCGCGAAGCAGCTTGGTGGAGGGTTCGTATTCTCTGATCTTGAACTCGGCCAGATCATAGTCTTTCTCGGCGAGGAAGCAGCCTTCGTCGGCCATGGTGCGTTGCGCCAGGAGGTCGATGAGCTCCGTGCGAGAGAAGGGTGCAGCGGGCGGGGTCTCGGGGATGTCGCTCGCATGGCGGAAGATGACCTGCTGGATGCGCAGGAATTGGAAGTCGTCGGGGGTGATCTGTAGCTCAACCGGTATCGCGGAGCTATCGCGAGGCGGCGGCACATCGGGTAGGAGGGGGTCCATGTTGAGAAGTGAGGGAGTATACGAATTGGATACAAGAGAACTGTACAAGAGGTTGATCCGTGAGTGGATGAGTTGAAGCCTAGGCTTCTTGAGGTGGTAGGGAGGTGAGGGAGAGGTGATGTCGTGATGATGGAGGGGGAGGGGGAGAAGAAATATCCAGGGAGCAGTCACAGTGGGGTCGTCAGGGCCGCCAATCCCCCTCCCCGAGCGTGCCACTCATCAATCCGATCTCAGCGGTCTCACGGGCCAGCGCTGCCAGAGCCCGGTTTGAGGCTGCGAGATATACCACAAAGGCCTTTCACCTCGATGTTGAATAAAGAGGCCAAAGTATCGGCAGCCCCGCTAGGTCAGCTTGCTGGAGTCCAAAAGATATCTACGGTATCTGGACGCCTCCTGAGAACTTGGAGATTATCCCATGGGACATTGTTGCATTTTCGACAAATATGTGTTGCTCGTCTGCACGCTCATGACGAGTATGCGAAATGTCAGCACACAAGAAGACATTCGTGCCGGCTGGCGCAGCGAGGCACAGTTATTCATGCATTATTTGCCTATATATATGGCTAGATACCTTCTTTGTCTTTGTAGCCCCGCCGGATGGCAACATAGGGCGCGCTTTGTGTATTAGATCCACAGACTCAATTTACAGGATATTACACTACATTGCAAGGATACTTAACTATGTTATTTTCTTGTTGGAAGAAAAAAGAAATCTCCCATCAGTGAATTCATCCACCCATTCATTAGGCCGATAAAACTCACACGTAGTCCCATTTAATCGCCAGGCATACAGTGATATCTACAATATATCCATTCCATGGATCTAGATACTTTACGCGAAGGCTTCTGGAAGCACGGGATCCGCAAGCATCTTGATAAGCTGTACATGTGTACTTCCGCTACAATATTCGAACCAATCATCAATCAAATCTTGTAACTATATAACATAAAATATAGGGTCATGATTTCAGATATAGGTGAACCATTAATGCTTATCAATTCGAATAACAGAAACGGCACGAGGCACATATGCAGTTTATATCGACTCGGATTAGATATTCAAAGGTCTCGAGATCTCTATGTATAGACGTAGGACGTCGGACGAGAAGTATTGATTACCACGGTACCGACCTAGCTGCTATTGGCTTCCCCAAATTATTGGTCGAAAATCAATGCATACACAAAATTTCATAAGTTCACATAAAGATCTGTTAACACGAATAGATGAAAGTTCCGAAATTTTAAACTAAATCACAAAACTGTACCATCATCCATGCATGTATACTTACCGCGGTTCAACCTCGACAGCATACACTAAATTCTATAGATCTGGTGCGTATACCGCAGTTCCATACGCCTCTTCCATAACAAACCGACTGACCTCGAATCCAGCAAACCAATATTCAAAATTACTGCACCCACTGCACGCACGCAACATCTACGATGTTTTAAAACTGCAACCACATCATGGACTGGTTCCACACCACATTCATTACCTATTACCTATTACCTATTACCTAACAGCTAGCTATAATTATAGTAGAGAAGAATACATACCGCCACACGACAGTCAAACACACTTAATCATAAAATAACCCCTCACGCCATCCACCCCCCCCGCATGTATGCAACCTCGCCAGTCAGTCAGTCAGTCAGTCAGTCAGTCATATCCTCCACATATGTACAACACCCATCGAAGAGCTAATTCGTCCTTCTGTATCAATCAAACAAGCTCGGTCTTCTCCATCCCCCACTCCCTCAACATGGCATACATCCCCTCCATAGTAAGCATGTCCCCCTCCGTCAGCTCCCCAACCCCCTGCACAACCCTCTCCCACAACACCTCCTCAAACGTCACATCCTCGCCCCTTACCACCCGATAAACCACGCCCGCAGTCCCTCTAAGACTCCAGAACGCGCCGCCGTAAAACCGCGCGCTGGCGACAGTCGCGAGAATATACGCCTCCAGCAGCCAGTTACACACAAACCCAACGCGGTGGATGACCACGTCTTCGGTAGTGAATTCATACTCGCCGCCCAGCGCGCGGATTATGTTTAGCGCGAGCCGCATGTTGGCGTAAGCCGTCAGTTCGCCGGCGCTGATGGTCGTGATGCCCAGTGTTGTTAGGCCGTCGTTGTCGCCTTCGACCGCGCGGCGGAGGTGTTCCTCGGCCATGAGGGTGTATGCTACGTCGAACTGTGGGAGGTCGTAGTGCGGGTTATCGGCGTGGTGGGTGTGTAGGGTGCTCAGGCAGGCGCGGACGCCGGCGAGCTGCGAGGGCAGTTGGGAGGTGAGCCGGCCGGCGAGGAGGTCCTTGACGGTGTCGGGAAACTTCTGGCGGTGGCGGAAGTAGGGTTTGTGCTCGGCCTCGAAGGTGCAGCGCGGGCAGGTGCAGGTGAAGTTTAGGGTGTCCTGGATGTGCTGGCGGCGGTCGTTGCGCGGGGCGTAGGCGTCGCCGAGGTAGTTTATGAAGACCTCGGAGCCGCGGGGGATGTCGGTGGCGGCGATGAGGAACAGCATGTCGCCGAAGATGGTGCGGTGGGCATTCGGGATGCAGCTGTGGTTGATGAAGGAGGCGGGGATCCAGAAACTGGCGTGGGTGCGTAGATTCGGGTCGCGGAAGCCGTCGGGGACGGGGGGCGCGGGGTCCGTAGGGGTGCTAGGCGGGTTGGGGAAGAGGGTCGGGTCGATGATGGCGCAGCGATCAGAGATGGGTGCGGGGAGGCTGTCGTGCTGGACGGCATTCTGCTCGACAATATCGTCAATGTAGAAACTGCAATAGTCAGTCTCATATCAAGTTGGATCGTGGAGGGAAGGAATACCTATCGACGAGAGCCATGCCTTGTTCGTCCCTAAGCGTGCCGGTGAAGATCTTGTCGCTGTGAATCTTACAAATGAGCGGCGAGCTACGCGGCTCGCAGTACATCTTCTCAATGATCTTTGCGACAAGCTTCTGCCCGTACACCCTCTTTGCGAAATTCCCATGACAGTCGCGGACATCCAACGCCGTGTTCTGCGCGCCACTCACCGTCGCGAACGCCTTGGCCGCAAAGATGAGTTCACCGACTTTAATATCCTTGGTCGTAAAGATGCCGTAGCCGTGCACCTGCGACTTCTTCACGCGGATGCCAGTAACGTAGTCTGCGGCGGTGGAAAGCTCGTCGCCGGGCTTGCCGCTGCCGCACTTGTCGAGGATGGCACGCATGTTATACATTCCGGTAATTTGGGATACGTTCGAGCGGATCTGTAGCAGCAGGCGTGAGCATTCCTTAAATTTGTAGCGGTCACGGCTCTGCATGATGCTCAGGAGAAGCTGTTTGGCCTCGTCGTACTGGCGGAGTTTCAGCAGACAGTTGGCTTTGTACCAGGCGGCCTTTTCGTCGAATTTAGCGGCGGTGGCGAGGATGGTGTTGGCATCGGCGAGCGAGAGGTCGTAGAAGCCTGCAGAGAAGTATGCACCGACGCGTAGCTGTACTATCTGCTTTTTGTAAAGCGCGGTGACTTCACGGCCGGGTGATGGTTCCGTTGGCTCCAGCTCCTCTGCGAGTTTGATTCCCAGTGACAGACTATATATATCATGGTAGATCAGCTTCTGGATGCGGTGTTATATTATGGGTAGGGGTGTGTTACCAATCGATCGCTTGGTGGAATTTCTTCCACTTCATACGTATTTCGCCGTCCCACTTGAGCAGCCGTGGGAGAACGCCGACGCCCTGCACGTCGTTTCGCTGCCAGTGCACCGGAACCAGAGGATGGTCCTGCATGACATACAAGATATCCGTCGCATGGTCCACGCGGATGGCCTGGACGCCATCGTACGCAACATAGCAATACGGCTCCTTGATTATCATCAGCTGGCCAGCGGATACCCGATCCTCGGCATGCTGGGTGTAGGGAAAGTCGAAAATGTGCAGAATCTGCCATTGCCCTACATCATCCTCGACGAGGAGATGGACGGCGTCGAGATGCTTCGGCGGGAGAACGGCCTTTACGACAAGACAGACGCCGGCGTTGCGGCCGTCAGGTTGCAGGTCTGCCAGACGGGCTGTGGTGAGTGGATTTGCGGTGGAGGGCGGGTAGGGTTCGAGTTCCTGGCGGATGCTGTAGATGCTGCTGGCGAAGACGGGGTCTTGATTGCTCGCGGGGAGTTCGGCGAAGTAGCGGTTGAGGTGGTTATTGTTCGGGAAGGCTCGGGGCGGCGGCGACTGTTCCGCGATGTCGACGAAGAATTCCTCGTCCGCGTCGACGTCCTGGGCGTTCGGATTCTCGTTTTCACCATCGCTGGGGCCATCGGCGTTGCTGTTGTCGCTCGGGATATCCGGCTCCGTCATGGCCATGGGGCGGGTGACGGTGTGGACGACGGGGGGATTGTTGAAATCGAGATTGGTGAACCTGGAGCGTGGCATGATCGCGATAGCCATCCTGTCGATGAGGTTGGAGACGCCGACTATGAGATTGCTGGTCGCCTCGCGCTTAAAGATGCGGAAGCGACGTTGTGCATTCGTCGGGCGACGACGGGACGGCAGCCATGGCGCCATTGTAAATATGTCTTTTGAAGTGAGGGTCTTGAAGAGCGACGGCAGGTCCCAGCTTGATCGGCTGACAGAGCTGTATATCTCACATATCAGTATCACTGACACTCGTTAATAGCAGAGTGAAAGCACGAGGGTACATACTTTAGTAGAACGAGGAGGTTTATGATAATGGAGAAACCGTAGAGGATCAGAGAGAGATTGCGCTGGCGGTGTGAAAGACTCACGATGAAGTCTCGGAGTCGCAAGAGGGTGACGGAATGGAGAAGGGATGACATCGACGGGGAGGCCCTCGTCCCTCGCAGGAGGTACGAGGAGCCGTTTGTCGACGGCATCCTGGCGTGAAGTTCGTGAGCGTGGCGATGGTGGTGTCGATGTCGATGGTGGGTGGGTGATGTTGGTGATGGAGACCGCAGCGGTGGTATCAAAACCGCTGAGGCTTCCAGCGGATTCCACCCATGATAAAAATAACACACTGTACATTATCAACACTAGGGTTGTGTACCCCAGATTCATCGCCAGTACACTGGGCGGACTGGCCCTGAGACTAGTAAGTATATTCTGAAGCAATCCATTGAACGGTGATATTATCGTTGCTAGGCTGTCGACGAATATATACATCACTCCTTGTCATACGGCAGGCCTAATTCGGTTCGCAAAGCCCCATACATCCCCGGCATATCGCCGATAGGTCCCACCGTCTCCTTCACTATATTCAACAGCCTGATCGCCTCCTGCATCGTCGCGAGCTTCATCCCATTTTTCTCGGCAACGTCCTCGATATGTCGTGCGTCCTTGAGCGCATTGTCGACGCTGAACTTGGGCACCGGATTCGCATAGTCGCCGCTCAGCATGCGCTTCGCATACCCGGGCTGTCCCCCAATCCGTCAGTACAATCCACGCATATAAGCTGCTGGAATGAATCTAAATAAAGATAGACTGGACTCACGTATGGCCCGCCGAAGACCGACTCGACAAACTGCACGATGGCCTCTTCTCCAAGCCCGCTCTTGCTCGCCAGCACCATACTCTCGCTCAACGTCAACACCATACTGAGCACAAAATGGTTTCCAGAAAGCTTCATCAACGACGCCGTACCCGGCGACTTTCCCCGCAGCTGAATATTCGTCTTGCCCATGACGCCCGTGGTGAACGGCACGACCTCATCAATCCACGCCTCATCGCTAGCGGCGAGAACATACGTCAATTGACCCGCAGCCGCAACAGCCGGCACTCCGAACACCGGCGCCGCCACGAATTTCGCACCCTTGGATACCAGCAGCTCGGACAAGCCGTCCGTGCAGCCTGGCGCGACGGTGGACGAGTCGACGAACAGCTTGCCGGCGACGTTACCCGATGCGACGGCGGCGTCGATGGTGTCCTTTATGGCGCCGTCATTGGCGAGACAGGTGAAGATGATGTGGGAGCGCTGGACGAGGTCGCCGATGGAGGAGGCGACGGCGACGGAGGTGTTTGTGGCGGCGAGGGTGGCGGCCAGGTCGTGGGATTTGTTGTTGTTGCGGTTGAAGATGAGGAGCGGGGTGTCGAGGGGGTACTTTTTGGCCAGGTTGGGCACCATTGCGGCGCCCATGTTGCCGAGTCCGATCCAGCCGACCTGCACCATCTTGACAGTATTTAGGTAATCAATTGATATGATGATGGAAGTATGGTATTGATGGTGTATCAATGGAGGTCAATGGGCGTCGACGGGTTTATATGCTCGAGAGTTGTATATATACAAACTCGGCAGTGGTCCGCGGGCAGCCGTGGTGTTGCATTTTGGGCATTGGAGTGTTTACTAATCCGCCGTAATCAGCGACCAGCGCCATCACTCAGCATCGACCATCGTTCAATGACGACCGTGTGCAATTCAATATGCAACAAGATATATGCCAAGACGTCCGTTGCCCAGCCCGGCTTGGCACCCCGCCCTGACAGAACCGCTGACAAATCACACCATCCCATTTCCAGCATTCTGGTGATGCTGAAGTTCGACAGTTGATCATGATTGAGATATCCATATGATGTCTACAGGGAGGCATTTAGGCCCGACCGAGCGGATTACTAATATTCCAGCAGGCACACACTCGGCAGTCCCGCCATAACCCTTTCATAACGTTATGCCCCAGATTAACTGTGTATACATCGACATGCATGCTGCCCAATCAATCCAAGGCGAATTAACGACTATGATATTAAGATAGTAGTGGAGAAAGCACACCGGAACTCCGCGAACTCTATATACAACCACATTCCTACTACTGGTATACCCCCCAACGCCGAAACAGCAGCCACAAGATATGAACAGGAGTATCATAACAACCGATAACGGGAACTGTACACCGCTCCAAATGCCAATCAACGGACTTTTCATGCATGATTAGAGAAGCAAGGATATCATTATAGCGCCCTCGCCATCCCCGTGGCCCGAGTCCTACTCGATATCCCGCTGTACACACCCTCCCAATCCGTCGTTCCCAGACACCCCTTCCTACCAGACGCATATGCACTCGTATCTCGACTGCCCCTCCTCTGAGAAGCCCCACACCGCACTCGTAGCTTCCCGACTATAACATCCTCGAAATACGCTTTGAGAACAACGTACGGCGACCCCCGATACTCCAACCGCCCTTCCATACCGCCGCCGTACACCGCAGTCACATACGCGAGTCGCAAATACAGCAGCGGCACCTCGGCATGCGCCTCCTCCACCGCCGTCAGCGGATCGAATATCCGCGCGACACAAGCTTGTAATTCGGCCATCCACGATGCCATCTCGTCGTTGTCGTCGTTGTCGTCGGTAGTCGTACAAGACTGTATCTCGTCGGCTAGGACGGCGAAGAAGGTCTGCCAGTCGCCATGTGTATTCCCCGGCGTCAATTGGGATAATGTGTTTTGGAGGCCAGAGTAATCCCCATCGCACCGTCGTGCGACATCCATCGCCCGTCGTACATTCTCCATCCGCCGTCGATACGCCTCCTGCGCTGCCAGATAATTACTACTACCATCGGCGGTAATAGATGTGGGAGACGGTGTATGCGACAGACGGAAGACAGCGCCGTCTAGCTCTTTTTGTAGCGGTATATCCTTGCGTAGTGATAATGGCGTATACGGTAGCGACAGGGCGTTGTTCCACGCTTCGCAAATGTCGCTTTTGAGCATGTGTTCGAGTGTGTGCAATGGTGTCGCGTCCGGCCATCGTTTGGCATTATTATGCGAACGGGCCGTCGCCAGAAAGCAGTTGATAATAAGGTTTATATGCGGTGTCTATGTGCGTATCATCGTCAGCATACAGTAATATAAACTATAGTGGAAGGGTGGTTTGGGGTGTGGAATATTATGGCGTACGTTGAGAGAGGCAAGGTAGGCGACCGAGCCGAGAGCGTTTTCCATAACCTGCGGATGCATATTCGTATTTCCAACCTGGGTTTCCAAAAGAGCGTCTATCTTCCTGAGATTCGAGTGTACTGTACTAGTTTCCTGCAATTCGAGCATCTATCCCCCTCTTATATATCTGTACCACGCCGTATATTTGCCAGCACCCGAACAATTCAGTGCGTACGCACTCGCTCGCAGGAGAAAAACGTCAATGCAAAACGCCAAAAGTTCCAGAAGGTCGCCCGCCTCGCTTAGAGAAATCCGGAAACTGCAGCCCCCGAAAACGTTAACCTCCTGCGCTCCTGATCCTCCGTCGGGACCAGGCTAGCTTTTTTGGGCGGGGTCGATTGATTTCTTGGAAAAAAGAGTCGAGAGGGCAAGGAGTGTTTGGACGCTGTTAATATAAACGTCGGCTGTAAAGTGTCGCAATTGGTCGTGTGTCTCTTCACTCGCTAAGCTCGCGTGTGAATATTATTATACGAGATGGTGAGCACAATTAGTACTGTTGTATGAGAGTAGGTACGGTGAGTAATTGTGATGGTCGCCACGGAAGCGATCTTAATTATATCGATTGTAGAAGACTAGCGGTATGTGCATCCACGTGTCCGAGGCCCATATTTATATACCGTCGCTAGTACTTATCAGCGTGAATGTAAATTTAATTACTTATTTATTTATATGCGAGAACGACGCCTGACCGGTCGCAGTCGACGGCTACCTTGCCTTACTTACTTTTTGTATACAACTGCTTAGTAGTGCTGCAGTTGGCTACGGCGCAAACAGGGATTCAGGCCGCGCACTAGGAAGCTGGAAACAGTGCGCGGAGGCGCGGTCGGTTCTCTGACAGGTGGAAGCCGCATCGATCGATCTCGGCGATTGGGCGATGCTGCCGTCTGATTGATTTGTTGCCCTGAATGCGACTGCTATTCCGTCTTCACTGCTGCTGTATTCAGGTGTACATGTAGAAGCTGTCTCGTGCTCGGGGTGCCTTGCCGATGCTTCGATGTGGATGGTCTATATCTAGATAAGGCGAATTCAGCACAAACATTCTATATTCTAGGTACCTATGAATGGCTCGACTGCGATTCGATCCCGCGCGAGCTCGTGGCTTATACGGCGTCTGCTATATATTACATTTACATGAATTGAGAACCCAGAGACGAGATTACGATAGAGGTGCAATATCAGACAGCTACCTAGTAGGTAGACAGGATATATCTACCCGGCTTGATCGGTGGGCCCAGCAAGCGAAAGCGAAATGAAGTGCACTTTGAGCCTCGCAACCCACATCTTCACCTCCTCCCACCAATCGCACCAACCACATGCTCCACCGTCTGCTACTGCCAAGTAAAATAGATCCACAGAGGCGTGGAGGAAGGCAAAGCAATCCGGGCGATCGCCGCCATTTTATCGCGTCAGCAGCCCACAGCGCCGCCGTCAAATCCAGCAGTCCCTATTTAACTAGAAGGCGGCTGCGCAGACGGTCGACTAAGCTGCCAAGCCCCGTTGCAGCGGTGGGTCTCGTCTTCGGCGGTCGGGATTTCAAATCAGCGGTCTGCCTTGGGGAAGTTTCGTCCCGAACGTCGCTGCTTTCCTGATCGTTACTACTCTTTTGTCTTCTCTACAGCATCCTACTGTTGCCTCGACGTGCATACATGATGGTGACACTCACATCACCATTCTCAAGAAGTCCAATACTCAATCCATGGCCACCGAGAATCTACTACTGGTGAAGCAACTGTCACGATCGATCGCCATCTGCAGCTGGTGGCGATGCAGGGCGCTAACCGCAAACGGCCACGCAGCCTCGAAGCGAAGTAGCACCATCAAGAACCACGTTCCAGATCACTGCCCGCCTCCTGATTGACCACCAATACTACCAGCATCATCCTCAGTACTAACAGTTGTCTGAATTGGCGGCAGAGAACTCCTTCTTTTCGTTCTAGCGAGATGATCCGCCAGCTGCTGGCTCCACATCTCGCTTCGCCGCTCGACGGACCAAGTTCTTAGTATGCTAGTATACTTTCATACGATGTTTCGTTTCTGGCGGACGGGATATCATGAGGAAATGTGGATTAAAATAGCGCTGGAAACGGTAGCATTCCGCGACGTGCATATTTAGAACTCGGGGCGATAACGATAGATAGATATATACCTCTGCCGTCTCCAGTATACTAATATTTTATTCAGCCAGCCAGCCTGTCGTGCATACACTCCTATGATAGAAGCGCCAACCTGGTCGTTTATATGTTGAGTTCTCCCATATATCAGCCAATTATAATAATGCCATCTCGCTATGCCTCGCTTCACCACTCCACCATAATACTCAGTACTATGGCCACCACTTTCACAACCTCATGAGAGGAAAAAAAAATGAAGCAGAGCTCTGCGTCGTGCTTCCAACCGAGGGCCTAATCTCTTGCCACTTCACCTACATACACACAAACAAGCATACTCCTATCTTCACTCCTGCATCCAATTGCCAACGTATGCAGGTATGCAAGTATGCAGCATGCAGCTGCAGACGTCGGTATGTTTTTCCGTACGTATCAATCGTCCAACCGCTTGACCAGGAAAGCGACGCCCTCATGCGGATTGCGATAGTACGCCTCCGTCCTCTCGAACCCGAACTGCCGGTAAACACTCCGCGCGGCAGCCATGCTCGACAGCGTGTCCAGGTACATTTCCTGGTATCCCAATTCCCGCGCCACTTTTAAAACCTCAGCGACCAGCGCGCGGCCGACGCCGTGACCGCGTGTTGAGGGTAGCGTGTACAGCCGCTTCATCTCGCACCTCCTCACATCCCCCTCCTCTCCATTCGTACCTACACCCGTATTGGTGTCCGTTGATGACAACGGCCGGTCGAACGGCGGGGAAAAGGTAACAGGCCGGGCGGCGACACAACCGATTGCCTCCCCTCCACCCGGCGATAAGCCTTCACCGCCATCACCGTGTGTCCGCCGAGCGAGCAAAATCTGTCCAGTGGGCGGACTATACCCCCCCGGCAAACCCCTGAGCTCCTCCTCGAACGACTGAAACGTCAAATCGATGCCGAGACTCCCCGCGTACAACCCAAACAGCGTCCTCACATCCCCCAAATCGTCCTCCTCCGCCGGCGAAATCGTGTAGTGAAAATTTGAGGTGTTACTGCAATGTGTGCGGTCGCGACCCTGATCTGTGGGTGCAGCCGGTGGCTGAGACATGTCTGTGGTGTCTCGGTTAGCTGCGTTGGGAAGTGTGCGTGCTCGCTGTACGTACGTACTGCACGTAGGTACGGACGGCTTGAATGTTGGTGAGGGGACGTAATTTGCTTGATGTATGCATGCACGATGCCGTTGCATGCAAGTGCGAGCTCGCGCGTATATGCGAGACGGTTGGACTAGTGTTTGTGCGTACGCAGTAGTGGTACTGGTAGGACTGGTATACTGTGGAGATTGTGTAGGCGAGCCGACGACGGATGACACATGACAACGCAGGACAGCTGGTGCTGCATATACCTACCTACTTACTTAATTGCGAATTCGATTGAGGATGTCGGCTCGAGGTGGTGCTACGTAATGGATTGGTTATCGGCTATCTGTTTCTTGGAATTTTCGTATAAGACAATGAGTTCGGGCATATTGCAGTCGTGTGCGGGGTCGGTTCTTTGTGCCAGTTGGCTCTGGGGTTGACTCTGTATCCACCAAATGGTACCGAGCAAGCATCTGCCTGCTCGTATATTCGAGACAGCAATGTGCACTTCCAAGTCATGTATCAGGTAGTCGTTAGTATACGCCGAATGACGAGTTTGAGTTGTAGGATCTAGCCGCGATACGCGATTAGTGGCCAAGCTAATTAAGACCCTAGTATGCCAACCGTTCGTTGACACTCTATCTCCATGTCCAATTGATGAGTTCGCAAAAGGTATAGATCACAGTGTATATATATACTAGGTTGCATATATTAATTCACGATTCGATTTGTTGTCATGGTATGTATATATTTATGAATGATCGATTGCAGTAGTAGCCTCTCGATAGAATTTGATTATATACCTACGATCCATCATATATATCAGTCATTTGCGCCATTGTGCAGAATTCCACTGCTGGGAACTCTTAGACTTATATATTCATGTTCGGTCGTAGACTGCAGCTGGATAGATATCTAGATTCATTAATTGCCAAAATTGCAAACATGCACGCATGTTAACAACATAAATTCATTCATAAATTTAATCAAGACCTTCGAATCAACTTATGTATGGATCTAGATCTGCTCCCACACGTCATACCTACTACAGTGCACCATGGCTACGGTGCTTAACTATGTATTATTAGAACCACCAGCCGTAAGTCGACGGTTAATGAGGCGGCAAATGCGGTTCACATATATGTTTCAACCCCAGCCGAGATAGCTACTCTAGCAGCTGATATATTATTTTTGAAATACTCGTAAATGAGCTCATGTTTATAAAAGTAGATGAAATGAGGAAGTAGATATCTACGAGAATGATGCTTTCGATTTTCGGTTTCTCCTGATAACAATATTGTAAAACTTATCGACATCGTGACAATTAATTGTCTCGTGAACCAGATCGACGCTGAACAGAATTTATTCAAACATACGAATTTCGGAGATCATGAAGTTGAGCCGGTCACCACATGGTTTTTAATCATCATATAATGATTGACAGCCGAAAAGGGGGTTTCGCATTATTCCATGCGTGGGCCTGTGTACAGGGACGAATCGACGACCAAACCTCAAATTAATTGCGATCCATAGAGCCCTTGGAGCTTTTCGAATGTACTCATCGTTCTGAAATACCACATGCATGATTTATATGGCTTGCCGTGAATTAGACATTGAACGAAGAGACCAGAATTGACGGTATTCATCGGTATTGTGATATTCAACTTGCCGTCCCTCAGCGCCCGACTTCGAGGCTAATATGAATCTAATATACAGACTCACGATACAGACATGATACGCACAAATATCACGGCCACAAATCCTTAACCAAATGCTTCTTGTTCACCTTGCCCATCGCATTCCTGTCAATCCCATCAACCACCTTCCAAACCGTAGGTATCTTGTACCCCGCCAAGCTACCCCTCAACAAATCTCTATATTCCTTCACCAACATCTCCTTTCCATCCGTCACGATCACCGCCGCCACTCGTTCCCCCCATTCTTCGTCTGGGATCCCGACTACAGCTACTTCTTTGATGTTTGGAATGTTTGAGAGGATTTCTCGCTCGACTTCTAACGCGGAGATTTTGTACCCGCCAGACTTGATGATGTCGACTGAACTGCGGCCGCGGATGAAGAATGCGCCGTCGGGGCGGCGGGACGCTATATCGCCGGTTTTGAAGAAGCTGTCGCTTGTGAATTCGCTTGCTGTGGCGTCTGGTCGGCCCCAGTATCTGTTATATATTAGTTGTTGGAGGTATATAGGATGGTGAGGCTGGGGGACATACTCTTTGAAGACGTTGGCACCGCTGATTTGAATCTCGCCTTCGGTGTCGTCGTCGTGTATGGTTTCCCCCGTGTCTGATGCTAGACGGACGTCCACGCCGTCCAGCGGCCAGCCGACGCTGCCGTCTGGTCGTCCGTTGCCGTCTGTATCGTCGTATCGACAGCTGAGTGCCATTCCGACCTCCGTCATTCCGTACCGTTCGAGCAGGACTTGTCCTGTGATTTCGCGGAAGCGGGTCTTCACGCTCGTGGGTAGTGCTGCGCTGCCGCTGACGACCAGACGAAGCTTTCGAGCGCCGTGGATTGCAGCCTGCTCGGCGTCTGTGCCTGCGATGTGCGTGGTGAAGTAGGTATTCAGGCGTGCGTAGACGGTTGGCACGGCCATGAAGAGTGTGGTGTCACCGTCCATCCAGCGCTTCCAGACGGCTGACGCGTCGAATTTGGGATGTAGTTCGACGGTGCCTCCGGCTAGCAAGGTGGCTGTGAGGCCGTTGATGATGCCGTGCACGTGGTGAAGAGGGAGGATGTGGATGAGGTGGTCGGAGGGGGTGTAGTGCCATGCTTTGACGAGCGAGGCGGCTTGGAAGAGAATGTTTGCGTGGGTTGATACGCACCCCTTTGGCTTGGAGGTTGTCCCGGAGGTGTAGATTATCAAGGCACGGCGAGAGGGGGAGGGGTCTGGGAGGGGCGTTTGTGGCAGTGCGGAGGGAGTGTGCGGGAGGGGGACGTCCACGATCTTGATGGAGGGAAAAGTGGACGTGAAGGAGGACTTGTGGTGTGCGAAGTCATGATGGATGAAGATCAGACTCGGCTTGGAGTCTGCGACTGCATACTCCAGTTCGTGGAAAGGATGAGTCGTGCCTGTATTTGAGTGTTAGCATGGTCTTGATGGATGAAGGTGGATGAGAATAGACTTACACAATGGGACTGCGACTCCTCCTGCGGCCCAGATGCCCCATTGTATGTGAACGTAGTCGGCACCAGGTGGCACCAGGAACGCTATCCGCTGTTCTTGAATGTCCCCGTCGACGGCTGCGAGGACGTCGGTGATGATGTGCCTCACGACCGCGGCCCCCGTTAGGAGGTCCGCGTACGTTAACGTCCTGCCGGCCCCGACGTCGATGATTGCTGGCCCTTCGTGGCCCCGGACGGCATGACCGTAAGCGGCCGAGAACAGCCCGTGGCCTGATATGATGCCCGTTAGCGACTATGCTTCCTACACTTGAATAGAAGAGTATGTTGTGTTCAGACTTACCTTCTAAGGGAATTGTCGGGTCCATCGTGCAGCTGGCCAGAACACGCAGTGCACTTGGACGCGCCCATGCAAGGGGCGCGGGGGATGTCATCGGCTGTTCGCGTCGGTTAGCATCCATCACTCAAAGAGGAAATCGCCGAATGCGGCAGGGGGAGAAAATACCACAAGGCCAACAACAACCGCACCGCAGCAGGAAACTGCCCACCCACCTCCCGCTCCTGCTATAACGTCGACGAAGCAAGCTTCGCCGAGGGGTTTGTTTCTAGAGGTTTTCCTTCCCCATTGCATTTAACGTCCACCGACCAGATCAGAAGACGGGTTTGGTTCTAGAAGTTGTCCTTCTCCATTGCGGGCTTAACGTCGAGGAGCCCACTCCCGACGGGTTTGTTCGTAGAAGGTTTCCTTCTCCTCTGCATGGCGTTTTGCGTCGGCCAGGCAGACGAGTTTGATGAGGGAGTTCTCCGTCTCCCTGCCTCGAAAGGCAACGTGGAGGATTTTCTCCTCCCTCCGACAGAAGACTGACGCCCTTCAGGCCAGCGGGTTTTTTATAGAGGTTTTCCTTCCTCTCTGCAAGGAGTTTAACGTCATCCAGGAAGACGGAACCACTCAACTTTCTCAGGGCATTCCGCATCACACTTCTCACATCCTCACACGTCACCTCGTGCGCTCACGGTGACGACTTTCTTCGCCGTGCTACCTCCTCCTGTGCCATTCGGATCACGGCGGCCGGTATTTTGCTTTTCGGCTGGCGGCGCTTTAACACCGCCGACCGCCGCTCCTCTGCCAGTCTCCTGCGCTTCGGCACCGGAAGGTCCGGCACGGGAGTCATTACGACGTCGCCGTCGTATTCCATCCACGTAAACCGGGGAGTGCGGTGAGCCCGCACATCCTCCATCACGACGGGGTACGTCGCTGTCGGTGCAGGAAGGTTTAGAGGCTGCAGTGGGTTCGGAGCAGCGGAAGGCGGCTGTACCTGGACATGCAGCGCCGGGGCGGGGACTGGGACGGGGACGATGGGGGCGGGGGCAGAGGGGAAGACGAGGACGGGAATGACGGGGGCCAGGAGGTCCGAAGAGTCAAAAACGGGAACCGGCCCGATCCCGAAATCGGCGTATTGAGCTTCCGCAGAACCAGCAGAGCTGGCCTGCATTGCTCGAGCGAAAACCCTCGCGCTCGAGATCTCGCTCTCGGTGCCGTCGGCATCAGGAATGGGAGAGGTAGCGGAAGAAACGCCGCTGCGCGAGGAGGAGGGAGAGGAAGAGGAGGAGGGATCGGAAGGGCATGTCACCGTCATGCCCCCCATCTGCTGCACCAACCTCAAGAGGTCGATGGTAGTAAATACTGGCCGAGGTGCGCCGATTGGTCTACGAACCATGTTAACAACTGGCCTACGGAGGTTATGATTACGATCGAGGTCTTACTGAGTGGGTTGAGGGGCTACCTGTAGTGGGAATGCATATTAGCATCGGCTCTTCAATTGTCATTGCTAGACATCGCGAGAACTTACCTCATCGCTGCGTACGAACGAGCTGTTATTCGCCATCTGCTTTTTACAGAAAGACTGTCAATTGGTAGTTCGGAGTTTCAATCACGATGATTGAAGCACAATGGGTGGGGGTCCTACTTGTACGACTTTTTTGGGGAACGGGGTGGTGATGGGGAAAGAAGGAGAAAAGAAAAGAAAAGGAAAGAGGAAGCAATTGGCCGTTTTTATAAATATTTCATTTCCGCCGACGCTGCCGCCCACAGATTGTTTCTTTTCCTGTGGAGAAAAAAACATATGTCCACGGTCACCGACGTGGATATTCTTTATTGTGGCAACCGTCTGGCTCGGCCGTGCTTCATTCACCAGCCACAGCAACCGCCAACACAGTTCATTCAATGGAGAAGCAGTCACTTAGTTGAGAGACTGCGGCGGTACTGCTACCAGAGAAGGATAATCATCTGTGTGGGTTGAATCTGTGGAGAGCGGGACGAGGCGATGTGACTGCTCCACAATAACACATGTTGCACGCTCCCGCAACGCCCCTCAACACAAATTCCTGTTGCCATTCAGAAAACAGGTTGTCGACGGCAGCACAATGGAAAACGCCAACTGTGGCTTGTCACGAAGGGATAGAAAATAGATGGCTTCATAGGATCATTCTTTGGATTATATTCTAGTCAAAAGCTTTAAATTTGCTTCTAGGTCTGCCTCGGTCTGCTCGGTATGCTAGAGAACGATAGCTCGAAGCGAGCTACTCGTAGCTGAAATATCACGAAGCAGAGGGCGAGCAGCGGGTCAATGGATGGCAATGGATACTGGCGTCAATGGGGGCACGCGAAGCCACATTGGACTGTCATTTAAGCCTCAAAAAATAACATCTGCGTGCGTGGGGAGGATCGTGTGTGTGGCGGGTGAGCGTGACTGTTGTGGCTTCAATGCGAATCACCAGGAGCAACCGTCGACGCACGCACACAGAATCTTTTTTTTTTCGCAGCGACACAACAACTGCGGCAGCTATTTAAGTGTTTCTCTCCTGGCTTCTCTCTCTCTCTCTCTTTCTCTCTTCCTTCCTCAACCATACCAATAGTTACCAACAGTCAGTATCACCATCGCTCATCGATGCCCCATCGATGCCCCTCGTCCCTACCACCTTGATATCGTCAATTCACTACCCAATCCTCCTGTGAATCTCTGTTCTCTCGCGATATCGATGCTAACCACTGCTGGGTCAACCTACAGATGTCTGCACCAAAACGCGATAAGGGCAAGGGGAAAGCCCTCCAAAACCCCTATGGAGACCATTCAGAGGGCCAGGGGCAAGCCCTTCAAAACCCCACACCGACTAATACCAGCCTCAGTTCGCTGAGCCAGCTGGAGCAGCAAGCGCTGGCTGAGCCAGACCTCAAGCTGTCCATGAAGATGTTCTTCTCGGACGCTGTCGAGGCTCAGCCTGGCAGGAAGATCGCAGTGCCGAAAGGCAAAGTCGCGAAGCAAACTGCTGACGCGAAGGAGACCGCGGTCTCTGGAGCTAAGCGACCTGTTAGCGACGTTGAGCATCTTCCTGGGGAGGTTCCGACGACGCCCCCTGCCAAGGTCAGGAAGGTGTTCGAGGAGCCTGAGGAGGTGGCCGTCGCGGGACCCTGTCCCAAGACCCCGCCGAGTCAGGTACTCCCAGAGGTCCCGAGGACCCCTCCCGCCAGGGTCGGGGGGGGCTCCAAGGGGCCCGGCAAGTCGGCCGTCGCGAGAGGTTCGCCTCCCAAGACACCGAGGACCCGGGTACTCCCTGGTGCGTCTCGAGCCCCGCCCCCAGTAGCTGCCACGTCGTCGCAGTTCAGTGTCACTGGACTGCTCGACAAGATCGAGTCCGGCGATCATAACCTCGGTTTGAACGTCGGCCTCAATCTCGGCAAGCTGGGGCAGCGGTACCACTCGAGGCTCCACCAGGCTTCCATGGCGCTTGCTGCGGTCACGAACTCCCTCCCGCAGTCGCAGTCCCAGGACTCGGCGCGGATGCCAGTAGCAAGAGTGATCGCGACTCCGGTCGCACCCTCCGCAAAGTCCACGGCGTCGGCTCCCGTGGCACAGACAGCTCCGGCAGCAGCTTCGCAGGAGCCAGCGGCTTCGGCCGTTGCGCCTCCTATCCCCGCGACTGCTGCCCCTGTCGCCTCTTCTTCTTCCGCTCCGGTCGTCGGTAGCGTCTCCGCGGGTCCAGCCCCTACAGTTGCTGCCCCAGCCCCAGTTGCTTTTGCAACTTCGGCTCCGGCGGCATCTGCATCGGCGGGCCCTGCTAGGGCGTCTACAGCCGTTGAGCAGGCGGCCCCTGCTTCGAGGGTCCCCGCTCCAGTTGCTCCCCGCGCCACAGTCACGGGTCCGGTTGCTTCTGCTTCGGCAGTCGCTCCCGTTCTCCCCGCTGCGGTTCCGGTCAGCACAGTCGCCCCCGTCGTCCCAGCTGTTCTCGCAGCTGCTCCGGCCCCGGTTCCTGCTTTTGCAGGTCCCGCGCCAGTGAGCGCTGCTCCAGCAGGGCCGATGGATGTCGATCCTGTCGCTGCCCCCGCGGTAGCAGCTCCTGCGGGTCCGGTCGTAGCACCGCCCCAGATCACTCTTGCGGCGTCGTTTCCCACGTCCGCTTTTGCTCCTCAGCTCCCGCAGCTAGGAGTCTCCCTTTCCTTCCCCCCGGTGGTCCAGTCGGCACCCGTCCAGCCGACAGCCCCAGTCCCAGCCCAAACACAACTGCAGCCAATTTTCCCACCAGTTGTGGCAGCCGTTGACGTCGAGGATCCCATGCCCGACGCTCCTCCGGCTCCTGTGGCAGCGATTGACGTGGAGGTCACTATGACCGACGCGTTCTCTCCTCCATGGGCTCTGGCAGCCGTGGATGTCGAGACAGAGATGTCCGACGCCCCACGCTACCGGAGGCGCTTGGCGCTCCTGGGTGCGTACCCCGTCAAGTCTACGCCTGCGCGTAAAGCGTTTCTTGCGAAGCACTTCTCGCACAGGCGGGGGAAGGGGGACAGGCAGAAGCGGATGACGATTGATCGGTCGCCGCCCCGTAATCACAAGTTCGCCAGAACCTGTGAGAAGGTGCAGTACCGCATCAGTCGTGCAGGGATTGTGGCAGTGGGGAGGAGTTTGTAAGGAGCGCTTGTGGTGAGTAGGATCCCGGATGATGAAGTGGGAGTTAGCTCGAAGTGGGACCTTTGCATGTCTCCTTCGTTACGAACTGTGTTCCGATGAAGCCCGTCTTGACGCGAGTCAGGCGGTGACTGAGGGCCAGTGGGTCGGGATGGTGGGCAATAGCTTCTCCTCTTCTGATTCTCATGTTTCCAACAATCCACTTGCGTTCGGGACGACGATGTAGGTAAGTGGACACCGGACGCATGATGACCAACGGAGCTCGCCGTAGCTCACAGCGTTGGGGAATCATTCGAAAGCGGCGGATCAGGCCTCGCGGTCAGATCTACACAGACAGTCCAAGTTGCGATTGGCCATTGAAGGTGTCAGGTGTGGATTCCCTTCGCTGCTTCTTCGTCCAGGAGGTGCCCTTCGTGGCCCCAGATCGGGCAAGTTGTAGGTTGGGGGTCAGCCAGACGCGGGATATGTTCCAACTCGTCTTCTTCGGGCTCGAGTGCGTCGTCTGGAGAATTGTTCGAAAGCGGTGGATCCAGCTATTGGTTGGATCTACACAGACAGTCCAAGTTGCGGTTGTCATTGAAGGTATCAGGTTCTTGTCCTCTTCGCTGCTTCTTCGTCCAGGAGGTGTCCTTCGGGGCCCCAGATAGGGCAAGTTGTAGTTCGAGGCAAAGCCAGATTCGGGATATGTCAATCCGTCTTCTCCGGGCTCGAGTGCACCGTCTAGAGGCTCCCTACGTCTGTGGTTTTTTTGCAGAGTTGCCGCTTGTTCCCTTGTGAGTGCTCTGGTCTCCCTTGCTTGCAAAGTTGTCAAACTCCTGGTTCCGTGTGGCACGATTGTGGAGAGGAGGTGATGGGTTCCCGGGCCCTGTGCAGCCGGGCGTGCCACACCGGATCAGGTTTTATCACGATTACCGTTGCCGCCGCCGCCGTTACCATCATCACGAGTACGAGTTTCCCGTTTCTTGCGGGGTTTCGGTCTTTGGGGGTTTTACTTCCACTGGCCGAGCAGTTCGCCGTCAGTCCGTCAGTCGATCAGGCATGCAGGATGCAAAGGCAGAGAGCAGTAAGTCATTCAGGCTTTCAAGAACACAAAGGCAGCAAGTCAGTCCGTCAGTCAAGGCGATCATGAAGTCAAGTTCGCAATGACGCACGGTAATCGAGTAGGTTACTTCTTGAAGTTGAATCACATCGATCGAATCACGTCAGGCAAGTCAAGTCACCGAATCATCCCTTTCGTCTTCATCACTCGCAGTCAGGTTTTCCTGTCCCGCAATTGGCTTTGGAGAACGTTGAAAGATTCACTCTTGCTATCGATCCGATTCATTCTTCGAGGTTTGAGCCGCCAACCTGGTATCGGTGCCGGTTGTCGGCTGAGTATCACTTTCTTTCAAAAATCTTCTTTCGAGTGGGTGGTCGTTCATGCTGGCACATGGATTCTCATCTATTTGGTCTGAAGAAAGTGATATCAATCACTGGATTAATTTTTGGAACTGTTACATCCCTTGGATGTTGTTTTTTTGAACGGTCGTCTATTCCGTTCGTACCTGCACGCTCTTTCTATGCCCCGTTTTTTGAAAGGTTTGGAAGATCACGCAGAAAATACTATGTTTTGGTGTAGACATGTCCACGTCAAGCGGAATCTCAATGCCTACTTGGTGAGTATCTTTTCCTTCCAACTTTCTTCCGATTCTGTGTACTAACGATGGGGGCAGAAAATCACGTCTCAGATATATTCTATGTATCTACATGGCAAGGCTCACAGTCTTCAGTGTTTGCTGGCGCGGACACACGATTCGTTTACGGATCAGTTCGTCTTGTCATCTCCTCGCAGGTCTTCTCTCCCTGATTGTTGATTTATCAGCTCTCGTGGTTGGATTTACACCTGAATTGGCCTATCTAGCCTCCAGTCTTCTCAAGAGGAAACGGTGGGCAAAGAGATTCTAGTCATCTTGGCTGTTGTGCGTGGGAACACGGCAGACAAGATCGTGGACGAAAGGTAATCACTCGCTGGGGATCCCCAATCTTCAAACAATCCTTCCATCCATCCATGGTCTTCCATGTTCTTCCATTCTCTCTACAAGTCGTCCAGCCGGGCTCTCTTCACTGAAGTATCTTGGTCTGCACAACGGTCGACGAATGTCGTGGATCCCTGGCGAGGTTACCTCTTGGTAATTTATGGTAGCGATGACTGTGGGGACAGTTGTCGTGGTTCACACCTGCGACTGGTACCCACTACTTATGTAAGTCTCCTCCCTGCTGATGATTCGATGGTCGATCTATCGCTAACGACGTCCTCTAGACACTGGACAAAGTATCACAAACATCACCACATGGTCTTTAAAGGTATCTCTCTGTTCTTGAATTTCTCAGTCTGAGAACCCCAAGCAGAAGCCTGTGTCGTCGTCGCGAGACTGGCACCACCGCCTCTTTGGCAATTTTCTATGACCTTCTATGATACGATAAAGACAAGTCCTGGTAAGAGCCGACTAGTTGGTACCAGTCGCTAGAATCATAGGGAAGTATCAAGAACCTCACGTCTCGAACCTTCCACAGACATCCTGAGCACAATCCATCCACTGAACTTGCATATTTAATGTTCATCCTTCTCTCCTTCTCTCCTTCTCTTCTCTCCCTCTCTCTCCTCTCTCTCTCTCTCTACAACCTCATGGGCAAGCATGTACACACCTCGCGATTTTGTTTGTGACTTTAAGGTCTGTCCTGCTAGCGGTTGTTCTTCACTACATCTGCGGATACTTATGATACATCTGCAAGAGAGATTTTCACGAGAACGAGAAGCTGCAGTTCAGGCGTGAGTGTTCGTTGATTAATTCCCTTGATTCTTTTCTTTTGATCCCTATATCTCAACCCTTCACCGTCACCCCACCGTCGATCTCAATCCTTGACATCCTATCGACATTCCTTTTTCCTGCACAGAATCATCAAGACCTGACCGTTCCTTAAAAAGCCTCATGACATTTCAAGCTCAGGAACTTTGAAAAAAGAGGATCGTTTCATCATTCTCTGGTCAGGTCTGCAGGCAAGGCGGGTGAACATCACTGCACCACACATACCATCAGTTGCACACCATACGAGGAAATGCTTCACCATGGTATTTCTCTTATCACTACGTCTGCCCCTCTCCCATTTATTATGAAGAACATGACAGATATCGGGCATCGACGAACCTTCAGGCGCAGGCAAGCGTCAAAGATTATGAGATATTAGGGATCAAACATCCATCTCGATTTGCAGCCAAGTGGGTAAGTTCATCATTCTCTATTCCTCGCATGAGTACCTGAACAGTGCATAGTTAACATTGCTCTCACTTCTCCAGTCCTGACGGGTTTTCCGTTTGGAGTTTGGAGTTCTCCTAGATGGAGAATGTTGATTTTCCTTTGTTTTTCCAAAAACAATGTTCATTTAGGCAATTCCAAAGGTAATCTTCACTTCCACTTCCTGATCTCGACAGCTTGCTGACCAATCTGAGCATTTCTAGAAATGAGATGGACGACAGCGGTGCTTGAACTCGCATGGAGTTCAATATGTTTTGAATTATGATGGATGTTTGCAGTGTTGAGTTTTTCTTGTACCTTTTTGTTCTGTATATATTCATGATACCCACATGGAGGAGCCAGATGATGAAGACACCGCTATGAAATCTCATTCTTGGTTTATGCCTATATGATACCGCGCCCAATCCCAATGATCAAGAACTAAATGGGCGTGCGAATGCAAGTCTGAAGACAGATGAATGATCTTTATACCGTACCGCATCAGTCATGCGATGATAATTTCGTCCTGATGCTTGTATGCATAGGACGACTCACGTGGAGAGAATTCTTCTCATGCTGGTTCGCGATATATATATTACAGATGCATATGACAAGAATTATTGGACGAACTCAGATTCAAAAACATGAAGAAATCTATATAATAACGCGTCAGTGGAAACCAAGTGGATGAGAGGAAAGATCTTAAGAGGAAACATAAGGAGAAAATCATGCATACCGATCAAGAGGATATCGATGGAACCTTGGCAGGCGGAAGATAACAGCGAGTCCTACCATGGCCAGCAGGGACCTATATATGAAGTTCAAACCCAAATGCATGGACTCAACATGACTCTCTGGATATATGTCGGATATAATTATATATAATCCAAAACCAAATCCTGGCCAACGAGGAATGATCTAGTACCTTGTACATCGGGATTGTTACTCCGAGGTACTTTCATAGGCCTCTGGAACAACTCGAGCTCGCCACGGATGAACTTTGAGAGCTAGCTTCAGGTAGAGGAATTATGATATCGTTAACGCTACCTCCCTATGCAGAGCATCTCCATCGAAGAGAGATCAAGGCTTATGAGCAAGCAGTGCAGATTAATTATATATAAGCAACAATAGGCGAAAAGTAAATCATATATGCCAGACAAGAAAACGTCAGGGACAACATTCCCAATACATGTTTCCTGGAACGACCACCAAAATGAGAGAACATCGTGACGTATATGTAACGGGCGGCACTCGATAGCCATGGAGTTAAGCTAGCCCAAAAATTTCCGTGTACCGAAAAATGACGAAAGTTGAAATATTGAAAGAATGAGAAAAGATACAGAGCCGATGCGGAGCCGAAAACGGGGACGAATATTATGTGGTACAAGAGGGGTTATCGCGGAAAAGTCCGGAAAAATTGAATGTTTAGAATAAAGACCGCCTTATACCGATCTCGACCTGATGGACTCCAGACATAGCTTTAGAAGTATATATATACTGCAGCCTGGCTGGTGGGCAACTATATACCTCAAAATTTCATGAGATTCGTGTATTTTATAACTACTGCATACAAGGGCATGTATCAGGAACGTTGCAAAAGTCTAACCTCGAGGCCGGCGCTGAAGGCAGGACAACGTAAAGCTCATGTCTAACCAGGATCAAGATCATGCAAGGACAGCGGGATGGTGAGTGAGATCGAAAATTCTTACCAGCCGATACATTGTTTATGAAGGGAATATTCGATTCTTAAGACTACATGGGCGCCATGTGACTTGTTCGAGTGCGGTTGCATGCTAAGGCTATACCACCACGGTGATGAGACGAGAAATTGATGAAGGGAATATACGATGATAGTAACGAAAATAGAGCTGAGCAAGTGGAAGGCTCGGAGAATGGGCATGACTCTATATAAAGAAGTCTCCCTGGAAAGACTCGATCCAAAGTATGGAATATCTCATTCGATTATAACATAAGATATATACCGCGACACAGTGATCCAAGTTTGGCCATGGATCCACCTGTAAAGCCACATTATAAACGAAAAGGATGGGGAACCAACCAGTGTGCCGAGAAATCATGGGGAATAAGAGTAGCCCAGAAGAAGGAAGGCATCAGCAACGAATGATAGTCCAGAGGTAGCAGACCAATGACGTGACCATCTCTAATGCTTATATGACTTTAACGTCTATCACGACCCCTTTGTGGCCTCTCTATCGAAAAGGCAAAGGGCCCACGATCGATGTATGA
The DNA here is from genome assembly GCA_036872635.1 of Orbilia brochopaga. Classification (NCBI taxonomy): domain Eukaryota; kingdom Fungi; phylum Ascomycota; class Orbiliomycetes; order Orbiliales; family Orbiliaceae; genus Orbilia; species Orbilia brochopaga. The sequence continues at coordinate 864,011 of JAVHNQ010000010.1, read as the reverse complement.
GAGTATTATTGAAGAACGCAGTCAAATATGTCACAAAGTATCAACAACCATCCTATCGTCAGAGACAAGGCATGACAAGTAATCAGGGCAAATGAGTCTCGTCGGACATGGGTGAATCGCGAGACCTACAACGCAAATTCATGGTTGCCGGATCGATCAAACAATTTATCGCACGTCAAGTTTGGAAGAAAGCGCAGCAGCGAATAATACATGACAGCCTTGATTCAAATCGCAAAGCCAGATGAAGAATTTTATGACTATAGGGAGGAGCCTACGCGACTCGGGGCGTATATACAATACTTCCAAGCATGAGTGTCGTAAAAAAGGCAGATTCATGAACGCACGCCGCAGAGCCGCAAATGCAGGTTTGCAGGAACATGGCACAAGAAATCCGATTTATATATGCTTGGTTACCACCGATTCTCTCTACAACAATGCCATATCTGCAGAGTAACCCCCATTCAAACGCGCTAGAGCAAGTCTTAAATGTCCTTTTACCGTATATATATATACTTCGGGAGACATGGAGCAAGCCATACAATTTCTGTGTGAAGATTATACCTTGGTCTAAGCAGGATGAAGTCAAAATAGCAATGAAAGAAAGGCACATGCACACGATTCGGCTGCTGCAAAATGAGATAAATCACCTACTTTCATATGCATATTATCCTATATATATTTCGCTTTGTTATATTTTGGCGGCATAGGTGTTATTGAACACGCCTATGTTAGCTCGCTCCAAAAAGGTCTAGATCCGCAGGAAAAATGAATACTCCAAGAAACGCTAGCCTAGCCTGTGACTGGCCTCAGATGCAAAGTAGCTGGTATATATAGATATATAGACGCGAAACCTGCTCTACATGTTCGTGCCGTTTCGAACCTCGAAATCATGGCTCATCGGATCTCTCGGGAAATGTATGTCGCGGAAATACTACGCTGCCAATTACATGCGAGGCTTATCGAGGAAATACAATGAAAATGAATTCCCCGAGCGGTTAAATACTCCCAGATGCAACACTCGAGGATGCATCCGATGGTTCAATTGATCTTGACCTGTAAAGCTTTACTGGAAAAATCAGTCAACTGGGAAAGAACAGATGGAAATCCTATAATTCTATAAACAAATGCTCACTCAAATAAGAAGCGAGGAGTTGCGGTAGACCCAACGTATAACCATGGCGCGGTAATTCTACCAACTTTACATGACCGGTCCATACACCTGCATCCTGGGAAATTATTCGTCAACAGGGTAGCCTGAGATCTGGCGGTCAGGATACTATTGATTTTATTGAAGAGAGCCGCAAAGATACATGACTATTTATCAACGTGTGATCCAGTGCATCTTGATTACACCTGTTATAATGCAGATAAAGTATACTATCTGACCAAAATGTCCAACTGCAGGCATATGCAAGCGAAGCTGTCGATGACGCCCTCGATGAGAATCATAGAAATTATCTTCCTTCGCCATGTATCTTTAGTTCGACAGCAGAAAGGTACTGGAACTTAATGATGCGCTGTGACATCGCTCCCAACGAGCTACTATGACAGCTAACTCAGTACTCCTGAGGTGTCGGAAGTTCGCAGATGTCGATAATTTTCGGGTTTTGTATTGATGATAACTGTGACCACGAAATCACTCGGGTGGGCGACAGATGGCAACTATATCGACATTTCTCAACATGCACGAGCTTTTCGATGGGTTTAGCCTGTCGGGCTTGCTACTCTTTCAGCATATGAGAATCTGCATTTCTCATTATCCACCTCGCTGGTATATATATACTTACAAAGGAGCAGAAACGGAAGTTAACAAGGATTTATGTTTGAAAGAATCTATAGAGCCAGGAGATACCACTCAATCAAGCCACGGCTAGACCTTCAAATGTTTACACTCAAGCATTCTCATTCTTCATCGACGAGGACGAAGAATTTTACATCATCTTTGTCTACCGAGTCCATGTCTAAAAGTGTTGTGTGAAACTGATAATTCATCCGCTGCTATGCATCATCATATGCTCTATGATCGAAGACTCACAGCCCAAGCGAGGATGACATGCTGGGAGTGAGCCGAATCAGGGATATCTCATGAGCAGAACCGTGCTCTCGAAAACATGTATGACAGTCTATATCCACAATCCGCCAGTCGAACGCACTTGCCACGTATGACTGCTTTGGAAGCACCGGGTTGCAAGATCAGCTCATGACACTGACCCGCTGTAGCAACAAGGCCATGGAAATACTAAACCCATCTCTGCGGGGTGCTTCATGAGCTCGCAGGCCAGTATTCTTTCCTACTCGATGTCGAACCAGATTCAAAGACATGGTATGATACTGAGCCTCCAAATTGCGGCAGGGAATGCCACAAGAACTATGCATGCCTTCGCCCGCCATATTCATGTCGACAATTCAACGTTCCCGTGATACACACAGGGTGGCTACAGATGGCCACAACATCCACGGAATTTTTGCATGCTTTTTAACCCCAAAGATAAGCTGGGATATATTGTAGCCGCAGAGAAAAATATGCAAGTCAGGAGTTGGATGCATCCTATAATATAGGCGGAGGAACATAGAGCCACGAAAAATGAGATCAATACAGTCTCAAAGAACAACGCATGACTCCAGAGCATGCATATATTGATTATAAAACTGAGCGGAATCTGAATGCAAAGGATAAAATGGCACAAGCTTCCACCTGGACATTACGCCGCAAATATCGACAAAGAGATGAATACCCTCGATGGCGGTTGTCGAAGCTCAGGTTTAGCCGATATATATGCTGATTCTTCAGAAAGCCTATCCGCGGTCCGCCTTATGATAATCATACAGGAGCCAATATTAATAGTGATGAAATATGCATTTGCTCATGATCAGCTTACTAGCCTGAGAGGTGACTCCAACGACCACTCAAAGGTACCATGGTATATGGATTGGAGACAATATAATCGAGAAATTGCAGATCGAGAACGCCGTATGGTTATATAACAATGTAATATTTGCCTCCCCTTATTCCATCATATTCACGAGATGTTCAGCATGTGTCCTGCGGAATGGTATCCAATACATGTCTCCTCAGTACCCCACTATGTTCATTCAATGCGACCAGCCCCGCAGATTCCATTATCCTTTCATGTGAATTTAACCGTATTATGGGATCGTTAGGAGGCCGATTCGGCGTACCATCGCAAGCAACACGTGTCAAATGAAAGGATTCGGTTGGACATCCAAAAGCCGATGATTGATCAGCGAGGTTACTATAGAGTATGCAGCTTTGGACAAGAGCTTAGTAGATGGATAAAAAGGGATTCCGAAGATATGTATTTACCGTCTAGCGGCCGACAAGCAACAAGACAGGTTTGAGTGGCTGATGATTGTCGAACCAAATATGACGGGTCATCTGATACACCGGGGAAAATTGACATGCATCGACGCATTCGCCAATAAGTATGGCTAGATCTTTTCCAAAGGGGGCTACTTATATATAGTCACTAATTTTACGACAATCACGTCTACTGCAGCCAACGACAGTTCAAGATGATCCGATGTATGAGCGATGAATTTACTCCAAAAATGTCGGAATCATAACCATGCCAGAGTAGTATATAGGCGAACGCAAACTCCCACCTGGATATGCCAACCAGATTATATATAAACAAAGGATGGTAAACCATCAGGCAGAGTTCGGAAAGCTATGATATATACCTCCGGGTTTTCTAAAGAATCAAGAGAACTAAAAAGCATGGTCTGATCAAGCACCAACGGACGTCTTGCCGCATGTTCGGTCAAGTAGATGTCGGTCAACGAATGGTATCATTCTAAAGCGAACCATCAGCGTTATGCACATGATTGAGACTATCACTTGTTAATGGATATCTTTCTGGCGAGTTGCAATTTGTGTCTTGCATGAGATATGAAGGGAAAATGTATGTACCATCGCATTCTGTGTATATACGTATGGACATAGCTAGATCAATAGTTTTACCTAAAGCACCCCGCAGTGCCCCTTGCCCAAGTAATTTCACATAAACCGTAAGTGGTATTGGTTATATTGTATATTCCTACTAGACGGTCGTGTAGGCATTGGTTAACATGTACTCTCCTTAGCCCAAATGCATCGATTTCGGTAATAATCTACAGCAGATCACCCGATGATCGCGAGGATCGTGACGATATATCTACGTGCATTATATTAAAGAATGTGTTGTCGATGTGGCGCATCTCAAGTCGCACAAGGCGTCCGATTTGGGCAGCCGCAGAAATGGAGACTAATTCGATAGCACCGTAGCAGCTAACCGTCTCTGGACAGTCCGATTGTGGACACTAAAAGAGCTATCGTTGGTCAACGAGACTAGATGTGACGGTTTACTTTGGAACGGCATCAAAACCGGAGAAAGAATGCGATTGAATCGCTAGCAAAAAGCTAGATCCGCACCCGTCAGCTCGGAGCTCTGATCGTAAGAGCTAGCAGCCAGCTAGCAGAGTCTACTAAATATCCTCGGCCCAAGAGGAATGTCGAGGTGGTGCATTTGCAAGCAGTTGGGCCGGCTCCCCCAACAAAATCGCAGAAGCGGCGTTTGACGACGCCTCAACGCTTTCAACGCTTTTTCCCTCCCAGCCAGCCTGCCGAGACGTCTCCCCACAGCTGCCTTCCTCCCGCTCGCCCGCCGTCGCGGCCTGGCGCATGCGGTCTCGTCTGGCGAATGGCAGCGCTGGATGCTGCCGAGGCCTGCGATCGTGCCGGCTGTCTTGTGACGCGGTTGGGGGCAGTTGGGGGGCGCTAGCATTGAATCCACGGTAGATTCTCCATTCCGGGTGTCTGTACGTCAGTTGGTCAGCCAGGCAGGGAGGATGTGGAGTTTTATTTCCTGCGCGGAGAATACATACTTTAGGTTCATGATGGGCAATTGGCTGGCAGGCGACTTATCGATGGCGCTCTCTTAGCACGTCGAGCTGAGCGTAGCTCTATATTCATTCGTATATCTGCAGCAGGAGATAGACAACGAGACCAGAGATAGATAATATATCGACCGGGGTGGCGGCAACTGTTGGTGCCGCAGCAAAACCTTCTCGCTCGCGAGCTAAATTCCGGCACCTCCACCCACATCGGTCCTCCCACCGGAAAGTAATAAAATAGACTCCTACGCAAGACCAATCATTCAATCAATCGTTCGTTCAGTCATCGATCAAGCAAACCGCTCTCAGAAGGACACCAACCAGTTCACCACATTCACTCGATCTGGATCCTGTCAGCCCGGTGCTGCAAGACCGATTCCCCACCGCCGCCATGTCGACCGTCCGCCTTGTCGTCCCTCCATCCTCGTTCTTCACGTTCAATAATGCCTCCCAGCCGGTCATCCCACCGTCGATACCCCACGCCATCCCGGGGGACATCTACACCCGCCTGCTCGACGTCCGCGTCCCAATAACCATCGCCACGGTCTACGCTTTCACCGTCCACTATCTCAACGGCCTAGCTTCCACGACCACCCCGCCAACACCGTACGCGTTCGCCAAAACCGCGCTGTTCAAGTACCTCGTCATCCTGCACAACGCCCTGCTCGCCGTCTACTCCGGCTGGACCTTCGTCGGCATCACGTCCACCCTGCAGCGGACGGTCAGCTGGGACAACGGCTTCGGCGGGTTCGTCCACGGCCTGTGCAAGATCCACGATGATAGCGTCGCAGTTGGCATCAACGATGTCAGCGGGTTAGGCGGCGTCAGTCGTATCGGCGGCAGCGGACTCTGGGAGGAGGGTTTGGCGTTCTACGGCTGGCTGTTCTACCTCAGTAAATTCTACGAGGTGATCGATACCGCCATCATTCTCGCCAAAGGTCGGAAGAGCAGCACCCTGCAGACTTGTAAGTTAAATATCCATTCCGAGATCAAGGGAAGAGTACTCCCTGACTGTCCGCGGCAGATCATCACGCCGGTGCCATGCTGTGCATGTGGGCTGGAATCCGATTCATGTCGCCACCAATCTTTATCTTCGTTCTCTTCAACTCGGCCATCCACACTCTCATGGTACGTCGTGCAACCCCCTCCAATCAAACCCTAAGATAAAATATCAGCAGTGAACTAACAGCGCAACAATAGTACACCTACTACACCCTCGCCGCGCTGAAGATCCGCGTACCAATGTTCATGAAACGGCTCCTGACGACTCTCCAAATCACACAATTCCTCGTGGGCGGCAGCGGCGCAGCCATCCAAATCTTCATCAGCTACGTCCCGCCCGCCGTCCTCAACGACATCTCCGACACGATCAAGGAAAACAGCGGGATAGACGTCGACATCCTCAACACGCTGAACCGCGAGTTCGTCAGCTGCCTCAGCGGTGGGGCGGAGGTGTGGGCCGTCGTTACTAACGTCGTCTACCTCACGCCGTTGACGTACTTGTTCGTCATGTTTTTCATCCGGAGTTACCTCGCCCCGAGGAAGACCAAGACTGTCGCTGCCAAGAAAGAGGTCGAAGGTAAAAAGACGGAGGCGATGAAGAATACGACGACTGAGATTGTCGGTTGATGAGGGTTGATGTTGAGGGGGTGGTGGAAGACACGTACGATATCCTGAATTAAAAGCACTTTGACATGACAGATTTGAATTTTGTTGTTGCGTTCCGCGCGGGCGGGGCTGGCGCTGGATTGGACGGGCAGGTGGAGAACCCCGCATGCATGGATGCACGCCAGATACTTACTACACACATGCATAGTGCAGACGTGCAGACGAGGGTATCCTGTCCATTCCGCTGCTACCCGCTGCGTTTTTACTTTCTTTCCTTGCACGAGATTTGTTAGTGCTGTGCGACGCTGGGCTGAGGAGTTGTGTGATGCGCCTTTTTTTTTTTGTGCGTTTGTGCGTGTATATGATGCTGTCGTTGTTGACTAGGTATTCTTTTGAATTATTGATCCACTTCTGGGTTCAGTTTTATGGTCGTGCGATTGTAGTCATTGGTGAATGATACGTCATTGTAAGAGGATACATAGCTGTGCGTCGTGAAGTGGATGAGCCAGACTTGGCGACCGTGTAGACGTGTATACGGCCTATAGATATATTATGTGTTGCGACGTTGAAGGCTTGTACCGCGGGCTGAGTATTTAGAAATAGCAATTGTCTGGTGAAAATGCATACGCGTGTCGAGATCCAGAATCTCAATTTACATTGCTGACCGCACATGTTCATTGGGATGTGCTCTATATAAAACTACTCATAAGCTCATGCGGACCCGATTATTGATTTTAGCATGCGTCCGACGTGGAATGTATTAAATTACCATGGATTCATGAGTTTATCGAGCCATCATTACAGATATCATGCAATACCACGGGTATTATGGTAATATCACCTCTAGAGTCTACTATTCCGAGGTCGAAGATATGGCATATGCACATGCGCATTCATATATCCACCAGGCCGATGGATTGAGCAGGATGTCTAATGAACAGCCATATATGACTTTCTGGTGACTTTCGACCCTCAGTGTTCGACCGACGTCTACCAAGCTACTGCACCTCCAATTCTATCGATGGTCCTCCCCGGTCTCTTTATATATTAGATGGAGAATATATATTAGAAAATTAGGAAAGTAAAACAGACTGACTACGTATCTACTATCATACACCGCACTCCATGCGCTCAATCAAGACGTCCCCGTGATCCTATTCGCATCCATATCCACCGTCAACGTCAGGTTCGGATACACCCGTCCACCCTGCCCATACATCCACTCATACGCCCGTCCACTCCCATCATCATGCACGCTCTGCAGCCCCACCGTCCCACCCCCCGCCGCCCGATTACTAACGCTAAAATACCGCACCAGCACGACCGTCGCATCGCTCTCCAGAAACTGCAAAATAAAGTGATTCAGCGGCTCGCTGTCCCCCGCCGCCCAAGACGACAACAGCCATTCTATCGTCAGCGTGCGGGAGGGGTACTCCCCCGCCACGCCGTACACGATACCCTGCTGCTCGCCGGCCTCTATCAGCATATCGCTCCACAGCGGGAAGATGGCGTCTGGGGGAAAGTCCGTTGCGTTATCGGGGATGTGTCGGTTGTTGTAGGTGTCCGACGGCGGCGGGGTGGCCGAGATGAAGCCGTTGACGGAGACGAAGATGCTGGCGTTGACGGGGAGGGAGGTGTTGTAGATGCGGATGGGGAAGGGGAGGAGGATTGAGCGGAAGTCTTCGTCGTAGGTGGTCGGGCTGCCTGCGGTTATATTGCCGAGGAGGGGTGTCGGCGAGGCGATGTAGAGGCCTGGAACGGAGACGGTGGTGGTGACGGTGGTGGTGACGGTTAGGCTGCCGGTTGTGCGGGTGGAAGTTGAGGAGGTGGTGGTGGAGGAGGAGGAGGTGGAGGGTGCGAAGACGCCGATGCAGGAGCAGGCGGAGAGGTAGCCGACGGGGCCGTAGCAGCGGGAGGCGTAGTCGGGGATCGTGGAGACGGCGCGCGGGGCGAGGTTGTTGGTGTCGTCGTCGAAGGCGGGCGAGGGGGATGGCGGGAGAGCGAGGTTTGTGGCTGTCAGTGTGACGGTTACGACGGTTGTAGATGTCCTAGTCGTTCTGTCGATGTATCCATTAGCTCGATCCAATAACATTCACTAGACAGTATGAATGGTATCTTGGAGCTGGCAGTGAGTCTAGGGTGAATATGAATTGAGAAATAGTCGCTGGTATCGCTCGACTAATGAATTCAAACGTATACTGACAATGCCCAAGCGGTTGTCGCAGCATTAACGTAGGCAGAACAGTCCATAGCAGCCTGCACGCCCCGCGATGTGACAGAAGAAGCCTGCAAAGCTAAACGTCAATATCACCAAATGGATATCCTAAATGTCAGCGTCCGTGATACCGGTATCATTACAGCAGTTGAGACATACCTTGGAGACACAGGTCGGTTTTGCACGTAGTCGCAGCAGCCGCCTGGGCCGCCAGGCCCAACACGCCCAGTGCGAGCACGGTGGCCATTCTATTATTTTCTAGCAATTTACTGTGTATTCGTCCTGATTAATGATTATCTAGATTCTAATTCATCTGTGGGGTGTTAGCAGAGCGCAACTCATGACCGATATAGAGATCTCTTTACCTACATTCATCTAACTCCGTGATATCGTGAAGCGCAAGGTCGACGTAGATACATAGATACGCTATACTCGCAGTAAGAGCGCATGACCAGTATATATATGACACCGAGCAGACATCGTGGAAAAGTACAGTTTTCGTCGGAGCAGACGGGATATCCACTTGGTCGACAACCGACTGATGTGGCCTGGCCAGGAACCGGGAATTCATCTTACATATACGTGTATACATACGCGTGAATACACAGATAGTCAGCTTGTTCAGCCTTATCCTATTAGGCATGGATTGTCCAGTTTAAGCTTATCTTGTATATCCTTCTGCTAGTTATAGCTTTCAGGATGGGGTAACAGTCCTATAGGAACTACTTACAGACATACGTAGTGCAAGTCATGTGTACCCGGGACATGTGCATATCAGTAGCCTAGCACTTAGTCAGGGCCAGATTTTCCAGGTCTGCCACTGAGTCTCAGGCTAACTCCGTTGTCACTGTGGGTATCGTAAACTTCCTAGGTCTAGTGTGGATTCCAGAGCTATATTTTAGCGGTGACTATAGTTTCACAAATCGATCGATACTTCGAATCGTCGACGCGCGTCGCTTCTGCAAATGTGATACGCAGACGAGATGGATCCATTGAGGGAACCTTAACCTTGTTGTATACGTAGATCTTGCATATGCACATGAGGATTTGATCTTGCTTGGTCAATGCGCTCAAAATAACTTGACGCAGTTCACGGGACTGATATAACTAGAGTTACAGAGTTTATAGGGTGTGGAATTGGCAATCAGTGAAAGGAATTACAGATAAAAATACACAGTATACGGGCGTCAGATCATCGACCAGCCGTCGACTAGACTGTGTAGACACGAATATTCTACAATTCATTGGCCAGTCTGTACATCCGGATAACCGCGCCATACACGGCAACTAACGACTCTGAGTCTATCAAGATCCAAAAGCCGTGGCGCTTGCATGCACGTTCACGCTAGCCTCCTTGATAAGTACTTGAGACTGCAGAAACGCCCAGCATCCTTGAGACTAGAACGCCTGATCTGGTGTCACTATTCACGAGAGCCAAGGTGCCAGTGTTGACACTGCTCACGTTAGGGCTTGTGTGCACTCGGCTGAGATGCTTGACCTACATGCGTGGGCTGGTAGTCCTAAGCTCCACGTCTTCCGTCCGTCTCTTGAAATTGTATCAAGGCTTTAGGATATTTAAATCCGGATCGCAGACAATCATTAACTACGCTCTTATATATACACGGGACAATTATATATGTAAGTACTTGGTTATGTGTATGTTGACGTAGATGTTCCTACTTGGATTAATGCCCCATCGTTAATTCATTGCTATCGACCGGGACCCGAAACCAGTGAGATCTGGATATGGGGTATGATAACGTACCGGTCCACAACATCGGACGAATAGCTAGCTCTCATCTTCTTTATTCAACGCATGCAGGCTCTCGAATGCTCCGCGGATTCAATTGATTTTCTCTGACACAGTTGATATTTTTGGAACAAACTAGCGCTGCACGGACCATCCGTCGTACGGAATCAAGAAAGAATACCAGTAGACTAGTACTACAGTAATCCGTTCGAGAATTCAAATATTGTAATCAGCTAGTTTGTACTCCGTAGCTGTAGTTCAGTTGGAAATTTCCGCCGACGGAGGTTGGATTGAACTCTAGATTGTACGCCACGGTTCCGTGGTAGAGCGCATGGATACCGTGGTTTAGCAAGTCCACGCCCGGGTTGCGGATGCGAGCGTGCGAGCGTGCGTGCAACCAGTATTGTACCCCCTGCTACCCTGCTAGCGTCTGTAGATTATGTAAGGAACACCCTTCCCGTATCAAAATTAATCCCTGCACAGTTGTGGTGACTTTTGAATATTGTAGTTGTATATTCTGTGGGCGTGAGATGGCCGACCCGAAATGCAGCATAATTCTTACTGTATCCTCGCGGGTATTTATCTGTGAAGTTCAATTGCTTCATAAATACGTCGGCGATATATGACGATTACCTCAATCGAATATACCGGCGTTGGACTCATATATCTCCTGGTATATACGTATGGAATATGATATAGTATTGCTTGTCGGGGAATTAGTGGAAGAGCTCCATGATATAATCGGCAAGTAGTCAATATCGCACGGTCATATAACTCATCAAGCTGGTCGACAGACACACCTTCCTGAAGGTACCCACTAGAATATTATGCCACTGTAATCAGCAATACCGAGATTCGAGCATTAGCATGGTCAATAGCTCTCTGATCTACCAGAAACACAAACATAAACACTAGCTAAGCTCCGTAGATGCATCCAGGCCATACCTTCCACAGCAATACGTTCGAGAAACCTTTGTTCCTTCGTTTTGATGGCGGCGTTCGAAAATGGAAACTCACACTGTCTAAATCACCGACGATGAGCCATCACGCCTTTAGAAAGACCGTACGACCGGATATGGCAATCTAATGCCCGGCGAAATGTAATATCCGCTAGCCTGCGCTGCCAGCTAATCCTGGAAGATACAATCGATCGCAATCCCGGCAGCTGTACGTCGTGTACAGCATATTCAGAGATAAGGACATATCATCTGGAACAGCAGAAGAAAAATCTTCACATACAGATACCTAGCAAGTACTAAGTAACGGGTGTCTATTGGTGGACGCACTATGGCCTCTGAATGTCGCCGCCGCAAGCCGCAGAGTTTGGCAGCTGGCGCATTGGCAATTAAACACGTATGTAATTAGCGTTGGCCTCTTCACTTCCACATGGCAATATCAGCACGGTCGGGCACGGTCGGGCCTGCACGGAAGACTGTATGTGAGTACTTATGTATGTAGACTGTATCAGTCCACGCTGGCGTCGTTGCTGGATTTTAGTGGATGGGTGGAGGACGGAGATGGGGAATCTCCGGTTCGCGCGCGGCCACGGCTGGGATACGGGATCAAGCTCTGCCAAGATGTGTTGTGCACGGTACCACTGTTATTATAAGTGTGGATATTAATCCGCCGATGAGGCCTGACACGACATCTGAATTCGAGTCTAGAAGTGGAAAATTCTGGACTCTGAATATACTTGGTATGTGTGTGTCTGCTGAATGTAAATTGCTGTGGGCGAGTGGGTAAATTGCAGGGTTGCAGAAGCATCGGGCAAGTAGAGCGGATTCGAATTCCGCACAGTGTCGTCTCGGCGCAGTGCCGCACGCCAATGAAACGGGCAGGTGCATGTGCCCTGTTTCAGCGGCGGAATGTGCGTATGCGAATGAACGTGAGTAGATAAAAATGCAAAAATTGAAACGGCCGTCCATGAGACAGACACAGGTACCAACAGGGGTGCTGTTTTTAACCTGTCGGTCTATACTAAGTAGACTAGTACGAACGATCGAGATTGATGAAGGGGGAAGAAGAATGAGTGGAAGAACGGACCATGTGCGGTGCACGTTGTGCATGCATGTGCTTAAGCGTCGGTATGTCGATTCTCGAGATGATGCAGTGCCGCAGGCGGTGAAGATTCGATGCTGATCGATGTCTTGTAGACGGTGTCGTGTCATTGGTTTGCTGTTGGCGAGCGGCTGACCTGCGTACATGTATGTACGTACATACATTGAGGCAGCGGGTGAGATGCAGATGTTAGAGATGCATGCTGTACATGTACTGTAAGACGATCGGGTCCAATCAATAGCGACGGATCGATTAATCGCAGCTGGGGATCTGCCCCCGACAGATGTCTGGGAACGGCGATTGACTCGTTTCTGGTGCCTGCCGCCACTTCCGTCCTGGTGTTAGTCTGCTTGCTGCACCGTCCCTCGGTTCCAGGGCGGAAGATGGTGGAGCGATCCCTGCGCTGCTATTGAACGATACTGTAGGTACAGCTAGCTGCGGTATGTATGTAGTACCCGTACGGACGCAGTATAATCCCGTGAGCTATTGGTCGACGATGGAAAGCATATGGACTTCGTACCTGTATGCATTCCCAGCACGAGGGAGGTGGAGGAAATGTACGACGGAGGGGGTGTGAATGTGCCTGTTGTTTCCCCAGGTTGCGACACGGCCATGGCTGCTTAGCGAATCATCATGAAACGGGAGGCAACTTTAGCCCCCGGATGGCTTGTTAAGGGGCGCCACCAGCTCCAATTCCGATGCCCCCGTTCAGCACAGGTGCACAGGATTGCAGTTGGGATACTCCAAAGTGCTGATGGTGAGTGCGTTTAGAATGCTGTTTGTATGTAACAGGCCAGTATGCAATCGGCGGCACAGCGGCCCTTCGTCATTAATCGATCTCGAGCTTCACATGGCCGGTCATAGCGTGATTGGCTCGCGTGTAACAAGAGGGCAAGAAGGTATACTCGCACGGTGGTATTACCGTGCACCCACATTGTGCGCCTGGGTGACGTGCATTGCAGATGGGGTATAGCGGGAGTATAGTAGTATGGTAATAACGGTGCCAGCTAATGTGCCCCTTCCCGCCGGCCGGATCGAGCATGCGCACGAGGGCTGCTGCTAACTTCTTAAGAGAGATCTCGAGACGCCGGGGGGTGCACCTTTGGGGATTCATCCATTATAATACACTCGCACACGTACGGAGGCAGGTCCGTTTGGCTTTAGGACGTTACCGGGCCAGTATATTACTTTCGGACGGTCGTCTCTCTTTTAGCTTTCCGTTCCTTCCCTCTCGACCTGGTTTTTGTTAATATTGTCGCTCCTATTCGTCGTCGTCGTTTTCCTTTTCGTCCTTCCTTCCTTCCTTCGAATTCCTTCCTTCCCCCCCGTCGATTGCATTGTAACATAGTAACCTTGGAGTGATTAACTTGGATAGAAGGCCCGGCGGTGCCACAGGCCTTGCTATTCATTTAGTTACCCTGCTTCGTTTCTTCCCCTCCTTTGGATACGTTCATATTTTCCCGGATCCTTTTGTTCGATTGCGATTAAATCGAATCGAATCTGTCGAAGCCTTGATTGCAATTGCGGATTTTCGTCGCCATTCCTTCAAACATAGCAGCTAATTACCAGGCCGTCTCTCCACACCCCACTGCTGAATTTCCGACAGCGCGTACGCATCTCGCCCAAACCGACCGACCGACACACACAATTGATGGCCGACCAGGCGTTATAGAGCTGGATACTTGCATTGTCGACTGGGGAATCGCCGCAGCGACCGTATTTCCGTCCGAGCGGTGAAGGGAAGACCGGATTCTTCACGCTGCTGCCGGGTTGGTTGATGACTGAAAGCTCTGGCAGCACAATTGTCAACCTCCTCACCACGACTACCCCACCATTGCAGTACTAGCAACCTCCATCGACACTTCCATCGACTATTATTACCACCGACCGCTTCATCGAGGCATCTTTTTATAATCGTCCATACATATCGTGTATTGTTCTTGACTGCCCCGTTGGCAGTTGGAGTTCCCTCGTTTCAGACAACGCGCATAGACAGCTATAGCGATGCGGCTCAGTATCGTCCGGCGCCTGCTCGCGCTCGCTGCTGTTGCGACAGCCCCGTTGCTGGCCACCGCGCAGGCACCCGCTGGCGTCGAGAATAATGAGAACGTCTTCTCAAAGCCCGCTGTGAATGGGGACATCATCGTCGCCAACCAGCCGTACGACATTCAGTGGACGCCCTCTGCGAATCCTGGTACCGTCAGCATCATCCTCGTGAAGGGGGTCGAGCCGAACCTGCAGGTTGTCGAAACAGTCGCACGTACGTACTTACTACCTATTGACTTAACGATGGTGATATGTGATGTGAAATATGCTAACAGTTGGTGTAGCGGCCGTTGCGAATAGCGGAAAGTTCACATGGACCCCGCCGCTGACGCTCGAGGGTCTGCAAACTATGCCTGCCGACCAGGTCTACAAGTTCAAGATTGTCAACGACATCAGCGGCAACTTTGGCTTCTCGCTCACGTTCAAGGTCGATTCGCCGGGGTCTACGTTCGTTGCGACGAGCGCCGTCTCCTCAGCTAGTAGTGCCCCGGCGTCGTCGTCGTCGGACCCCGCGGGGGCAGCAGCTGCTACGACCGATTCGACTACTATCAGTGTAACGAGCAGTATCCCGCCTTCTTCGAGTGCACCCCCCACTACCTCCTCGTCGGCCGCCTCGTCTTCCAGCATCTCGTCCATCTCATCCAGCTCATCCGCCGCGCCCTCGACATCCTCGCCAACGCCCACTCAAACTACCCTATCCACCATCACAAGCACACCCCCCGCCTCGAAATTTTCAGCATCACCAACAAGCTCCTCCGCCGCCGCCGCTGCCGAAACCGACTCCGACTCCGAATCACCCACCGCCTCCGCCACAGCCGAACCAGCTGCCGCCGCCGGCGGAAAGATGGGCACGGGCGCCGTCGCCGGAATAACAGCAGGCACAGTCGGCGCCATCATAATTGCAATCGCAATCGTCTTCCTCGTCCGTCGAAGTAAACAAGCGTCCCGCCAGCGTCTGGTAGGCAGCACTCCCGCCGCCGCACCGAGCAAATACGACCGCGACTTCCAAATGATGGAGCGGCGCGCGCGACACCGACCGACCTCGTCCTTCGGGTTTAACACCACCCGAAGCGATGCGAGCGGCGGGATCGTGGGTGACAGACACGACCCTTACGTCCAGCTTAACGATCGGGATAGCTTTAAGAGGGATAGCGGGACGTGGATGGCGTCGAGGTTCTAGAATGGCCTCCGCTTCCGGTTTCTTCGACGACGACGATAGGCGGGCGGGCGGTTGCGTGTTTTGTATAAAGTCTGGTGTCTCCCCCCTCATCTCTCCTCGTCTCTCCCAATCCTATATTCTATTCTAAAATCCGCAACGTCATCAGCTTGGGAGGCACCTTGGTTACGTTTCCTTTGTCGGTCGCATTTTCTTTATCACTCACATTCATTCATATCCATCATTCCGGTTGCACAAAAGACGGCGTTCATTGACTCATTATCATTTTGCGAGCATTATCATTTCCTTTGTCTGCATTACCATCACCGTCATCCCACATCCTCATCATCATCACCATCAATTGCAGCATTTCACACTGGTGTTCGTGTTTCTTACTATTCTTCCTGTACCATCCTTTTCTTGGATCTTTTCTTTCATTTTCTGCTTCAGTGCGTTATCGATTCTTGCTCTGCCGCGCCAGAGTTGACTTTCGGTCGGCTGGTGATCTTACTGTTAGCTACGTTGGCAACCGCTGTACTGTCTGCCTGGCCGGTCCTTTCGTTGCATTGTAACTACTACATACTGCGCACTGCTTACTTGCTTACTCAGTCAAGTACCTGAACTTGGGGAGCAGGCTCGCCGACCGCCTGGAGCCGCCGCATCATTTGTATCTAGCATGACTACAAATCGCACTGATAAATAAATACTTATCTCTTCCAACCACATCCATAGATACTAGTAAATTGTACTGTCGTGATACTGCAGGGTGGATGTATGCAGTATGCAAATGTCCGTTTGTCGTCATGTCGCATGCGTGGTTTCCTTGGCAGGGCCGTCGCCCGAACAGGCAAGCTTGCCGAATGCGGCAACGACGGGCGATGACGTCGATGGGCCGGCAGCAAACAGCCTTCTTAATTCTTCGCTCACCGTAGACCGGCTGCTGCCGCGGTAGTATACATACGTCAGTCTGCGCTTTAAATGCTGCGGGGAGCCTCGCATTTCGCTCTGGCAAAAGTACCGTTCCTCACCTTCACTCATAAGACTGCTCATTCATACGCGACTGTTCACTCACACCTTCACTCGCACCTCATTCACAGCTGTAGACAGTACCAGCGACACGCGACATCATTGCCGTTTAATATCATAAGAGACGCGACGGGATATCAGTCACGATGACGGACGTTTACTATGGTATGTACATATCTTCACCCGCCGCGATCTAGTGACCAACGAAACCATTACTGACCCTCGTGTCGCAGCTTACACCTTTGGTAAATACCTACCCACAGCCCCATCGACGGAAAGCGAGAGATGCTAATGTGCGGTAGCAACTGCGGGATGGATGCTGCTGCAGAGTATCCCCCTCCTAACATCGCCCACGATGATAATCACAATGCTATCCCCCGAAGTGCGCGAAACGACACGTACGTCCCTCTTCCTGCCTCCTACCTCCTCCTTCCTCCATTTATCATACCGTCTGTACAAGCTAACACGCACAAATAGCACTGGAAGACTACCTCTCCCGATCGCTGGGGATAGCGGTAATCGTAATCGGCGTCCTAACTGTCCTATTAACGGGCAGCATCCCCCTAACCTCCTCCTTCGCCGACCCGGCCGCGGACCACCTGCAGGATCCGGCGGCACCGTACGCGCTGCCCACGCTGGTTATAACGGGCGGGTACCATGCTGCCGTCTCGTTTTTCTGCTATATGATGTGGAATGAGACGGGGAATTTCGGGTTCGGTGTGTCGACTATTGCGGGGAGTGTGTTGGCTAGTATGGCTGTTTGGTGTGTGCTTTTCGCCGGGAGGTATGTCTTATCCCTTATGAAATGTGGATGTGGATAGTATAGTTGTGAATGGGGGTGCTGATGTGGGTGTAGTGATAGCAGGATTAGTAGGAAGACTGGAGCTGTAAGTACTTATCCATTGCGAGAGGCAGGTGAAGGCATGGCTGACGGTGTGTAGGATAAGCGGACGAGCGGGTTTCCGTTTAAGAATGTCGAGGCGGATAAGAAGCGCGCTGGGAAGAAGGCATTGTGATTACTGGCTGTGGGCTATGAACATAGGAGACGGTCATGTCAAGCAGGATTATTGGATGAGATCGCAGCTTTGTTCTTAGGGGATTGGGAATGGCAATTGGTTGCTGCATAGGGTAGAGGTGCTGGTGTGTGCGCTGAATTGATGGATTGGTTTCCTGCGACGAGATGTCGTTGTCGCATGTGGTTGTATTAGAAGCGCGAGAGGGACATGAGATACTGCATAATCAATTTCGTCAAAGGCTGTGCTCCTGGGAAGTCGATTGACTCTTCTAATATACCCTCGACAAATATTAAGGATAGCCCTGCTGTAGTTTTCGACTCTTGTCGAATCTGGGGAATCGCGCTGGCAATGCGGACAAACCAACGCTATTCAATGCGTGAGATCGAGTCATCTTCCCTTCAAAACACTTGGCTGGATTATTCATGACTCTTGCTTAATCAACCGTGACATGCGGCTGAGAAATCGGAATCCCGCGATTCTGAGATGGATACATGCTGACATTAGTATAAGAGGACCATTGGCCGCCTACCAAATTCGCCCGCATCTACCGCCGTACCGCAGTTCTATAGCCATTCTTCCCCAGACATCTTCATACCTCCGAACGAATACCAATCATAGTGTGCTGACTCATCATACCACATACTCAACACGGCCAGCAATTCTCACCATGGAGCCGACTCGCGATGCATCGTCCTCCAACCAGGATGACAGCCAAAACTCACAATCACACCGCGGCAGAGGCAGAGGCAGAAGCCGCGGCGGACGAGGAGGTCGTGGCGGTCGTGGAGGCCACCAATTCATGTCCCCCGCCAAAGCAGCACGTGCCCGCGCTGCCAAAGAGACGATAAACGTCACCATCCCCCAAATCCTCTCGCATTCACCTCGCGCCCGCGCCGGCATAACAGCCACCCGCCGCTTCACCCCACTCGACCTCCCACCGCTCGCCAAGACATCATCAACATACATCCCCGCCATCTCCGTCGTCAACAGCGACACCTTTGACGCCGCCGCCGACATCCTCCGCCGCCTCGCTACTTCCCCAGCTGACACCAGCAGTCCCACCACCACACGCATCGCAGTGCTAAACATGGCGTCGACAACGACGCCCGGCGGCGGCGTGCTACGCGGTTCGCAGGCGCAGGAGGAGACGCTATGCCGTCGATCAACACTATACCCTGCCCTCCTCAACGGCCACTACCACCCACTCACCGCCGGCACGCTAGTATACTCGCCTGACATCCAAGTCTTCATGGACCGCGAGTATAACCAGCTCTCCCCCTACGGCCAATTCTACACAGACGTCATATCCGCGGCCGCCCCGCGACGACCGGAGCTGCGCAAGACGCGAGTCGAGAAGGAAGGCGTCCCTCCGAAAGAGTGGCTTGTCAAAAGCGAGTATGCGGAGCAGCGGGACTACGAGGATATGATGGCAACGATACGCAGTATTATGAGGATTGCGGTGGCGAAGGGCGTGACGCATCTGGTGCTTGGTGCGTTTGGTTGTGGTGCTTACGGCAATCCTAATGAGGTTGTTGCGGAGATGTTTAGACGGGTGTTATGCGGGAGGCGGTTTGCTGTTGGGAGTGATGATGAAGGCGGGGTGCCGGATGCGTGGAGGACGGAGCAGCGGGAGGTGTGGAGTGGTGTGCGGGAGGTGGTGTTTGCGGTGTATGGCGACGATAGGGGAAGGGGCAATTTCGAGGTATTCAGAGATGCGTTTGCAGATGTGACGAGGTGGCAGCAGGAAACAGCTGCCAGCGTGACAGAAGAGCAGCAGACGAGTGCCAGTAGAGATGCGGAGACTGGGGATACCAGTGGAGAGACTGCGACTTGATTATTGTATCTGTATGTGTATTGATTGTATGATTTATGAATTAGCCAGCTTGTGATATATCGCAAGTCTATGTTTCCGAGTCTTTTCTGCCAAATATCGCGCATTCGCCATCTCCCGCCTCCCGTAGCCGCACCCACCGGTCCACCACCCGTGGAATCTCACCATCCAGATGGCTCACGACAATCAACGCTTGTCGCTGCTCCAACCCGTCTTCTAGATACCGTATACACCGGTTCCGTAAAGCTTCGTCCATCCCGCTGAACGCCTCGTCTAGAATCACGATATCCGGCTTCTTGACTACGGCGCGCATGAACAGTGCTAAACGCTGCATAGATACTCCGCAGTCGCCGAACGCCCGCTGCTGGTCCGCCGTCGAGATATCGAAGGCGGCGAAGATGTCGTCGATGGCAGCTTTGGCGGTCGGTGATAACTGCGGCTTTGAGATGAACGTGTCGGCCCATGCGGACTCGACGCACCGGCGGAGCGTTAGAGCGCGAGGAAAGAATTGGTGGATTTCCGGCGAGGAGTGTCCGATGAGAGACTGCAGTTCGAAGACGGAGATGCCGGGCGTGCCGGGCGTGGGAAGACGGGAGCGGCCGAACAGTTTGACGGGTTGGGAGTATGACAGCGGGTGGTCGGATGTGATGATTGATAGGAGCGTTGTCTTCCCGGAGCCTACACAATTATATAACCGCATTAGCTGGAGAACTGGTAGTAAGGTATAGTGTGGGTAATGTACCATTCGGCCCGAATAGACCCCACCGCTCGCCGCGTCTGACTGTCCATGAAAAGTCTTTCAAGATGTCCCGATCGCGGTAGGATATCTTGATGCCGTCCATCTCGACAAGTGTATCGTCATCCCGAGACTTTGATGCTCTACTCGTACTTGTGTCTTCAGGCCTGCTCGAACACGTACTCTGGTATACCTTCTGCAGGATACCACGGTCCTCTGACGATTCACCAATGACGATACCCTGTCGTGCAGTCTCCTCTATGACGTTCTCCCTCTCACCCATGGCTAGCACCCGACTATTCTGTAGATACGCGATATGCGTAACCCAGTCTGGCAGATGGTCCTGCGGTCGCTGCGAGAGGACTACCTGCGATGAGATATCTGCAGTATCCGCAGCGGCCTCTGGCGACGAGATCTTCCGAAGCAATTCTGATAGCTGGTCGACAGACCAAGGATCCAGACCCACTGCATCAACGATTGGGTTAGCATGTGCTACCAGAACACAATCAATCTAAATGCATAAGACGGATTGAAGTCTTACTGAACGGCTCGTCGAGCAGCAGCAGGTCGACACCCTTCAGTAGCGCCTGAGCGATCCGAGCACGTCGTCCTTGTCCGTTACTCAGCGTGCTGACAGGCTGCTCTAGCAGTTTTGTCAACCGCAATCCTGTCGTCACGGCGTCTAGCGACACCTCTGCCGCCCGCGACGCATGGTGCGCGGCAAAGTCGAAATTGTCGGTATACAGCGGTAGATCCAGTGCTGTTCGCTCTAGCCACTGCCGGAGCGTCAAGTCCGGAGCTCCACGTCGCGATTCATACCTTCACGCCATTAAATTCCAGTCAGCAAATATAATCATCCCATATTATTTTGCTATATAGTGTTAATATATCTGGAGAAATAGCAGTGCAAACAAATGATAGAAGAATAAAGGTAGATAGCATAAGGAGGAAATAGCTACCGACTAGACATATACTCCCCCATAACAGCCTCCCCAAACGCGCCTCTCGTCGAAAAATCCACAAGACCAATCGACGAAACAGGGTATCGCCGCCGCTCGCTTAGCGCTGGAAACGTCCGGCCAGTCGCCGGCGTGCACTGATGCGACCCTTGCAGCACCTGCAGGAACGTCGACTTGCCGGCGTCGGAAGGGCCGATGATTGACCATCGCTGCGGCTTTGCGGATGTGATCGATGGGATTGTGAAGGTTAGATTGGGGAAGAAGGCTGGACCGGTGGGCGTTCGGTGGAATGTCGAGTTGACGATTCTGACTAGTGGTGATGCCATAGTTGCAGTTGGACTCTCGACTGTCCGACGTCACTCGCTAAGTGGCTGGAGGGCGAGCTGTGCACTGAAGTTTTGTCGCGAGGAATCCTACTGCTTTGAGGTTTACTAGACGACGAAAGGGAGTATTAGCAGCTGCATGCGCCGGTCGGCTCTTTATACCCGGCACATACAAGTCCGTCGCGTCGACAGACTCGAGCAGGACCCTGGACGTGAAGAATGCCGCGGGATCGGAGGCGACTCCGGGAGAGGTTTAATTCAACATCACGCAACACAAATGCCGGATCTAGCGAGACGAGCGTGCGGTCAATATATTGCGATGATGTGGGTATATAAGAAGGCATCGAACACGAAGGAGCATTGAATCGGGTTGCGAATTGTGTGATATCAGGGTGTTTGATGGCGAGATTGTTTGCCTTGGTGTTTGAATATGGTGTGAGCCGGGTGATGCGATCTATCTGGAGAGCTTCATGCCATGAGTATAAATCATCACTGGTCAGAATAGCTGTAGAGAGAGATCCGCTCTCCATTGAAATGGTCAGTATGAGCGTAGGTATTAGAAAAATGTCAAAAAAAGTGTTTGCTTGTTTGCTTGTTTGTGTGTGACTGAATATTTTTGAGTGAGGTGGTGCCCGACATCGTGGCCTATAAAAAATCGCACACTGGCCGAGCACACCAAAAAATAAAAAAGCCCCCCCACAATCATTCGAATCCTAATGTCTCCATCCTTCAATCACCATCGTATCCAGCTTCTCACCATCATGATCAACATCATGTAAATGTCAAGAATAGTAAAAAAAAAAAATGCAAAAATAAATACACGCTTTCTATCTACCTATCTAATTTCCTCCTCTTGCGGCGGGGCGGCTGGCGGCGGGCGGTATTCCTCCCTGTACCAATGTCCAGGTTGTCCTCCCGGCGAAGGCCATGAGGCCAACTCGGGATTCGAACCGTCGGTCCCCCGCTTGCCTGTTGAAGGCAGGCGGAGGCCCGATGCCTAGCCGTTGAGCTAGGCAGACTTTTTTGGTTACTTTACTGTAGAAACAATTGCGCCTATATACTCGAGTTTTTGTCGCTGTGCTTACGTAAACCCTCCTGCGGCATTGTCTCTGCAGACTTCCTTGTATAGCTGGCTTTGAGGACCTTTGGTAGATGCGGGTGCTGCGCGGAATTAGGACTATACGCCGTCACTCCTGCTGCCATGGCTGCTTACCGTCAGGAATTTCATAATATATAAGAAGCCATCTTATCAATGAGCTTATTCGCATTATGCAGATGAATGTCTGGCTTTCGTGACACAATTCGGACATCATAATTTCCAATTTGTCTCTATACGTGGGCTAAGGTCTGCCTCTGAGCTATCGCACGAATAGTGCTATTTCAATTCGATAGCTACCACTGCACCAGCTTATATTGATGAAATATACTCTCTTATGATCTCGTCTGCACCCATCTGGATCAATTGGCTATGCAATGTAAAGTGCCATTGTGAGGCCCACTTAAATTACGACTAATGTGTACCCTAAGTGAATACGGATCCTAGAGCCAGCAGTGTTTCACAGTATTCTAGCTATATTTGGAGGCAGGTCTTCACTTCAAGTCTATTATATAAGTTTCACCAATACGGTTCGCTTATTGTGAAAAACTGAGGATCTCAAATCTCATATCAACGTGGCATTTTCTCTCGCTCACAGACTTTCCACTACAAACAGCATCGGAGCCAAGGCCGAGCCTCACAGGCTTCACCATACGTAGAAACGAAAACCTTGAGTCAGATTTAATCTAGCGAGGCAGGCTCGTACGGCGCTTCCGCCTGCGGGGTTATTCTAGCCAAATGCCTGCGATGGCCGTCATGCCAATCAAGAATGGCGCTGTGGAATGTAACCCTGTTTCACCCCCTGTTAGTCCTATACTATCGACAAACGGACGGTAACGAGTGAAATGCTTACCGGTTATCCCAGACGACGACAGTGCCAGGCGCCCACTTGACGCGAGCTTGGAAGTCCTGGCCGAGTGCGACGTGGTCATATAGAAACTTGAGCAGATTGTCTGACTCCTCCTTCTTGTAGCCAACGATGTACCGCGTGACTAGTCAAAACCATTAGCTACCAGCTCATTGATGATCAGGGAAGGCGCGGAGAAGAGAGCGTATCGGGGAAGACTGAGGATGAACGTACACTGCGGGTTCACATAGATTGCTTTCTCCTTTGTCACCGGATGCTCGCGAACGACCGGATGGACACTGGTGATCGGTTCCCGTCGCACGATGCCACCTCGCACAAGACTGGCGGTCGCCTGCTCGTGTGCAGAGTGGACAGCCTTCAGCCCCTGCAACCGCTTGCGAAACTCGGGAGACAGCCGGTTATACGCCTCTGCCTGGTTCGCGAAGAGGGTGTCACCACCTGTCGGTGGGCCATCGAGAAAATAGAGGAAGGTTGTGCCGGGCGGCTGCTTCTCGTAGGTGACGTCTGAGTGCCAGGTCAGGCTGTTGGAGTGCTCCTTCAGGAAGTCCTGGGCGCTCCTGTCATCGACGCTACGGTGGACGAGGTGGACTTCAGGGTCTGCAGGTAGGCAGTTAGTAGGCGGTTTGGGGGAGATACGAGGGTGGGAGACTTACAGCCTTTGGGGCCGCCGGACGTCGGGTGAATATGGTGACGACCAAAGTAGCCGCCATAGTCCAGCGCCTCCTGTATCGGCAGGTCTGCAAAATCCTGGTTACGGAAAGCTAGAGAGTTTGTCAGTGATTGCTTGGGAATCGCGGAAGTAAGTTCGACCTACCAACGACTTTCTTCTGGGCGACGAAGAGGGCTAGTTCGTCTTTTCCAGCGTTGTTCAATTTGCTGAGCTGAACTCCTTCGACTTCGGCGCCAATGTTGCTAGTGAGATCCGTTACTTTGGCTCCCTTTAGGAGGTTAGGAAACGAAGGATCGGCGTCTTTGGCATGATCATAGTGCTCGAATGGTGTCAATGGCGGGTATCTAGCGTTCGAAATGAGTAATTAGCTTCCACGTCCTCAAACTTAGATATTCGGTGACTCATGCAGCTCATACTTGACGGTTGGGTCCCATGTTGGGAGGTAATCTGGGTACTTTGGCGGAGGAGCAGTATCCTTCTTTTCGAGCTCGTTCTCAAAAGATCGAGGGCCATTATCATAGGCCTCCTTGTAGACAGTAGGTCCTGAGCCAGGCGGCAGGTTGACAAGCACCTGCTCCCTCTCGTCCTGGATTGGTGCAGCTGGTGCCATTTTCAGGTCTTCAACTTAGGATGATAGGTTTGATATTCGTAAGTCTGGTGTTATTGACGCGCTTTCTCTCCTGGAGAACATAAAATTGCTTTGATAATGGAAGTCTGGTCTGGAATGATGTCGTGAAAGTGAGGTACGCTGTGGAGAATTTATCTCCCATCCTGATAAGTTGGAGTTGACTCCCAATTGCTATAGAGTATCCAGGTATTATTGTCAAAATGCCGATTACCCGATATAAACCTTCTTCGTTGCTCCGACCTCGCGGGATAGAACCATAAATGGCGGTACCGGCTATGTCTATTTGTAATCCAAAGACATTGACAGTCGGCGGTGAGCAAATTGCGTGATTCCAAGACATTCTTTGTCTATTGGTGTCATGCACTCGTAGAATATAGCCGCCTCTCAGTATCTCGAGGAGTAGCAGCTGCTAGTATATGGCCGGGCGGCCTGCGCAGTAGCAACAGCGTGGTTAATGAAGCGACAAGACGTCACAGCGGCAAGCCTCTCTTCCGGTTGGCGATGAAGATGCATCCACGGGCGTGGGGTAGTAGATTGATGACGGTGGGCCGAGGACTGGGTGTAGACGTTAGCAGTAGATTCATGCGCTTCATTTGCATAAACGTGGAACTAACCGGGCCTGGTTCGCTTGCAGATGCACATGCTAGAGCGATCCCGTCTGTTGGATGGCACCCCTGGTGATACCAGTCTCGAAGGTAGAACCGTGGGGCTAGAAGATAGAGAGGTAGGGACTGTTGCAAACGTGGGATCGAAATTGAGAGTTTTCGAGGACTTGTGCTCTCGGCATGGGGGTCAACCGCGAGACGTCGAGACGTCGACCAGGGCCAATCGAAACCTTGTGGTATATGAAAACCTTCTGCATCGCAGGCGACAAACCCGACCGGGGGTCTTACATCATTTCAAACACTTATTCCTCATTTGTAATCACCAATAGCGCTTTATCGATATGGAACGTGCCGAATCGCCGTCTTTGGTGTGACTCTATCGCGGCTAACTTTGATAAACTCGTCTACAACAACGACCGCGTGGTATCTGCCACCCACAACGCCCCACAACGCACTCGCGCAAAACACCATTCAGATTGCGTGATGCTTGCCCCTTGAGTACACACCACTACAACCGATATGGATAGAGACTGGCAACTTACTCATCTTTACTACTAAGCTCAGACGTTAATATTTGTAAGTGAACACCCGCGGTTGAATTATCGATATCGGACCCTGCTAACGCTGCGAACCTAGGTACGGTTAGCCGAATGGTCCTGTCAGGCTGCAACTACAAAACTGATACACAAATACGTAGGGACATCTGATAGCAATATGCGAACGTCAACCCAGCGGTCTGGAAGCTATACCGGCATTCTGTCAGCTATTGCACATGTTGCCATCTGGTAGCTCGCTTCAACAGAGATTCGGTCTAGAAAATGTCGACATTGTATGGCTGAAAGACGAATCGTGGGGTCACACAACAGGGCCCTGCCCATATCCACACTGCCAATAACACCTCCTCAAGCTCCCGGGAAGGACCGGTGGTGGCAACGACTTTGCTCGGACTTACAGGTGGGATGCTTCCGTAGCATGGCAAACCAAGCTTTTTGCTGGTCCGTTGGGTTTGCAGGCGTGAATACGTCCGATATCGATATCACATGGCATCTATCCAGGGTCTAGCTCCTATATTTCGCAGATCTATATTGAAGACTGGAGTATTCATTATGACTCGACATAAATTGAGCGTTCTCCCTAATGACAACGATCTCGACCGACATCGGATTTGGGGCCCCTGGCATCTGTTTCCATCCTTTCTTCTATCTCCGCTCGCTTCATCTTTGCAGTATCACTTGAGAGTATCAAAGATGTCAAAAATACTGCCGGCCGACCACAAGAGCCCTGTGGACTACCCTAAGAGCTCCAGGACGGATCTAAAAGATCCATCGGCGGTGGCTACAACCTCGTTGGCTGACGACAGTTCCGTCGACGACAAATCCGCGAAGGCGCAGTACACCACATTCGACAACGCCGGCCTGCCCGATGATCTTTATGTACCCATTGATACATACGAGGGCAGACATCGGTATGACCCCAAGTTTGAGTGGGAGCCAAGGGAGGAGAAAAAGCTCGTCCGCAAGGTCTGATATACCATATCCCTCCTAATATGTCACGACGCGCTGACTGTGATTTTAGATCGATTGGAGGATCTGTTCGTGGGCGTGCCTTATGTTCTTCGCCCTCCAGCTGGATCGTGGAAACATATCTCAAGCTCTTTCGGATAACATGCTGGGTGATCTCGGCTTAAATACGAACGACTACGTATGTCACCTCCGTCAAACCATGTCCCCGTATACACAAGCCTTAACATTGAGATAATTATGTAGAACACAGGACAAACAATTTTCTTGGTGTCCTTTCTGGTAGCGGAGTTACCATCACAGCTGGTATCAAAGAAACTAGGGCCGGACAACTGGATCCCCATTCAGATGATCTCATGGTCAATCGTAGCTAGTCTACAAGTCTTCCTTTCTGGTAAAGGATCCTTCTTCGCAACCCGAGCACTGATTGGCCTGATCGAAGGCGGCTTTATCGCGGATGTCGGTAAGTAGCAATATCAATTCACACACCCGTAACCCCAAATACTTACATCATGCATTTACCAGTACTTTATCTATCATATTTCTACACGGGCAAGGAGCTCCCCATACGCCTCGCCTTCTTCTGGGTTGCTTATCAATCCACCCAAATCGTCTCGGCCTTCCTCGCTTTTGGCATACTCCGCATGCGGGGTATCCACGGCTTAGGCGGCTGGCGCTGGCTCTTCGCGCTTGAGGGTACTCTCACTGGGGTTATTGGGGTGATCTCTTGGTTCTATCTCCCACCATCACCCACGCAGACTGCGAGCTGGTTCCGCGGCAAGAATGGTTGGTTCACCGAACGCGAGGAGAAAATCATGGTAAACCGTGTCATCCGCGATGATCCCGGCAAAGGCACCATGCACAATCGACAGGCGTTGTCCCCAAGTCTACTGTGGCAGTCATTCACAGACTACGATATGTGGCCGATATACCTTCTTGGACTCACGTGGCAAGTCCCCAACGGACCTATGACGCAGTATCTCACACTGCAGCTTAAGGCCGCGGGATTCGATACCTTCAAAACGAATCTGCTGACAATACCGGCGTATACATTGTTCATCATACAGCTGATATGGTGGACATGGATGTCCGAGAAGATTAACCAGCGGATCATCATGGCATTGGTATCTCAGATCTGGACATTGCCGGTCCTGATCGCCGTCGCGGTGTTACCTGGTTCGGCTTCGCCTTGGACCAAATTTGCGCTGGCAACGCTCCTGGTGGGATATCCGTATGCGCACGCGATTATCGTTGCGATCACGTCGCGGAATGCAGGTACCGTGCGGACGAGGACAGTAGCCAGTGCAGGCCGGCACTATCATCTCCAACAATGTGAGTATCTGTCTTTACAACTTTCCATCCTTATCTGCTGCGGATTAGTACTAAGAGACTCAAATACAGATATACCGTGATAAAGACAAGCCGCTGTATCGCGTTGGGAATAGGGTCCTAATCGCCATTACGGTCTGTAATATCTTCATGGTGCTGGGCGCCAGATACTATTATATTTGGAAGAACAAGTAGGTTCATCTTTCGTAAAGATACAATCGGGCGATCGCTGACACTTGTCTGTAGGCAGCGGGCTACAATATGGGATGCAATGACGACGGAGGAGAAGGCTGAATATTTAAGAATGACGACAGACAAGGGAAATAAACGACTGGACTTTAGATTTGCTGTATAGAGTAATAGAAGTGTTACAAGGATAATCCCAATGTATTAGAGGAGCGTTACACAGGATTATATAGAGGCTGTGCATACGTGTAGTAGGTATTGCGCAACCAGCAGCCCTGTAGCATGATTATAGACGCGCAAAATTGAACGCAGATTTACAGATGAGCAACTAGTCGGCTGTCGAGCCATTTTAGCATTGACCCTGGAGGCACTATCACCCCCGAGAAGGTATACTAATATTGATATTTTTCACCGCGGATCGCAGTTGCAACGTTAATTGGGACTCAAACAGTGAACATTAAATAAGTGAATATTACGTTGACGTCGCGACATCTCGGGTGCACTACCATAAAGGTATATGCGAATATGAACTTCCCGTCAGCAAATCTTCCAATGCTCTCGTAAACAGGCTTTGCACCCAGCATCGGCGCGCCTGGTCCACGAAACAAAAATATGCCGATAAACGCTCACGAACAACATTTGATTTGCTTCGCTTTTGCCTCACTTCATTCAGATTTTCCAGATAGATAATCAGAAAAATAGCCAATGCAGCTGCAGACGTAAGTCGCTCCTTCAAGAATAAGCCCCCACGAAGAAGACCGACCAATCAAAACACTTGCAATGAAATGACACAGGGGTCTCGCAAAGCGAAATTCGAGTCGACGCCGCATCGTATCGATGTCCGCAATCGGCCGTCAGCGCTAACAAGCATGGTGTTGCATCAAAACATCTCACAACCGAAGCGAGCACGTCGATTGACTTTTTCGGCGACAACGTGGGCCAACCCACGGAAATATTAGGCTATGATATCAAATCGCGCAATTTCTGACGGCGGGTTACTGCGCCTTCTGACCGCTTGCCCCAGCGACCTGTATATCTACCCCTCCTAACCCCGCCGACTCCGCTCCCAAGCGAACATATTCAACTGTCAAACGAGTTTCGGCGCCGAAATCTCAACTCGATATATTCACTCAGATCTGCCGACGCCTCACTGTCAAAAATGAAGATCTACTACTACGACTCTCTGCCTGGCGACCAGCGCGAGCCGCACGAATCTCCGGATCCACTCCCCGATACTCTTCTATCAGACCTATCCATCATCGCTGGCCACTATCCGGACGTTGCCTCCGTCGACGAGATCGCGAAGGCCCGCAGCTACAAGAACCGTGACGTCATCACCGTCTCGCCGGACGCCATGGGCGACATTTACGAAAGCAAGGTCAAGATGTTCTTTGACGAGCATCTACATGAGGATGAGGAGATCCGGTACATTCTCGACGGTAGTGGCTTCTTCGACGTTCGGTCTGGCGCGCCTGGGGGTGAGGATGAGCGGTGGGTGAGGGTTGCGATGGAGGCTGGGGACTTGATCATCCTGCCAGCCGGAATATACCATCGATTCACAACAGATGAGAAGAACGTATGTGCGCTACATATTCCGCTTGATATTGGGTTTTCCAAATATGCGACCGTGGTACATCGGTGCTGACTGCGGACTACGATAGTATATCAAGGCGATGCGGTTATTCAAAGACGAGGTAAGATTCCTTCCTTTGGCCCAGTTTGCGGATCTCGCTTGTCCTTTGGAATGCATAAGCTAATACTTTATTACAGCCCAAGTGGACGGCGCTGAATCGTAGCCCGGAAGTCGATGCGAATCCGTACCGCCAGGAATATATCACTTCGGTGCTGAAAGCTTGAAGGGCACCAGCTTGCGCTCACGATGGCTGTAGTGGTTCTTCTAAACATATCTACGCCACATTGATATGTGTACTAGTCGATACTAGACGTTCGTTGCACCAATCATATGCTAGCAGGCGCTCGAGTCATAGCGATTCTGAATTGCCGTCATTATGGTCATAATTGCGCTGCGAACATACGTACGGATATTAAATGTAAACTCGCAAGATGCTAAATATCCAGAGGTATGGGGTAGGAGTCTCCGGATTCTTGTGCCTGTCGCGCAGCAGTCTTATCTCTGAGCCGCCACATCCCGATTACCTCGTCCCTGACTAGCTTCATCTCCGCCACTGGGACAATTTCGATAGTCAGTCTCTCCGCTACTCCTTCAGGCCACCCATCACCAGACCACCTGGCATCCTGAACACAATCTCGCATATCCCTGACCAGCCGTAAAAAGCGCAAGATCCCCGTTCCACACCATGCATCCATCTTTGGCGGCCCACTGTAGCCCCTTAGGTTATATTTGAGCGTCCTAAGCCCCGGGAGAGTAGCCGCGACATCTATCGCCTCCTGAACACCGTGCGACGACGCACTGCCCATCTGTAGATATTCCAGGCGGTCGCATAGCGCCAGCGACCGTCGAGCCTCTTCTCTTTTGATACCCCAAGGTTCGGCGGCGTTGAGCTCTCGTACTGTCTCGTGTTGTTCATCTCGATTGGGGCCTTCAACGCTGCGGATATGGTCGCGCCCAGGGAATATCGTCAGCGACTTAAGCGTCGATTTGTGTGCCGGGATGATCTGCTGCCAGAGAGTGTTCACAAAGGCTTCCATATCGCTATGCTCAGCACGACAGGATTCCTTCGTCGATAGACTCGTACATCCGTATGGCGCGAAGTGAATACACAAGGTTTCGATAGTATCTCGGTATGAGAGCAAGTATTCGAGCAACTCCGGGCTTTGACTGTACACGTCAATATGCCGGAGGGCAACTTTATGGGCAAGCAGCGAAGACCATAACGAGCCAACGTATGCATGCCCCACAGAAGCCTTAGGGCCGCGGATTGTCAAGCTCTGCAGCTCAGACAAGAATTTAGGTATCAGATGATCCAAGGCAGGTAGGCTGTCTAGCCGATGATTGAAGTTTAGCGACTTCAATTTGAAAGGTACGGTCTGAGCATTGAGAAAGTCGAACAAGCTAGCCCCGAGAGTGATGATCGATGCGAAGGTAAGGTATTTCAGGTGAGGAAGATAGGTAAATGGAGAGCTGGTTTCCCCATTAGAGAGGAATATGTCCAGGCTTGTCAAATTCGTAAAGACTTTGAACGCTCCAAAAGTCGTTTCCGGGAGATCCAAATCCCAATTCCAAGCGAGAAGGCCTACATCCAAGCTGGTGACCGTTGAAGCCAGCGGCGAGAGATCGAGATCACTCGCCAGATTGCTGCACGCCCTGTCCCATCTTATCGTTTTCACCTTCTTCAGACTACAAATGAAGTTTTGTATGATTGTAACATGTCCACGTGGATAAGTCCATAGGGCCATCAGTCCATCGTCATCATACGCGTAGTTGACGGGAGCTTCATTACGTTTGTCGTATACTGGATCCTGCTTGATGATAAGCTCGTGCACATTCGTAGCCAGGAACTGTAGGCTCTCGACGCATTCTAAATCTTCGATCTTGCGCGTTGTCCTCTGCTGTCCAAAGGGCACAGCACCTTCGTCGATTAGAGGAAAACGTAGGACTATCTTCCTGAATAACAGCGGTGAGGCAGCCCCATTGATTGTAGAGTTTGCAAGCCGCAGGTTCTTGAGCGTCTCATTCTCCAGCTACAACCGCCAATACGTCAGTAAGGATTGTCTCATACAAGGCACTTGTAGGCCAAGCTAATGCCCCAGTAGATGCCTGGATACGATAATGGCTTGGCTCTCATGGTCTCACGGCCGAAGCTGCGTGATGTGTTGTTTGTGGTATTTTAGGAATGGGCTGATACGACTACGCACCAACGCGAATACCTCCTGAAGGATCTCCACAGGGAGGTCCAGCAGCGATATTCTCTTCTCCATCTCTAGAATTGCTGTCGGTATTACGGCGACAGGCAGTATCTCCGCAATTTGCTGTCGATTGTCTGTTGTCGACTTAGCAGGCAAAGAAGCCAGGTAGGTTGTGCAGCGGGCGGAGGACAAAATAGTGCGAGAGGGAACGGTGAATTGTGGAACTTGACAGCGAAACGCGGCCCCGGTTAGCGTCAGTGGCGCGGCAATGTTTACTCCATGACGGAGAAACCTATTTAGCCCTATATCTGTCTTCAATTCTCGCCAGTTCTATGATCTTTCGGATTATATTTCCAATCCAGATATGACGGGCCGTTGTGGCCCGGGGTTTACGTACCAGCATGCACTCTCAAGGCGTAGTACCATGGCTATTCCGATACCTATATGCAGCTGTATGAGTGGTGAAGATCTAGGTATCTGTCAGCGCTGGTACCGGGCGTTGTCGCTCATGCTTCGCGGAAGTGCGAGCAAATACGGATTTAAAGTTGAGCGCCCACCCGAAATAGGCAGTTAGACGAGGAGAAATCTCGGAGAAAAGATCTGGAATCTCAAAAAAGAAGGGTGGTATTTACCATTGCTCTCTTTCTCCGTCACCTCGCAGAGCAACACAAACGAAGTTGAGGCCCAATGCGCCACAAACCTGCCAACGTTGCAACGTAATCTGCACTCGATAAGCAATGCCTTAGTAACCAAAACCTATACTTCAGTAGGCTCGGGACCAAATATTAAACAAAACATCCATACAGCTTCATTAGTGCAGTATCCCACGATATTAATTGCGATACGCGGGAGTTCTAAGATAAGTCAAATCTGCTGATACTCTATATTACAGATACATTGGAATACGCTACCACAGGCTGTATATAACCTACAGGCGTGCGCAGCTTTCATCCGAGCCGTAAATTCATACATGAGTGATATAGAACTACATTATTCATATTAGTCGTCCTCCATCTAAATATTAAACGCTAGTTGAGGAGTTGACTGGGTGCTTATGTCGTAGCCAAGAAAGACAGATGAGCGAAGACGTTGAGATAACTCGGCAATTGCTCAAATTTCTTCAGAGAATGGTCTGAATTTCGGAACCGAGGGGTCATCAGGGCATGGCTGCCACACGAGGTACGGGGACGGCTTATTTGTGCTCGCATAGTAAACTTCGGCGTCGTCGAAAATATCAAAGTTAAAGTAAACAGCACCATCCCAGCTCGCCAGCACAACTCTGAAAGGATAGTATGCTCCCTGAGCGAGCGTGACCTCGAAGGAACCGGGATTAGAGTTGATAACGGCCTCAGCAGCATTGCTGTTGGCCCACCCCTTAAGAGCATCTTCGGTCCTCCATACCCCAGCCCAATTGTCCGCTGTGGAGACTCGAAATGTGTACCTCCCATCTTTCGGCGCGAAAAAGTATCCACGATAGTTGAGTGCGTACGAACCCGGAGTAGATGGGTTCATATTGTAAGGATGGTTGATCCAGTCGCCCAGGGCATTCGCGCCGAACCCTATCCGATCCGTTATTGTGATATCATCTGGTGCCATGCTCTTCAAGGTTTCTGCCGGATAGTCGTTTGTTTGGATATTATCCGGGTATACTGCAACTTGGACGCCGCCCACGCCGCACGAAAGATCTGCTGAACTAGGCGCAGCCGTCGCCTCACTACCGAATGGGTTCAAGAACGGTCGTCCTTCTTGTTGCCGGCAGGGAAACTTTACCAGGTACGGCGAGGCATCTGTGCCGTTCACGTAGACAATATTATTTGAGTCCCTCACATTGAATGTCAGTGCGGCTTGTCCTCCAGCATTCCCATATATGATCCTGAGAGGTATGTATGAACCTGCCGCCACCTGGGTTGTTGTGGAACCGCTGATGGGGTTGTTGCCTTCGTTATATATGGCTATGCCATCAGCGTCGCTTCTTTCGAACGAAGAATAAGCATTCTGGCCTAACCAAAAGGCAGCGAAATCATCGCCTCTCTGCACAGCGAAGGTGTAAGTTGCGTCATTTGGGGCGTAAAAATATCCGCGGTGATTTATAGCATATTGTGTGATAGTAAGTGGCATTCCGTAAGGGGTCTTGACAGCGTCGGTCCCTTGCAATGATAGGCCCACGGATTGCACAGTAGTGCTTGAGATAGGGGGCGCAGTTTTGAAGAATTCCGGTTGGAAGGCCGTGTAAGTCTGCCCTCCTAGGCTGTAAGGGTTGGTATATACAGCCACCTCTAGGCCGACATTGCCGCATGCCGTTGGAGGAACTGGATAACCCGTAGTAACAGTACTGGTGGACGTGGTTGTTGTAGTTTCTAATGCGGCGACGTAGAATGTACTTGACACTGCGACTGTCGAGGTCGATGGTCCTGTCACCGTCCCAGTATATTCGAAGACGGTGGAAGTAGATGTGACAGTGCTCGTATCGCCTGACCCGCCCTGACCTCGAATAGTTGTGACGGTGAGCGTCGAGGTCAGGAAGCAAGCTGCCATTTCAACCAGGTTAGTAGTTGTATCATAAATTGGTTTCGGTGTTTTTCTCGAGGTATGCCTGTTTTTGCTAGTATGGAATTTTAGTGCACTTACAGCAATCCCCAGCAACTTGTCTTTTCATGAAACGCCGACGAGCACCTCCAGGGTTATAAGCAACAGTAGAGGTTACAAAGACTGTATACGTGACTGTCAGAGATCTGGATGAGGCGTAGAGAACTCAAGGTTAGCCCTGCAAAATAGGTACTCTCTTCGGAATAATTGATATTTAAAACGCACTTTGTACTTAGGTCAGAGACTGTAGTCTCCTGAGTCTGAACTGCACTGTTGTATACCGTGGAATCTGTTGTAACCGTAGTTGTAGTCCATGTTGTAGGTGGAGCGCCTGCTGAGTCATCAACAGTCGTTGTCGAGGTGCATGTTGATGGTGTAATATCGTTCGAGGCTATACGCCAGCGTAATAAATGTAAGGTATCATAGTATCAGCAATACTGTACTGCATAATGAGCCGAAGGGAAATTTCATGAGGCTGTTTTCCGTGCAGGTATTCCCCCAAGTGTAAAACATACCAAAAACTGTCGAACAGCTAGAGACCGACTGTGTTGACCCCTTTACAGCAGCGCAGCTCTCAGGTGCAGGGTCGCATGTCTGCCCAAAGATTCCAGTCGTAAACGTAACAAGCACAAGGCTGGTAATATGTGTCAACCGCATCTCGCGTCCAACACAAGTCGAGCCGAAAGTTAATTGTTAGTCCTTAGAAAAAACTCTCACTTATATTTCTTCAACAGAAACAGACCGAAGGATGTTTTGACGGTATTGGCCATTTTATGTATAAAGACTGACTATCTAGTATACCACTCACATCTGTCTTGTCAATCATGCCCGCTAGCCCAATTCGTCTATATGGCCATTTGGCGAAAGACCGATGTGAGAGCCAAGTCTCCGAAATTTTCTGGATGTTTTTCACGGTCACCAAGTCTTTCAAAATGTCACTTCTTTAGCTGTCCTAGGCATGTGGCGTCTGCATTGCTTAAACTTTCATGTAACCGCAAGGTGTATCTATGTATCGGTATATCGGAGTGCATGCACGAATGTAACTATATCGATCTGGGTACTATCCCCATATCCTGTCACCCCGGGTCAAGCTGGACCCAGCCTTCTTGGCTATGGGCAAAAAGGACAGTCTGGAGCTAGCTATTAGTCGTCTAGTTAACGAAACAAAGCTAGCTAAGAATTGTATCTCTCAAAGCGATAAATCGTTGCACCTGTAACTTCATCGATATTCTGTTATAAGAGTCTGAACGACTCCATGATTTACAAGCAGAACAACCAAATTCACGAGTCGATGCGTCAACCTAGGTATTGTAGTTTAGATTTGGCTATTTGATGCAAGTTGGTATTAAAGTTTGGTAGGAAATATATAGCTTCGTTTCCTCTTCAACTATCGATATATGATGGCGCAATAAGCTTCTAAACCCGAAGAGCTATAAATCATAGAGCGACCGATAGCAAACACAAGCCATGCAAAATTAACATCGGTATTTACCAGACGCACGCCGAATCTAGCATTCTTCCTGTTTGAAAAATACCAGAAACTTCTCAGCCACTGTCCGTCTACATCGGCAGGGGCCGGAATAAGAGCTTCTTTCCCGAGACATTACAGAACACGGTTGCCAGTCACTAGTATCACCATGGACTCACCTGCCCGCTTACTTCCCCTGTGTAGATCACCTATCAAAGAATTCTCAGAGAATATGGCCTCCAAAATCAGCGCCCTACCTGAAACCATTGCACCTTGCAGACTTTTGCGCGCCGAGCGCCGGTGCCCTATATATAGAGGTGCTGCACGTGATCCAAGATGGTACAGACAAATACATATATACATGGCTGAGCAGCCGTTATTAGAGGTCGAATTAGTAATATTAGACGTAAAGTCACTTCAGTTCAAATAAGTAGTAATATTATAATTGGAAAGCTCAAATTTGAAGATATATATATATATAACATGTCAAAAGCTGATTTTATGACACCAGGTTGCGATACCGGTGATGTAGGCGCATAGACGCATAATTTTGCACAGGAATCTATGTGCGGTCATAAGACTAGAGTCGACTGTCGGGATATCGAATAACGATCGTAAAGCTAACCCCGAGAGAACTCTTCCTGGATTCTTGAATAGAATTGTCATGCATGTCCGAATTGTTTCTAGATTCCTCGATCATGGGATATAAGTAGACTTTCATTAAATTAATTTGGTTGAAATACTTGAGCTATGACGGCCGCCAAATCAACGTACATGATGGCGCTCTAGATTGCTGGAGTAGCTCTACGGTTAGTTTAACTTTCAATCTAAATCTTGATATACCAAAGATATCGATATTGCATATTGCACAGGTCAAAACAGAGGTAAACTTAGTTCCAAGACGTCTGTAGCCTTATATTACATATGATGCGGCATTGAAATTAGCGAGTGGCGCGACAACTTAATAATAAACCATTTGATCCGCCGAGCGGAAATGACTCTGTAAACACGAGCGTGGCAATGCTGTATACTTGGGAGTGACCGAGCCAGACTAATCCGAAGGTAGTGAAAATCTGCTCTAAATTTATAAAGTGTAGTATAATGCTCCCCGGGCCTCAAATTGATCCCTCGGTATTTACCTTAGTAGATACGGTCAACCTGATTAGTCTCAGCAATCTGATAAAGGATTACTTACGCCTAGCTCACCCACCACACGATAAACATGACATTCGAGCCCCTTGAAACATCTCGACAGAAATGTCAGATTGCTACTCTGTTCAGAGCTTATAGATACCGGGAAATTCAATTTCAGTGAAGTACATTTATATATAAACTAATGTTCTGCAGCCGTTTGTGTGTGGAGTATACTAGCAAGGTTACCTGAGTGGCAAAATATTTAAATTATTGATTGTACAATTAATCCTCGATTAAGAATCGCATCTCTCTCTCTCTCTCTCCAACTCTAAAAAGTATTCCTTCGAGCTTCTGTTGTCTCAAAAATGACAGGTACTCCCCCGATGCACCCTACCTGTATCTGCCAACTGATCAAGCGCTTAAACCCCATAAATAAGTAGGCAAGGATTCCCCACATTTGCATTCCCACTAGGATCCAAGCGCTTCCACCTCCTGGAATATGAACACAGTCCCGACTCAGATCCGCAGGATAATTGGGACTTATATATGTGTATATACTTATATATAAGTGCCTATAGATAAGTACTTACTCACACACTGAGAATATGTCTATGCTGTATACTCCCAGGGTACATTGCACGAGTTAACGGGGAATGAGACGGACAAATAGCAAGCCTAGCTCTTCACCAACTTTTTCCACAAATCCTCTCTGTAAGATCTTCGCCGCCATCCCGGAGCCTTCCATTCTCGCTGCCAATCTAGCCACCCTCATCGGATGCCGCGCCGATACCTCCCCGACCAAGACAAAGCGGAGCTAGAGCGACACGGCTGTGCCATAGAAAGGATGTTGACCGTCGAGCTTGGCGCGTGCTTGGCGCTCGCTATCTGTCAGGGCCTAGTTTTAGAATCGGTGAGTATTACAGCTTGGGCCGCCTGATATTTGTTCCCTGCTTGTTGATGTCTGACTTGCCGGTCCGCTTTGGTCGGTCGGCTCCATACTTGCGACCCCTCGGGCGGAAACACGGTTACTTCGACTTCGTGATAATATTTCCCCGCTCTGCAAAATATTACGCGCAACGACAACATCGTGTCCGGACTATAGACATTGACCGACGCTTGCATAGATTCATCTTCAATCTGGACTCACCACCCTAGAAACGAAAGGCTCCAGCGTACCCGTCGATCCCAATCGAGGACCAACCTAGCGTTTTGAGGAGCAAATGAGCTAGGCAGGCTTAACTCGGCACAGCATATGATGGCTGATCATGTATGGGTCGAGGGACATAGCCATGGCTATTAGATGGCCCCGAAGCAACAGAAATGAGTGTCTTCCTCATTTTCAATCATCACCCAAGTTGTCGGCGAAATAAAATGCCGGGTCAAATTCCGCCGTCAATGCTGAGGCGTATACAAGGCACTGTCTACATCTGCGTATATATGGTCTGAGGAGCTATATAAGGATCACGGGTTTCACCTAGGATTTCGAGATGCATTCTAGCACCTTAGCTATCAATACGCTATCGGCTCGTTGACTAGCTCAAGATATCGATCCCTCTGTTTCCAATTGATACACTCAGCCTCTCGCCAACTCTGTCATTCTAAAGATGCAGAAGCTCCTGATCCTGGCCCTTGTGCCAGCCGTCCTCGGATGTGCCAATCCAAACTCCAACTCCTGTGCAAGCTTTATCAAATCGCAATCCGCAACTGCCTCTGCCTACTGCGCCACGTTTACCAGGAGCGTGGTCACGGCCACTACTGGTCTTCCATCTTGGGCAACAAACTGCAGCAACAAGCCGAGTATGATCTCAAAGGAATGCTCCTGCTATTACACAGGTGGTGGTGGCTCGAGCCCGACAACCACCTTGAAGACGACGACCAAGTCCACCACCACTGCAGGCGGTGGCGGCGGTTCAACTCCAACGGGTGTCACCAGGTCTCTTCCAGCCAGTGCAGGCTCCGTTACTAGTCCATCTGCAATCGTAGTTAGTGGTTCCTTCGATGGGGGGATGAAGAAGTACGACCGAAGCCGTAAGTAAAGAAACTATGTAATATCAGGTGCAAGTGGAATCAATTGCTGAGGGCCAAATAGCCAAGGTCTGCGAGGAACAGAGCGAGACTGGCGAAGACGACGCAATGTTCATCCTCGAAGCCGGCGCCACTCTCTCTAACGTTATCATCGGACCAAACCAAGCCGAAGGTGTTCATTGCAGAGGCACTTGGTAAGCGGTCTTCTCTGCTCACAGAGCTCACGTCAGAATGTTGCTCCTAATATAGCCATCATCCTAGCACACTCAACAACGTCTGGTGGGCTGATGTCTGTGAAGATGCTCTGACCCTTAAACAAGCCAGCGGCACTTCCTATATCAATGGCGGCGGCGCCTTCAAGGCCGCCGATAAGATTATTCAATTCAACGGACGTGGGACAGTTCAAATCAAAAACTTCTACGCAAACGATTATGGCAAAGTTGTCCGCTCTTGCGGTAACTGCTCTGGTAACGGTGGCCCCCGTAACATCGTCATTGACAACGTCGTCGCTGTCGATGGTGGAGTTCTCTGCGGTATTAACACCAACTACGGGGATACCTGCAAGATTACGAACTCCTGCCAAGATGATGGCAAGTACTGCGATAGATACACGGGTAACAGCAGTGGCGCTGAGCCTTCGAAGATTGGTAGTGGACCTGATGGTACATATTGCACCACATCCGGTGTTACTACCAACTGTTAAGCCTGTGAGCCTGTGATACGCTATGAGGCTTCTATGGCCCTCGATGCCGTTGGTCTTTTAAAACAGGCAGCACGTTATTCTTCATCAATACCTAGGTATCTGTATATATATTGTATGACCTCAACAATTTGATCAATATTATACTGCAATGTAACATGCCTACAAAGGGCTGAGTCTCCAAATTTCCCTGACACTGATCGACAAAATTTGCAGATTAAGCAAGTATATATAGTTTTCGATTTTAGGATAATGGTGTCAAACCTAGTGATATATATATATATAATTATATCTGCTGAGGCCCCAGGGCCCTCTTGCAGGAGAGCTTGAGACCTCAATCGATTCCCGTAATCAAGATTCCAGTGATTCTGTGTCATTATCCCTAGATCTATCGATTCCGACCTTCCGTAAGTTAGAAAACTAGCCCTCTATAGATCTATAGAATAGAGCTGGATGCCGAACATTTTAAATTGCAACTGCGACCGGCCATATAGAGTCTTATGTAGTGCCATGGCGCCAGGTATATATATATATATACATACCTATGCACACGACTAATTTGAGTGTGAATATAATAGACTTTGGTTGCGTTGTATCTCCAGATTCACCCGTTTGCATTCGTCGTTCATATTTACTTACAAGTCATTGCTCTGAGCGTTTCCATAAAACAGGCATCCAAGTAGCATAAAGGGGCTGATACCCGTGCTAATATAATCCTGGCATCGTCGGGTTCCCCAGCCATAGCACCAATATTATCAGAATCCATCGATGGCCACTACCCCCAGAAGCACACGAACTGGATCCCATAGCCTTAACCCCCATTAATTGCATCAAAATAGGGAAATTTCGAAATATCGTAAATAGGTATTTTAAAAGCCCGAAGGTGAGATCGACTACAGTAGCACAACACTGGCGCTAAGTCAAGTCCTGTGCGTCTTTCTCCTTAATATTGGACATCAGGGTCGATAATTTGCATATCCGGTGTAACTATTGTAGCTATTATGCTCATAGCCGCCATGTGCATTCAACGGTGGTGATATCCCTGGACCACCGCTATAACTTGACAAATCTTGGGCGTAGGTCGCACTACTCCCACTGACCATGCTTGCCGATCGGCCGCCGTTACCGGTACCGTTTCCACCAGTACCAGGGGGTACGGCCGCAGAGCCCCAGCTTTCGTGGTAAGAGGATGGTGCATGTGACGTTGAGGCCCCAGCTGCGTAATTATTTGGGTGGCCATAAGCATGCTGGACGGTTTGAGAGGGTTGTGCATCAGGGGGCTTATACAACTGGGAAACGTAGCCGTATGGCTCAGCCTGCGGAAATGGCGCTGTGGACCCTGTACCTGGACCATATGGACTATTCGAGGCGGCTTGAGGTTGTGGAAGCCCACCAACGGGTCCTGAGTCTTGCATTGGTGGCTGAGGCATATCGGTTTGCGGCTGGCTGCGACGTCGACGAACTAAGAGAAAGGCGATGATGCCGGCAATGATGAGAGCAACTCCCCCGATAGTGCCACCAGCAATTGCAGGGATATTTGTTGTTTTGTCTGAAGAGCTAGAGGTTGCGGTGGTCGTCGCATTAGGGGGCAGCATAGTAGGAGATGCTGTAGATGTGTCAATCGGGCTAGATGTTGGACTGGCTTGTTGAGAGAGGGCTGCGACTCCTCCAGGTGGCACTTCGCGCAGATTTGAGCTTGTCGAGTTTGCGATTGACGGCGCTATACTTGTTAGGTTATTCGTGAAGTCGAAAACAGAATATGCAGATCTACCGTTAGGCGGAGATATCAGCCTAACATGCTAATAAACGATCTGAGCTTGGGCTGTTTACCGGAGGAACGGTGTTCCTAGAAGGTAATCAGGGCCTGTCAAGCCGGCATTTTCGTTCTGGTAAGCTGTAAAGACGCAGAAACCGCTACCGGGAGGATACTCCAGCAGAATCTGTCGTACCGCAATCGAGATGACCACGCCATCGATGTCGAATTGCAGGGTGCCCATGTCAGAATCGGCGGATTGGCAGTCGAGAGTATAAGCCTCATACGCCGCCGAGTATCTCAGATCCGGGATGCTGTTAATTAGCGACGAGTAGACACTATTCGGGAGCCAAAGCGACCTATAGCAACGATCTCAAAATCAGTTTTGTTTGCTTCTACATGTCCAGTATATCTCCAACTAGATGACCTCTCATGACCATTCATGCTGAAATAAGCATCTGAATACAGCTTACGGTGTCCCCAGTTGAAGTTCTCCAACGTCATTCGATCGCGTCAGCCCGCCTGTCAGCGAAGAATTCGTCCCATTTGGTGCAATCCAATAGACTCCCGAGACAGGGACTTGACTGACTTCGAAGTCATCCCACGACTTCAGAGTGCCGTTGTACTTGGCATCATCTACGGCGCCGAAGTAAAGATCTCCACCGTCGCTCCGGATATCGTTGATATAAACACTATATAAGATCGAGTTGATGTCGCTCTCGGAAGCCATGATCTCAGGTATCGTAGGGTAAGGCGATCCTTCTTTGTCGTAGCCTACACCAAGACCAAGTTTCCCACCTGTCGTCCAATTTGTCGCGAGGCCAAAGGATACGTTCGAGATGGTCAATTGATTGATCTTGAATATATCCGATCCCCATGTTCCTTCTGCCTATACGACGGTGAATGAGGTAGACGATATATCAGATATTGATTCGCAATTAGCAGTGAGCATATGAACATTGTCTTACAAATATGCCAGTGCCATAGTTTCTGTCCAGTTCTCCAGGCTGTGGCCGAAAGGTTGAAGATGAATTTGGCTCGACTAACGCCCCATCAAGTCAGTTTGATAGTGATATACGGCAATATACAGAGGTTTGGCATACAGAAGTGGTCGTAGAAGCAAGACCAGTACGAATTGCTAGTAGCATCTTGTTCGCAGAACTTAGTCGCGTTTTTATTCTCTGGAGACGGTAGCCAAGTCGCGGAATCGGTGCTTAATGCGAGAGAGAAAAATTGGGGTGGCGTGCCTACGAACAGGGGGTACGGCGTCAGTATACCAATTGCGAGAAAAAGCTCTACACGTTCGCGGATGAAATGCTGCTGCAGCGCGCAACGTCTGTATTGATTCCGTACGTACCGACGAGAACATCGACGTAGAACGCGGCTGTTTCGTTCTAGCTCCACCAACAACCTCCATCAGCACCTCAACCAACGAACACGAAGCGAGCACAACCCGAAGAATGAAATTCGATACGTACATCCGGGCGAAATGTCGTCGCGATGTAGTCCCTTTTGGTCAGCCTGGTGTTTGGGAGCGGGTTCGGCCGCAGTTTCAAACTGGCCGATTTGGGGTCCAAGGCGTGCGTAAACCGAGTTGTCGTCGCCACGCACAGCAACGACATCAATACCGCCGACCAGGTCGCCATTCTTCCTTCTCTCCACTCGGTACGGTCGATCGGAGTCTCAGTCAGCTGTTCGTCGGCTGCAAAGGAAACGACGAGGACAGGAACGCCCGTCAGGAACGTCGACGGGTCTCAGGAACGGCGGCTGCATCCCTCCGAGAAAACAAAGGCCGCGCACTGACTGTGGGAACAGGATGCTTTTAAGCAATCACAGAGCTTACAACAGGGCCTCCTTGACGGGATGGTGCGAACCGGGGTCTGCCAGAAAGGCTGTGATACCAGCACACCGAGAGCAGCAGGCTGCAACTTATCCGCTCGTTCTCCGACCGGGTAACGCCTGACACTAGGTTCTGACCACGAGCAAAATGTGCTGTATCGCACTGCAGTGAGCAGTGAGCGACTCAGATTTTGGCACCTTCCACCTGCAGGCCGAAGCCGAGGAGCGAAGATGCTTGTTCATCCGGTTTGGGTGTATATAAATAGGTTGGTCGGGCGCTGGCGGGCAGGCATGCTGGCAGTTTATCGATCCCGTGCATGCAAGATCACAGCCTCCCACCACTTGGCCCACCCTTCAATAGTAGGACTCATTTTCCTCGGGTCCGACAAGAGGCTCAAGGCCGCCAGTATTTTTCTAGGGATGTCGCCTTGGCACAAGCGGGCTGCGCATCCGTATCAGCTAGCCTCCTTGGTGTCACTGCTTCTCTGGCCGACTCCACTTCGCAAGGTCTAATTGACGGCGCGAGTCCAAGGGTTAATCTCGGAACGAGACGTCTGTTCACATCGAACGAATAGTTACAGAGGACAGAGTAGTACGGTTCTGTGTTTTCTCGGTATGGATGGGGAAGGATTTGTAGCCTATATACTTGGAGAATTGGAAGGTTAAGATTGAACAAATGTTGGTTATAACGCTTGT
The DNA here is from genome assembly GCA_036872635.1 of Orbilia brochopaga. Lineage (NCBI taxonomy): Eukaryota > Fungi > Ascomycota > Orbiliomycetes > Orbiliales > Orbiliaceae > Orbilia > Orbilia brochopaga. The sequence continues at coordinate 819,463 of JAVHNQ010000010.1, read as the reverse complement.
GCATGTACCTTGTCGTTGAGCTGAAGCTGCTAAGAGTTAATCTAGATAAGGGTCAGCAACTTGTCTCGTAAACCAGACGCTGGACGCAAAGAGCAACCCTGGAACAGTGATGCGGAAGGCATGGTTTTGTTATGAACTGCAATTCTAATTAAATTGTGAGCCGCTCAATTTTAAGATCCTATACACGAAGTTTTCATCAGACAAAACCCTCCGGACCGCGTGTTTGACAAGATTTTTGAGACATCCATAGTGAGACTCTGCGGTCCGGCTTGCGAGACTATCTCCAGGTGGGTTCTGCTGCTCTGAACCTCAACCAGAATCTATGAGTGTTGAAGGACTAAAACGAATTCGCGAACTCAATTTCATGAGGCCATTTCGATTCGCATTATTATGAGTAATGACTGTATTGTGTGCAACAGGCTTCAAGCAAGTGCAAATTGAACGTGCTAGATGCGCAGATGGTACAAAGGTAGGATGCATTGGGTTATCAGAATCTTAAGGTTCATCTTCGGCTTGGTCGAGATCGTCACCATGACCCCCGGAATGCGCTCTGAGAATATCTTCAAACGTCGGAGGCCAACGCGTGCCCTTCCAATCCCTCAACTGTCCATATTCCTCGTCTCGACACCAGGGCTCATCTGTTTTCTCATAGCGCTTGAGCGGGTAATCGTAGGGCAGTCGCACTCCCACTTTCACCATCCTCCACTTTCCATCCATTTCTTCTCCAACCTCTTCCGCCCTGACCTGCTCACCGTCATTGCTGATCCAGTCTTTTCCGCCCACTGCAGTCATTTGCACGTAACCTTCGTCGTTTTGCAGAAGGTCTTTATATAGTCCTGGGTGTATCAGGACGCCAGCTTCGTAGGACTGGACTTTACTGGCGCCTCCTTTCGCTGGGTTTCCCCATGCTTGCTTACTTAGATTTGCGGATGTTATCATAGCCCAGTCCATCGCTACTTGTCTGGGCGGCGCGAATAGGCCCTCATCTTCTTCCTCGGCAGCCACGAGGTCTTCGTCCTTATCGTCGATTCTCAGCGGCGAGAAATGGTTGTATGTCTTGATGTGCGGCGTCGCCTTGCCCCGTTCGGCCTCGACGAGAACATCACTCGTAATACCAATAGGTGGCTGGCCCCATAATGCCAGCATGGGACGCAGAAATTTGATCTGGGCAATCGCAGACGGTTTACCTCCTTTCATGAATATTGGCGATCCGCCCTGCCATCCGTTCAAGGATTTGCGCACATTATCAACAGATGGGAAGACCAAGGCAAAATCCGGCCGCACAGCGCCAGATGTGGTGCCCTTCGATCCGGGGCTGCGTAGTGCTTGGAATGCATCAACTTGGCCGCCACCAGTCGGCCGACAAGTCGAGAAGGTAGGAAAGATGACATCGTTGAGATATGGTTCACCGAGCGTGCCGACGGATGAACACTGAATAACCATCTCGCCGTGCCCTCTTACCTGGTATATTGCCCGGCCAGCTTTGTTGATGCCGTGACCCCCTCCTCTTCCGACCCTCATCAACGCTCTTCTCATCTTGCCCCAGCCGAATAGCTTGTTCTCGGGACCGTTTATAGGATGTTCGCCGGGAACATGCCCGATGAATATCGCCCGCACGTCAGAGAAACTGTACATACGCAACTTCTTCGCTAGCTTGTCGGTTCGCCAGCCGTAAGAGCCTATGTAAGACATCAATGCTTCTTTGAACGTCCACCCCACGCCTTCTTTCTTCTCCGTAGTACCATCTTTCAGCAATGGTAGTTTTGGCGAACGCCAGACTGCCTGCGTCATGTTCGACCAATCCCAGGGAATCATGTTGGCGGTGTGAATGACCACCTCCGCGGTATCGTCATGGTAAAAGAACATCATCATTTTTGTATGGTGAGTGCCGAACGGGTCAGGCAGGAAGGCCGTGACTAAATCAATTTGGAAACCTCCATCAGATGCGAGCTTTTCCCTCTCAGCCTCGAGTCGCTGTCTCGACGGGTCGTCTTTCTTCCAGTTGCCGTGAACGATTTTGATATCAACCAAATGGCGAGTATCTTCGTCCATATGGGAGACCATCCATTCTAGGTCGTGCATGAAGTTGAAGGACCATATTTCGCGAATTAGAGGGTTGCATAGGATGTCGGTTATCGTTATCGTATCAATGTTCTTGTTCTCTGGGAAGTCCCGGATGCGAGTAAGCCTGAAAGGGGAAGATATGATGAGGGTATCGCCGCTGGGCGGATCAGGCCTTGAATCTGGGAGAACATGGGAACGTTCGGGCGCGCCAGCATTTTCAGCGCAGCTAGGCCCCGACAAGGCGTTGCTCAAATCCAGAGAGGAGGTAGACGTTGAGACGACGGCTTGCCGGCGAAGCGGAGGCGGGGAGATGTCGCGGTTTAGTGACGATTGTTCGGACAACTTGACTCGCTTCGTGGAACGTCCCCTGGACATATTCGAAGCTAGCGCTCCTGCTCTCTTCGCGTAGCCTGGGCAGTTTCCGCGAAGATGCTGCACGTATAGTTGGCTGTCTTTGTGGTTGTAGAAGTTGATTGATTTTTCCTTTCGAGTGTGAGTTCGTAGATGTGTTAAACGCGTTCCTGCGGTCCGGTTTACGAGACCATTCCACACCTACTAGTAGTTAAGCGCAAGTATAAGCTACAACAACAACAAAACCGTTGAATGGCGATAAAGGGGAATCCTTTTCATTACTCCTGGTAAGTTTCGCGGTCTTACCACTGGAGGAAAGTTACTGCAAAAAATGCGACGGCGCGAAAGCCCATCCTTGCGAACGAGATGGAGTTGTCTTGTACGCAGACCGCTGACCACGGAGAGATAGAGAGAGGAATAGTGGGATAATATCGTGCAGCAACAGAAATGGAATTGTGTCCGCAGCAACACACATAATGCAACAGCAGACATGACAGCCGCAGCACAGATTAATGGACGAAGCTGAGGAAGTTTCGAGGAAGTTAGTAGTCATATCAATATTCTGATAGTATGACGATAGTATGAGCGTCCCATGACTCCCCAACGGCGATACAACTATCTCAATGCCGTAATCATAGTGTTCTCATGGTTAGTAAGCAATAAGGTGTGGTGTCAATGCCGTGTTAAGTACCCCCAAGAAGTAATGCGAGTGGGGTAACGCTGTCGGCGCCGAATTCGTGCCAAAATAAAGAGGGTTTGGGATCTTGAAATCAAGATTCTTATTACATGAATTGGCGCTTTACAAAGATTTAGCTAGCCTTTCGTATGACGAGAATTTGGTGTAGGACATCTTTTTTAAATATTTCACTTTGACGAAAGGTAGTTCAGATTATTGTTTTCTTCAATAGCAGGATAGCAAAAGAGAGGCTTTCGCATTGTTGCCCCAGGGGACGGAGTATACCTCTCGTTCCGCTCATTATATCCCTGTATATAGAACATTGTTGAGGCTCGGAACGCCGGAAAAGGTATGATGACCTTGTCTCGCAAATCTAATAACCAGTGATTACCCGCAACATCAAATATCACTTCCGAAGGCGGAATGTCAAGTATGCGGAGAGGGAATACTTAGGAAGGGAAACAACCATGTCAATATATGCTAGCATTATATATTCGCGAATTCGACCATTGCGTCTTTCTCTCCATTAATTCTTGTTTTGAATCAAGCGATTCGACTTATCGCCCCCACTTCCGTTTCTAATGTAAATGTGAACGTGGAACCTGTCTCCAAGCTCTGATTCTTGCGCCTGCACGCTGCTATTGACATAGAAGTCTATGTGACCAGCATTTATTCCTCATAGTTCCATCTTATCATTGCTAACACTGATATCGCCTTGCCATCAAATTCTGTGATGTCTAGGACGTTGATTAACTTTAACCATCGCAACTTCTTATCCACCCAGACCAACGGGCAAGACAGACTATCACAGATAGCCAGCCACAAGGGTCTGCCCATTCTTTATCCGCACATGCACTGCCGTTTCTAATTACTCTAGATGCTCAAAATCTTCGTAGTTGATCCATATATGGTACTGGGGATCAATCAATGCAGCCTAGGCTTGGCGGGGATCTCAAGGTGTCTGCAGAGGAATATTTACTGATTGAACTCTCGCGGAGAGTTGACATCTCTCCCTCGCAGGACAAACCCCTTCAACTAGAAGAGTAGAGATCTTCTTAGTGTTTCGCAAAATTCCTTTTGCCGTTGCCCTGGAAAGTTGCAGCGCGTGACTGGCTTGATGGAAGGTGTCACATCCCCATGTGACTCCACAATACAACTCGCGTCCATCAGGGAGACCACCCTAGGCCTAGTGCAGGACATGTCCTTCTCTCTTTCTGGTGTTTCATCGCCTCGGTTGATAGCAGTTGTGGCGACGTCTCCATACTAGATGCGGCGTTGACAACGAGATTTCTAGATGATGCGTGACGAGGCCGAGGCTGCGAGATGGCTTCCGGTTTCTGGGACTCCTCTCCACCGTAATCGCGGATTTTAGGTAGTTTTAAACTATGAGAGAGAGGTGCGAGGTCACACAGCCCCGTCATTGCTGGCTCGACGGTTTCAGTGCTATTTCTTCGCCCATTTGTGACGTTTCTACCCCACTCCGACGGTGCCATATGCATATCTTTCGATCCGGATGGTGCAAGGTACCCGTAGTTAGTAAACCATCTCATCAATCGCATCAGGGGTCATGTCGCCCACGCAAATCTGGATTCAAGCCCTCCAGGCTTGGCGACAGTGAAGTTGAAGGAGGCCCAGATATCAATGATATCAACGCTAGCCAGATGCTCGCTATTCCCTATTAGTGGCGAATTTGGGCGTGGAGGAATGATGGAAGGGCCGGACGGCCGTCCTCTGCGAGGAACACCAGGCCGGAAACGACTGGGATGCCCGTCCCGGCTCTCTACCAGCTGCTAACAGGTGTTCTTGAATTCTTGACGTGTCACACCCTTCCGCAACTCGAACACTCAGATACCTTCGCTACTTCGCACGAATTGGTTTCATTCCTGTAATAACACTCCTTCTCATGGCGGTTGTTGCGGAGGCAAATACTACAGGTAGGCCGTATCGGGCGGATGGCCCTGCAATCCTGGGTGGCGTGGCTGGCACGATGGCATACTCCACAAGGAATATCTTCTGTGGGGCGGTAATGCTCGACATTGGGATTTACCTTTCTCGTCAGCGTTTTGGTATACAAGACAAGTTGCAGGAGTGCTGATTCACTGGCAGGAATACTTAGTATGACTATGCAAGGTTAGCTGCTTGGGATGCAGTAAATTACCGCAGCAAAGTAGTATTTCCACGCCTACGGCTTGTTCACGTCCAGCAGCTCGTGCATCAGCACTAGCATTCAGCCTTTATGATGACGAGTGACACTCAGACGTACCAGAGGTAGATGTGATTATAGAAGACAGCCTGAAGATATTGAAAAAGGCAAGCAGATCTGATATGAGGACTGTGAGAAAAAGGGAAAGAAGAAGGGAAGGAAGGAAGGGAGGAAGGAAAGGAAAGATAGAGGTTAACCTCTAAGCTCCATTAGGTGCTTTTAAATTGAGCTTTTGCTGGTAATATTTTTGTGGGCTGCTCAACTCATTTCACAACGGGTGTTGACAGCGCAGCTTTTTGGCTGCAACTGGTCTCGAGTGCCAAACTCTCCGGCGACAAGCTGCAACTATATTTCAGATCATCACACTGTCCTCTTGTTGCCAGCCTAGCCTCTATTTTAAGACGAACCGAGCATACAAACTCGCAGTTACGGTACTTTTGAACCGAATACATCTTCTGGTATCACCAGAACATACAGATCATATTTCGTCCTCAATCATCATCCCACATAGCCATTGTCACGTCAGATATCTTGAGCCCAACCATTCGCATCAAAAGCTGCCGTTAACTCGGCAATGGAGAGTAAACTGGAGCAGAGGAAGACTTCGCGGAACCACTTCATTCGCGATCCCCTCCGCTACAATAACCTTCACACGCCCGTCGGCGCCCAGAGGCGTACTAGGCCACAGACGAAAGAATACATCCTCAAGGTTGGGGACACGATTGACAAACGTGAGTTGCTTGCAAATCTTCGCGTTTCCTCTTTCTATATATGCATGCCACGAGATCAAAGACTGAAGTTTGCATATGACGCAAGTCGGAGAAGAACCTGCGGGTGGAGAGCTCAAAGACTTTCTTCTCTACCACGGCCTTATGCTAGGAGCGCTCTCGGATGTTACGCTAAACATCAGCGACACAAAGCAATACCGCCTCCATCGATTCGTCCTCGCACAGTCACCTGCGTTTCGTGATCACTTTATGACCCGCGACTTCACTCCTGGCGAAGTTGTTACAATCAACTCACTCGACGAGTTCACGGACCTCGAAGCGGTTGAGCATGTCCTCAACAGAATGTACGGTAATTTCGGAGACAGATACTATGAATGCAAGAATCTGATCCCAATCATGGCCTTCTGCATTCAGCTGGGCATGATGGATTGGTTTCACGGTTATCTGGACCGCGCCCTAGCTCGACTCAGCTCCGACAACTTACTTCTCATGTTGAAATTTTCGCAGGACGAGTTTTATGGGCAATACGTCGAGCGACAAGTCTTACCTGTTATCAAACACTATATGATCCGCTACGGAACTCACCTAGGCCTGCAAGTTTGGCGTTATCTGCCTGCTGAGTTGGTTGTGGATATTATGATAAACGATGGATTTATCTACACTGCAAGTCATGTCGACGACAAGCGAAAGGAGTTAGGATATTGCAAAGTCATCGTCGGAAAGGAGTTCGACCGCTGGACATTCATCAGAGACATGTACTACGATCGAGTTGGTCTAGATAACGAGTCTCTCAGACGTGCACGAAAGGAAAAAATGCTGCCACCTCATATCACCCAGGAGCTGATCGAAGAACACTCCCCTCTCTTCGATCTCCTGAACAGCAACTTGCTTCACTACTGCAACATGAGCCCTGCTCAATGGAAGGAAGTACGCAAAGAAAGTTTCCTCGGTGTTAGTCTGTTAATTCGCCCAGATGTCATTGCAGATGGTGTCTGCCAAGGCGTCGTTCTGCGCCGCCAAATCGAAAACGCCAATCCAGGTGCTGTGAAATTAAACCTCTGCTGCTCTCCTGACCACGAAATTCCACACGATATACTCACCTATTACATCCCTAAGACCGACCGATTCGTCTATCGACCCCGCCGTGTGGAGCTCGAGTTCGACCATACCCCGGAAGCTACCATGACGGGTAACGGCAAAGATCCCACTAATGATGGTTCTTTCGTTGACGATATATCTACATTTCCCCCGATCCGCTTCTCTGTTGAGTTCCAATTCCACCACGGTATCGGTGCCGTATCTGTCAACATGCCACTTCGCGCGGAACCGGTCTTCTATGCTGGAAGTTGGTGGCAATTCTGGATCCAGCGTAGTCGCGAAGAAGACGAGCCAGCTGATCGAATAAACATGTACATTCGTCGAGTTGGAAAGCCGTCCGATATATGCGATGAATCAGCATCTCGCGACTCTTGGACGACTTTCTCAGATATCAACTATGACGAATTCACCCGCGAGGCCATGAGTGGCCGTTTCTCCGAAGAGCTTCTCAACCAGCTGCTCGAAGGAGAGGATGGGATGGAATTCTACCAGGACAACCGACCAACTATCAGAGCTTACTTTCGCGTTTATGCTTCGTCGGCAATCGCAGGCTACGATCCAGAAAAATTCATCATGATTAAGAATAAGGAGTCTTCGAAGATCAAGTGCCCTGCTGTCAGCAGAACAACTATATTCGAGTCCAAGCCTACTGATTTTCCATTAGATTACTCCGTTATGATCCCAGGTCGCCTCCTAGTCAATGAGGTCGAAGAGGCACAGGAACTCAGGGAATTCATCAATGACTCCGCTTACTTCCAGGTCGGAGTCGACAGGATAATGGAAGAGGGACCGCTGGAGCTTCCAACGAAAAGAGTCAGCGATCTGCTCGTGGCATATGAACATACGGGCGAAGTGAGCAACGATTGGGCTGGTGATTCGGGTTCAACATCGGACGCACTAGTGTCGCGATCATTGATGGAGAGGGATGTCGTCTGGTCCAATATGAAATTCGCTATTGTGATCGGGATCGTTTGAGAATTCCGTGAAAGACACTATATTGAGGCAGTTCATTCGACCCTCGAATGCTGGCTTCTTAAGTAAGCATTTGTATATGCTCGGCCTTTGAAAAGCAGTGTTATTGCTTAGGAATCAGATCTATATTTCCTTGCAGACAGCCAGATAAGGGTATTTTCATATGCCTCACAATGCAATCAGATTATCTATGTTCTTGCAAATTGTAACTTATCAGGATATACATTAATTGCTTCAAGCTATACTATAATGAAATTAAACCGCTGCAATATCAAGGCCTCTGCCTAGTATATATAAATGGGGCCGGTAACGCGAATCGCGGCTCTCCAAATTGAGTAGATCTGCCGTCCAGCTAAGCTTTCTCATGCTCTATAGTAACCAAATCACTATCGATTCCCTTATCATTCTGGGGCTATATATCTTAATACAATTGACGCAATATAAAAGATTGTCTCATAAACTATTCGCGTATGGTCCAACACAGTCCTGACTTAACTTCAGCTTGTCTCGTGTACCAGACAGCCTGCCTCTGGCAGTTTCGGCTTCGCCGGCCCAGAGGATCGGCTGTCTGGTAAACGAGACAAACTTCAGCTCTCTTGTCTTCGACTCCGTCGAAAGGCAATACAGGGTCGACTCGATGGGACGCGCATGTGTATACTCAGACAGATAGCATAGTCTTACCGCGCAAAACTACATTACATTACATGGCATTACACAACCAGAGGTTGTGGCAGAGCTGCTTCGCATGCGAAATCAGTACAGCGATCGATCGCGCTGTTTTCACAAGATCTGGAGGCGGACAAAGGGTCAAAAATGTAAAGGCTTAAGGGCTAATAATCGTCTCCATGGAGCAACATGCATATTCGGTGTTAATGCCCGACTGCAAGGAGGGGTTCTGTTAAACCACCGAAGTGGCTATAGAACTTTTTTAACTCTTTACCTTTACTTTGTAACAGGTCAGGGGGAGGGCAGGTACCAAAATGTGTTGTTTTTCTGGAAGCTTCATATATGACTCTAGGCCTAGGGTTCTGAGGGAGAGGCTGCTGAAGGCGGGCTTGACTGAGGAACCCTGAGCTGTAGTACTTACCAGCCTGCCTATATGCCTGCTTGCCTGCCAGCCTGTTTGCTTGCTTGCTTGCTTGCTTACTGGTATGAACAGGAGACGCCTTGCAGTCGAGGCCTGTGGTGGGTGGGCGGGATACGGCCTTGACTGCAAGGCGTCTCTTGCATATCTACATGCAAATGTATAATCACAGAGTCGGGTTTGAGTGCTGCCGCGCAGCCTCCAAGTATGTGCTGAAATCGGTAGCCTCGAAGCCAGGCGCTCGAGGGGCAGGGCAGAGGGCAGTTGCGAAGGCAAGGCCGGAGGGTGGGCATGTGTTGGGGGGGGGGGGGGGGGGGGGAGCAGGATGTGTTGCGTTTGTTTGATTTTCTTGCAACGGTAAGAACGAGGGTCATTGCACGAAAGTCAAACAGTCAAACGCAACATACGCAACACATCCCTCCCCTCTGCCCTGCCCTCACACCACACCTGCCCTCTTGCGCTGCCCCTATAGCGCTGGCTTCGAGGCTATGAAATCGGCAACGGGCAATATGATTTCAAAATCCGCGTTGTCTCGACGTTGACTGTATTTTTCTGCCTCTGAAATTGCCGAATGTAATATGCTAGCTTTGGATTAATCTTCCTTCAGAAATACACGCAATGATATCCTAATTTAAAAACGATACATGGTAAATAGTAGGTCAAGCCTCCTTCGACACCAGGTATAGCGCCGCTCGTCGGTTATTATACGCTACAAAGGTGAAATCTAAATCGTTGATGACGTCCTCCGTATTTGATAATCTCAACTTATTGATCGGATTCAGCAGCTCCCAGTTGTCCCACCCAAATAATGGGTCAACGAACTCCGACATCATAAATGCGTCGAATTTGCGGAGGAACTCTTCGAATGAGTCAAAGCTGAACTTCTTGTGACCTGGCCTTTCCGTAGAATTTGATATCGCGGGATTCCGAGAGATTAGGAGTTGGTATTTTTTATCTTTGGAACCTGTTGTTCCAATAGTACTAGCGGGAGACGATCCAAGATACGTGGCTATTGGCAACGGAGTACTAGTAGTGGTAGAAGGAGCCGGTGGGGCAGTAGCAAGCGTGCCTTGGAATGACATCTGAGGCGCAGCCGCGGTCATAGCATTGTGGATGCCCATGCTAGTCGAGCTGGGGGGATAGCCGGAAGTCAGAGAAGCAGAGATATTTGAGGCGCTAGAGACAACTGAGGGAGGCGAGGTAGCGATCTGCCGTGGTTGCGGTTGCGGTTGAGTTCGCTGCGGCAAATATTGATTAAACACCCCTGCTAGTGTGTCGGTTGATACCGCGGAAGCTGGCTCAGGACTAGACTCGAGGACAGGTGGCAGTATTTGCACTGGCGCAGGGGTCTCCATAGCGTCCATTATATGCATCCACTGACTCTCAGCCGACCTCTTGTTGTCAATGTTGAACTCCGAGCAAAACCAGTCCCCAGCTTGCTGGAACTGACCACGGATATTCTGTGGCGAGGAACCGGCAATATCCGAACCTGTCAACTCCCTAATCAAATCATCAAAGGGGAGACCATTGCCGATACCCTGGAATTCGAATGGAGACAATGCTGTCTGTGTCTGTCCGTATGCAGGAACTGCCGCTGCTGCTATGCTTGACGGGTCTGTACTGGCCGTCAGCATCTGCCCCAATGGCAGCATGCCATAGTTCGCAGCGTCGAAACCAGTGGCACTTTCTGATGCCGGAGAGGTCATCCTGTTCGCATCCGGTATTTGCGGCTGCATTGAACCGTGAAACATAGCAGCGGTGTTCGGATCTTGAACCGCTGGAAGATATCCCGGATTGAGGAAACTTAAAGTCTGATCTGATAAGTAGCCGACAACGCCATCCGGCCGTAAGTACGGTTGTTGCGGCTGCTGCTGCTGTGATTGCTGTTGTGAATTGGTCCATTGGCTCGATGACGAAAGTGTCTGTTGTGGATGTGACGGTACTGATCCACTGGCAGAACCCAGCGTAGGGGCGGATACTGGCACTCTTGGGGTGCGAGTCGGGCGTACAGCGCGCTGGAATATATCCAACATGTCAACATCTAGACATGATTATAAATTAGCCATGTAGGAAGCTTTGCGGCGTCATATTTTGGGGCTCTTACAAGCGCTTGGTCGCGGCCTGCTACCCCAATCAGGCGCAATGCAGTCGAATACATCGTCCCAAGTTCGAGCCGCGCGTATATCGGCAGGCAAGGTGCCGCGGAAGTGAAATCGCTTCATATGTTCCCTGTTTGAAGATAACAGTCAGCTTGATATAGTAAATTTTCGTTATCGATTAAAACTTGCAAGATAGTGGATAGAGCATACTTGACGCCGGCGAGATTCTGGCGGTTAATAGTCCAACAGGTGACATGGTTGTCTGGATCTGCCTTTGCAAAGGGACAAGCATATCTCCTTCCTAGCGATCTCAGATTACTTGGCCTGCGGTTCCGAGGCCGTCGAGAATTACCGTCACTTCCGTCAGAGTCGTCATCTTCAGATTTCTTCTTCCGATTGGTGTCCGAGCCGGGACGCCGCCCTCCGATTGGCGTACCAGAATTTGGCCTGCCGGCAAATCCAGAAAACCCGGTTCCTCCCGTAGTATAGTCACTTCCTTGAGCGTCTGCAGGAGCCTGTGAACTTTGCCGCGAGCTGGTAGAGGATCCACTGTTCCAACCCTGCGATGAGGAGGTTTCTGACATTCCGAGCCCGCTGTCACTGTTATCCCATGAGTGGGAAACCTCAGCTGTTTCCGATAGCACAATCATCAGCAACAAGAGGTAGATAGCTCTTAGTTTCCACATCTCTTCCGAATCATCCTCATCGATCGAGAGAGTGTCGCTACCCCGAGCTGGGATACCATTGCTCGGACGAAACCTGGTACCGGGACTCGGCCGTCCTTCGAGAGTGGCGGCAATGTTGGATGATGGTTTTAACCCCCGTTGTGAAATGACCTCGGCATCTTGGTCGCCGCGTTCAACTTGTGCGCTCTTTAGTCCAGAAGCTCTGTTTGCGAGTTCGGGTGAGGACGGCCCAACATGATAACCTGAGAACGGGGTATAGTGACGGCCTCCCAAATTTGCAAACGGTGCGTAACGCTGCTTCCAAAGATCTAGATACTTTACGAGGGATAACTTGCCAGTCTCCTCAGCCGTCTGCAGCGCGACATCAATGCATTGCATGTTTCTCTCTGCCAGCTGAATGACAACATCGTACCTCCCTTTCACAACTGCAGATCGAACCATTGGTGCAAGTAAACGGATGGAATTTTCTTCCTCGTATCTTGCTTGGTCTATTAGCGCATGGGTGTCTATTTCTCCGTCCAGGATGGCCTTCTGAAGATTGGTACTGCCATATATAGCATAGCTCTCGTCCGAGTCGTCGTACAGCTGCATATTTTGTGCATTCGATGGTTGTGTAGAAGTAAATGATGATGTCTGAGACGGAATTAACGCCGGCTTGGGCTCTGCTTGCCTAGGCATATTCAATGGACTGTCAGAGAGGGTCTGAGAGGTATATAATGAGGTACCAAGTTTCAGGAGACCAGGATGCGGCGGATATGTCTCGGGCTGGGGGGTCTCCTCTCTTGAAAGTCGATCCACCTTTGATCCCGAGGGCGGCTCAACTGCAATTTCATCCAGTAACTGCTGTCGCTCCTGCGATATCCTCACGGCTGAGATGTCACTCGCAGGCCAGGCAACCACTGCTGGAAGAGCGATTGTTGGCAGAATCTCCTTCGAGGAAAGTTTCACTGGCTCCGAAAAGGCGAACTTCGAATGCCAGTCTAGAAATATATCCTTTGCGAAGAGCGACGACACGCTAAGTTCTTCCCGCTTAATAGCAGGTATGTTTGAAAACGCTATGGCATCAACTTGTGGGGGCGGTTCATTGATTGCAAGAGGGAGGGTGTGGGCGCTCGATGCGCTGGCTTGTGCACCCAGAACAGACGCTGAGGCATCTATTTCGACGGGGTCGCTATATTCCATTGTGTTATGTCGTAATAGCAGCTGTCGAATCAAATCTTCTCTGAAGCTTGGGTCCCCTGCTTGATCAATGGCAGAGGCGAAATGGTCTGCGGGGCTTTTTGCATGCCAGCCGGTCTTGCCAGCTTGATAAAGAGTGAAGGCGCAGTCGAGAAACTCGGAGAAGCTCAAAAGCGAGTCGTTCAATTTGCCGTCTTCGTTTATTTCTTTCGCATGTGCGTTTAGCCAAACAAGCGTAGCGCTAGACGCACGTTCGAACGTTTGTTGAATCTCTTGCCGGAGTTCCGGCGAAGGGGAAGCCCCAAATCCCGCTACTCTGGAAGTCTCGGATTTGCTGCATCCATGAGAAACAAGGTATTAGCGCAGGTTGTGTAAACGAGCAAGCTGCACAATTCGGAGGCAGCCGCCAAAAGATTGGAAATACTGCTGTGCACTTGCTATATCCACTAACCTTAATTCGGAAGTGGCCAAGGTCTCTCCCCCACCATCCGGCAGCGACTTTGGTGATCTTGAAGAGTATGTCGAATCCCTCCCTTTCGATCTTGAGTGCTCTTGTTGGCTACGAGGGACCAGATCACCGACAGAAAACGGCAGCGCGCCGCCCTTCAGGGCTTGGTTTTGAAGGAAGCCGGTGTTGGGCCTTGTCTCAAAATCTAACGGAGACTCGCCGGTACCTCGATCGGAATCTAGGTCTGTTGGAAAGAAGCGCTGCCAGTGGTGAATGCCGTTTCTTTCGACGTTGCTGTCGAAGGTTTCCAGCTCTGGCGCTCGGCGTGATGCTTGTTTGGGAACCTCCTGAGAAGGGATGCTTTTCTTGCTTCGTTGACGGAAAATTTGCATTTTTTTGGCAGCTCGGGTCAGCCGGCCGGGTTGTTTGTCCGAAAATCTCCAAGTAAAGCTGTGTCCGAAATACTGGGACAAGTATAGTAAATTCTTGAAAACGTACTTTTAAGTAATCTCAAATTCCCACAAGAGGATCCTCAACTTACTAAGTAATTAATAACTTAAATTAATTAGGACTTATCTGGTGTGCACAGATGCGTGAAAGCCGGTAGAGCACATGCACAGTTTCGATCCTCCTAACATCGTCACAATTCATAACTCATGCATCATAGTATATGCTAGTATTCGCGTTGTTCATGTTCGCATCGTCTTCAAGTTGCCGACCGCGAAATCGTTCAGCCTGACTCTGCCTCACCATGTGGTCCTACCCAGTGCCTCTGGCGCAGCAGCCTAGCGCTTGCGATTTCGCCAAGCCCGGCTAGCGCTCCGCGCACTAACTATCAGCGAGTGTCAATCTGCTGCACACGGGGCGGAGCAAAGATGACCGTTCGATTGCTCGCATGTAGGCCTCGAAGCCCCTTACACGCATATAGAGTGAATAGAACACATATATCTATCAATTTTCGTAACTATGAAGGGAGATTCAAATCCGTTCAAGGCTGGCCTCCGCATGCCAGTCGATCAACTACACCGAGTTTATGCGCATATGCGGTTTTCATGATAGTTTTCCACGTTGGTCGATAATTTAATTATTGCGGACAGGTAATATCGAAGTGCTGTAGCTGGCTCATGCAGAACAAAGCGTCATGAAAACTGCGACATCTCTATCAAAATTTGCCTATATCCCACCCCTAGTGTATGTAAATAAATCTCGACGCGATGCCAGATCGGAAATCAAGGGAAACCTGCCGCGCGGTCTGGTTTACGAGACCAGGGAAACCCAAGCATCTAGCAAAAAAAAAAAAAAAAAAGTTAAGGTAAATACATGGTCAACTCGGCGCAGAAGTCATCGATAGCGGAGGAGATGACGATTTCTTTGCTGTAGTTCCTAATGAGTTTCTGAGACGTTCGAGCTCTCTTGGAATCTTGTCGAACTTGAAGGATCCAGCGATTGCGCATGCTAGCGTCACGAACCGAGTGGCCTCGTAAACCAGCCCCGTCCCAATATGTCGCTGGACACTCGGGTCAGCGTTCGAGACCAAAACCAAGAGTTGACGCTTGATCCTGTACGACTCAACCCTGCATCTTCATTTCCTTGTCAGGACTGCCAGAGCTGGGACGGCTATAAGCAAGATATCCGAGTATTCAAGAGTCGTCGTTCCAAGACCGGCCCTGTGTAGTAATCCAGTCGTCGTTTCTGAGCATCAGATCGCTCCTGAGGATTTAAAAGTACCCTGTCCCTCCATCGAAGAAGTAATTTGGGTAACAGTCACCGATGTCGGAATTGTTTAGTGGACATGAACTTCGTAGACCTGCCGAATATCTGGAGGTTTGTTCTACGGCTCGATGAAACGCATCAGAGGACCTGTACCTGGAAAGATGACGATATTGCAGAGCCGATGGCACCTGCCGAAGCTGGGAGTTGTGTACATATATACATTGGAAGACGAGAATGGAAGGGGCCCATTTGCAACATACCGTAATAATCAGAAACTGAGGTCCATGATGGTCTCGTAAACCAGACCGCGCGTCAGGTCCATGGCCTACAATAAGATTTTGGTTTTTGGGGATGTGTAACTAGGACCTCACGGATGGATATATTTCTTACAATACCTCAATCAGTAGTAAGTTGACACATCTGTATATGTATATGCATATGTATGTATATATATATATATATATATACTTTTAAAAAACCCCTCAGGCTAGCTAAATGTAATATCCTAGTCTTCACAGGATTTTATAAACCTAAGAGATAAAGGTGATTTTAAGCAACTATTGCTGCTTTTACTACATAGATTGATGGCTTTATTTCAATTTTTTAAAATACTTACAATCAGACGTTTCTTACGACTTTCGAATATAATACGGCCGGCCGGTAGGGAAAGGTCGAAAATACTCAAGTATGAACATCAATTTCAAAACAGTAGACGGGCTGATGTTGTCTCGTAAACCAGTCTCTGCCCTTTGCGTTGCAAAAAACTGGCTGATGACCAACTCGTGTAGAAATTAATTTTGTAAGCCGGAGCCTCGGGAATCAAGGTATCAGTAAATTAGTGAATACTTGGGTCAATAGCTATGGCAGGTGTAGTGAGCGCCCAGTGGAACTAAGAACTCAGGAGGTCTAAGTAAGTTCGCGCTGTTACTATAGGCTCTAAAGCGTTGGGGTCAGAATGCTCGAATAATCCGCCGATTGCAAATCAATTGATTGATACTACAGACACGATAAGAGTACACCCAGCTATCTATATAACTTTTACATCCGGAATCGTACAGAGAGGCAAATCCCGTTCAATCTGGACTTCATGAAGCCGAACCGAGATATACCTAAGATAACATCTTATGCCTCCGGCACTGGTTTCACCGGTGGAGTACAGCTGCCTGGTTTACGAGCCGAATCTCAGCTATAGTTTCGCATTCGATATTCTCGATGAGAGCATCGCATCGAGAAAAGTTTGCGACTGGCCCGACCACTGCAGGGAGGCGAATATGCCGAATTGTAGAGCCGCCTCAAGCAACTGCTATGGGCGCGACTACAGCGTGCCTTGATCTTTGTATTCGGATACATACGATACACCCCGAGGTCCGGCCCCCGCATCATTTTCGTTCGAGTTCTGGTGTTGGCTCGCCCTAACAATTGGTGACTGGCGAGGTGGTGGACCACTTTGTATCGTGGAGCGCTGCTAACACCACCAGATCAAGGTGGCAGCTGTACTTTCTTACAGAATGAGGGCACTCATCAACACTACCCAAATACTCAGGCCTTCATTTTATCTATTCATGAACCCTGAAGATCTTCATGTGATCACGCGAGAGACAGTTTACTTATTCGGCATATCAATGGATTGTCAAGGTTGGCTGGTGGCCGCTTACATGGATCAACGAAACTGGAAGAATCAATCTCTAATTGTTTTAGAAAGCATGCATTCGACCGAACACGAAAATTGACAAATTAAAGCTCGCAGTGTCGCATTGTCACAGTATACAGGGCAAAACTATGCCGGCCAACAATTTTTCAAGTATTATAAGAACTTTACTTAGTTGAGAATTAAGTAAATACTTGATGATAATTGCAAGTTGTACCTGTAGTAGTCGATAGAGGAGATCTGATAAGTACCGAATAATGCCTGGGGTGCGGGCTGGTCTATCAGGGCAAGCAATGCCGAACACTAGAACCACATAGACTGCATCCGATTGACCATAATAACTCCTTGGGCACTAGACGAAAGACAAAAACCATTGTATATATGTATAGTATGTTTATAACATGCCTAAAGCGGACCGCGAAGCTGCACTTAAACTGCCGTGCGGTCTGGTTTACGAGACCACTTAAAACCGAATGTTGGCTTTTCTCTTTCTCTAGATCCTCTTTTATCAACGCATGATAAAGCAGCATCCAAGCCGTCAATTGATATCATACCTTCGCTTGATCATCTCTGTGACCCTGACAACAATAATCTGAGACCAGTAAATATCTGCCCCAGCCGGTAAACTGTCTTTCGATCAATTGTTCACACGCAAAAATATATATATTTCCTAGTAGCGTAGCGTTCAATCATCTACTACTGTCGTTTCTTGTCAATATTTTATGATATCTATATTAGAGGAAACTAAGATAACAGCACTGTTTGTCGCGCCGGCATTCAGTGAAGATAGGCCAACTCTTATTAAGTTGAAACATAGCCGTAGAGACGGACACTAAGAAGAATGGCTTATCTCTGTACGCGGATAATGCAGGGTACTGAAGCGAACCTGGATGTAATATATATGAATTTTAACCTCCGTAACTATCGTCCTATACGGGCATTGAGAGCTAGTTCAAAACATGCATAGTTCTACCGATACGGACTTAGACAGCATGCTAGTGATTCCGGAACTACTTTTAAGTCCTTCTCTATTTACTTAGATGTATGGAGCAAACCAGCCCGGCTTCATGAACTCAGGCAACGCAGATTCCCTGTGCATTCAGAATCAGGCCCGTTTCCGGGCGGGAAACTCCGATGCACCAGCGCTACCCTAATTGGGTGTAGACTATCAAAAAGTAAGCGAGAACCTGGCGTGTGCATACATGTATGGCAAAAAGTAGTGCACGGTATCCTCCGCAACTCATTGGGTGTCAACGCCCACCGCCCTACGGTGGATACTTGGATCAAAATGAAATCAGGCATCACGCTATCTGCATGTAGATTCGCTACGAATACATCGAAAAGGGCTTAAGTGGGAGCGGCTGAACAATGTTATGAGCTTGCCACCATTCGACACTTGGGGATTGGTGGACTCACCGCAATGACTTCATAGCTTATGGTTTGATCTCGCTACGTTTTTCTAGGCATCCCCTCGTCTGGTTCCTCATACAGGTTACTGCAGGGGCATATCATGCTATACTTGTCGAGTCCTAGCGATATCCTCCCGTAAATGGTATTATAGAGCCCGAGCCGATAGGAGGTTGGCTAGCAGGCATATCATACACATCTGCGCACACAACTACTTATATTGATGCATCGCAATAGTTTTCTTTGATTCGATGTCCAGAGAATCAGTCCGCGTTAGTCAGGAACAACAACACCCAATGTTGAATATATTTTACTACGCATACTACGCATATGGTCTTGGAGTTAGACTGTCCATGCGAGCCAACGCCACGATCATGTATTCTTCAAACAATAGCTTGCTTGTAGTGGGTCCAAATGACCATGCATGGTCAGATTGCAGCGATTGTAGCGACAGTTGCAACATTGCGCAATTTCATTGACGGCAAAGCAAGCATCTGGAGTTTCTGCAAGCGTCGTACCACTCAAGCGGCTACTCCGCCGTCGATCTTCCATTGAAAGCGAATATGGAACTCTCGTGTGCTTTTATACGATATGTGGAGTAATTATCTCCGGTAAGATTCTTTCATGATGATCGCACGTGCGGTGACAATGATGTAGAAGCATTCAATTAAACGCAAGAAAACTCATGAACTCAGATGCACCGTGTCGCCGGAGAGTTTGGCACTCGAGACCAGATGCACTGGTGTCTGTGGATGTAGCCTGGTTGGAACTAGACAACACAAAGTGCAACTTTGTGTGGAGACCAACCAATGCAGTCTATTGTATTTCCCCAGGCTAAGACAGATTATCTAAGTACTAAACAACGGACAGGCACATAGATGTTTTGCACGTGCATATGTGCTGAATTTCTAAAATTCGTTGGCATTACTAATGTCGTTGCCTGAATTTACACTAGCTCTCAAATGTTTCACTAGAAGAGCTTGTCTAGGCCGAACGACAATCACAAGACGGTGGTATTATTAGGCGTTCGCGGGAGGGCTCACAACCATACCAGCTATGTCAAAGTTCCGTGCTTTGCAGGTCTAAAAACGGGGTTGGAGATGTTACTAGAAGGCGGGAAGCTAGGGAGACGCGGGAGAGTTATCCCTTAACGCGCAGATAATACCATAGACCTGAAATCGCTAGCATCTGAGAATTGGCATGCTCGATATAGCCGGAAAAAGTAACTCGATTGTACAAGCCTTGTCTCCAGTGTCGATCGACTTCTCCGCAGGGTGTGATCAAGTGTCCGTCCGCCGAACGCCATGCAGTGCCACACTGAAAATCTGAGCCCCTACAATTAAAAGTCCAGGCCAGCCTCTCGTATATATAGCAAGTCCGTGATTTATGTCTCCGTTGACACGTCAAAGACTCCACATGTACTAGGTCTAGTGGATGAAGGGTTCTGATCATGGTTGAGAAAGTATCTGGACATGCACATATCAAGCACTTGTAGAGGAATGATCAGATGAACAAGTAGATTCTCCGCGGTCCGATGCACGTACCAATATCTTATGCCGTGGAACGCCTCGCCCCTAGTATATATCTCCTTGGGTGTATCGAGTAATGCTAGCCTCATCCTCGCTACAGCATTGATTCTGCGGGATTGAACCACAGGCCGGATCAAGAGCATACGGTGGACCTGCAGTAATGTCACCCTCATGAAGAGGGTCCGTGCGAGTATACATACTACAAGTGGAAGCCCAAGGCTATGATGCGAAGCCCCTCAAGGCTGGGAGCCTGTCTCTATCCGTATAAGGGGCATCTCATGTTACAGTATAATAAACCCCGCTCGAATTTGGCGACATAATGTGCTCAATGTGGCCGGTTTCTGCAGAACGAACTTGCGTAAGTATAATACACATATATACAGATTTACAGCCATCTACGCGTATACGGCTGAAAATTCGTTTGATTCGGCCCCGCCACCGACCTACATGAATTAAAGCATGTACATACATGTAAGTGGCCCGTTTAGCAAACTCTTCGCGATGTGATACAGGCAGCTAGACAACGTGCGGATACAGGAACGCCCGGATTCTTATTAGCTAGATACCGAGATACTTGGCAGCGAGTATACAGTATGGCATGCACGGGCCAGAGAGGATTACATGACGTAAAATGGACTCTGGGTCTGGTCTGGATCTAGCACTGCGTATGCTTTCTTTTGTACTACGAAGCTAAGTTAACTCTAAACAAGACATACGAAGTTATGCATGTTTGTATATGCGCCATTGAAGTTGACCTATGATGGATGTACGTGTGCACCATGGTTGCTAAAATAGAGGTTGGGGTCGTTGGAATAATCTGTATATAAAGGGCACCATCTGCCCCTCAAAAGTCATATCATCAGCTCCCTCAGCTCCTATCAATCCAGTTCATAATCTGACCGAGCTCTTACCACAGGGATACGAAGTCCTGTAACCGTTTAATTCATCGTATTTTGGCTTCTATTATTCTCATATAATAGCAATACACCATCTGGAGATCTGCCTCATCTTGAGCCTCATTACGTTGCAACCAGCAACGTCCTGTGATAATGAAAACACTTCAACACTCAGTGCCTGCAGCTGCAGCTGCTACAGCTCTTTTTGCCCTTTTAGCACAGGCAGCTCCATCTCCGGTCACTCCGACTCTCAACAATCGCCTCTTCAAACGAGCCCCTACGGATTATACACAGGCTTGGGGCCCGGAGATCAGCGGCGCCGATCGAGCTTCTCCACCTCTTATCAAGATTACTAGAGGAGATGGCAGCGTAGCCAACTTCGCAAACTTCAACAACGAAGCGCAGGCTCAGTGGTTCTGCGGCACGAGCAAAGCCCGGAATGATGACTGCTGCAAGAAACTCTGCGATATCACCGATGGCTGCGTATTCGCCAACCATTTAGATGCACATCTTTCGAACGGTAATCTTCGATACGACTGTTCTATTTACAACACCCATATGGAAGCGGGAGAGTGGATCCCTAATCCCGGGGACCCTGTTCCCGGGACTGTTGCCGATTCCAGGGGCTACGACAAAAAACCAAATAAAATCCGTGGTTATAAGCTCGTCGGACAGGACGGCTCGCACAAACTCCTGGGCCCCACATGGTTTAAATCTTACACCTACCAACCAAGCGACTCCGATTGGGGCGACTGCGGAACTCCGGTTGTTGTTGCAAATTCCAACCCGAATCTGGCAAATGTCGTCACCATTAAACCTACGTGCCTGTACAAATGCCAACAAGCGCTGCAGCAATGGAATCTGGGTAATTGGAATAAAGAAGACCCGCCCAAACGTGCCAGGTCTGGCAGCCTCACTCCCGAGTTCATGAACGCCCCTGCGATCGGCGGCGGAAATATCCTCAAATATACTTGCGCCCTTTACGAGGACGACTACAGCACTGATCCTCAGCCAAGCTCCGAGAGTTACCAGGGCGTTTGGAAAAACGGCGTCCTCCAATACACAAGGATACCCGGAGGTGTCGTTGTCTTTGGTACTGATCCCAATTACACCCCATTCACCCCTTGATATCGGCTCGACTTTTTTTCCGGGCATTTCCCTTTCCTATTGCCCAAGTGGGATCAATATCTCAAAGATGTTGCTTTTTGCTTTATATTCTATGCCTATGCTGTTGGAAGTATGAGGCCGAGGACAATCACTATAGGCCAATTAGTGCCGTTTATATGCAGCTACACCTATTCTGGAGCCCATGAGAGAGCCGGCGAGATGGAGCATGTCCGCGGATCTTGCGAAGGAATCGCACATATTAGTAGCTAGACAAACTCTTGAACCAATCCTTTTTTTTAATCGTTAATATGTCTGTATACTAGTACACGAATACATCTACGATAGGGCGAACTAAGCCCTTTTATCATACAATTGATGCGTTGAATTCAGCTCGTGCTTACAAGCCCAGTTTGGGAGCATACAAAACATCTGGGAAAGGTGGTCATTCGATCTGGAATGAGTAATGCCTCCACCCCGCAAATGAAATCCCCGACGTTACGTGGGGACGCGAGGCACAGGCAAACTTGATGTGAGGTATTCGTTCTAAGTTTACAACCTGACGCTGCCTTGCGCCTGTTGTGATTGCGGATCGCGTTTGCGCACCTGCGTAGGAGCCCCGAGTTAGAATTGTTGTTGCATCGTGGGCTTTGAACACTTTCATAAACCGAGAGCTGGCTGATCTCGAACCCAGACGGCGCAAAGTCCCAGTCTAGCAGCATGGAACCAACACTGACCCCGTACTGAAGTGGTAGGCCGGCCTTAACAACTCGCAACAATGTCGGCTCCAACTGAAGTCGATCAGCCGTGGTGGTCCGCATTATAAACACCTGAGACCCAGGGCAGCCAAGCACAGCTAAAAGCAACTAGGAATCATTCTAGCGAGAGACTATTGGACCAGATAGACCCGCGGTGGGCGGAACCACACACATTCCCGGTATGCAAGCTAGACTCGAGACAGCAAACCGTTTACTACTTAGTCTCTAGTTAGTCTCGGGGTCTCTACTTAAATAGTCTCGGGTCAACTAGTCTCCGCCACCAAGCCCTCCGAATAGGAGCTTAGGTGCTTAGGTACAGAGTACGGGCATGGCACACTTATCCGAGACTAAGGGTATACCTCCGACCCACAAAGTCGCCGCCCGGCAGCCCACCGGAAATCATGCAACACGCGGGGGCTGCCTTGGCAGGTATCCATGGACGGGCAAACATGCACGTTGTGTCAGCGGTTCTCTATCGTGTTGCCAAAACTTCCTTCGCGCCCTAGCCAGCAGTCAGATGGAAGTCGACAAATACAACGCAAGCAACAATTCGTGAGATCGTCACGGCTTCTTCCTTTCTCGTGCCCACTTTGATTGTGCATCCATTCACATTTGTTGTCCATTACGCGCCATATCCAGTCAATTATTGTTATATAATCGTCTAAGAAGATCTACATACGTGCTACGTACGAAGCCCGAGACTCGCATGGTCTCTGAGGTTACACCAATCATATGCCAGAACGAACTTTTATAGCGTGCTGGCATTCTCACTTCAGCAATCTAGACCTTTGGCGGTCCGTTGGCTGCACATTGCATCCGCTTATATGAGTTGAGATAAGCGCGATGCGGGTCAAGACTAACTAGAGCGATCTTAGATCAATAGACCCGAAGCATCATTCTAGCTCTGAGATTGGTATGCCAGATTCGAAGAAATGTTGGAAATTGGTCGTGAAAAATGACGCATTAGTGATCGATCTTATGCTCTACGCAGCCGCAACCATGCCGCGTACCGTTGATAACTTACGGGTGGTCCACTACCTTGAGTTCCGGTCGAGTATAAAATGAACATCTGTACAGCACTAGAATCCGGATGTTTCTATAATTCAATTAGAACTCAATTAGAAAATAAATTTATTCGAGGGCAATTGAGAAATACTTGCCATCTTAGCTGAAGTACTAGCCTGCATTAAGCGAGCACATATGCTGTTGTCCTTGCGGTTCCATGCAGTTATATGCGCGCATTAACCTTTTTGATTCATGCGATATTATAGAACATAACTGCGGATTACTTCACTGATGATGCAGAAATCTGATATTTTTGTCCGAGATTTTAGTTGGAATATATAGCGGATGCCGCGATAGCAAGGCTTGGCACTAGGATGAAGAATCCCCTTTACTGGACATATGCTTTTGACTGGCTTGTCTACTTGATACGGAGCATCCAAGCGGCTGCCGCATCTCCAGACATAGAAATAATTAAACAAGGCATGGAAGGTCTGAAAGCAAAACGTGCACTGAGGCCAAGCGACAAACCTCCAGCGATGGTAATCACACCCATCCTCATCAACCAACCAGGACGGCACAGTCCCTGGTGATAAGTTCCTCTTTAACTTCTACTACCAGTCAACAGACCCCACATGGCCCAGCGAATACACCATCCAAGCATATGTGCGCAGATACATGTAGTGCAGACGCTAACTGCAAGTTCTTCAACCTACATGCCACGGATTGTAATGGTGGAGTTAGCCGACGCGCCACCTTCTCTTTGGGACACTGCTGGCTCGGAAAATCCGACTTTGCTTTCGCACAGATGCACCTACAATCTCCCAGTCCGTCAGATACAAAAAATTACCAGCCCCTGTGAATTGTGATGACCAGCGTTAGAGATGCAATCATCTGGGGAGAACCGCGTACCGCGGCTTCTCGACATCTTATGACACACCAGAAGATTGCATGGCTGGTTGCATCAGAAAGACTTGATATAACTCCCGCCACCGCTATGACAGTCCTGATTCATACTATCCGTCCACATTCGTCAACTTTACGATAATTATGTTAATGGAGAATTCAGAGGGTATACTTGCATTTACTATAGTATCGGATACGGCCAAAACCGTGCCGTGAACCGTGGATAATCTCGTCAGGCATGCGCAGAGAGAATCAGAATGCGTTTAGGTATATATGTAATTAGGCCCCAATTTGGCGATCCTGATAACAACGGGATTGTCACTTTGCGGTGACGTTACTATCCGGTCACTCGCCAACGCGTGCGGGATGGCACTGCACGCCATACTAGTTTGCTGGTAAGTTGCAGGGATACAGAATCATCAAGCGGACCAAACCATAACGATCGCTGGTTAAAGATTCTAGAACTCCAGTTCGCTGACGAAATATATCGCGGTATACCACTTGTATTTTATGTCTCCGAGTGGACATGCGCATGCACATATGTAATGCCTACTGCTCATGGAGAATTTCGATTTTTACGGAAAATAAAACCGAAAAGTCCCGTAGGACAGAAACAGTGCTTAAAAGTTTTCCGTAGAGGTCAATACACACTGGGAGGCTAAGCAGTAATATATCACAGAATTAACAAACGCGTGGTGTCAATATTCGGATGAAGCCCGAGCTGCTATAACAACTAAGACAACCGCTTTTAAATTTTCTTTGGACGTTAAGATCCCTGTTGAAGCAAAAGTCGAATGCGCTCGCGTTTATATGTATCATAGAACTATCTATCCCTGATATAAACGGGATTTGATGACAGGCTTGTGCCTATATATCAGTCAAAATACTGGCGTGGATACATTATGGCACAAAATTCATTCACCGAGTTTGTTGCCGTGTACGTGAGTCCCGGCTATTGTACGATATGAACCTACGGCAGCCATCGATAGGAGACCTCCCCGCCGGCCTCTGTATCCCCTTTATACATTTATACAGACATCCATTACTTTCGCTAATATAAATCGATCGTATAAATCCATGAGCCGCATCGCTGAACGTAGGCCAATCGCCTCAAAACTCAATCTTCTCATGTAGAAATTTCTTCCCACCGCTGCCATACATCGCCGCCGTATGCCCCTTCCCCCTCACCACATACTTATATATCATCAACCCCTCCAACCCGACCGGGCCTCTCGCATGCACCTTATTAGTACTGATCCCAACCTCAGTCCCAAACCCATACCTATATCCATCCGCGAACCGCGTGCTAGCATTCCAATAAACTCCAGCACTATCCACCATCCTACAAAACTCCTCCGCAGCGCTCTCGCTACTCGTCACAATGCAATCCGTATGTCCCGACCCATGCGCGTTGATATGCGCGACAGCCTCCTGCAGCGAATTCACCGTCTTGACGGCAATTACCAAATCCAGGAACTCAGTAGTGAAGTCCTCGTCCGTGGCGGCTTGTAGTA
The DNA here is from genome assembly GCA_036872635.1 of Orbilia brochopaga. NCBI lineage: Eukaryota > Fungi > Ascomycota > Orbiliomycetes > Orbiliales > Orbiliaceae > Orbilia > Orbilia brochopaga. The sequence goes on along the minus strand of JAVHNQ010000010.1, from coordinate 793,398 downwards.
TCGCTTTACCGGCGCTAGATAGCACGCTATCCGGGACGGCACGCAACGCACCTAGTGAATCTGCATCGCAGCGGACGGATACGCCGTTAGCTTGTAATGCGGCGACAACGCCCGGTAACACTGTCGCTAGTACGCTGCTATGTACCACTAGCGTTTCCGTAGCGTTGCAAGCGGCGGGATAGTCCGTCTTGCCGTCAGTCACGACATCGATCGCGATTGACAGCTCCGCGTCCGAGTGCAGATATGTTGCGCACAGGCCATCCGCGTGACCCATCACGGGGATTTTAGTGTTTGATTTGATGTATCGGACGAGGTCGTTGCCGCCGCGGGGGATGACGAGGTCGATGTAGGCGTCTTGGTCTAGCAGGTCCTTGACGGCTTCGCGGCTCTGCACGAGCTGGATGGCGCCCGGTGGGATGGCTGTGGACGAGAGCGCTTCGGAGATGACGGCGGCGATGGCGGCGAAGGAGTGGGTGGACTCTTTACCGCCTTTGAGGATCGCGGCGTTCCCAGACTTGATTGCCAGTGAGGAGATGTTGGCGATGACTTCCGGGCGGGCTTCGAAGATTATGAGGAGGGTGCCGATCGGGGTGGTGTAGCGGTGCAATGTGAGGTCGTCGTCAAGCTTTGTCGCCATCGTCGTCTTGCCCACTACATTCACAAACAAATAAGTTAGCACGAGTCCCTCAAGCTGATATAGAGCAAAAAGCGCCCGTAGAACAAGAATATCGGGAGTAAGACCTACCGGGATCTTCCAATGCTCTGACGTCTTTGATGCCCTGCAGCATATCCTCATACTTCCCCGCCCGACTCAAATCCAGTCTCTTAACTAGACTCTGCGATAATTTCCCCTCGGCCACCAACTCCTTCGCCGCCCGCATATCCCGTGCGTTCGCCGCGAGAATATCATCCTTGTAGGCTGCCAGAGCATCGTATATCGCGTCTAGCGCGAGATCCCGCGCGCTGCCAGGGAGCGACTTGATGGTAAAGGAGGCATTGCGTGCCGTCTTTGCAATCTCAGCAGCGGGAAGATCTGTCGTGCCGGTGGCGGCCATTGTCGCAATCTTCGAGTGTATGTTATATCAAGACCAGGCCCGAGTGTACGGTAGAAGACGTTGTCCGGCAAGTCTCTGGCGTCGGTTGTAGACGAGGTGAGCAATATTCGGCGAGCGCTCCGCCGTCGGCGCCGTCATTTGGGTTTTCGCGCGGTCGCACCGCACGGACCACAAACCGACAAACGGAGCTCTCTCCATAACTAAGCTGCGACTAACGTTAGCGCAAGGAAGGAAAGAACGACACCAAAAAAATCATCGTCGACGGGAACTCTGTGTTGTCTACTTAGTTCTGAGACTACTTACTTAGTTCTGAGACTACTCAGTTCTGAGACCACTTGTCAAGGGCGATTTACGAACCGAACAAGGGATACTGTGAATCTTGCATAAACGCCGTAATGTGTGTATATGTTGTTTGTGTAAGCGCATAATTTTACAGCCAGAAAAGCTGCAGGGTAATTTTAAAAAGAAAGTATGTGCATCCAATATTATCCCAAACAGCCCACGGACCAACCAACCACAAAGTGTACAATACACCCAAACGATAATAAACACCAAGAAACACCGGCACCCAGCCAATGCGATGTATCAAACACACCCTCTTGTCAAAAAAAAAAAAAACGACTTGTAATACAAGATTGGACACTGTCTACAACAATTCTTTCAAGCGCCTCTCTTCCCAGTGTTCGTCATCAACGTCACCTTCTTGAATTTCTTCTTCCCCTTATTCCCTCCGCCGCCGCTACCGCTAGCCGTATTCCGGACAGCCTGTTCGATGGCTACCGCTTCTTTCTCCCAGCCGTCCAGCCACGGAGAGTCAGCCTTATTTTCCTTATGCTCTTCCCGGGGCTCAGACGCCTCTCCACCAGCTACTGCAGGTGTACCCCACACCGTGCGGCTGCTAGGCGGCGAGCTCTGCGGTAAACTGCCAAATCCCAGCTTCGGACCATTCGGCACGGAGCCTTCTTCTTCTTCTGGTGTTTCAAAAAGCACCCCGCCATTAGCCACATCGAATTCCCGGCGACTTATCTCCATCGCCATGCCAAGCTCATCCTCCAGACCGCCTCGAGCAGCTCGATCCTTTCTCGCCGCACTCCACCGCTTCTCGTCCTCCTCCCTCTCAGCACGGGCCCTCTCCCTCTCTTCTCTATTATCTTTCTCTCGCTTCCTGCGTATCCGCCGCTCCAAATCCGGCTGAAAGCGTTCTAAAATCTCCTTCGGAACAATATCAGCCCAGTCGCACTCGAGGAAAGCAACCTCGCATCCGTAAGGCAGATGCGAGAGGTACCGTGCACGTTTCCTTAACTCGTCGTCCACGACATGACCCATGCTGAAATTCTCCACGCGAGGCAAAACGGTCGATGGGAAGGCTGAAAAACTCCCGAATGCGACTTTCAGAATGCGGATGTCTAGCGGAGAAAGATAAGAGTGGGGCAGGGCTTGGTAGAAGAAGTATGGTTGCGTTGGGTCGTGGGCATCTATCGGTTTAGTTGGTGCATGCCGACGGCGAGTGGGCGATTTCGGGGGGGCAGGAACGGCTTTGGTAGTTTCCGGCTCCGCAGCTGTCGAGGTAGATACTTGTGACGCCATCTCCGGACTCGGCTGGTCTTGCCTGTGATCAACGCCATGTTGGGCTGACGAAGAGGTTGCCAGGTACATATCGGGTACTTCATGTTCTGACTGTTGAGCGATTGGCTCTCGCTGGCGCATTTTCTCAGCTCGAGCGCTGGACTCCTCGAGCAAATGCCGCTCATAGAGCTCTCTCGGTAGCAAACGATCGTGCCTCTCTTCCTCCTTGTCCGGCATGTCTTTGATCTTCTCCATCGCTGACCGAATCTTCCCAATCGCCTTCTTCACCCAATCCGTTTCGTCTCCAAACATGAGTTCATCGACACGCTCTTGTTCCTCCAGCTCTGCGATTTCTCGCTCGTACTCGGCCTCAAGATAGCTCTTTGTGCCCTTCATTACTCTTGCGTAGTCAGTGACCTCCGCAGTATAATGCCACGGTATCTCGACTGCATCCCCAGCCCCAAGGTTCTCCTTCTTGTTCCCTGACGCGGAAAAAACGAATCCTGCTACATCTTTCGGTAGCGCAAGCGTAGAGCCTGGCTGCCTCATCATCAATCGAAGCATGACATCGCTTCCCTCCCGGGGAGGTGGTGCCTCTTGCCCTTGATAAAACTTCACCGGCCGAACCTCGTTCATGTAAACGCTGTCATGGCAGATTGGACATTTCTTCCACTTCTGCTTGTTCTGGTTTGCAGTCGGGTGGTAATACCCCTGCTGGCCGGGCTTCGGTGCGTCATCTTCCGAGGCCATATACCGGATCAAACAGGGAAAGCAGAAGATATGCCCACAACGGGCCATTCGAGGCGCTACGGGGTCGCATAGGCATATTGGGCAGGAGGCAGCCTGGGTTATTGACGATGCGAGGATTTGCAAGACCGATGTCCATGGGAGCGGAGAGTCCGGGTCGAGGGATTGAGATTTGTAGTCGCCAGTGGGATCGACAATGAATCGATAATTCGCATTCACGTATCTATCGGAACCTGATTAGCGAGGTATGTTTTTTAGATAGACAAGATAAGGCCAGGTATCCAAGTACCTCGCTTTATCGACGGAGTGATATCCGCTGCCCATGCCCCATGACGTATGACGTCTGTTCCCATGGTGTCCGCGAGAGTAATGGTTATTGGCATGCTGGGGTCGAGGTGGCGGCAGGCTCCAATCCATCAAGTGGGTGATGGACGTCCTGCCCTTCCGACTAATGGTGGATGATGAGGTCATCGCGATCTGTCCGAGTCACACACGGAGTTAGCACTGCTAGCTACTAGTTAACAATCGCATCGGCCAGCACAAACAGCTGCCGCGAACATCCAAACATACAGCTTCGGCAATGGCCTCGTCCTGTTGCACACCTGGCCGTCGGTGTTTCTTGTGCTTTGCCTTGTTCGCCTGATTGTTGCGGGGGCTGGCCTGGCCGCGGGTACCACTGACGTTTGCCCCACCGCCGCTGGAGCTACGTTGCTGGGAAGAGAGCTGCTGGTCGCTGCTGGACTGGAATGATTGGATGTTCTGAGACGCCGGGGAAGCTTGTTGGGCCTTGGAGCCGAGTGAGAGATTGCCGGTGGAGGTCATGGCTGGGCTGGCGAGTGGCGATGAGCCAAGCTATCGATGTGAGGCGGCGACGTCGTCGAGGGCCGTCGGCACCACCCGCAATCCGATTCAGGGACGACAGGCAGAAGAGAAGGTTAGGAACAAAGGGAAACACTGGAGCGACGAGCAGACAATGGCGACGAAGGTATTCCCGAGAAGTGGTGGTCAGGGCGCCTCGTCAACCGAGACGGTGACTACAACCGCCCAAAGTGGAAGAAAGGACGGGGAAGCAGCGGAAGGCGGCGATGACTACACGCAACACACGTCGGATTAGTCATCACAGCCAAATCCGCCGAACTTTGGCACTCAACGGCACTAGCCGAGATGGCATGCATATGTAGCACTATCGCCAGATTGTCTCTGTTTCATATGCAGAAACTATTAAATCGAGTGCAGAGACGATGTTGGATGCCGTACCTGATCTATGCCTGTTTCCTGTTTCTCCAAGACTAGTATGACCCGGTGTGATAAAAGTTCCCGAAGTACTACCCAACGGTCAACAATCGATATTGCGACCCTTCGTCCAATCCTCCTGAGGTACTCCACTGAAAATAAAATAGACAGGTTGTTGGCTTAATATGACTAGCAATATGAGTCAGTGCTGTTTACAGCTACTTTTCCACCACTTGGTCAATGGCCAGGCAATATCCGTAGTCAGCAGTATTACGGAATATCCAGCTTTAATTCCCTCCCTACACCAAAGATCTGATTTATTCATATGCAGATATGCTTCCACCTTATTTCTGGGTATTTCGAACAAAGAATTTTGTTCCTTTTGTTCCGCCGAACTTCGTGAGAGAAAATGGGCTGTACCGTAACATTGCGTCTATCTGTATAATCTGGTACCATCGTGTTCCGCTAGGCTACGCGGTCGCGTTTGGATTACGAGATCACCCGCCAGCAAACTTTCCGAATATTACTTGCATCTTTATCGATAGCCTGCATGCCATGCAGAAGTGCTGGCACACGTGTATTCGCTTTCAGAACCACCATTCTGGTGGCAGTCGGATTATGTGACCAGGTGCCAGCGCAGCACGTGGTGGTGGGGCGAATTTGTCGCTGGCGTCAACACTCGCTCTGACGTTCGTCATGACCGCTCCCAGTGATCCCTTCTTACTTCTCTCTTCAACTTTCTTGCCTCCCATCTTTGTCACTGACGCACTTTGATACAACTGAATCATGGACCGCCCATCTAGGTGACGGCTACCCGTGTAGTCAGTCTGTTACACCTCTCTTCATTCATCACGCAGATTTGCGCCACCGCTATCGTGCGACCCGAACGAACATCGCTCGCTTCCACGACGCTCAACAGCCTGCTCAAATACGGCCTACCGCTACTTCGAAATGCCCTTCAACGCGAAAGCCCATGCGGCTTGGGTGCCGTATACATGCGATACGATCGCTGAGATTTCATACGACGCTGTATCCGACACTCACATACCCTTTCGCGCCTCTCGGAACCACACCCACCATAACTGGGCGCACATCCACTCTTCACGTCCACAGCTTTTTCTGAAGCCACAATCCCTCGAAGAGCTGCGCTTTATCGTTACCCTCGCCGCCAAATGCAGGAAGAAGGTCACCGTCATCGGGTCCGCGCATACACCAAACTCGCTGACATGCACGGCTGGCTGGTTGGTGTCGCTCGACGACTTCCAAGAGGTCCTCAAGGTCAACGATGACACCCTTGAGATCACCGTTCAGTCCGGCATGCGCCTGTACCAAATCCACAGAGTACTTGACGGCCTCGGCTGGGCCATGCCAAACCTAGGCACCATCTCCGAACAGAGCATATCTGGCGCTATCAGCACAGGATCCCATGGAAGCTCGCTACATCACGGCCTGATATCCGATGACGTCACGGCGCTCACGATCCTTCTATCGGACGGGACTCATATAAAATGCTTCCGCGACGGTACGACGGACCCAAAACTCTTCGACGACGAGAACGACGGCCTATCTCTTTTCCGCGCTGCGCTCGTCTCCCTCGGGGCTCTCGGTATCATCACGTCAGTAACATTCCAGGCACGCCGCGCATTCAACCTCGCCTGGACGCAAACCCTCCACCCGCACATCGACGTCATCACGCATTGGAACTCCAGTATCTTTGGCGCAGCCGAATACGAGCGCGTCTGGTGGTACCCGTACACTGGCCAAGCGCTACACTGGACTGCCGCTCCCACAGATGCAACCCCTACCCCCGCCCCACCGAGCTGGTTCGGCACCACCATCGGCTACCACCTCAATCAGCTGATGCTCCTCGCAACTGTCTACATCCCCTCCTTAACGCCCCTCGCCGAAAAGATCATGTTCCACCTACAGTACGGCCATCTAGTGCGCACGCGCACTTCAAGCGGCGTATCAACCTCCGTCGACGGCATGTCCATGAACTGCCTCTACAGCCAATACGTCAACGAATGGAGTATCCCACTAGAAAACGGCCCGGAGTTCCTACACCGCCTGCAATCCTGGCTAGCAGGGAAATCGTACGACGTGCACCGCATCCCGTTTGACAATTCCGGCGCGAGAAAAGTCTACGCACACTCGCCGATAGAAGTACGCCCTAGCTTCCCGGCTGTGAGCCACCGGGCCGAGAACCTCAGACCATACCTGGACACACATCATCGCGATTCAGCGGGGAACGCCGTCCCGAGTTTATACATCAATGCGACGCTGTTTAGACCTTACGGCCGGGACATCCCGGGTCGTGAGCGGCTGTACGAGGCGTTTGAATGGCTGATGAAGGAGTATAAAGGCAAACCTCATTGGGCAAAGAACTGGACAACAGTCGGCCGGCGCGACTTTATGCGACTGTACGGCCAAGATATGGAAAAGTGGCTCGACGTCAGGAAACGTGTCGATGCAGAGGGTGTGTTCCTGAACGACTTTGTGTCGAAGAACCTCGTCGGGGAGAGGAACGGCGAGGAAGAGGAAGAACTGGAGGATATGTTCGAGAAGCAGGCGAACGCGCTCAGGACGCTGGAGAAGGGGAAACAGCCAGTACGACGACTGAGCGATGGCAGCGATGCGACCATGTTGGGCAGCAGTGGGTCGCTAGCTGGCAGCTATGAGCATCTGAGGGCTAGCGAGGCGGAGATGTCGTTTCTAGAAGTTGGGAGGGAGAGTCCGCCACCGTTTGTCAATTTGTAATCCAATCTTGTTGAGCTAGATAATTTCTAATTTATGGTAGAGTTGTATAGATACGTGTTTTGGTGCCTCTAGACAGTTGCATCCGCCTTCGTGGTTTATTTTGTATACTTGCGCTCGGTACATGTTGGCTCGATGCATTGGGCGTAAGTAGTTGAGACATGCATGTGCTAACAGGCGTCTTTGCTTTTCAGGAGTGATGCATATTAAACACATATAATATATGTAGTTGATCTATTGCCTATATTATTGCATAGATTATAGAGAGGATGCCTGATACGGTCGCAACACCAATAACTATCTCCCATCGAGTAATATTCCGATCGGATATCATACCAAATAATATTCCAATCGGAAACGGTAAATTTTGCGCCGACGCAGCTACATCCACACCAAAATAGTGCCAGGCGAAATTTAGCTACTAGAATGCACTAAATTTTTGCCCATTGAATTTATAATCTACTTATGTGCGCCTACTACACCCAAATAGACGTAGATCATGCACACTAGCACCCGACCTCAGCCTACTCCAATCCCAGCCAAACCTGACGGAACGCGGCCCAATCCGTCGACTCTGCCGAATACCCGTCCTTCCCACTCCCATCAGTATACAAATACACCGCCGCACCTCCAAAGTAGCCTAGAGAGCTCTTGTCGTCACCAAGCGCCTCTAACCCGTCAATCGTCCCCTTCGCCGCTGCCGCCACAGTTTCAATGGCCGTTGAATGCTGCTTACTCTGCGGGAACGCCGGAAACCCGAGCATCACTTTCATATTATGTGGTGCCGGGTGGTTCTTATCATTCCCCCACATGACACCGGAGACCGCGCGCAGGATATCCGTCGTCTGCCCCTTCATCCAGGTGCTGTAGTCTTCCGGTGATGCAGCCTGGAAGTCGTACGTTGACGCGCAGAGAAGATCGACGTAGCGCGCGAGGTAGTGGTATCCCTGCTTGTTCCACCAGAAGGTTCCCGCGTCGCCGTATCGCGGCGCGACGAAGGAGGTCCATTTGCCGTGACCAATGCCGTCGCGGACTTCTCGCATAAGCGCCTTGAGGGACTCGAAGGACTCGGAGGTCGGTGCTGCGGGCTCAAATTGTAGTTGGATGCCGTCGAATTCGCGGTTCGCGCCTGCGGTGTAGGAGTTTTCAACCGAGGAAACGGCGATTTTGCGGCATTGGTTGACGACCGCCGCGCGGATGGTGGAGTCGGTGACATCGATGTAGGTGCTTGGGTCGGTTGGGTCGGTGTGCCCGGTTAGCCAGGCGAGGACTTTGAACTTCTTGCCACCGTTCGCGGCTTCCCAGGCTGCGACGGCGCTGAGAAAGTCGATCACATGTCGGCAGGATATGATGCCATCGGGGAGGACGCCGCCGCGGCTGAGGGCGCCAATGTTGACAAACCAAAAGTCGACGAGATTGTCGCGCAGGAAGTTTGCGACGCGGGGCACGTTCTCAATGCTGGATGGCGAGGATACGAAGGCATTGTCGAGCCAGACGCCGTTCGAAGAGCGATTCTCAGGAGCCATGTTACCGGGTTGCTTTTTGCTACTCGTATCAGGCGGGGTGTCTGCGTTCGGTTTCCAGAGGAGGGCTAGGATGGTTGTGAGAAGACCGAGCTCAACGGATAGTCTATATATGCTAGTGGACTCAGAGAAGAAGTAGTGAGTAAGCCTGGCGGCCAAAATACCGGACACAGCGATAACTTTCAGCGGCGGCATCTACAATGATTTATATCGAGAAAGTCCTCTGAGACCCCTCATGGCAGCCGTTCACCCCGCTCTTATACTTCGTCATGCATCGAGCAGAACTCCACCCGATTGCGAACTCGATCACTATAGCTCCACAAGACCCCTGCATTTATATATAGACGAACGCTAGGCAGCTGTACGTCACCATACCGCTCACGTATATAGCATCGACGGCCTCGGATATACCGGAAACGACGCGACCTGAATCCACAGATCGTTACCCGATATGGCCACTGATGCGCTATATCTCAGCTCGCACCAGCTTGATTGATTGCTAATGTTGAAAAATCGCAGTAGCGACAGGGCTCTTCAGCTCCGTTTTGACACGGATGTAAGCATGGGCTAGCGACGTTTGCACCTAGAGTGTGTGAAACGATTACAAAGTCAAGAAAACGTAAGGTTGAAGATTTGCTCTGGAGTGAAGCAATTAAGCTTCTTCTACTAAGAAGTAGGTGGAATTTGAGCTTTGATCAACTATGTCCGTAGCTATGGTAGCCGTTGTTGATTATTTGGTGTCAAAAGTGCGACATCGGGAAAAAAAGGTTGCGTGTTGTAGATGTTGCATTTTGAGTAACGCTAACCACATATGGCCAAGAGTACCTGCCGGGAACTTGCCGGCGAGGTTGTGTGACATCCACCCCCGGCGACGTACACACGGGAGGTCCTCTATGTACGTGTGTGTACGTGTATATGCTAGATACAGTGTCAATTACATTGTGTAACACTAAACATCAGGTGGGTGAGATAGGCATGTTAAGCTACCACTTTAGACGCATTCTGGACCCATGCTCTCCTGTACAGTTGTCCTAACGAATCGGTGTACGGTGAAGTTACCAGCTGTTGCTATCATGATATAAAATCTACCTGCAGACTTGGTATTGTCAACCGGGCTGCATGTTAGATCCGGTTTACGAGACTGGTTGCACTCGGAAAACAGATATAGAGAGATCTGTATCTAGGGCATCCCTAGCCCTCAGATCTGATAATCTTGAACTGATTTTCGATATACTGCATTAAGCTGCAGTCATTTTATCAGTATATTGGGGGATTGTTACATAGTTATGAAAACGATTGATGGCTTGTGGGGCGTGCAGCGCAGACGTGAGTTTGAGTCGTTCGCCTGGTGTAGTTAGGATGATATTGGATCTTGACGCCTCCGGCCTAGTGTTGCAGAGCAGTGCTAGAAGATCTAGAACGAGACATTTGTATTCGCAATATCTGATAGTATACCGCGAAAGCCCCGACCAGCTTTGAACTCATATCGAAGTATGATTCTATGATATGAATAAATTTACTCCAAATTTAGCATCGGAGATCACTGTTAATGGAGTCCAGTCGAGCATTGTGAGCAGGTACCTAGGTGGCATAAGAATGAAGCAGGAAGTTCAAGTCTGACCAACTCGACGTTTATTCAAGAAGAATCACGAAAGGGGCTCCCACATTCAAATATTCTTTAGATACATTTCTTTCAAAAAAACAGAAGAGTTTAAGAAGATCAAAACGATGATTACTGGTTGTCACTTCCAGCATCTGATTGCTCCGGCTCACTCGCCTGCTCCGGCTCACTTTCCTGCTCTGGCTCACTTTCCTGCTCTGGCTCGCTCTCCTGTTCCTGTTCGCTCTCCTGTTCGCTCTCTTGCTCGCTCTCTTGCTCGCTCTCTTGCTCACTCTCTTGTTCACTCTCTTGTTCACTCTCCTGCTCGTCATCATCATCCTCGTTCTCATCATCGTTGTCATCATCGTCCTCGTCTTCGTTGTCTTCATCATCCTCGTCCTCGTTATCTTCATCATCCTCGTTATCCTCATCGTCCTCGTTATCCTCATCATCTTCATTGTCTTCATCATCCTCATTGTCCTCGTCTTCATTGTCCTCATCGTTATCCTCATCTTCATTATCTTCATCATCGTCGCTGCTGTCACTACCCTCAGTATCTTCGCCACCCTCACTATTATCACTGTCGTCTCCTTCTGCCGCTTCATCTTCTGCTCCCTCGTCTTCGTCATTGTCGTCTTCGTCATCGTCGTCGTCATTGTCATCGTCTTCTGCAGAATCTTCACCTGATGCTGCCTGTGCAGACATCTCCCCTTCAGACCCTTCCGAAGCTTCGTCTTCGGGCTCGTCTTCTCCAGATGAAGAACCACCAGAAGAATCGTCGGATGAATCTTCAGAAGAATCAGATCCAGAGGAAGAACCGGAGGACTCCTCCATCGCAGATGCTTCCTCTGCGGACTCAGCCTCTGCCCCCTTACCCTCGCCCTTCTCTTTCTTCTCTTCCTTCTCTTTCCCTTCCTTTTCTGCCTTTTTCTCCTTTCCCTCCTTCTCCCCCTTCTCTTTCTTTTCTCCCTTCTCCTTCTTTTTATCCTTACCTGTCTTTTCCTTACCCTTTTTGTCTTTTTTATCCTTCTTTTCCTTGGCCCCCTTCTTTTCTTTACCCTCCTTCTTTGCCTTGGCTTCTTTCTTCTCTTTGCCTTCCTTCTTCTCTTTGACTCCCTTCTCTTTGGCTCCCTTCTCTTTGGCTCCCTTCTCCTTTGCTTTACTTCCCCCTTTCTCCTTTTCCTTTCCCTTTCCTTTCAGGTCATGCTCTTTTTTGTCTATACCTTTGATCGCAGCGTCAATTTTCTTAGCTAACTTTTCCTTCATTTTGCTAGCAGCTCCTGGTTTTGGTGCTTTCTCCTTCCCGCCAGATCGACTCAGTTCTTTCGCGGCTGGCTTGGAGGCCGAACCCTTGGGAGCTTGGCCACCCCTAGCCCCGGCCTCTGGCTTACCAGCTTTCCCGGCAGGCGTGGGGGCAGACATACCCCTTGTGCCTGAGCTTGGTGCATTGCCGCCAGGTTTGCCTTGTGCGGCCGCGGGCTTGTCACCAGCCTTAGCCTTCTGCGCAGCTTTGGATAGGGCACCAGCAACTGCAGCGGAAGGTGCTTTAGGCGGTGCAGCTGTTTTGCCTGGAGCGCCAGCTTTAGCAGCTTGTCCTCCGCTAGCTTTGGGAGCCGAGGCTTGCTTGGACGGGCCGCTTGACCCTGGGGCTCCAGCAGCTGGCGACTTTGCCGTCGACGTCTTCGCCTTTGCGGATGCTGCGATACCTGCACTGAAGGCTTCGACTGCCCTTGAGGTAGCCAGCCCTTTAGCGCCGGTTGCCCCTTTCGCCGACGTGCCTTTGCTCGTTTTGCCTTTGGAAGGCTCCTCTAACTTAGCTTCTATGAACTGTGATGACGCAATTGGTATTGGACCCGTCGCCGACCCGCCTAAAGCTGTCACTAGGCCGCGTGAGCTAGCACTGGCTTCTCCGGGACCAGCCAAGACGAGATCCTGGGAAGCTAGCTGTTGTTCGTTCAGGAAGATGCCCAGGGGTGACGGAGACGGTGGGGCGCGACTCTCGGCTAGGCGCATATAATCAGAAAAGGCAGGCAATTCCGCCGGGCTGTCAAACGGGATCGGGTCGTAGCGATTCCAATTGATGGCCCATGGTGGAGGCCCTGAAGCTGCCGGTGCCGCGGCCTTCGGGCTCTTGGATCCCCCCGGCGACACCGCAGACTTCGGGCTCTTAGGTTCTGCCGCTGTCGCTGCCACCACAGCCTTTAAGCTCTTAGGCTCCGCAGCTACAGCTTTCGGTGAAGCTGGTGTCTTTGGCGAAGTTGGTGTTTTCGCAGATTTGCTCGAAGATTTCTTTGACGAGGTCGAGGCCTCTGCTTTCAAGTCCGCCTTCAGAACAGCGATTATCTATTTTTCAGTAAACAAGTTTATGATTAGCGACGGAGATGTCCAGCGTCAAAAGAAGCGATATAATCCGAATAATCACTGCATCATGCAGGCCAGAGAGTCTCATTTTAATAGCGGAATAAAATGTAACATCAACTCATGAGCTCACCTCTTGAGGCTGTGGGACTTCCGCGGGTAGTTCAACTGGACTAATAGGTTGATCCTTCGAGCTGGACGATTTGGTCTTCTTGGGCGGTTTCACGTCCAATGACTTCACCTTGGGCGATTTGGGCGACTTTGGCGTCTTCGGAGACTTGACTTTGGGTTGTGGCACCTTGCTGATGTCGAAGGCGACACCAGTTTTTGCCGATATTGCCGCATCGAGTTCTGCTCTCTTTTCAGCCAGGGGACTCCAACCTTTGTTCAGGTGGAGCTGGTCAATGTAGAACGGTTTTTGCTGCTCTAAAAGCCATTGCCAGGCCTCCTTCGCGCCTAGGGTAGGAGGAATGGGAATCTTGACTGGCTCCACTGAGATGTGTTTGGCGATTTCGGGAGCAATCTTCCTTGTAAACGGCGATTCCGGGTTTGCAGGACGAGGGGCAAACAGCTCGGTTCCAGCTTGGAATGCCAGCGGATAGGACTCAGTCGACCCCGTGCTGTCGACATCTAGCCATCGTGAGGCCGGGGCTGGAGGGATGGTCGCAGTTGCCGTCTCGAGCGCATTCGTCAAGCGGATTGTCGTGAGCAATGACCAAACATTATACCCATCTGGCACGACAGCTTCGCAGCATTTGATGCACAGCTTGCTCGTGTCCACGTAAGTTATATTTGAGCTCGAACGATGGAAAAATCCAAGGCGACTTGGGTATGGGGAATTGCTATCATCGGGCCTATATTTGGGGAAATGGGGACAAGTATGCCCGCGGCCGACGAGCTTTGAGGCGAGGTATTCGGCTGAGCCAGGCGTGGGTCCCGAGGGCAGTGGACCGGTACTGGTGGGAGCCCCGCTAATGGTCCCGCTTCCGTTCGCGGTCCCGGTATTAGCACTGGTACTTGCCGACATGATCTCGTGCTGAAATCCGATTAATCTGAGACATTCGAGGGATCGTTGCAATCACAAAATTCGACGCAGAACGTACATTCGCAGATAGATGGAGTCAAGCCTACAATTAGATGGATGATACGGACGATTATATAAATTTTTGTCCTCAAAACTGGTTTATGATACCTGCCGCGCGACGGAATTGACATTTTACACAGCCTCCTATGTCGTGCCCCGCAGTGGTGGATAGCACGAGATGCAAGGGCGTTAAGGGTGGAATAGAATTACCTAGTGCACGGAGTACCCAGTCCGATATATGCATCCATACATCCTGCATGGAAGTGTTAAACAGCGCACAAACAGACTAAGCTTTCGCCAAAAGCCCAATAGCCAGCCTGTACCACCGTCAGAATTTAAGCATAATTAGAATTTTCACTACCCTAGGCTCTGGGTCCACTGTCTATCATACCATCGATTCTCTCTGAAATACGATTAGCCGACTGAAAGCGACATGCCAATGGCCAGCTCAGTATGTGCATCCACACGAGTCGAGTCATCATAATTGCGATCTGGACTTGACTCCATTTGCTACCAAAGAACCACCAATTGATAACCGAAATTCGAACAGAGATTAATGTTTCGTAACTATCTCTTGTGGGATACTTCAGCCGCTGGATAATGGAGCTCGTATGCAATGACGGATTGGCCACTTTTTGGCAGTTGAGGCCATATCGTCGGTTGGTGTGCAGCGGTGTGTCTGAAGTCAGGATATATGAGCACAGGCAGCAACTGGCAGCCTGAGAGGGGTAAATGAGCGGAGAATCAGTCCTTAAAACGGCCTTGGTCACAAGCTGCAGGACTGGATCCTTATCGCCGTTGCAATCGGCACGCCAGATAATATACGGGGTATCCTGGCAGGGGTCTCCACAGCGTCCTTTTTCCAGAGCTGCAGAGCGAATCGTTTAGCGAAACGTGTGCGATGCGGCTGCCGCACGATTATGCGGGAAAGAATAGACGAGGCTGCTTATGCACGCCTTGCATATATCACACTGCTTGATGCATGCCACTAGCGCTAGGGTCCACCGAAATGAGACCGGCACCGCCGCCGCCAAGTTTGAGCCCGGGGGTGAAGGGAGGGGGGGGTATGGAGAAAAGAAGAGGGGGTGATCGGAAATGCATCTTGACAACAGCCTCAAAAAACAAAAAAGACAGCCAACCAGCTTGGGATGATATTTCTATTTACTTTTCGAATTCATCACTAAATTTGATGGAGACCTTTACTTGTATTCCATCGAACAACCCAATTTTTTAAGAAATTACAACACGGAACAGCAAACTATTGAAAGTTCTATTCTGCATTTGATATTATTTGGGATCCTATAGTGCTTTATTCTCATCGACCCACAGCTACCTGGTATCCTGCAAAGCTTAAAATTTCAACGTTTGAAGCCATTCTGCGCAGCAAAAAATCGAGATGTCGAGCTTCAGAGGGTCGGTGGACAGTAGCTCCAAGGACGTTGCGGTCGGCGCGGTCGAAGTAATGTCGCCGCCGATGTCACCCTCGAGTCCTAAGATGCCCAGTTTCAAGTCAAGCTATATCACAGATGCGGATCGTCAACGCGCCATGGATTTGATGGTTGCGCAGCGAGTGTCAGACAAGAAAGAAAAGAAGACCAAGAAGTCTGAGCCCTTTACCTACAAGGAAGCCAACCCCGTCCTTGCGTCGATAATTGCAGACGGGTCCACTCCAGCCAGCCCAGGCCTTGTGCAAGTACTGCTCGAGCATGGCGGCAACGTCAGCATTGCTCGCCCGAAGAGCAAAAGTTTCATCAAGATGGTGACGCGAAAAGACCAAAAGGAGCGTCGAAGCGACCTCCTCTCCCAAGCTACCCAGAACTGCGGCGCTGAGGTTGTTTGGATTCTGACGCAAAGCGCGGATGATATCGCAAAGAACGAGGCCTTGCCCTTCGCCGTTCGACAGAACGACCCAACTAAGTGTCAAGTCTTGGTTGCTGCTGGAGCAGACTCGAGCCCACTTCATACCGAGTTTCTAGCAGCGGTGGATAATCAGTGGGACGAGACGGTCGAAGTGCTTCTATCCTCGAAAAGAGATCTAGGACCCTGCCAGGATTGTCGCGATCAGGGCCTCGTGAAGGCTACGAATAAAGGTTCCATGACGATCTCGCAAATGCTTCTCGACAAACGGGCGAATGCGGACTTTCAAAGCGGCGCTGCTCTGCAGAAGGCTATGGAAGACGGCAGAGAGGACCTCGTCAAGGCAATTACCTCCTGCGCTAGTCAACCATCTCCAAGCTCCCTGGACATCGCCGTCGATATCGCGTATACAAAGCTAGTCAAGGATGCAGAAATGCAATTTCGGATGATCGAGAACTGTCTCAAGGCTGGCGCCAAAGGCAGCAAGACGAACGAAACCTTGTTGCAGGCGAGTAGGAAGGGACAGGGCCAGTTGATCGATATCTTGCTTACCCATGGCGCCTCAGTGGATCACAAAACAGGTGCAGCGCTTCAGTTTGCGATCACCAGCGAGCAGCCTGAACTTCTCATGACCTTGCTGCGAGGGAAACCATGCAACGCCACCATGGCAGCTGTGCTACCAGACACTATGACTTTGAGTAATATCAAAATAACTCATATTCTCGTTGATATTCTTCTGGCGGCTGGCCTTCGCGGTGATTCAGTTGCCGAAACTCTTATCAAGGCCATCGAAACCGGAATTCCAGGAGGCACCGATGCCGAACACGTCGAGCTGATCCAACTTCTCTTGGAGAAAGGAGAGGCCAATGTCAATCATGAAGGTGGCAAGTCCATCGTGCTAGCAGCATCGCAGGGACGAGCGAACGTTTTGGCTCTCCTTCTTCGGCACAGCCCGTCCGTCGACTCTCTCAATGCTGCCTTCCCTTGCGCTGTAGCTCTTATGGACCCGGCTCAGAGGCTTGAGATTGCTACCATGGTTCTGGACGCAGGAGCTAAGGGCAAAGTGGTTGACGAGGCGCTTGTGGCGTCAGCCAATACCGGAAAAGATGGCGCTAGCTTGACATCGGCCATCCTCAAACAAAGCTCGGTTGACTATGATGGAGGCAAGCCGTTGACAAACGCCGTCAATACACGCTGCCTCGAGCAGATGACGGCTCTTATGGTCGGAAATCCGTCTCCGAGCACCATCACTGCCGCATGGACCGAAGCGGAAGCTATCGAAGACGATGAATTCAAAACCAAGGCCTTCGAAGTTCTGCTGACCGTCCCTGTGGACCCTTTGCTCCAAGATCAGTCTCTCGTCGTTGCCGCTGCACGAGGCCAGCGAGGCCTTTCTGTCTGTGCTCTTCTGTTGAAGAACCAAGCCTCGCCAGAACGTCTCGAAGCCGCTGCTCTCATCGCTGCTGCAAAGGGCTTACATCTCGATACACTGAGTCTCTTGGCCGGATCCGTGACTTCACCCGCTTCATTCGTCGCCACCTTTGATGCTTTCTCTGAAGGAGAACACTGGCTTCAACCTCGTGGCCTCGAAATCGCCCACTTTATCTTGGAGCATGGTGCCTCAGGCCCCGAGGTCGACGCAGCGTTCTGTAAAGCCGCAAGGTTGTACGAGCCAGACGCCATGGAGCTTCTAGCCACTTCGATCAACCCAGAAATCGTCAACGTTGCCCTTGTCCTCGTCACCCAGTCCAATGACGACTGGCTGTCGCCCGATAATCGCAACCTTTGGCTTATCCATACCCTGCTGGAATGGGGTGCCGAACGCGAGTGTGTCAATGTTGCATTCCTTAAGGCAGTCGATGCCCACGCTCGTGGCGTCACCTCGGATGAACTTATTGATACATTCCTGACCATCGGAAATAAAGCTGACGTTAACTTCCAAAACGGAGAAGCACTCCAGATTGCAATCAGATATGGCAAAGCTCCGTTGTTGACCAAGTTGGCCGCGCATGGTGCCACCCAGGAGGTCATTGGGATAGCTTTCGCCGAGGCCATCATTGCCGTCCTTGACGAGACTGTCGTTCTGTCCCTCATTGATGTCCTTGCCAATAACAAGACGGCTAAGCCAGACTACAAAACGCCTCCTGCGGGCTACCAGCCGCCACTTTTCGCTTGTTTGGCCGCACATCCGAAGTCAGCCAAGCTCGTCGAACGACTTATTAAGCTTGGATGCAACACCGAAGCGGAGGTTGAAGCTTTCCTCTACGATGATGAGGAGATCGAGTCGGAGCCAGCTAGTGTCCTTACATGGGCTTTGAGCCAGGACTCACCCATCGACTCTGCGGCAATAATTGCACTCATCGATGGTAAAGGTGAGACCGCTTACATGAACCGTCCGATATCTTGCTTAGATACTAACCTAGATCGAGTAGCGGAGGTCAACTTTACGGCGAAAATCTCCAGGGTTACACCTCTGATTCTTGCCGCCAAGAAGTCCCGTGTAGACGTCGTTAGCAAGCTTCTCCAATCAAAGGCGAAAGTTACTGCTCGAGACCGATTCGACAGATCTGCCCTGTTTTACGCGTCTCGCAACGGTGACCTCGAGTCTGTTAACCTGTTCCTCAAGGCAAAGGCCCCAACCAACGATGGCAGTCTCCATGAAGCAGCCAAGAATCTTCACGCCGAGGTCTGCGCTGCGCTCATCAAGGGCAAGCATAGTCCAAATTTCCCGAGCAGCAAGGAACAGCACCAGGGCCGAACCGCACTCCAGGAGATGTGCCTGATGTGCGATGCATCAAACGACATTACCTTGGTAGAGGAAACCATCAAGGCTTTGACTAAAGGCAAGCCAAATGTCTTGGAGAAGTCGCGTGAGAAGAATGCACTCTTCCTTGCCCTCGATAACGCGCACCCAGTTCCCATCACCAAAGCCCTCCTCGATAGCATCATGTGGGAATACATCAACGACAAGGCCAATACATACGTTGAGGCAGATCCTGAAACTGGCACTAAATATTTCTTCTCTCCCACCACATACATCTCTAGAGGATTCTCTCAGGGTCCGGAGAGCGAAAATGTCAAGCTCTTGGAACTGCTGCATGACAAGCGCTGCGGGGACAGGTATTACGCTGAGGAAGGAGCAGAACAGCCCGAAAATGCAGTAGGCATTCCGCCCGAGATCCTCGAGGCCGAGAAGAAGAGGAAGGATCACGAGGAGAAGCTTCGCAAGAAGGAAATGGAGCACCAGCTCAAGCTCTTGCACGCCAAACAAGAAGCAGAGCTCAAAGAGGAAATTGAACGATCCAAGCATGAAGAAAAGATGTTCCGCGACGACGAGCTAACCCAGCAGAAGCTTGACCAGAAGCAAATGCTCCACCACCAGCAACTTATCCAAGATGCGGAGAAGGCTGCTCAGAAACAGAACATCATGGCCAGCACCAACGATCTCAAGATTGCAATGCAGCAGCAAGCCGACGCCGCGAAACAACGTTCTCTACAAGCCCGCGCCGACTTCGAGGCCAAGCAGAAAGAGCGCATGGCACAGCTCAAGGCTTCTGCCATGCAACAAGAACAGGAATTGAAGCTAGACTTCACTCGCAAAGCCGACGCTCAGAAGCTCGCTCTGCAGGAACGGCAGAACCGGCTCGTCGCGGCCGCCAGCGAGCGGAAACTCCTGACAGCCCAGCGAACAGCACAACTGCGTGCCGCCGAGGCAGAGCACAAACTGGTTGTCAAGCAGAAGCAAGATCAGCTAGCATTGCAAATGATGAAGGGCACGGCGAAGCAAAAGCACGATCTGCACACCATGAAGATGCAGGAAGTGTACGCCCAAAACGAGACTATGAAGCTCAAGATGCTGGACAAATATTTCCAGGGCCAGCCAAAGAATCTGAAGAGAATAACAGCCTGAGCGACCTGGCAAATATTTTTATTTTACTTAGAATGACCAACTCATGTAGTGTAGCCCTGTATTTTTGCATAGCATTTGTTTTATCCCACAGCTCAGTTAGTTGTTCTTTTTCTCTTTTTGGAAGATAATAGTCTACGAAGTAATATCATGAGTTATATGACGGACACACGTAATTAGCCTCAACACATATTACAGAGATTGAGAGCGTTGCTGCACGCACCCATTAATTGATCTCGACCACGGTCTGGAGTTTCACGCAGCCCCAATATGCACGATGAAAGCTTTGTTACTAGAATTCCAGTTATAGGGAAGCATAAAATCGGCCTTAGCTTAAAATTAAGATGACACTGCAAGTACGTACGTGTATACTATGGAACCACTGCACGCTCCAGCGCTCTCGAGATCTAGGTCCTGAGATATAACAATACCGTAATTATTTGCGTTGTTTTCATGTATCTTACCCATGTTCCGTGGGTTAACGGTTGTCGCTTGTCACCCATTTCTACTAATTTTACCAATCAAATTTAAGGGGCGGATATAGTCAAGAGAGGCATCAGATTCGTATTCTAACAGACATTACCTAGGTACACTTTGGGACTATCGAATTTGATTAACTGCGACACTAACTACTTGACAGATTCCAACCTCTTCTTCACGTAAACAGTGTCCGGATGCTTTTCTCCAAAGGCAATCTTCCTACCCTCCAAAACGATCTTGTATTCCTCTCGAGCTTGAGGCAACTTGCCTACCTCCTGGAGTAACTCGCCCAACATCAGCCTCGTCATCAGTATATCCGGATGGGCCGGGCCTATAGTCTTCTGTTGACTGTTCAGCACCAAGTTGTACAGTGCCTCCGACTCCTTATGGCGGCCACGAAGCCGAAAGTTGAGTGCCAGACTACAGGCAGTGCGCAGTGTAGCCTCGTCGTCGGGGCCAAGGAACCGCTCTTGAGCCCGCAGGACGTGCACTAAGTCTTGCTCGACGATATCAAACTTGCCCTGTGCCTGCGCCGCCAGCGCAGCGTTTTGCCGCGTCATCAGCGTCTCCGGATGGTCCGGACCAAGCTTGGCCTGCTGACCCGCAAGTGCTACGCGAAGCGCTTCTTCAGCTTGAGCCATCTTGCCCTGCGCCACATACACGACAGCCATGCTGCTGAGAATGCGGAGCAGTTCGGGACTGCCAGGGGCAAGTAGTTTCTCTGCACCCTCGAATGCGGTCCTGTAAAGCTCGGCCGCTTCGTCGTATTGTCCTTGGACGTCATAAGCGAGGGCTAAATTGTATGTTTGCCGGATGGTGTCTAAGCTGCGAGGCCCGTATGTAGCCATGCACCAGTCGAGGACACGCTTGCGGATAGCGATAGATTCGCCCTTGGGGTCTCGTTTGTGCAGGACCGATGCGAGGCCTTCTGCTTTCCGTAAGGTCTCTTCGTGATCTTTACCAAGTGATTTCTCACACTCGTCCAGCTCCGCTCTGATCTTTTCTCCCGCTTCTTTGTGCTGTTCCGGGCTCATGGACTGCGGTGTCATGCGCATGACGCTTTGTACCTTTCCCACTACTGAATCCCATGCCGATGTTTTTTCGTCTGACGGTCCGGGGGAGGATACCGCGACCTCAGGGGCCGATTCAGCTCGGCGCTGCTCTTCTTTGACTTTTTCTAACGCCTTGTTTACCTCATCGATCAGAGCCTTGTCCTTGTTCGGTTGCTCTTCTCTGAGTTTCAGACAATCGTTGAGATACTTGACGGCTGCCTGAAGTTTGCCTAGGTGACCGTTGTAGCCTCCCAGCTTGAACAGGAGAGCTGCACGATCGTTTTTGCCAGCGGTGGTCTTGGGTTGCAGCTTGAGAACTGCGGAGACGATGGGGTACAAGATTTCGCATGTCTCAAACTCCTCGCTCTCAGCTGCTGGAAAAGCAGCCGTGACTAACGCCAGCGCTCTTTCCCCAGCCCAAACCGGGTCGTCTGATTGTGCCACCTGACGCTGTGCGCAGGCTTGAATCATCGGCGTCACACTGACTTCCGTTCGGTCTTCAGACTGCTGGACCAGCTCAAGGTTCACGAGCAAGGAGACGTGCTCGTTAAACCGAGCTCCCGCGTCCATACCCTTCGCCAGGAAGAAAGTCCGCACGGTCTGAAGATTCAACGCCCCAAGGACTAGGATGAGGCGTCCAGCCTCGGCGTCCTTCTCTTTCACGAACTTATATGAGATCTTCCAGGCTTTTTCTACTGCCTGCTCCAATTCCGCCTTTTCACTCTCGATACTAAGCTTCGGAGTGCCTCCACCTAGAAGGTCCAGATACTTACGAATGATGAATTCAGGTCCTTGGGCCCGGATATACGAAGCGGCCATGGAGACGGCCAGTGGCGACCGGCTCAGCGCCTTCGTCAGCTCGAGAGCGATCTGATTTTTTGCCGTATCCTTGGGAATGGTTCCATACAAGATCAGAAGCGCGTCTTCGTCAGAGAGCGTTGGAATCTCAATGAGATACTCCGATTTCTGATGCAACAGGCTGCTAGCCAAAGACATGGACCGACTCGTGATCAGTACCCTTCCGCTCATAGATGATGGAACGTAGTCGAGGGCGGAGCTTTTGTTCTCGGAGCCTTTGCCCTTGCCCTGATCAGGTGGACCGGCTGTGTAAAGTGCCTCCTCGTCATCAACGCCATCTAGGATCATCAGCCAGTTTCCATTGGCGTCCTGGCCTAGATGGCGTTGAACCGACTTGAGGACGTTGCCTCCCTTGTTGCTGATACGAAGATCCTCGAGGATCACTTTGTATGAGCGCTCGAATTGTTCGGCAGATCTCGCATTCACCCATAGCACCTTCGCGCCAGGGAAGTCTTTGCTGTATTTGTGTGCATACTCAACGGCGATGTGAGTTTTGCTATTTGTATGACGCGTCTGTTAGAAAAGTTATTGGATGGCTAGCGAGAAAACTACAGCAGGGACTGCTGCGGTACGCACCCATTCCCGGACATGCCGCACAAGGCTACTTTCACATTTTTCCCAAATTTCTCCTCTATTCGCTGCAGAATATTATTCCGGGGAGCGAAGATTGGATCCCTGGGGAAAGGAAGCTTGAGGAATGCTCCTCCGCCGGGTTGCCTTGCGGTAAGTATCTTGGATGGTCCGGAAGGCGCGGTTGTTTTCTGACCTAGTGGGAGAGTCAGTGACAGTTCATGCTAGATCTGCAGAGACGAGAGTTCAGAACGATGGTGCAAGGGTAGCAAAATTCATCTTGGCATTGCGTATTTCTTCAGCTGTGCGACTCTTGCCCGAGTGTGTACGCGTCGCGTCATGCATGTTCTGCACAATGCAACAACAAAAAAAACAGGTCGATTAAAATACTACACTTCCTGAAACATATTTTGGATAATTCCACTCCATCATGATTAACTCGAGTGGGAACACACGATTAAAACAGTTCTTCTAAAAATTCATTTTGACGGCCACATAGACTTTTTAGAAAAAGTTTTAATCGGTAGTATTTCCACGAAATTGATGCAGTGTAAAAACCTCAATATATTGAAGCAGGATGGTACTGGTATTTTAATCGAAGTGCTTTTGTGTAGTGCAATTGCCCATCAAACGCAGTCTAGGAGAGCGTAGCTTGCATGTAGAAACAATACAAGGTCAAACCCTTTCTGTCTATGCTTCTTTATCACCAACGGGGATTGACATTCAAAAAGCGGGTGATATTCCAGCAGGTGACAAGGGTTTCGAAAAGCCTCATGCGATCTTACCCGGACTCCTGCTTTCCAATAATTCCTTCGACTTCTCCGCCATAGTCACAATCTCATTGCGGACACGGATGTAGTTTCTGTCCTTTGCACTTTTATATTTGTTCAAGGTGAAGTGATCCAGAGGGAGACCGGCGAAAGGATGCCCATGTAGAACTCCAGACGCCTCGTCGACGACAAATTCCTATTTCTCATGCATGAGCACCTCTGCGAGAGATCAGTCGAGATTTTTCTGGCATACGCACCTTAATAGAGTTATCTTTCACAATTTTCCCGACGATCGTAGACTTTTGCTCAAAGAAACAGTACAAGTTGACCGGGGGCGGCCTTAGGTTGACAAGCCTTGTAAACTCTCTGACGATGTCTACAAGCGTTTCGTTGCTTTTCTCAAGAATCTGGAGGATATCGTGTTCGGTTGGCAGCTCATGGGCAGCGATTGCCTGGTAAATTTGTCCTTGAGAGCTCAACGCTGCGCCGGCTCCTTGGTGAGGCGTACCGATGAATACTATTCCGGTGGTAGCGTTCCATATGCCAGGGTAGTCGACGTCGTTCGCCTTGGCCAAGTTGTAGGCCTGGCAATTCTCATGTAAGTATAATATTCCTGCGTTGGTAATTGGTCACAGGTATCTGGGAGCGCTTGCTCACTTTCTGCAGGACGAGGCCGCCAAAACAATGGCCGATGAAGATAATCGGACGATCTTCGCAGCCCTATATTTCTTAGCAATTCTTCCATGATTAAAGCTCTGGGTCCGAGACCATATGCTTACCCGTCTTTCGTATTTGAGATCCGTTAACAGCTCATTCGCGAGGTTTGCAAGCCGCTGCTTGACCGCGCCAGCACCGTACCACATGGAGTCGTATCCAAATCTCATTATACGGGATTTTGGGAGCGCTGCTTGAAGCATGTCCTTATCTTTCAACCAGTTCACCTCCTTCTTGGTCCCATCAGGTAGCTCGGATGGAAATGTCCAAGTCCAATCTGGATCCGCCGCAAGACCATGGACGGCGATAATACTAGACAATGCAATGTCAGATATGCAGATATTAACTCACTTGCTAAATCAACTTTCATCAAACCTACTCGATGGTGATCTCATCTTGATCCTCATACTCGTATAGAGTTTTGAAGCCGAGCTCCTCAGAGTCGATCGTGCGCTGTGGCAATTTCGGCCGCGAGGCCTCCTCTGCAGTTGATGGTCCCGCCATTGAGGAGACAGTGTATTGCTGGGTAAATTAACTTCTGAGGCAAAAGCGCGACGGGATTCCACTAGAGTCTGAATACGAGCTTGCTCAAGCAGAGCCCAAGAATCCATGGCATATCAAGCAATAAATACAATCACGATGCTCACAATATGCATATGCTCATTCTGTTCGAGCAACTTCACAGCCTCAATGCAGCGGGGTCGAGATCCACCAAGAACCTAAACCCACTCGACCGGGGGCCCAGTCAGCGGCATGCTGCACGAGCAGGGGTGCTGCCAGGGCATTTTCGTCTGTGCGCAGCACGTTCGGTTAAAGTTTCTGTTTTGCCAACCAGTCATACCACATTACATGGGATACCTGCCAAGTATCTGGCGTGCCTCTCCAGGATCCAGCAGTGATCCACGTTACACCGACGGCGTGCATTCAGCTCGCTTCTGCGAGCTTGCTTGCCGCTTCGTTAAAGCCCCTTCAAATTAGGCTCCAACGGCCAACTCGAGCGCTCTCGTTTCTGAAGACGAGATCAGTTTATCCTTGGTGAGCATCTCATCGATCCCCCAAACCAAAATCCAAATATGACGCAGAAACTAGAATGCCCCTTCTCATACGACGCTCAGCTCAGCAATGGGTTCAACACGAGTGGGCTCAATGGCCTTCCCATCGCCCTCGTCGGGCATCCACTGGTCCGCCTGGACGATGTCAACAAGCTCGCCAATTTTCTCGAGTCCGAGTACGTTTGCGAGGATCTCGAGCGCATGGCGCCTCACCTCTGGATGCTGTCAACGCAGTCAAGCGCGAGCATCAGACCGTTACATCGCCAGAGATTGGTCGGCCGCAAGGTCATAATCACTGAGAGTCCGCGACTTCATCTAGTCTGGTATTATGATCAGATTTACATCAAGCCCCTCCCAGCGTACCTTTTATCGTACAGCTTCTGGCAAACGTACCTCATAAGCGAATCGTCGCCTCTGGGAACCAGAAGACACGCCATACGGAGATCTGCTCTTGGCTATATCCGTACCTTCCTCCATCTTATTAAATACGAGTCGGACTTTGAGATCGCCCAGGAGGCAAGCGCACGTTTGGTGCCCGCTGAGCTGACTTGGGAGAGATTCTGTGCGTTCGTGTACAAATTCAGCGAGATCAACGACGCAGATGTCTGTGGACGATACAACTATGGCGAGCTGAGATTGACTCGGCTCAACTTCTACGGCATGTTCATTCTCCACAGATCCGAATACGAATACCTACCCGCGCAATACGCTACGTATTTCAACCGGTATTTTGGGCCGCTGCTGTTTGCGTTCGCCGCTGCCTCGTTGGAGTTGAGCGCAATGCAGGTGGAAATTGCTGTCGAGCAAACGGGTGGATTCGCCACTGCCATTCTGCCAGCGTTTCGTTGGTTCAGCGTCGCTGTCATTCTGGGCGGTATTCTGGCATTGATCCTGCTGGTGGGATACGCGCTGTATATGATAGCAATCGAATGGGTCTATGCGCTTAAGCAACGGCATCAGAACAAGGCTCGGAGAAAGCAGTTGACGGCTTGAACTTAGAAGTCATCATGTATAACACTAGACTGTATTACTTATATCTGTTTGCATCAGCGAAGTGAGGTTTTTTTCTTGTCTCGTAAACCAGACCCTGCCCTTTGCGTTGCAAAAAATTTTTTTTTCCCGTTTACTTCCTACGAGAATATAATTAATATGAACTAGTTCTGTAAAAATTATTGTGAGATCTTGCGATAGACGAGTCAGAACCGTGATACAAAGTTGGCTACTCCTGCAGGGAGAGGCCGCGCGTTGTTTCCAATTTTCCAAAATGTGGGGTTTACTCATGACAATGCATTGCCTTCATCTTTGAAACTTGCCCATAAGATCACATTTTCCGAACGACTACTTCTATAGAGTATGATATATTTAGGGGTACCAAGTAGCGTTAAGAGGATAGTTGAAGCATCCGATATTTGCAATCATCGGCGCATCTATCCAATGCATATCAATTGCTAACATGCGAAATGTATCAGATACGAATATCCAGTATACACTATGTCCGTGTCCTGCGGCTACTCCACAATCCAATCAGATATGCAGCGCCCCTTCTAGAGTTCTCCAAGAACATATTAAACAATGATATCCCATGCATTACCACATACATGCTCGTATTTACTGGGGCGGACGTCGACATCCGCTAGCTCGGATCCCCCTGAATTGTCTTCCCTCTCTCTTTCTAGCGTGTGAGCGCATCTGCGCATCTGCGCTAGCGCACCATGATTCGGTGTGCATATGTGGACTGACGCCAGAAGAAACATCTTACGGTACGTCCCATAATAGTGTATTCTCCACTCTCCCGCTTGTAGCTTGTCATAGAGCAAGTAAGTATATATATATACCATGTTTGTTATTATATCCAATGCACGTAAGTGCTTACGGGCCCGTATCCCAAATACTTGAACATACATACCCGCAATTCCAGCAACCAGGTTATGGTAACCAGCTAGTGCCAATAATGCTACCATAATATAGTGTCGGTGTACCCCTAAGAGCTCAATTATAAAGATAGTTGTAAGGAAACGAAGCGTGTACACTTACAGCTGCAGATGTCTTCGGATTTTATTAAAATCCGGGGAGACGACTTTGATATAACACCCCAGAGATCTTGATCGTTTTAAAGACGTTAAGTTGCGATTGCTCACGTACGCTATGGCATTGAGACAACCGTGTTACGTTATTACAGCCTTTGAGTTTAAGCATCTCACTTAGCGATCACATACTATCGGTTATCGCGAGTTAGCATGTTTTTGATCCAATGGGCTGATCATGGAATTATAATCGGCGTCTCGAATGTGAGCGTTACATTTGTAGTTGATCTAAAACTAAGACTAAGATATTAAGCAGTATGTAGCAGCCTTCACGAAGGATCTCTGTATGATGTTCGGTCCGATGTTCCAATGACCTTAGTTAAATCATACGCTCGTGTTTGATTTGTGTTTGGATATTTTGGTTGCCTGCACGGATCTATAGAAATTGGCATGTTCACCAGAGAGCTTCGTGGGATCAAAAGCAGAGTCTGACACATATATAGAGAGACTCCCCCAGTCCGTTTACATGTTTACGGTTTCTTGATTTTATGGTGTGAAGAGATTTCAATTTTATATATAACTTCCTCTAAAGTCAATAGACCAATTAACGTCCAACCACTAACTATTTGTTCCAAACGCTGGTTACATACTCATCCATATTATCAATAAATTTGCCTCCAGCAGCTACCCAGCCCTTGATTCCGCCAACCATAATCATACTCTTCATCTCAGTATCACCTTTCCCATCCAGATAGTCCTGGAACCACAGTGCTGACCGTGTGCCCCTTCCCCCACTTGATCCTACAACAGCAAAATGTCGAATTAAATAATGTATATATACTAGGAGCCCCGGTCAGTCTCTATGGCACTTACCGCAGAACCATATGACTCTCTTTATTCCGGCAGCTTTGAAGAGGCTGTACCATGCTGGTATTGTGGTATAGAGGCTTTGCGCGGGGATATTTATTGATCCATGAATAGATCCGCCCTTTATCGGAGATGTCAGCTTGGGATTGCACCGATTTGATACGGCATCGTAAGAGCCCTATAGCTATACCTCGTAATCGTTCCGGCGGACGTCAATTAGGACGAAGTCTTTGGTTTCGGGACCCTCCGTCTTTTGTAACAGCTCTAGAACTTCTTCGCGCGTGACTTTGTTGGGTTCACTAGACTTTGGTTCGGGATAGGCCGAGTACCAGGGCGCTGTGGGGGTTGGCTGTTCCATTGGAAATGATTTTAAAGAATGATGTTTAGAGTCGGATGAGCTTATATTGATATGTGAAGCGAATTGGAAGTTTGGAAGCCTTCTTTTAACTTTGTGGTAGCAACTTTCGTTGCTCTTAAGCTCTTTGCGGACCCCTCAGCTCTGCTACGGGTAGCTTCGGGTAGCCGAAGATGCTGTCTCGGCAGAGCTCCCGAATGGCCCCGCGGGTATTGTTCAAACGAGACCAGCCGAATTAGGAAATATAGCGATATGTCACCACGCGCCACTGTTTGGAGCGTCCCAACACGCATAATGGTTTCTCGATGCCATAAACACTGAGACTGACGTTGACATCTGGCTGTTGGCACACACACTCTCTCTCGTTCTGCATATAATATATTCCTTACTCATATCCAAGCTTTCAACTGCCGTAAAGAAACATCGTTGCGGCCTGCTATTGTCTTTTTTTTTGTTCTCCATTTTCATTGAATCTCGTTTTTGGAACGGCGAGACAGAGAAGGCAACACAGATTGTAGAAGTTAGAGCCCACACACAGATTAGATTGTCTCTGTGCTCTATCAACTATCACGCATATCCCGTACGACTCACTAGATCGATCATGGCCCAGGAAAATAATCCTGCATCTCTTGAACCGAAGGAGTCGCCTGAAAAACCAGACGTTGAAGATCAAAATGCAACAGTGAAAACGAATTCGAGTTCAACCAAAATGTCGGCATTCAAATCGCTCGGCCTCCTCGATCGTTATCTTGCCGTCTGGATATTGCTTGCAATGATCATAGGCGTGCTCCTTGGAAACTTCGTGGAAGAAACAGGTCCTGCTCTTCAGAAAGGCAAATTTGTTGGAGTTTCCGTTCCAATAGGTATTTGACCATCCATCCATCTGCTGCCATTGTGCAAATCGACCGGTGATATCAACCTAACAAGATCTTCTCTTAGCTATCGGACTACTGGTCATGATGTATCCTATCTTATGCAAGGTCCAGTACGAGACGTTACATCATCTTCTTCAGAAACGAGATCTGTGGCTTCAGATCGCATTTAGCGTAGTCGTGAACTGGATTATCGCACCCTTTTTGATGGTAAGTACATTATAATCAAATCAAGCCCCGGAGCCTATGTGAAAATATGCTGATATCATGAATAGCTGGGGCTGGCGTGGGCGTTCTTACCAGATAAAAGCGACCTACGGACCGGATTGATTCTTGTAGGCTTAGGAAGGTGCATAGCCATGGTAAGCAAAATATTATATCGAGGGGTTTATTCCATGGATCCAGCTTTATTGTCGACTAAAGACTGACGCACGAGTCTATAGGTATTAATATGGAATGGTCTGGCAGCTGGAGACCAAAATTATTGCGCGATTCTAGTGGTTGTCAACTCTATTCTGCAAATGGTTCTATTCGCACCACTCGCGGTATTATTCATCAGAGTTATCAGTGGTACTGGAGAGCTTGAGCTCTCCTATTCGACAGTCGCGACGAACGTGGCAGTTTTCCTTGGAATTCCCTTGGGAGCAGCTATCCTCACAAGACTATTGACTCTGAAGTCCGCCGGGCCTAAGCGATATGAAGTTTTCATGAAATGGCTTTCCCCGTTATCACTGCTCGGACTTTTATATACCATCCTGATTCTATTTGCCTCTCAAGGTCGTCAAGTCGTCCACCAGATTGTCTCTGTAGTTCGAGTTGCGGCGCCACTAGTTGTTTACTTTATCGTCATATTTCTTGTCACTTTATATGCGACGCGTCAGCTTGGATTTGGATATAAGCTCAGTGTTACTCAGAGCTTCACCGCTGCTAGCAACAACTTTGAGTTGGCGATAGCGGTCGCGGTTGCAACTTTTGGTCCGGAAAGTGACCAGGCATTGGCATCCACGGTAGGGCCACTGATTGAGGTGCCTGTTTTGCTTGGTTTAGTATATATCGCGCGGGCCATAGGGAAGAGGTGGAACTGGAGGGACTGATTGTTCGATGTTCTCGATCCGACTTAATCCGTAGTAAAATAATACTGTCGATAGACACTAGAAATACAGAATATCAAACTTGATTTCTAACCAAGCTCTCGGGCCGAAACCTCTCATTAATTCCAAGAACCTGGTAGGGTCTGATATGATATATACGACTTTCCCCAGAGGCGAACGCTACCCGGATAATAGATTTATGTGCGGCAGCGGCGTTGTTTGGAGTGTTAGTATCGACTGTAACAACATAATATATCTTTCATCCGGAGACATGTATAGTAGCTACGCGTGCAAATTTAATTGGAAGATCCTGCATACATAGCTATATAGTTCTCCAATGTCAGAGACGGGCAAAATACTTCAGCACAGATAGCGCTTTTGGTCCAAGTTCTACAATCCGGCCAGCCTTGAGTTTCCGCATGGACACTACAGGCATGCACATTGCACACATCATGGACGCTTTCGGTAAGATCTTAAGACCATCGGTAAAGATAATTGTCCAAGCATCGCCCTAAGCGCTAAGCATCCAAAGCCGACGGGAGTATTGGGTCAGGAATGACTCGAGAGAATTCCAAGGTCAAATATCATTACCAGTAGCTTACACACCAGTAGCGCATTTTGCCGCAGTGGCAATATGCGGGTTTATGCGCCAGCGCCGAAGAGGCCTTCCATGCACGCGACCGGGCAGACCAACTGGACGGCCTGACGCATTCCGCACGCCTCTTGCAGCATGAAGTATACGGAGTACGTACAGCCAAGCATGCATATACAGCGGCATAAAACATTACCAAGTTGCCCTGCCCCTTCAGCGCCTGGCTTCGAGGCTACCAACACTCAAAAGCTCTAAAGCAGCTCTTGAATATAAGCTCCCGAAGCGGCTTCGAATCGGTCGGACGTTCTGCGGATCCGGAGCTCAGCTAATTAGAATTCCTACAATACCTGACTCTCCATGCCAATTGTATGATGCTTTTCCGCATGAAATGCGCCCACACTCCTCAAGGTTTCTCCGTATACGTAAACCACATGATGCCCAATGGTAGATCGCAGTGCCTAGGCAAACCGACCGCGTTGCGCCAACCGACGATACGTACCTTGTCGTCTCGCAGCAAACGCCGAGTCCGCACACCCTCACGCTCAAATTGATTGCCCAAGCCCGCTAAGCTTCACCCAACTATAGTACAGACCGTTAGCCTCACTCAGTCCAACTGCCAAAACAATAGAATTGTGGCAGTCGTAATTACCCATCTTAAACAAACCCAGCCAGTCGAACGGTGAGGTTGCGCCAAGCCTTTAAGTGGGTAAGACCACCGTCTGAGGCAAACGTGCCGCGACTTCCACGGGATCTTTTTAATTCGAGGGATGTGGATATTCGTGGCTGACTCAATGGTGCAACGCACGGTGCGAAATATGAAATGGTAATAGAAATGCTAAGTACTTCTTTATCTAATGTTGGCTTGCAGTAAGGGAAGGGTTTCGGGGCTGATACCTTTTTTTCAAGCTTCTACAAAATTTGCAAAAACTGTCTCGTAACGTAAATACAGACGCCATGCATGGAATCTTTCTGTGCTGCAAATATAACAAACCGATAGAGGAGCTCACGGGAGAAGGCTATATGAGATCATACAAAAATTTTACACATGAGGTTGCGAGCAGCATGCCTACCTGTATGTATCTATACCGTGGAGCTCGTGTATCCGTGATGTGCGTGATCGAAGGCACATGCATGCATGCATGCAGCCAGCCACCAACTGAGAATTAATATGTACGCAACTCTCATCATGTTGGATGCAGGTCTTGTCATGTTGGATTTGTAAGCTAGTGCGAGGGAATATTCGGATTCAAAGTAAGGTAATTATACCCAATGACGCCGATATGTATTATACTGTCGTCAGCAGCACAATATTGATAATGTGAAAATCCGCCGGCCGTGCACAACAGCAGATGATTACGTTACAGCGTATGTTTCGTGTGAGCGGTTGTCGATACTTGCTGTCTATGACGGTTATCACCTTACATATATTACTTTAGGCCGCCAACGTGCAGATGAACATGCACGTATATTCACATTGCGAGCTGTAAAGCTAGCGCGATTCCGAAGAGCTGCTAAGCTAGCATGTATTCTCGGGAACGCTGACATGTTGGATGTGATATCGCGATAGCGGTAGTGCTAGTTATCGAGGATGCCGCCCGCACTTTAGATATGATCATATGATATTCGAGTCACACCTGTCGGAGTTCCAACGATCGAACGTTCTCCAACAGTTGGAATCTTCAGTTAATTTCGTTTCGCGGGTAGATACAGCTGTCAAATTTACCGCATGGCGACGTTGAACAGCGGCCGTCAACTACTCTATCTGGATGGCAGGCAACATTTATTAGACACCTTCCGACAAGACCCCAGCTGGAATGCCAACTTCAAAGGCGATTCCCGGAACAGTAACCTTGTTCAGCGCGGCCACTTGCACGTATGTCGGTTGGATGATGATCTGACGATAGACAGGGTGCCCGGTCAATTCTCGGCGGCAGGTACTATCTGTGTTACAATATCGCCAAATGGGGTTGTCCATCCGTCGCACCGTTGTCTACGTGACTAGAATAGCTCGCACGCTGCACGTGCCGTACGTGGACTGGCTACAGGTGCAGTATACATCTACTTTTAAGTATACGAGGGTCTCACAGCTCGTTACCGTATTTATCGAGTCTCTCGGTAGCAGGCAGCCAGGGTGCAAAAATGTGCGCAGCGCTCCGAACGTAAAAAAGAAGGAAAGAAAAACACGTATTCGGCCAATACAGCAGGGTGTCTAAGCGCTGATGCTGCGAAACTGTCCCAAACCTGGGCATTTTTTGCCCGGCCCAAGCTTTGCGACATGCCCTGGATTGCTCGAGTCGAGCTCCACACACGGCGTCGTCATCGGCGTATTGTTGCTATTGTTATGCACGAGGGGAGGAATAGTGGGTCTGTCGCAGTGGATCCATGGCGAACTGATAGGCCGGAGAAAACGCGATACTAAGCGAGGCTGCAGAGAAGGGCGGGAGAGCTTCTATGTTTCAGCGTCGACCGAGATGTCTGCGCGTAGAGTCTACAAAGTTCGAAGCAAGTGCCTGGGTGAATATGCACGAT
Organism: Orbilia brochopaga; assembly: GCA_036872635.1. Taxonomy (NCBI): domain Eukaryota; kingdom Fungi; phylum Ascomycota; class Orbiliomycetes; order Orbiliales; family Orbiliaceae; genus Orbilia; species Orbilia brochopaga. The sequence goes on along the minus strand of JAVHNQ010000010.1, from coordinate 759,888 downwards.
ACAGGAATAAGATGGGATCAGCGTTTTTTTTAAAAAGAACTTGCATACAGCCGGCAGGGCTAACCGTCTGTAAGTAAGGTGTGGCAATGTCACGAGGCATAAGATAGTGCAGCGTCGGCATGCATGCGCGGTGATATCGGTCCTCTAGCTGCCTGATAGCGACTGCAGTGATTGTCGTGTAACGGAAACGTTGAAAGGAATTTGCAAGACACCCGAGCTCCAAGATGACCACTAGCTACCTAAGACTTACTATACTGGAGGGAGTAAAAAATCTTGGCCATTGATCGGGAAGCTACGCGAAGGAGAAAAGAAGCCTCAAGGGGACATTTTCTTAAATTTAGCAACCGAAAACGGCGAGGGCGCAATTCTTGCGTTGACGTTGGTGAGGCAGCGCGGGCGAATGGCAGGCCGCGGAGGCCTGAAACCTCAGCTGTAAGCGCCGCGATCCCGGCCAATGTGCTAGCCACAGCCCCGTCTCAGGCCAGCCAATCAGCGTGCGCATAGCGGCGACGGCTGCAGGTGCTTTGAATTACGGCAGAGGCCGGCTGCAGGTGCACTCTGACATGGAGGGACAGGCTTCAGGTTCAGTCGACTCCGGTTTGAGGCGGCGGGCAAGTTAAGTTAACATCATCTGCAAGGAGAGATTGCGAGAGGGACAGGCCCGGTTTCCATGGATGCGACAGCGATAAAATAAATGGCGTCGATAGGCGAGTACACTACCGTACAATCGTCGATGCTTTTCGAAATTTTCCATCCAGCTGCTGTACTCGGACGACGTCTTAATTTTAGTGCGTTTGCAACTGTACGCATACATTACATGTATACACACTCGATTGCAATGTCAACAGATGACTAGACTAGGCAATCGTCCGTCTTGTGACAGCGCGGTGCAATGCGCAATCATGCGATTGCTAGACGGCATGATTGCTAGACAGACTCATCCATGACTAACTGACGCCAGAAAATAGAACTGCGCACGGCGATTCGCAGGCCGCCGCGATCGTGGGCAGTGTATCATCTGATGGTGGGCGCCGTCAAATTAACCCTCCCTCGAGCTCTGCGCCGCGGCCAGCCAATGCGATGTGTTGCAGCCGCCCTCCTGGCCGGCTTCCAGGGCATGGCCTCAGATCACAATGCCGGCCCCGTCGAGTAACCCCATCCAATCCAAGGCGCCAAATCTGCGCCGCCATTGGACGGACCCGAATTAAAATTCTCACCATCATCCGGCTAGTATCGAGAGAGTCCCGGTGTCGAGTGTGGGTTCACAGGATGTCTGGCTAGCCCGGCTTGCAGCTGAGGAGATTGCGGAGCACCTAGTCTCTATATCAACCACCCTCCCGTAGACCCGCTTCATTTACTTTTACAAAACCTCTTCCTTTTCGTCTTTTTTCCGTCTTTTTATTTCCCCTCTTGTTTCCCCTCTTCCCCGTTTTAAGCTTCTTTCTCGTATTTTTTATTTTATTTTTCCTTCCAGCCTACAGCGTTGCATTGCTTTTGATATCATTTTGCATCCAGTTCTTTTAGCTGTCTGCGTGTGCACTGTTCATTTTGCCGGTTGACCTCACATCATCTAGCGTACTGATATTTTCTGGCCGAAAGCTATATATATCAAGCTGCCTGCAGCTGGATACCACGATTTAAAGAAGAGGCAGATTGCTCCGTGGGAGAGTTTCAGTTGACCTGGATTCTCTTACAACGTCCGCCTTCTCACCGCGAGGTTTCGGCACCGTAGCATCCAGCAGGTCTTGGGTATTCTAATAGTATACCCTATCAATTCCCATCTTGCTGTCCTGTATACCCGGGCATACCCTGGTCATCGCCATATTCGCACGTACTGGTACGATACGTCGCGCAGGATATATTCACCAGCATCACTTGTAGCACCTGCTGTCCTCCCTCGGCTGCGGAATTCACTCACCGATTAGCAGGAATTCCAAGGATATCGCAATCACAGAGGACAGGATCCCGACCCGACCACAACCAAACGACTTTCACCGTACTCGGGTTGCACTGCTGGTAGAATCATCGGTTCACCCTGCCTGGGGCGTCGTGAAACCAGACGCGATTTCCATCGATGCATCGACGTGCATAAACTTCGGTCGACGGCGTGTTATAACGTTTCCTCACGCGAATTCGCCTCGTCCAACTTGCAACATCCAACACGATTCCTCTATCCGCTTCGACCGGTTGTAACAGCGCTACAACTGATATAAAGTAGCTATCGTACGCGCGAGCCAGAACTCAGTCTGATTGTCGTCCAGCAACGATATATCCGGACAGACCGCCTCTCGTTTTGCATTTGATATTATCTTCAACTCCGTCTCTCGCTACATTCATTTGCTGTGTTCGGTACGGCATTCTTTACATACGACATATTCTTTGCAACATTCTTATACGGCTTTGGGGATACTTGTTACTCTGCCAACGTCCTATCGATATATAGTTGTCTATCATCTGCCAACTCTTAATATATAATACACATCAATATGTCCATTGAAGCCAGTCTCGGTCTCCCTCGACCTTCCGCGAAGTTCGAGATGGAGCGTCCAATGTCGTCAAGGTCCGCAGCATCGTCCTCGGAAAGCCTGGCGGAGTCTTCACAGAAGGGCAAGCCCAGATTCTCGAGTACCACCCTAAAGTACTCTCAGAAGCCCCTGCCAACCCCGCCGGACTCTGCAGGCCTGGAAGGATACAAGTTACAGCTAACGCTGATGCCGCCGACGCCGGGTCAAGTCCCAAGCGGATATGCATCGCAAAGCATCAAGACCACCAAGAAGACGCTGCCGTATCTTCTAACCGTAGAAGACATGGAAGATGACACGGAGTGCTTCTCACCCAGTTCGACAAATTACTCCGCTCCTTCAGAGTTCGGCGGCTCAACATACAGCCGCGGACGTGACTTGGAATCCGAAGCTGGAGATGCTCCCCCAGTCCCTCCCCTGAGTTTTGTGTCCAAACATGCACCAACAAAGAGGAAGTCGTCAAGATTAAGCATCCAGACATCAGCCACTGACCTGCTCAAGGAGTCTAGCATTGACGAGACAATTGTTCCCAAACCATTGAACCTCAAGCGGATCAATGAGAGTCGAAAAGCAAGTCTGCTGCTAGGAGACACGGCTCCAATGTCCGCTGTCCTTGCACCTACCACCCCGCTCACGCCTCAGACGCCAATCTCGCCATCTCTGCCATTGGCAAAGGCCGTCCGAAGCTCGGGTATGTCCCTTGCAGAGCGACGAGCCAAGGCAAAATCCGGGGCAAAGATCCCAATCCCGACGCCACTCGCCTCTCCTAGCCAGGCTGAAAATAAAGAGGGGCTACCAACCAGCCCGCCGCCGCTGACCTCACGGAGTGCAGCCCACGTGGAGGCCGGCCGCCTGGCTACTCCTCGTACTGCGACTCCACGAACAGCAACCTTTGGCCCGATTCCTAAGCCAGAGGTCTCGACCCCGCGGAGTGCCACATTTGCAACTCTTCCTGCCCCTCCAACCTGCGCGGCTGCTATGCCGACTCCGAGAAGTGCAGCCATGTTCTCTCCCACGAGGACACAGGTTTTTGGATCTTATATCCCCCATAAGAACGTCCCTGTCACTTCACCTGCCAAAGCCAGCTTCAAGTCTCCTCAGTCCGCAACCTTCTCGCCCAGGTGCATCGCTTTCAGCCCCATCCACGAAGACGTCGATCGTGAAAAGTTGCGAACACCCACTGCAGTCAACATGCTCGTTGAACGAGCTCAGGAACATCAACAGGGCTTCGTCTCTGGTCTTATGTCTCCCGTCGTCTTGAACCAGTTCCAGACGCTGTGGAATGTTGCCAATGCCCAGGTTCTTCTCAACCAGACTTTCCAAATGGGCATGTTCCGCGAGGACTCTTTCACGTTCACCGGTGCCGAGCACTATACTTTTGGCGCGGATGCTACAGCTGCCTTTTATCGTCTCTCAGCCCATCCATCTCATCAGCAGGACGCTCTGTTCTCGGATCTGAAAATTCACAGAGCAAATCCAGCCACGCAATTCGAGGTGCCCGTCATTCACCTCCAGCTGGAAGCTCCGACTCTGGAGTCTTCGGGCGTCGTCGCCCTTATCTACCCACAAGTTGCGGGCATGCTGGAAGACAAGAAGCCCGATATCAAGAAGCAGCCAAAGCTCGACGTCGGGGACGAAGCGGAATGCTGTCGTCTCGTCTATGAGCCCGGCAAGGGTTTCGCGCTTTTCCATCCGGCCAAGGATGAGGAAGGCGGCTGGCTTAGCATTGCAGTCACTGGCCGCGTCGGCTTCGATGTCATCGGCGCCAACGGCTCCATCTCAATCTGCTCATCGACGCACGACGAGCCACTTGTCACCCTCGACTTTGCAACCGCACAGCTGACAATCAACACCGCAGCATGCAACACCATCAACTCGTTCTACATTGTCGACGTCGCTGTCGCGGCGGTCATGACTGTAGCTACAGTTGAAGGCCGTAGGCTGCGCGCCATTCAAGAGGACCTCGACCAGATTCTCGCGTACGAGCTCGCCACGGACACCCAAAGCCCGCAGGCTGAGGGTCCCTACCAGCCAGACTTCGACTTCTCTTTCGCCACCGCAGTTGGCCGGAAGCCTCTGCAAGGTAACAGGAAACGTGCCGGCGATCCAAGGAAGAAGTCCGGCATCAGCAGGGCTCTGGACGACTTCCTCAAAGCTCTCGTCCGCCTCCTCAAGTCGCTCGGTGGCAAGAAGCATAAGAAGACTAAGGTCCCATCTGAAGCGACAAACTGGAGCCGGCCGCAGCAAAAGGCCGGCAACAGGCTCGACGAGTTCCAATTCCCCTTCCAGCAGGAGTCTCAGGGCACTCCGTCGGAGGAGAGCAACTATCCAACTACCCACCTCCCCAGACCACCATCGGCCGCCTACATGCCAAGACGCAGCTCCGACGTGCAGTACTGAACACCGACCTCCTTGAAACCTCCACGCAGATTCCTTGCCAAAAGTCCGTATAAACCGTTGCAATTTGACCGTTATTTCTCGTATGTATGAAGCACAGACCCATGTCTTCTGTAGATAGCCAGCATATGTCCCTTCTCGCATCATTTCCCTCGCATTGTCATTACGTCTTTCCGAGTCTTTTACGCATGGCACATGTCTAGACGTCTGCCTACGATCAGCATTCACTATCGCCATCTGTTTTTATTTCCTTAATTACTTGCTTGCATTTGTCATTTACTGTTATGTTTCCGTCATCTGGCCGTTATTTTGCAGCGATTTAGCGATTGATTCATTTTGCTCTCTCCACCATTTGTTCCTTGTCTCTCTCCTTTTTCTCCGTTGCGTTTTTGTCAATGTTATGCATGCATGTGCGAGCCACCATGCTCGCTGAGGTGCTCGAGGAAGTATTTATTTTCCTACCACCTCATACTTTCGACCCTGCAAATCCCGCGTGGCGTCCCCGGACTTCACGCTTTCCACTTTTTCTTTATTCTAACTTTTTTCCTTTCTCCCGATGCAGGCTTCTTGATGTCGAAGCCGCGTCTGTATGTTTTTTATACACCCTTGATACCACCAGCGGTATCCCGCTGCGCTGCCAGATGTTCCGATCCTTCTATTTCCTTTGTTCATCGAAGTTGCGTGCCGTCGATCGTCTGGTGTGAGCGCGATATAGCGATAGCTAACAAAAGAATAAAAAACTTATCTATTCTCTCCTTAATTACCATCTTCCATCCGGAGTTGAGATTTATGCATGCAGGGGTAAAATACACAATCGAGCTTTAGAGCTAGTTTATAGCTGCTGCATGAAATTCGTGTTCGAATAGATATCTCGAAGCTACAATGCGCATTGAAGCGGATGACGTTATACATAGTGGGCCCTATGCGATTAGCTTCTCGCTCAGATATGGTTGGATTATATGCAGGTACCGCCGTCCGTCCGAAGTCAAACCAGACTAGTTGAGATGATATACCTGCGAGCTCGAGCTCTTTCTTCCGCAAAGGTGTTAAGATAACGCCTTATAATAATATTCTAACCCACGATATCTTACAATTCATTATGTGGGATACAGGGTAATTGCTGTTGCCTCATTCAAGATTCAGAAGTAGATCGATTGTTACTGCTGCCGACATGTATCCGCTACCACCAGCACACAGAGCCGCATACAACAAGATCCAGAAACCGCTACCGCTAGGATTCCAGGTATGCATTTCAATTTCGAATCCTCTCAATCGCATGCACGGCCTTAGTTGCATATATATCGTCCGTCCGTTCTTTATCAATGCCCCTATCAGAGCCGGACCCGGTTCTAGACACCGCTAGAGGATATCAATGCAACGCATGCATGCACATGCACACGTGAGCTCTTACGAAAAACCCGAATTCAAAGCTAGCATGTATCCTGGCGTTCCTCCTAAGGCTCACCAAACCACCCGGCTTCCTAATCTAAGGTTATCGACATGCACCATGGCTCGTGCGACAGAATGTAGATATATTATCCTATTCTGATCATATCTTACAATTTACTGATGATACGTCGACTCTGCTAGTGTCTGCGAGCGTGCTGCAGCTGAGTTCATACCACCACACGCGTGGATAGCATCATTTCCCCGCCAACTCTTCGCGATACCCATATGTATTATATACAATTGGAACAACACTGCGGTGTAAAACGCATCCCCCGGGAGTAGTAGAGACTGGTCTTGCAACCCAGGCCGCATGTAAATGCGTAAGCTAGAGAAAAATCGGATGCGAATGCCGAGATCGAGTCACAGAACTATAGCTATCCCCCGTCAAGCTGCGTTGTGTTCCCCTCATCCCCGTCAATGTTACACAGAAACACAGAAAAATCTCGTTCAATCGCCGACCGTAGATTGTGGTTTAGGAGTTAGATCCGCTAAAATAAGGAATCCAATATTTCCGTAATTACTCGGGGAGGAAACGTCTCTAGGGCTAGGTCAGAGGCGAACCGTATATAAATATTTGTTAGCTTCAGTCGCGATTGATAGCTAGGTGGACGACACCGACTATACTCGGATTGCTAGCGCTGGCTCAGAAAGCTACAGCTATCTTATGAGCCTGTTGTAATCTATATACATCCTCCAATGTATCAATTCTTCACTATCTCTGACAAAGAAAGAAAATAAAAAATACAAAAGCAATTTCGTAAACTTGGCTCCTTCGCACACCCCTACTGTTTCACAAAGAGGCAGTCTTCACAGGGGACCTGTACTGTACACTGTCCAACTCGTAAATCAGATCCGATATTCCTTCCCAATCCAACCAGTCCATGTAGCCATTGCACCCAGTACGCCGTACTCGAATATTCGCTTCATTCAAACCATATGCACATAACTTCATATCAGAGATCCTCTCTCATTGACGAATGGGTTTGTATTTCTTAAGATGGTACGGCGTAAGCCGAACTTTATAAGGTTCAACGTCGCATCCATCTAGTCCCAGCCAACGGAGACGCGATTACCCGATCTGGAAGCTATCCAGAATGGGACGCCGGTTAAGCTACAGTTCAATGGATAGGATAGCTCGGGTATGATCTACTCACTTTACGTCATCGGCACACCAGTGTCTAGACGAAGTAGCTATGCGGCAAGTCGAATAGTAACTGCATCAGATCCTCATCAGACATAGGATACTCGGGTGCAGCATCCGTCTCGACTGCTGATGATGTCGAATCCCTTAGAGCCGGGGTCGTGGAATAGTCACGAAACTCGGGACGTGTATCATAAGGTTTATAATGCAATGAGTCGTGGGTAACTGTGGTGTCCTCGCCAACACTCCCCATCGGAACATCATAAAATTCCTGGATGAAGGTTTCAATAGGGGGCAGGTCTAAGTCGCTGAGGCTATCGATAGATACGCCCCGGGTTGGCACTGAGCTCCTTTGCGCAAGCGTTGGCTGTTGTATCGAGGTCTGGTGTACTTCCAATGTGATAAGCCCAGAAATTTCAGCATCAATAACGTCCAATATATCCGAATTGAGACGAAGATTCGATATTATGCCGCAATAAGCGCGGAGCAACTCTGGGGTGTGACGCTTTTTCAAATGCTCAAGATGGGTAAGTACGTCGTCATCAGACAGACTCAGGAGACCAAGGCATTCTATGACCCCTGGGCCCTGAGCCTGAGATGCAAGCCAGAGGAGAGACCATGCGTCTTCTGCGTCGAAGGATCCCGCTCGGGTGGATAGAATTTTCTGGAGGAGGGGCCTCTGACCAGTGATCACGGCAATGTGCGCCGGGCCAAGTTTGGCAAGTTCGATCCAGCAGGCCGGTGTGTTGTTGTAGTCATGCTGCACACACAGTTTAAGCTCTGCTTGCAGACATGAGCGAGAACGAGAGAATGGCGATTCAAGAAGAATATCTACCGCCGTATTATTGCGATGTAACACCGCCAGCATGAGCGGGTCGAGCTTCCAGAGGCCTTTATCGATTCGAATTCCCTCATCGAAACCAAAGTTGGCGATACCCTGTGCTCTAGTGTCGAATATAACTTGGAAGTCGTCAACGTTACAGGGTGCAGACGTTAATTTAGCAAGGAGAGCCCGAAGCAGCCCCTCCTTACCAACCACGATGGAATAATTTAGCAAACTATCCGCATAGAGATCCCTAGGTAGAAGTGCCGGTTGATGCGAGACCTCATCGGTTGCAAGATTGAGGTGCCTCAATGAGACACCATGATGGCCTGCAATACGATGGATATTTATTCCCACGGTGTCCGTAAAGTGTAGAATATCTTTCTTGCCTATTATCTGAGGTATTGCTGATAGAACGCTGGAGTTATACTTCGAGAGGATCACAGCTGTATGGCTGAGAGGGTGTATTCTTTCGAAATATCTGTGGGTCGCGAGAACACCACCAAGCTCGACATCCTTAATCAAGAAGTTTTCAGATATCACGAGCTTGTATTTCAGTATGACGGAGCGTAGAACGGAGTCTGCACGTGTTATATCTGACGAGCTTATCTCATAGGATAAACCTGTTCCGTGGCAGGCCAAGCACTCCAAGCCTGATAACCACTTGAAAGTGAGCCCAGCCAACCGGTCAGCCGCTAGGTTCCTTGTACCCTCTGTTGACCGTTGATACCGCTGCAACAAAGCATCTGTTTCGTAGTTTAGGGGGTTGTTGAGGATATCAGCAACGATAGAAGTGTGCGGCAAGTCGTATCCAAGCTCCGTCCGAAGGCTTCGAATTGCAGTTTCAAGAGGACCTCGTGCATCCCATGTGACGGCTGCCATCAGCCTGACATTCTTTAGTGTAAGATGCGCGAGGCCAGAGAATGGTAAGGCGGGATTGCTGGCAAGATCTTCGAGTGAGCCTCCAAAGTATCCGAAATTAGCCCGGAGACAGCGCCGCAAGTACATCAGACAGTCAGCGTCGGCGAGCCTAACGAAACATCAAATAATTGTATTAGACGACAAAGGCTGTATCACACTGTATGAGGCAACAGACATCTCAGCTAGTGACCGACACGTGCTCTGCACTGTCCCTATAGCGGGTACAAGGTGGTGAATGTCATATGTCGGGTGATTTATCGGTTTCGATACTGGGTAGCGGGAGGTGGATCCATGGAACGTGGGTGCTTTCGGCGAGTGCGGCGAGTGCATTTGTCTGAAGACTCGGAGAGGATAATGCACTATACAGGTCGATAAGTCAGATACCGCAGTGATACTCGTACGACATAGTGCGCAGTACACGTGCGATGCTTATGTTCGAACTCTCGACCGCTCTGCCTAGAGGATAATACAGAGGTTCAAGGAACTTAAAGCTAAACACTCACCTCCCTTTGTTCATCTAGATCTGCGGCGGAATATGCATTCGAGCTTCGCCGTAGCGATGCCATCAGATCTGAAGTGGAAGTATGATTAAACTCTATATGAGCGGTCAACAGCTTAGCTCGCGATGTCTGGGTTTCTGGTAGCATCTATCCATAGCAGCAACTGGACCCCCGTAGACCAACTAATGCACAGGGGGCTCGATCGACCAGATGCACTGGTCGAGACCAGTCAGACAGAATTCAATTGAACACCCCCGACCGTAACTGAAGGGCCGCCAGGGTGTTTATCACATTGAGAAAGATTGACACATACAAACTGTAGAAATGACGATAGAGGATCGAGTGGGATCGATTCAGAATGTATATTGTTGCATGTTGTTGGTAGAGATAGTGCGATTTATATGGTAGGCGGAGTGATATCGTGACATTGTGTCAGAATAAATATTTCACAGAAGTGCTAAATGCGGGGTTTAGACGCAAGAACAACTCACATTCTATTTTTAACTTCCAATCTATTTTTAATTTACCAGAGAATTAAAGCTCACTTACAGTGAGTGGGCTTCTAACTCACACTCGATCTTGTCGTCCGCATCGATCGCCCACTGTGTTTTAGAACCTTATTTCGACAGTCTACACAACACAAAGTCCCGATTGTGGCTTAGTTGATGTATGATCTGACAACACAAAGCGGGATTTGTGGCTTGCGCCCGCATTTAGTTGTTCTTGGCTCCATATTTAGGGCCATTTTGGTTAATGAGGCGACATCCGTCACCAACAACCTGTGGCTTCGCAATATCAACACGCGGGCGCGTCTTTATAATCTCGTTAGAATAGAACCAGCTGCAGACGTACGCGTACATCGGAATTGCGCGCAACGTTATGTGCAACTGAGAGAGAACTCCAGGGCCGGGCTTTGCAGCAATATATCCACGAGCGCGCATAGTATATATCCTCATCTCTTGAAATAATAATAAGCAGCAATTGCGCAAAATTAATTAAGGAGCCGGATGAGGCCGAAACTCGAAGGTTAAGCATTTTGTGATCTCTCAGGCTCGTGACTGTTTTCCTAAGCCCTTGTGAACGTCGAATATTATTAAATTTCGCAATGGCGCAGCGGTGCTTGTAGCAGGCCCGGGCCATGTGGTATTAAATCAGCCATTTCCACAAGAAATCTTGACACTTACATACGGGTCAACCATATATCCAGGAGTAACTTAAAGGCTTTCCTGATGGAAGCGTTATACGTGACATGACCAAGCGCGCGTGCAAAGAGTTTGACTGGTCGCGGCTGACATGCGGTCTGGCGTGTAAGACTAGGTTGACGTCTCATTCATCACTCTCTCCTCAAATATTTGTTATATACAAGCTCAATTCTAGTGCTATGAACCAGCTTGTCGTGAAATGCCAGTTCAAAATATTGTACTGTTCCTTGATAGATTCGATTTCTTTTGCAATTTGTCGGGTTCATTTGTATACCGATCGATGTCATGGTTGATCGACGACCCCACAGGATCGCGGCTTAAGACGGACCATGATGCCTGACATTCCATGGCCAATCGATTGTACGGTCATAGCTCGATTTATTGGAAAGAATATCCCAAGTGTCATTGGCATACATCGATCTTAGCTTTGGGGTCCATTGTTGGAGTCCCTGGTATATAGTATAGCTAGTACTGTATTATATATATATATTCGGTGGCGCTTATCACTTAAAATGCAAGGCCGATAGTATACATACCTAATTATATCCTAACTTTATAAGCTGGTGGGCATTAATCTATTGTATGTACAAGTGACGGAATTCCATAGTAACTGGACTAAGTCTATAAAGCTCTGAGCATAGACCTCTAGGGTGCCCCGCTGCTCTCCACATATATCCGCTGATCAGGCCGGTGCGTGTAAGGGCAACAGTTCACAGGGTTAGTTCTAGCAGTTAATTGGGTATATTTCTTTATTCAAATCTGTGACCATAAACTCTCTATGTGTACAATGACCGGAACGCCAACTCGAATTCCTAGACACTCAAACTACAGCTTTACAACCTGCCTCGCGGAATCTGCTCCGATGAACACGATTAGTCTAGACGTTCCAGAATTGCCACTGTAAGAGCAAGTGGGGTTTAACATACCGCTCATACGCCGAATTTCCCCACCGTTCGCACTGCCGCCCGCCACAGCTCTACCCGCATTACCGCTAGTCGCCGGTGATGACGTCCCGGCTTCCCTTCTATTAGCGAGCAACCAGTGCAGCTGCATTCTTAGCCCGTTTATCGCGGCTCTCACACCCGTCATCTCATCATTGTAGCGTAGTCCCTCGTTTATTCGTGCCATATCCTGCTTCACGTCCAGCTCTCTGATTTGTGCGTTCAGCCGCTCAACGTCGGATCTGAGTTGTTCGTACTCGGAATACAGGTGGAATGTGTAATCTTGCATCTCAGACGTCATATCCCTGCCTGCAGTGGTTGTTGACGATACCTGCGAAGATGCGCTCATGGGGTTTGATGCTGTAGTTGTCACTGTTGAGCTCGTCGGCGTGGGTAGCGGCCGCGGGGGTACGAGAAGATCTAGCTTTTGCCGTATTGCTTTATTTTCAAGCTCTAATGTTGCAATCCTCTCAGCGTGCAGCTGAAGCACGGGACTTAATGCGACGAAGTGGCATGTTGACGTGTGCGATTCGATATCGGACCGTCGCGATGTATAACTGCACCCATAGCATGAGGCCGAACACTCCACAATCTCTTCCGGACACTCTGCCATATGAGCCGCCAGTTCCGGATTCGCAAATGCCTGCAAACAATGTGGACACTCCGACGACAGCTTTGGACATTCCCGGTTGTGCGACTACCGCCGTGTTAGCTTCACGATTCCTGCTAGGTTGGGCTTTCCAGCGAACGGGGGATAGCTACCTCGAGGTCTACTTTTTTGACCGAGCCCTCGCAGTACTCGCACTGAACTTCCTCATGCACACACTCCCCCTCTGCCTCCCGCCGCTCCACCATTCCGTCACAGCCCTCTTTGGCACACTTCACACTCGCATACTCGCAATCCTCCCGTACATGCGACTCGACCAGCCATCGCGCACAGGAAGCCGTACACCCCCGCTCGCGATTCGGACATAGTACTGGCAAATCGTTGACGAGGTTCGCGATCATTATCGGCGCTGGCGTGACGTCATCGTGGCTCAACGGCTTCCGGTCGACGGGACACGAAAGCGAGCGGTCCAGCGAGAGCGAGATACACGCCGAGCAGAAGGTGTGCAGGCAGCGTGTTTGGACTGGCGTGATGAGCGGAGAATGACAGATCGGACAGAGGAGGTTGGCGGACGGAACGGTCAGGTAGTCGAGGGCCCGGAGGTCGACGGACTGCAGGCTGTTGCGGGAGGATCGCGACGGCGCCATTGCGGGTTCGTGGAGGCAATCTGCGGTCTCTAGAGGATCGAACTGGCGGGTGCGCTCACAGGTACATGCTGGTCGTCGATCTGAACCGGATGGATGGATGTTCCAGGACGAAGTAGCGGGTCGGGGAGTGTAGTGGTGAAAGTAGCGTCGCCGAATTAGCTTGGTCAGTGAGTGACAGCTCTCGCCACCCGCACCAGCCACCGATGCGCCGATGCGCCACAGTCGCCAAACCCAGCTTCCCCACAGCCAACATGTAAAAAGCATCCCACCAGTCCTGCACGCATACCAGTCAAACAGAGATCGGGGTAGCTTCCTAGCCATGTTTCTCGCACTTACAGCCGACCTCGAGGGGTAGGTATGCGATACTTAGCTTTAAAGTCGTATCCAGCCAACCGCTAATCATACTTGCGTAATGTATGTAGGGTCACGAACCTGCGCCCGAATGATAGCGAGGCGTCGCCCTTCTATTATACGTTTAAAGTGCAATGCACCTCATGCCGCGAGATCCACCCGAACTGGGTCGGCGTGAGCAAATATGTGTGTGCTATTCACTCGGTTTAGGAAAATCATAGCTATATCAAGCTGGAGGCTGACGAGCAGTGAAGGAAACGAACGAGATCTCCGGCTCGAGAGGCGAGGCGAATTTCGTTTGGAGATGCAAAAACTGCAAGCGGGAGCATTCAGCTAGTATGTCCACCATACTTGAATACATAATCATGAACATCGAAAGTATGCATATATGGGAGAGGTATTAACCGGTTTCTTAGACATAAAATCCGCCCCGACGCCCTATCAGCAGTCATCGCCTGGGACGCGGCAGAATATAGTCGAGCTGGAGTGCCGCGGACTAGAGTTTGTCGAGTTCAAGCCGGACGGCGAGTGGCTGTGTGAGGGAATTGAAAGCAAAACGAAGTTTGCCAGCGTTGATCTATCGGAAGGCGAGTGGTTCGATTATGATGAGAAGGCGGGTGAAGAGGTTAGCATCCAGAATTTAGTCTGGGAGATACGCAGAACTTGAACTGTCTCAGTGTTCTCTGGAAGTCTATGTAGCAGTGTATTCCGTGTATTTGGATGCGAGGTAGCTGCTGTCTATTCTAATATCTACATTTGCCTTCAAAGCATCTTCACATGTTCGTGATCTCTACCAGCTCCATCTTCCACCGTAGTTAGTGGACGAGTCAAGCGAAAAGGAAGCGATAATAATTACAGTATATGTACATACATGCCATCCGAACTTCCCCTTCGTGTACGAGTGTCCCGCAAACCAGCCCCCACAACCTCTGTTGTAGGGTCTGGTTTACGAGACAATCGTACACAAGAGGGAACTTCAGATTGCTTCAGCTCATGATCATATCATATTTACAAATCTCTGTGCAAAGTCCTGTCGGTAGCTGTCAACCCTCTGGGCCTATCCGACACTATCGTAACTAGTCTAGTATATGATTACGCACTGCTGGAAGACAGCTCCCAACAATGCGAGTCCGTCGTCGCCAACAGTCCGCTGATGACTTTCATCTGAAAGATCTCCAATCCGTGTCCGCTAAGTATCGAAGCTCGAGTTGGTGTAACATGAAACGTGGCTGGCCAAGAAACGATCGACTCGTATAAACGCTCGCGTAGGAAGTTTGAGACCCGGCTTCCGTCGAAAGGATATTCTGAAGGCAGCTGGGGTTTTGTGACACAGGAGCATGTTCGGCCGTGGGCAAACGTCGGAGTCGTGGTACTGATGGCTTCGCAGAAGGGATGGACAAATGTATGCTTGATCCATCCGAGCCCGTTGTCGTTTTTGCCTATGCGACCGTCGAAGGTGTACGATATATGAGGCTTGGACCGACGTGTATGTAGCCAGAGAGACCACAGAGTAGACAACTGTCCGGCGGCGAAGAGGTCAAGAGGATTCCGGCCGAAAAATGACATAACGGGCACTCCGATCGAGAAGAACCATTTTATCCATCGACCGGTGTATAGTGTTATTATAATGGAATGGGATCGAGAGAAGAGTAGCCTAGAACAACGAGCCCTATCAAAGGATTTCAGAGGTGCTTCTGTTCTTGGGGTTGGTAGGGATTGAAACAAGAGATGAATGTTGCTGTAGGTGAAGAATTTGATACTTATATATATAGCAACAAGAAAACTTGCTGTCGCAACCTCCTCCTCCCATCTTCCCTTCACCTGCCCTTTTGACAGACAAGCTTGATTATAGGGATGTATCTTACCATTTCTTCGAACTGTCATCTCCCGTCTTTATACTCTTCGGGGCTCTAGACGCAGGAGTTTTACGCGCTGAAATCTTTAGACAATCCAGACCCCGAGTCATAGTTAATGCGCCGCCACTGTGCCCGAGGGTTGTACACAAAGCTCCTGCGTTTCCAGCACTGTTACCTTCTCATTCAGTTCTATGCTCGAGCTCCTCGTTGTGAGTAAGGCGGGCTGAGCCGACGTAGTTGGAGTTTGTATCCGTACCGTAGTCGACTAGTTCCTAGGTTCTGTTATACGATTAGGGTTCATTAGTTGGTTGGTGGCCCTACAAACCTAACAGACAGAATATTCCATACATGCAGATCGTTAATTATTAAGTCACCTAACATGGTTGTTTAGGCTGAGGATTGATAAAGGTATCCCGGGCACTGTCATGGATTGGAATTTATATTGATTTGTCTCTATCAACATTGCCAATTATCACCAAGACGAGGCGCGCACAGTGGCCGCCTGATACATCGAGTTCTACAGGGCTATACAGGCCAGAGGGAAACGCATATTGTATGGTTCAAAGCGCTCTGTGCATGCCGAACAGCGCATGGAGAACCGCGGGTGGAACGGTCACCAAAATTCAGCTTAGGCACCCGAAAGACTCCACTCGAGCTCGAGCGCTCCAACATCGGAAGCAAACACAACATGGGTTATCCTATACATTGCACATTCCACAGTAGGATCTAGGTGCATTAGTCTCAAATACTCTATCGATCAAGCAGAATATTACGCCTCAGTCGGTTTTCATCAGCCTCAGAACCAACACCAACAACTCCCAGGGCGGCGAAGCAAGCAGATCAAATGCCTGAATAAACCTGGCGTTCATTCAGAGTAAACGGCGAAGCTTGAGTGGGTGGTTAAATACCCATTTCGGATTTCAACGGCATACACATGTAATGTACATGTATGTATTTCCAAGCTCCAAGACATTCCTCTATGCTAGAGCTCTTTCAACTAAGCAATCCATGGAACTGGAGATAGAAACATCAGAAAATTCGGAGACGCATACCACGTGTACAGCTGCACTAATGCATCATGTGTGACCTGTGCCGCATGAATGTGCACGATATCACACTATTATATACGGCTTAAATACACTGTATGAGCCTCATTCGGACTGCATGCTCCTTGTTTCGTGAAGGCAAACACGCAAGGGGTTCTGGGCACGCTAGCTATTTCGTGCCAACATATCCGGAGACAACTATCCAGTGAGAGAGAGAAAGAGAACCGTAGACGGTTTGCCTTCTTATTCGCTCACTGCAGGCTTGCACAGTGGCTTGAGTTCAGCCCAGAGAATTTTTTTTCATGATGCCTGTGCGCATATGCCTGGGGGTACAAGCGCCTCGCACTAGTAGTACGTAGTGTACGAGTCACTGTTGGAAAATATTAATCCAACATTCATGTCGACTAACGCCTTGAAGAATTATAAGATAGTTATTATCCGGCTAATCCCTCGGCACCCCCATGCCAGTGATTGTAAAAAAAAAAAAAAAAAATGCTAGGCGGCCACCACCAGCCCCTCAAGTATTTGTGACGACGAGGAATGAAGTGACAAGGCTAGTCTCGTCTACGAGAGCTCGCTGGCCAACGGCTGACAGGCGGTGTTGGATTTAACGGGCCAGAATGCGTTGCCGCAGCCAGCCAGCTTGGCACGCTATCGCCAAACGGCCAGCTCGCCTGTAACCACCACTTCGGAAGCTGACCTCGAACCACGAGCCATTGCTCTCCTCTCCTCTCTTCTCCCAGCTCGCCCCCGCGCTCCCGGCCGATGGCATATACGGCCACTCCAGCCTCTTAGATACCTCTGTGCGCAGGTCCCGCACCTTACCTACACGCCCAATCGCGTCCGCAATCCGTCACGTTACCCGAGCTCGAGCTCCGGACAAGCTTCAGCCATGAAGTCCATCCTACTCCTTTCGCTACCCCTCACACTCGCCAAAGGCTCCCAGAAACCGATAGTAGAGTCTGAAAACGCGGCTTGGACTTTGCCACACGGTGCAAACCCTGCTCGTACGTCCAATTGCCTTCGCTTTTGTCGGTAGACCTATGCTGACGCCTACCTCACCCTTTGACGTCACTTCTAGAAATCGACAAGTTTCGTCCCGACGCGCAAAATCAGTTCAAATGCCTCTCGTCACCCTACACAATCCCATACTCGCTCGTCAACGACGACTATTGCGATTGCCCGGATGGCACTGACGAGCCGGGTACGGCAGCCTGCTCGTACCTCAATCACACTATCAACCCTCTCCCCGGGTTCTACTGCGCGAACAAGGGCCATACACCCACCTATATTCCATTCAGTCGCGTCAATGACGGTATATGTGACTACGATGTCTGCTGCGACGGTAGCGACGAGTGGATGGGCGTCGGCGGTGTCAAATGTGAGGATAAATGCGAAAGCATCGGCAGAGAGGCGCGGAAAATAGCAGCGGAGGCTCGGAAGCTGTATGAACAGGGTGTACGGGCGTATAGATCGCTTGTTGCGAAAGCAGTTCTGTTGAAGAAGGAAGAAGAAGACAAGATTGTCGCGTTAGAAGGGGAAATCGTCCGTACAAAGGGACTTGTAGAAGACAGGAAGCGAGAGCTCAAACAAATCGAGGAGGAAGAAAAGAGCAAGATGGCAACATCAGGTGGTGGGAAGGGCAAGCATGGCCAGTTACTTGACTTCGCGAAAGAACGGGTCAAGGAAATGAAGGAGAAGCTCCAGCGCCTAAAGGACGAGCGAGAAGCCCTGCAAGGCCATCTAGACGAAACTGAAAAGATCCTCACAACATTCAAAGAGGAGTACAACCCGAACTTCAACGATGAGGGGGTCAAACGAGCTGTAAAGGCGTGGGAAGATTATCTCGCTTCCAAAACCTCGCCAAGTACAGATACCCTCGACTTCCTAACCGACGTACAGGCCATGCTCTTCGAAGAGGTCAACTGGGAAGAATGGGAACCCGAAGAAACCATCCTCGACGACAGTAAGCCCAATCTCCTCTTAGCTTTCCACATCACTATCAGCCCTCACTGACGCTACAACAACTTAGTGTATGCCATCGAGGCCTTACTTCCACCTTTCCTCCGCTCCTGGGTCCATGGTCAGCTTTCCTCTCTTCACGATTGGCTTATCGAAAGTGGTGTCCTTGCCCACCGTAAAACGCGCTCCTCCGGTGGCAGTGGCACCTCTCCTAAAGTCCAAAAGGCCACCGACGCGCTCGCCAACGCTGAATCGGACCTCAGCAGCAAGGAATCAGAGCTCTCCAGAATCCGCGAGGATCTCTCAAAGGACTACGGCGCGGACAACGTTTTCCGCGCGTTGAAAGACGTGTGCACGGAAGCCCAGTCTGGTGAATACACATACAGCTTCTGTCACCTCGGGCGCGCGACACAGAAGAATCGCGACGGCGGACACACACACCTCGGCGACTGGACCGGGTTTGAGCGCCGGCTCGACGATGAAATTGAAGAGGAAGTATTGGTGGTCAAGTACGAGCGGGGCGCACGGTGCTGGAACGGACCTGAGAGGAGTGCGTATGTGTATTTACGGTGCAGCGCTGAGGAGAAGGTGCTCAGCGTCGCGGAGACGGAGAAGTGTGTGTACAAGTATGTGGCTACGAGCCCTGCTGTTTGTGGCAGTGGCGACGGAGAGGTACCAGTGCCCGAGAGCCAAGATGAGGCTTGGAGCCCATGATTGAAGCGAGTGGTCTATAGGGAGCGACACGCTTTCAGGTATAGTTTTATGCGGGCGGTTGGGTAGGTAGATGGTCTAGATTCTTCCTGACTGCATTTGTCCCGCAAGCTGGCAGTCGTCTGTGAGAGCCATGCGTGCGCATATATCGTAGAGAAAAGTCATTGAAACTGCTATATATATCTTGCGGAGCGCCTGCACGATTGCTCGACATTCATATATAACCCGCCAGTATAACGTAAGCATAAGACACATGTACATGCACATCAACGTAAGATCCGAAATGAACAAGATTGATAGGTTTGCAAACTGATTTGATATTGATACACCCAATCTATACCGACCCCCAAAACTTACGCCAGTACTGATTGAGAAGCCAAAAAAAAGAAACAAAAAAAACCGTAGCTAGATATTTACAGCCCTTGCGTGTACGAAAAGCCAGAATAAAGACAAAAAAAAGATACCTCGGGAAAATATCACGAGCAAAAGGGAAAACCATATCCCATAGATGTACACGAAGGTAAAGAAAATGGTGAGTTAGGCCGTTGTTAGGCCTAGTGTTTGCCGTGGCTATACGGCACTTCAGACTTAGTGTCTCCTCTCGGCTTCCTGCGGGGCGCCAATATTGTAGACCCCAATCAAGATGGAGCCGAACGATGTCTGGTATGATATCGAGCTTCGGATTGGAAGAGAAAGAGAGGAAGGAAAAGAAAAGAGGACAGGAGAGACAAAAGAGCGGAGCAAAGGAAATAAATGTAGCAGGAGGTAGCGAGAGCCGTCGTCAGAATCGTGGAGACGTCGAAAGAGGCAAAAGGAAGCTTTTGGGAGGTATTAGAGTACTACCTTGCCTCGAAAGGAAAGAAAATAAGAACCGGACACGCATGCAACTCTGCAACACCACCCAAATATTCTAGCGCCGCAGTTCCGTAAGCATGGTGAGCCCTGGCCAAAATAATCAACTGGCATCGACGTAATTGATAAAATACGAAATGTTAGATGGAAGATGCCACTGGGGCTTATTTGCGCCTGTCCGAAGGCGCAGCCTCATCAGCGTCGATCCGCTCGGTGCTACTGTTCCTAGCGCCATTCAAAGGAACCTCGGACCTATTCGTCACAGAAACCAGCTGCCAAGAGTCACTCTAGAACCCTCTGGCACGGTTCCGCCACCGAATCTCGTCCAGCATCTGAGAGACAAGCCGCAGATTCCCTCTGATCAGTCGGCTGCGTAGTGCCCTCACTCGCCGCTTCTTCACTTCCCACTCTTCCCGCCCGAGCTCCAGGACCCGTAACCAGGTCATGATCTCCTCTTCGTCATCGCCCTGCAGCCAAGCACTTTCTGCATCGATGTACGAGTAGCTGCGTAGCAGTTCCCTCGTGGCGACGATGGGCACGCCGGCAATGACGCTAGTAGCGACGGTAGAGGAGGCGCGGTCCTCAAAGTATTTGTGCGTTGCGAAGGCGGGGACAATGGCCATGCTGCGCGAGAGAAGGGAGAAATAAGCCGGAAAATCGTAGTGGGAGTGCATGAAAACGTAGTCGGCGAGCTGAGCGGGAATTTCGGGCGGCCAATCGCCGTAACCAGGGAGGCGGAGCGTCGCGTTCGTAGCGCGGATGATATCAAAGTGCTCGGTCATATGCTCAAAGATTGAGCTGTAATTCCGGCGAAAGGGTTCGTATTTGCCCTGTCGGCGCGACGTCGAGTTAGTGAATCTGGGCTTCTAGTAGCTGAGCGTGTTCAGTCTGGATTGCTTACAGGTATAGCAGCGAACGGGCCGGTGATGTTTTTGAACATGGTCTCGCTGAACAACCTGGGGTCTTCAAAGACGGGAATGAACGGTTCCGTCATGAAGACGCCCTTGCCGTTAATGCTGCGTGGGTCCTCCTTGATTGGAGCCATCTGCCAGCGCTCTTCGATATTCTGTCGAACATACTGAGCCACGTGGGGGCTCAGCGTTAAAAAGGTCATTCGGCCACGGTCAATCCACGCCATCAGGTACCGGCGCCACAGAGTATCCATCTGCTCCCACTCTTCGGCCTCGTGGACGAGGCAAATAATCTCCTTCGGCGCACGGTACCACTCGGGATCGTAGACTCGCTTATCCTTAATAGAATCCCACTCCAAGTCACGCGAGCAGCTGGTGAGAATCATCACGTCGGCCACAAAGTTCATCTCGCTCAATCTGCGTGGGTCCGATACGTGAATCTTCTTTCGCCGGATGACTTGTTGGTGGAGCGAGGAAAACCACGAGCGTTCGGTTTGAATCTCCGGCATCTGGTCCTCGAGGATGGGCCGGACGCCCAATCGCGTGCTCCCATAGTCTGTCGCAAACAGTTCAATGTGTTCAATTGCATCTCCTTGGTTTGCAAATGCATAGAGCAGCGGAGTGACCACTTCGAAATGATAACGGGGAGTGTTGACTAGAGCGATCTTGAGGCCCGGGGCGCTATGTTTGGGAGGTTTCCACGGTTCCAGATAGCTGTTGGATGTGCGGGCGACAGTGAGCTGCTCGCCTAGCGGTACGAACGATAGGTATGCCAGCAGAAGCGCCAGAAGAACCAGCATCAACAGGCGGTCCCGCCTGGTGACTCTCCTTGGCATCACAATCATCCTGACGACGCCGGACGATTTCCGTTTGAGCTTGCGAAATCCTACGGTTCCTGGAGCCCCCAGCGGTAGATATTGCTTAAGCTCGAATGGATCTGTATCGAGAAGCGTGAGCCGTACAAATCCCGCGATTTGAGTAGGTCGATAGACGAGCCAATGAACAGCCGCCGGTGATAGCGAAGCGACAGCAAGCTAGCTGAGAGGATATCTACTGGTGTTCCTTGATCCGTGAAAAACACCTCCCGGCATGATATCCCAGCTGGTCGACTTGCTCCTTCCTGCCTCTCAGCTACCCGACCCCAGAAGAATTCCTCCCCCGAGTCGCGTTTCTGTCCACCACACAATGTCTGCCTTGAAAATCCCTGCCAATGTGCCAAGCGAATGTTGTAACGTAGCCGGCTGTTGGAGTGTCGCACGGGCAGCTGTGCGCACAGGTGTAGCGTCCAGAAAGTCGGCACGGAGCTCGTCAGTGGCTAGCACATCCGTGATGCAGGAGATAGACTCAAGGTGTCAGTTGTATCCGCAGATTTATCTCGTCGTAGCAGGATAGGACGACTGGAGACGTTTGCCTGTGAGAAAGCCGCGGAGCAGATAGGAATGAGCGTTACATATACGTCATGACAAAGGGGAAAGCTGGCGCAGGAAACTCACCCGTAAACGAGAGACTCAGGGGCGACCAAGAATAAGCAGTGAGGGCAGCTGGTCGGGTTGACTGATAAGGAACGTGGTCGTGGAAGAAATGAGGTTCTGAAATGAAGGCAGCTGCGGGCGAGTCTCTCAATGTTGCGCGAACGGAAGTGTTGGCGTTTAATCCGCTTGCCAAGCGAAGCCAGGCACCAGCAATTAAGGAAGGACAGTGAAGTTAGGAATTTCGCACCGTCAGGGCGGCCTGATACGTCCGGGATCCGAGGCCGGCTGGGCTCGTCGACGTCGATTTGGAGCGGGGTGCTGTGATGTGATCATCAACTGTGTTATACAGTGGTGTCGAGAACAATGGGGGTGTGCTGCGAGTCTTATATATCTAATGATGTGTCCACCTGCCCACCCGCTAACTTAAAAACTTAGCTGCTAACGTAACTTTGACTTCTCCCCTCTTGCAATCACACGGACTAGTCTAGCCGCTGTCAGAGCGAATGTTTAAAGAAATTATCCTAAATCCTTGTACAAATGCGAGCCGTCACTGCAAGCCACGGAGAGCGACCCGGCTTGTATTTAGATATATTTGCCGCAAGAACATTGGCTGAAGCTGCTCTACGAAGCTGAAGACATCATCCCGATGGCATCCCGATGGAATGCATTCGCACCGAGTCCAACTATAAGAATTCATTCTACCAATTTACAAGTCTACATGTAGATATAATAGACTGGTTCCACAAGCCAGCTTTTTTTCCCATGCATTCATATACTAGATTTAGTCGTAATGAATATCGGACACTGCGGTTCGCTCTGTCTCAATAATTGCCTCCTTTCGGGGAAATTAATTTATATTACCACAGAGTTCTGCCAGCTACAGCTGTTTGGCAAAACCAAAACCAAAACCATTTCCCGCCCGGCATTTGACCTGTTGCTATCGGCTGTGCTTCCTCTCTGCTGTTCCTTCAGCAGCGCTCTTCCCCAGCCGTCAAGAAGGAAAGCTTTTCAAACATAATCACCTTTCTTTTCTCTTTCTCCATGTTTTCTTTTTTTTAACTTTCTTTTGATTTTGTTTCTTCTGCTTCAGTCGACAAAAATTCAGAAATAGAGGGCCAATCCAACATACATTGGACAAGTTACGTTCTAGGTAGTCGCGGAATTCGGCATCTCTCTTGGAAAAGCTATCCCTCTCCTTTTAAGAAACCTTGCCTATTTATTGTGCGCCAAGACTTGGCGCAAAAAGTTATTGCGAACAAGATCACGTTCTGCCAGCATCAGTGACGTCCAGTAGTCAACGGGATTATTCACTGCTGACAGTCGACAGTGCGAAGCGCTATTTGGTAGTAGCCCTTCCTTGCCTTCAGAGCATCGCCTCCTTGCCCGACATCCTGATTGAAACCAACGCAATTTCTTTATAGCATATTTAAGATGTTTGCATCTCCACACGTCGGAATAGGCAGAGCCCCGTGCCCTCTTGGCACACGAAACCCAAATGCTCGAAGCCTCCTATCATATATCATCACTTTCCGAGAGTGCATGTTCCGCAAGCTGTGCACATACGCATGCAAGTGGACCATCCAGCTTATTTATGAGCGACACGGCGTCCAGGCTGACGTCGTCCACCCGCCAATCCGCTGCCTTGAAACCCGCCAAGACCACGCTTCTCAAAGAGACCACCGGACCAAACTCCTATATATCGAACGCCTTCCATGCAACTTCCAGTAATACCTAGATTACTATTGATTGGTGTAGCGAATTCGCCAAAAAACACGAAGAGCATATCTGCCATGCATAAGCAATTCGTCTTACTTAAGACTTCAATTCAGCGTGCATGTGAAGTCAGGGCACATCGCTGAATCAGCAATCAATTTACTCGCGCGCTCCAGTCTTTGCATTCGCACGCCAATAAAAAGAATGTATCCATGGAGCATCCCATCTTTTCTCGAG
Organism: Orbilia brochopaga; assembly: GCA_036872635.1. Classification (NCBI taxonomy): domain Eukaryota; kingdom Fungi; phylum Ascomycota; class Orbiliomycetes; order Orbiliales; family Orbiliaceae; genus Orbilia; species Orbilia brochopaga. The sequence continues at coordinate 735,627 of JAVHNQ010000010.1, read as the reverse complement.
AAGCTGTACCTTGAAGCCACACGCACACATAAACCTGAAGGCGGATACCGAACAAGTGACTGACTCGTAATCCTTTGCCGGACTGCCTTCTTGGCAGACCAGATCTTGCCGCTTCGGGAATCAGAAACGATAACAGCTTTGTCTCGTGCGGATATTGTTCCGACCATTTTAGCCTGGCAAATAAGCCATTGTTACGAAAATATTGTGCCTGAGTTCAACAATGGACAGCAGTGCCGACAGGACTAGCGCCCAGCTCCAGGTGCCGGCACGCGTAGGCGCAAGAGAGCTAGTCTGGCAGAACTGTCAAGCGACTTGCTTCTCCATCTCGGCGTCTCGGATACATACGAAGTTCCTCATGCACATACAGAAAACGTGGTCTCGTGGGCTGGACAAAACGCTTCAATGCAGCTAACGCAACGTAACCCATTTTCTCAACAAGCAGCCTTGGCACCCGGTTAAGGCATGCAGGAAAAGAGTATATGCCGACTTGGTCTCAACTAACAGCTCTCGTGTCGTGCATGCATTGGTCTCGTGAAGCTTGCATCCGGATATCCGCTTATCGACTCGCCTGGCACTAAAGGAATATTTTGGGAGCCGCTTACCGGCATCGCTCGGTGGGTCAACGGAGCGATGCTACCTCAATGCTTACGTACCCGGCGGCATTGACCAGGCTCCCCTGCCCGTGCCAACGTCGCACAACGCAATCGCCGTTTCGATCTCCCCGTCCGCGAGCGGCATCCATGCGATTGAAGGCATTCTGTGAAGTATTTGTCTACTGGGCAAATCCGGACGGACATGTTCTCCTCTGTAAGGAAGAATTATCCAATAATTATGCTCTCTCCGCGAAACATTTTAAATTACGACCCGTCCCCACGCAGACCTGCGAAAATCTGCCCGGCCATATATATTTCCTCCATGCAAGGCACACAACGGATTGTTTACTCATTAAACTGCGTAATATCTTCGCCTATATACATGCTAATTTGAGGCATAACAGCCATCCTGCTGTGAAACGCAGTATCAGGGGTGCGTTACCACTCCTACCCATATTTACAGGTCTGGATCATATGTTTGAAAGCGTTTGCAGATATCCCTATGCGATCGCCCAATGTTTCTACATATGCGACTGCGAACTCAAACTTCTTTCATGTTTATAAACTTAGTAAGCTTCAATACCAAGATCAGCCAAATTCCCGAGCAGCTCGTTCCGCTGTCTCGCTGGTTCACTAGCCCGCTGCCTCTGATACTGCGTTAACTGAACGCCTGCACCTTCACTTCCACCGCCCCCCATATTTACCAGCGCCGCAGCAGACCGTGGTGATTGTGGTGGCGGCAGCACGACGAATGAATCGGTTTCCCTCAACCGATAGTAGAACGGCGACCACCACCTGGGCTTTAACCACTTTAGCCTATCATCCTCGTGCAGATACGACCACCAACGTAAATTCACTATCCTAGATTCTCTTGATCCAGGTGCCTCATAGCACGCTTGCCCACCGGTCGACCTAGTTGAAGGTGGAGTTCTAAATATCTTGATGCTGATGTCGGGTGGAATTGTATTCTCCGGAAACATAAACATCATGTTCTTGACGCCTGGCTGAGCGTCCCGTGATCCGCTATTCGAGACGAGCGAGCGAAAGGATCTGCGCGCCGTGATGGCTGGGTTCAAAGCATAACAGCGAGTGTAGTCCGTCGTGGAGATATCGAAAGCCTCCCACTCATTTGTGGAGCTATATTGTATATAGAAGGTAAAGTATGGCGACATGGCCCGTGTATTTGGCTGCATGGCCGCAGCTGACAAGACAGTGCCATACTGCTCATTCGTTGTAGCTTTTTGGGCCGATATTTCTGCTCGAGCTGCGCCGTCTAAAGGTAGCACGGATGAAGCTAAGCCCGCACTAGAGCTGGCGCACCTGCAGGCATGAATGATAGCCGCAGCAGCTAGAACGCTTCCAAACGCCGTCATGCTAAAGGTATCGTAAAGGATAAGGTAGCCTCATCCTACTTATCCCGGCGTAAACTTCGGTTCTGTCTCGCACATGTCAGCCTGAATCCCCCATCGGCCCATAGGCGCCTAGATCTGGAGAGCATCATGGTTCAGTCGAGCAACGAAATCGATCCAGTCCAGGTGAACCCAGACCGCGAGCTGTCAACGTGTGACGCATGCGTGGATCGGTAACAAGAGTTGCAGCCCGGTCCCGTCGAGTAAAGTTTAATAATCGCTCTAGAGTGATCAAACCAGCTCATACTGCTCTCAAATTTAGACGATCAATAGAGAAAAAAGTCTGCGTGTAACGAAATCGGCAACACAATCCCTGTTGGAAACAGCCGCACTGCATGTCGAGCTGCAATGTCAAATTTGTAAATCCGCTATTTAACAGCTAATACGAGGCTACATATTCGGGATTGTATTCAGGACTGTAAAACACCGCTCCATCTTCCACCGTATCATACATCGCAGAGGTATCGTCGTATTCCATTGCGTCAACTCCAACTGTATCCATATCTGAATCCATGACATATCCATCTGTTGTCAAATCAACGTAATCGTCTGTTTCCGAACCATCCCCGTTAGCGATCGACCCTGCGCCACAATCGTAGACATAACCGAGCCATGCTGTTGAATGCTAAACTCACCAGGCGTAACGACCTCTTTTGCCCCAGTGTCGTATTCAGAAGTGAGCTGATAATACCCAAACACCCATTCCTCCTCATCATCATATGTCACATCATCCTCCCACGGCCATTCATCCTCCTCAACGGGCTTTGTGCAATCCGGGTCCTGATACAGTCGCACATTGTATCCTGGCGGCGCCGGCGGTGGTTGATACGTCGTAGGTACGTCGGGCATATCATTCGGGTAATAGATCGCTGCAAATTCGACGCACGCGTCTTGCAGGGTGGAATCTAGAAGAATGTCTGTGCCAATCACGATACCCTTATCCGCAGCCGGAACCAGCGTAAAATTCGACGCGTATATGTCGGCCGATACGACGGCAGGGAGGCTTAGTGCCATAGGGAGAAGGAGCATTGTAGACAGCATGGTGCCACTTCTTGTACACGTTTGTAATCGTAACTTGGCTTCTGGAGCTTGTTGTATTCTAAATACCCGGGCGTGCGTGTTGACGAAGATGTGATTCTTTGTGAAGTGACCTCCGGATTGAAATCGGTAGTTGTCAGGAGAGCTTCAAGGTATAACCATGTCTATGTTTATAAGCGAAAGTCGATACGGTGGGCAGTGAGAGATCGCGCAATGCGCCGGCAGCAGCGACTTTCCCCATGCGACCGAGATATATATCAATCATGCTCACACCTTTTCTGCGCACATCCATGAGCAAACTCTCTTAGCTGGTAGGCATGCTCACGAGTCTATAGAGCTCTCTCTTGCCATATGGAGCACCTCGTCGCTTGTCGAATTTGAGGAATTTTGCTCTCATTAGCGCCTTCCAGACAGCCCAACAAGGCATCCTGGGCTGCAGATTTATCTTGATCTTTACGATCCAGATGGACATCCTATCCAATATTTCAAATTTTAGGTTATTGAGAGTTGCACATGTCTGTAGAACTCTAGATTGAGTCAGAAAGGGAATATGGGTATAAGAATGTGTCATTGGGACGAGTTGTCCCCGCTTAGACCATGTTAGAATCTATTCCCAAAATCATCCACAAAGTTGACGTATATAATCCTACAACACCGACTATAATATTATGGAATTCGAAGAAATCCTCGACGGACCAGAGTTTGATATACAAGATTCGCAACTCGCTAGCTACCAAAGAATCACAATCAATTTTAAGAGGTCAGTCTACCCCCCCCCCCCCCCCCGGCGCTCAAAATTTTTATATGTAGCGAGGCAATCGGCATCTAGCTGACAGCAAGCTATCGAATATACAGATGCACCCTGAGCAATGAAAACGGGACGTCTCGCCCAATAGTAGCAATGCTAATCCATCATGACTGTAACCACTGTGGAGGCCGAACCCTCAAGTTGCGGATCGTGAGCCATTCGTTTGCACCGTTGCTAGCTGATATGGACACTTCCAACCAATACACTTCATTGTCACAATACCCGGATTGCAACTGTGGACACTGATCGGCACCATATATTGGAGGTCCTAACGGAAGGCTCAGCTCAAGTAACGACATCGCCTCTCCGGCTGTACTATAATGGGTTCATGATTTAACTGGTGGCCAGCTGGCTGTTGCCACAAGAACAAAAGCAAATTTTGGGATAGTATGATATGCATTCTGTTAGGAGTATGACTGGTTCAATGTACACGCATAGGGGGAATGTATGATTACTATCACATAGAAGAATAAAACGAAGATGACAGAAAACCACATGGCTTAGAAGTCGTAAACAAACATCTATATGTAGACCTCGGCTCTAAATCTTAGGAGTTACATATTAACGATCGCCGAAAGAAGATACGTATACGTATATGTACCGTGCCGGAAGGCTGGTGATTATTGTTCTGGTAGCGTTACCATATTTTTAGTCGAACGACATATCAAAGACGATAATATGGTATTGGTGTGGTATTCGTCTGAATTATTTTGGTAGAGCGCGTATTCAGATGGTGTTCAAAAACATGGCCTTGATGGCACAGTACTTGCCTATCGATAAGAGCGGATGTGGTCCTTTGAGTACGGTTACACAACGCTATTGATAATTATATTTAGGTATCAGATTGAAATTCTTTGTTGCCCTGATTTGACATGACATGATTAAATATGGATGTGCTTCGTGGCAAGACGATATCGGCGATAGCTAGGTGCGGTTTCGGCTCTATCTCGAGCGTGCAAGTGGCTGACTACCCCGAGCGAGCAAGTGGCTGACTACCAGCCTTAGTCGAAGTATTCCCAGTGCAACTTAATATGAGCGTGTTAACCCGGATTCATCCCGCGTGATTTGAGAGGTCTCGAGTAGTTTTCAGTAAGACGCCGCGCAAATGAATCCGCATAGGGCTAAAAGGCATGAGGGTGAGCTCCAATTGAGGGACATTTGGCACACGACGGAAAATGCCCACGAGGGAGCCATGTCCTAGCCACCCAGCCAGCCACGACTCTGGACGAAGTAAGTTCAACATATCATCATTACAACAGCTGCCACCCACGATTCTAGATCAGCTTTCTCTAATCGATCGATATTCTCAAGAAACCATCTTTCAGGTGCAGTTGCATATATCTTACCCAAGTGCACAAAACAAAAGGGAAGGACTAGAAAATTTGCAACATGAAGGCAGGTCCACTTTCAGCCGCCTTGCTGGCGCTTCTCTACAGCTCTCCCGTCCTAGGCGTGGCGATAGCCCATCCCCAGGATGGATCTGAGGAAATTATCGTCGCGGATCCGAACTCGGAAACGCCAGAGGTCATAGATATTCAACCTTCCGACCTACCTCCCGCAATTGATCCAAATGATCAAGGCGTCCCTCCTGAGAGTCCTTCCCAAGACACCAGCTCGCCCAACGTGGCGACTGAAGCTCCTCCCTCGGACGCCCCAACGACGGCTTCTGCACCCCCAGCCTCCGACGTCGTCCCAGAGGATCCCGACCTGGCACTGCCTTCCACGATGCCTATTGCAATTACAGCCGAAGATGGCACATCGGCACTCGCCAGCCTGAACGAGGAGTCGAACTCCACGGTAACTGCGGACGCACTCACCGAGCTCGCGGGAGCTCAGGCGAACATCGAACAAATGGCCCAGACAGTCGCCCTAAAGGCCTACGAGGTGTCCCAGGCGCAGGACGTTCACTCCATGGACATCACTTTCCAGGGCGAGCGGGGCAAGCTTGGCGTGAAGCTCGGAGAGTTGCCTCAAAACGAAGACGGATCACTACAGAACATCAACGAGTGCCAGGCCAGCTCGATGGAATGGATTGACGACACCCCAGTCACCCCGACGTCCCTATCTCTCGGAGGCACATTCACAAATGGTGTCAATGCTCTTCTCTATCGTGATGAGAACTGCATGAACCGGATCGACGAGGGCAACCCTTGGCCACCAGAGGATCTCACCTTCAAGCAGGGTGACCGCATTACCTTCTACTTCAAGCTGATTGGCTTGACGGAGGCTCAGCTTAAGGGCGGTGCGCCACTGCCAAATGGAGTGGTATTACCACCTCTGTAAACGTGTCGGAACCTGGATAATCGGAAATTCATTTACCTCGGAAACTTGAGTCTCTATCGTATATGAGACTGACGTTCTAGAGCTTGAAGTCAATATTTGTATTTGGATGTTAGTATGTTGTGGGTTGAAATTTTCCTTGTTTCGATCTGTACGTTTTACAACTGCCTGGCGATATATACCTCCTTCCAATCAAATAAATCGAGACATTTCGAATTCAACGTGCAACGTTGTTTGCATCAAAGCAACTGTTGCGGGCTCGTAATTCATGACTTAAGAGTCACTAGGTCAGTATTGATAGATATTTATTTGATGCGAAGGCCAATTCTTGTCTCGTCAACTGGACACTGGACGCAAAGCCGCTTGACGGCCTTCATGAGCACATACATATACATGCGCATCAGGATATCAAGATCCACGTTGACGCTCGAGTTGAGAATTCGTACATGAGTAAACATATACACATAAACTACCGTATACCGCGATAAAACGACTAGCACCTCTACAATCTAGAGTATGACAGATTCTATCGATCTATCTATAGATTTATCGACCATATTTTTGCATACCCCTTGTAGCAAGCTATTACTACTGATAATAGGCTTGGCCACCCTACTCGAGCACAGAGCCATAGAATTGACCGTCCATGCTAGTGTTGAATTAATTAGCGCGTCGGCTGCACCGCGGGCGTACACCAGACGACATTTCGAGCAAATTTCGCCAACTGCAGCCCTGCCTCATATCTGCATATGGCAGCCCTGCTGCCTCAAATGGGAGCTGCGTTGTATTGCGGTATTCCGCTTCCTACCCAGTCTAGCCCCTACTCCACGCCTTTCTCTCGTGGCCGCCATGTTTTGATACAAACTACAACTACCAGAGTAGGACTGCATTCGACGACGTTCCACTAGCCTGGTATTCATTTACCTATAGCGATTCGCCGCTCTATCGCCATTTATTAGCCTTCTAGTGCTCCACGGAATAACCGACAAGACGGGGAATTGTTACAGTCATAAGCAACATATTAAGTCTTCGGCAGCACAATGTTTTCTTCGAGGAATTTCATGGGCGTGTGCCTGCTGCTCGCCTCGGGCACCTCTCTATTCCCGGCCGGTATTCTTGCGGCTCCATCGCCCGACCCCGAAGCTAATCCTCTGGCTTTACCTGCACCTGCACCTGAGGCCGCACCCGAGCCCCAGATTCAAGATACGGGCCGAAAGTACAACTACGAAGATATTGCCAAGCCGACAACTCAGGCGCCCAGCGAAGCCGATGAAGTGGTCTACGCAAACATGGTCTCTACTCCAGGCTCCTCGTCACCAATCCTCAAAGCGGAAATCCAATACTTCAACGATATCTTCCGCCAAGCCACCCTGAAAGTGCAGTTCAAGAAAGAAGACAAAGAGAAGTGCATCCAATGGGTTGCCAGAGCGCCAAATCCCATCACGGGAAAGCCTATCGAGTTCAACTCCGGCAGCAACAAGCTCATGTACGCGACAAAGATCGATTTCGACCAGTCCAACCGTATCCTCGATGCCAATGGCAACGCTTGGGCACGCACTGTTGGTTTCTACAGCGACAGATACTGCCGATCTATGATCGGTGTCCAGGCGATTGGCGGCGCCGAGGCCGCGAGTGGTGTTCTTGAGCGACCTGCTGTGTTCAGTTTGCAGCAGGCGGACGGTGGGAGAGATCAAGGACGGGCGAGTCTTTACCTCCAGACGCTCAAGCTGCCACCTTTGTTCTACACTCTGATTATGGGTTGATTTATGCTGTTAGTTGTGTCCTTGTATTTAGAATGATTTCTATTCGCTCGATTTGCCTGTGATCGAAAGGTATGTTTGCGGCCATGGCCATGATCAATTTCTATAGTTAGGTCATATCAGGCCCCATATTTCGTGTATCTATCCGCTAGAAACCGAATTCCTCTGCTCACTACACTTGATATATCTGCAACCAGTCAGGGCTTTCAAACCATCTCGCCTTCCCAGTATTGTCTGAATCGTGAGGATCATCTTGGCCTTCATCGATATAACCGGCTCGCTGCACAACGCTGATAGCTCTAAAATGCAACATCTCCGGCTTCGCGTTGCACAAAGTGCGGATGCAGCACGGCAGCTGCGCAGGACCTCGGCGCGCCGTCACAACGTCACACCCGAGCTGCGTGGTCCCCGACATGACATGCCACAAAGTGATATATAGTAACAGGTTTAATGCGAATAATGCGGCTGTGTAATTCTGCAGCGAGGCGATAACCAGCGTCCCACAAGTCTCATAACTTACCAGGCAGCTGCAAGATCCCAGATCTCCGAGTTCATATATATCGGAATTAAGCATTCGCCAGTACTCCAAGTTGCAAAGGAAGGATACAGACTCTCCGTAGATCCTTGGGGGTAGCCGCTGACATAACACCGTAGATACCAGTCATCTTGACGCATCCGGCTTGCGACACACCGACGCTCGCGGCGCACATGCATGGACGCACGAAATCGAAGGCGTGCATGCGCTGTACGACGTGGTGCACACATTGAGGTAGCACGTTCCGGCCGCCTCCCAGTTTCAACGGGCGTGCATGGCGATCAGGAGAACAAGGCAAATGGCTGCAAACGTGCGCTATAATCAGGCATAATGGTTTTCACTTTTCAAGTTCAGGTCGCGAATGTCTAATATCCAACATGTATCGTAACTGTCAATTTGATGCTGCACAAGATGGCAAGTGCTACATGATATCGATGCTACATGTATACAGCAAGCTGTTGGGTCGCCGCTGGAGGCTGGTCGAAAGATACGCCGATATCGACAGCTGTAGCCCGCCGGTATTTATAGCCATCCAATCATGAAGTTTGAACGTATTCTCAACAGCCAGACATAGGAGTATTCTTTTAAATTTAGGCACAGTTTCTACTTTCCAATCAGACTGGTCGGGTATATAGAGTATATATAGAAGGTCGCCGCCGGCACGTCGTTCTAGGATACATAATACACTATAACATCATAGACGTCCGGTCGAGATATCCTGTTCAAAGTTTCTGAAGATGTTAAAGTTCCAGGCAATTGCTGTCCTCTTCTGGGCTGGCGCTGTCACCGCGCAGGCCTGTCGACCGCTCTCCTATGGCTGCCTAGCAGTCCCCGCATCGAGGCAAGAAAGCTGCTTGGAGGTCATTGGTGAGTTTATATCAAGATTGCCAGCAGGAGCCCGCTTCCCTCATCTTACTATATTTCTGCAGAATTGTTGCGCATCCCTATTGAGGAATGTACTGTCACGACGACACTTGGTGCCGCCACCCAGGTTATCACGGAAACTGTTACCGCAACCACCTTCGTCACGCCTACGACGACCTTTCTACAGACTCGGACGTTCAGCAATACGTCGACGACCGTACAGACTCAATTCAGCACAGTGGTTGAGACGCAAATCACATTCGATATCACTATCAACACTGAGACAGTAGCCACACTCACAGTGTAAGATATATTTTTTAGTTCATAATGATCTTTCTAGCGTATATATGAGTGGAGAGCTCACAATCGCATATATAGTACCGATGATCCGATCACGGTTACTGCGTCGGATAGCGCCAGAAGAAAGGTCAGAGGCCGATACTTCCGGCCCAGACTCGACCCAGATTGCTGTACGTGGGGTTTTCCCATAACAAAGTTCAAACTGGAGACTCCATACTAACTTGGGCTGTAGCATGCTTCCTGACGACTACTTGCACGGTTACCGTGACTCCGGCTCCTGATGCCACTGTCACTGAGTTTGTGACGGCCACCACGACCGAGTTCAGCACCATTACATTCAACTCGACCGTCTCAAGGACGATCGTTGCGAACACCACAACCGCAACCGTAGAAGGCCGTAAGCCATCAATATAGCTCTGTTCCAATTTAAACACCCAAGGCTTTGCTAATGAGTTCTAGCGACTGTGACCTTCATTACAACTGAGATCATCTCTGGCTCCGATTCTATTACAGTAGGAGCTACGACAGTCACCGTCCAATCCAGTATGATTACACTCGCTATTTGAATATTTGCCCAAAGGATAAGGATTCAGGTGTAGTTATGTAACAATTCCACTGACCGTCAATCCACCACAGCTGTAACCGCACCAGCCGTGCATCTCTCGTCCCCCACGCCTATCTACGGCAACGTCGTCAACGGCAGTGCAGCCAACTACGACGACGTCTGGACCACCCTCAGCCTCCCCTTCCCAATCAATCTCTACGACGTCACCACATCCGTGATCTACCTCTCCATCAACGGCTTCATTTCCCTCGACCAGCCGCCCAGCACCTCCTTCATCAACAGCGCGCTCCCGGTACCACAAGGGCTCACCGACGCCAATTTCCTCCCAGACACGTCCTTCTGCGCGCTGTGGGACGATCTATATATCTACGCTGGCACGCAGCAGGGTATCTTCTACCAGGTGGATGGCGACGCACCTAATCGCACTGTGACGTTCGAGTACTATACTAGTGCGTATCAACGTAGTTCTGAGTTTTACCACTTCTTGATGCGGTATGATGAGGCGACGCCGGGTATTATTACGTTCCAGTATTTGCAGGTGTCTAATGGCGGGGTGTCTGCGACGATTGGAGCGCAGGCGAGGCGGCTGAATTTGGCGGCGCAGTGGTCGTTTGATACTGCGGGGGCGGTGACGGACGGGCAGACGCTGGTGATTGATACCGTTGCAAACACTGTCACTTCTGCTTGATGTGTCGGTGCGGTCTTATAATATTATACTATAAGGCAAGAGTCCTACACAAGATAGATGTCGAAAAGAAATTTTATCATAGTTATACAAATAAACACTTGACTTTTGCCTGATGGCCTGTTGTCGCAGTAGCCAGGTCCTGGTAGATTGCTATACGGCGGAAATTTAATTAAATTCAAATGAAATCTCCAAGTACAAGTGAACGCTGAGCTGAATACTATTAAAGAAGCGACGTGAAGCTGCACAAAGACCAGGTACCTAGGTTTACAGGCCTCGCAAGTTGAGCTTCTCTAATTATAGTTGACTCGTAACACGCCTATCCCATGAACCCGTATGCACGGAAGCAATGTAGGGACACCACCGCGGTACCGTATTACTCCATAAATATCCTATACATCGAGATCTCGAACGCGCGTTGAGATGAAGTAAATTATAATTATAATTAACGAAGGGATACCTATGATTATATAGCATTACCATATGCATCTTCCGTGATATGTAGCACCACTGCGTAACACCCGCCAGTAAGACGTACCTGCAGACTTGATGCTTTAGACGTAGTCTCGGGGCCAGTCCGCTCAGCTTTAGACGCACAATTTTACAACTGAAGCCCACTGTAGACCACGCGAGAAACGTGATTCATGAATTCACTAGGCGATCGATTCAATGCAGTCAACAAGGCTGAGTTGCGTGGCATTTCGCAGCCCGATAGCCTCGGCAAGCGTCGCGTGTACGACACGAGCTCGAGCTGACTAACCCCCTCAACAAAATCCCCCACCAACAACAACCGTACCCTCCCGACATCATCCACACATCACCAACCTCATCAATCGCCATCACAATGGGCTCAGAAGATCTAACGCTGCGTCTGCAGCCGCGAGGTAGCTCCCCCACCTCTACACATACACCGCATCAAGCTAACAATCATAGGCAAACCGCTGCCGAATCTCCCCGGCGAGATAACCGTGTCCGCCGCCGCCTCCATCGACGACATCTACGCCGCCGTCGCCAAAAAGACAAACTACCCAATCCACAGACTCCGCATCACGCGCTCCGATTCCTCACACCTCCAGCCCTCCGCCACCACCACCGTCTCCGCCGCCAACCTCTTCGACGGCTCCTCCCTCTTCATCAAAGACTTAGGTACCGCCTCTACCACCCCTCCACACTTCATCCCTACACATCTTCATTCTGGCTGCTAACGCAGCCGACAGGCCCGCAAATAGCCTGGCGAACAGTCTACTTTATCGAATACCTCGGCCCGCTGCTCATCCACCCACTAACCTTCTACCTCCTCCGCCCCCTGCTGTACACCTACCTCCCGTACCCCTTCTCCCCGTCCCTGCCACCCTCCACCCCGCCAACAACCACGCAATCGACCCTCTGCGCCATGATTACAGCCCACTTCATCAAACGCGAGCTCGAAACCCTCTTCGTCCACCGCTTCTCCGCGGCGACGATGCCCGCTGCCAATATCGTAAAGAATTCCGCATACTACTGGACTCTCGGCGGCGCCATGCTCGCATACACACTGTACTACCCTACCACAGTCGAGACAGCGAGCTATCTATACTACCCTGGAATAGCGGTATGGCTGTTCGCGCAGGCGTCGAATGCGAGTGCGCATCTGACGTTGCGGAATCTGCGGCGGCCAGGGTCGCGGGATAGGGGTATCCCCACGGGCTACGGATTCGGTATGGTTACATGTCCGAATTACAGCTTCGAGGTGCTGGGATGGGTGTGCGTGGCTGTGGTGGCCGGGTTGAGTGTCCCGGCGTTCGGATTCGCGCTTTTCGGGGCGGTGATTCAGGCCAAGTGGGCGATGGATCGGGAGCGGCGGTACCGCAAGGAGTTTGGGGAGAAATATAAGAAGAAGCGGTGGGTGTTGATCCCGTTTGTGGTGTAGGATGTGCACGCGCGTGTGTACTCTGGAAGGCGGTGTAGATGATAGGGGGCGGGTAGTAGAGGTGGAGGAGGAATATTAGTAGCATCTAGACGCCTGGGCAAGTGACAGTGCGTATAATATTAAATATGTAATACTGTGATATCAATGGACAAGATTATACTGCCGCCGATGAATCCACCAGCGTATTTACGATTAAATGAAATGTACGTGCAGAGGTTAGTGTAAATATATATCCAACGTCGCACCATAAATATACCGGAGCCGTAGATGTAGCACGCGTATATAAACACCCACCCATAGATCCGTCGATAGATCTGATATAAAAGAACCACCACAGCTGATACGAATGAGATATATACCCCAACAGATCAATCAATCAACATCATGCACGTGTATTAATAAATAAGAAGATATCCCTATAGCAGTATAAGTAAGTAATATAAAACCAACAAACCCAGCAAAACAACATGCAGGCATCAGAATATACCATCAACCATACCACAAAAGAAACCCTAAACATAAGTAATTGATCAAATCCAAACATGTACATCCAACAAGCCACATATCAAATATAAAACCCAACCATAGCAATCATGCATAACACAGGAAAGAAAGTAATGACGAAAGGAAGGAAATCCAGATTCAGAATATATCTCTATATCTACAAGAAGTGAAGCCACCCCACCACCCAAGCCAAACTTTTGTCCCGCCGGCAAAACATGCATATCCAACGGCGGAAGATCGATTCGAGAAGAAGTGGATAGGAAAGAAAGAAAAGAATGCAGTGTACGCTATGCATGCGGGCGTAATGTCTGCCAGGCCCGCCTACAGCACTAGAAAAATAAAATAGCAAGCCAGCAGCCGACACCCAACCGAGTAAATAAGTAAGTAATACTCAAAAAAAAAAAAATGAAAGTCAAAGAAAGAATGAATGAAAGAAAAGATGAATGGATGTGAGAAGGAAGGATTATAGTTCATGATATGTAGAATATAAAAACAACCTCTATGCTTCGCCGACATGTCGCGCAGAAACCAGAACATCAACGCCTCACAGCGGACGTCCACAACAATATCAAAAAATCAATATTCAAATCAAATATTAATATCCAAACGCGCCGCGTCGGCCACCGCGGCCACCGCGGGTCGGCAGCTCGAAATCGGGATTACTCGCAAACAGCGCATCCGGCTGCCGCGGCGGCGGTCGGCGTGCGGACGGCCCATCACCCGGCCACCGCGGATTCACGCCCCGCTGGCTAATGCTGGTGAAGTGGCTGCTGGTCGACATTGCGGGACTACGCTGGCCTGGTTGCAGCTCTTCCGACGAGCCGTTGCCGTCCTGGTAGATTGGCTGGGCGACGAACTGCGGGTCTTGCAGCGGCGGCGGCGGCGGCGATCGCGCGTGCGGGCCACGTGTGTCGAGGGGGTAATCGTTCGGGTACTCATTGCCCCGTGTGTCGAGTGGGTACTCGTTGCCTCGTGTGTCGGGCGGGTACTCGGCGATTGCCATGGTGGGCGGCGGCGCATAGCCAGGTGTTAGGATCGATGGGATGGCGGGGTTGTTAATGGGTCCCGAATTGTCGAATCGCGGGTCCACATCCTCATAGTAGTCTTGCGACCGGCGGGATCGAGTCGGGGAGGACGGGTCGGGCTGCGGCTGTTGCGGCGAGGGTGCAGATGTGGGTAGTTCGACGGGTAGTACAGCGGCGGGAAGGTGGTCGTCGGACGGCGGTTCTTTGCCGGCGGTCGCCCATGCCGTTCTCGGCGGTACGTATCTGTATACAGTTAGCATTGCATTTACAAAGATGTGTTTTGGGGGACGCACTCATCCTGCGAATAGCGGCTGGTGGGGCTCTGCAGAGCCGGGCTGGGTGTCCGTGCGTTCGCTATCGGCTGCCCCACGACCGCCATGCCGATGGGGTCGAGCGACATGATCGGTGCGGCATCCATCTCATAGGCGGCGGAGTAGCGGTTTTCGTTGGCAGGTGTCTGTATCGGTAAGGGGGGCGGGGAGGCGTATCGCGGGTTCTCGGGCTGCGCGTATCCTAGGTCATCGCGGGACATCTCGTTCGTAGGTCTTCGCATCAGCGGGCCGTACGGTCCACCGGGGCGATTGTCGTTCGGAGGCGTCTGCATGTTCGGTCGTCGAGGAGGCGGACCGTACATGTTGTCGCTGTCGAATCCGGGGGGCTGCCGTCTGTCAAAGTCGGGCGGTCCTTGGTCGCCTGGTCTCATGAAGAGAGGAGGCGGGCCCGGTCCGATGTAGGGCCTTTCCTCGACCGAGCCCATCGATCCGTTCGGTCCTCCAACGTAGAATCCGTTGGGGCCGCCGCGGCCTCTGTGCATTCCACCGCCTCTGGGTCCCATGCCCGGTCCTCCTCTCGGTCCCATACCGCCTCGGGGGGGTCCAAATCCACCTCCTCGTGGTGGTCCCATACCTGGTCCGCCTCTGCCCCTCATCGGGCCGCCTCTCATCGGGTATCCGCCTCGTCCGCCGGGTCCCATCATGATGGGCGGCACGGGCGGAGTCCCGCCTCGATCAAAGGACGACGGCGGGCCGTAGGTATCGGAATTGATCGTGTGGTTCGACCGCTGTCTGTTCAGAGAAGGATTGTACTCGTCGCGACCGGGGGTCGGATGTCGGGGAAGGTTGGGGTCGAATCCGCCGGGCGCATTCTGCTGGGGACTCGGGAAACGAGGGAGGTCTCCCGGTTGCTGAGGTTGGGGCGTCTGGCCACGTGGATTCAGCGGTGTGCGGTCGGTGTCGGTGCTGGGCTTGCGGGTCATCTCGAAGGTCGCGAATTCGGGGATCTTTGGCTCGCGGAGGGGCGCTCCGGAGGATGCGGAATTGCCGCCGGCGGAGCTGGAGGGTCCGTAGGCGGCGGCGATGGTGGCGGCCTGCTGCTCTCTGTAGATTTCGCCGTTCATTTCAGCGTTCGTAGCGATGCGCGCTTTCTGAGCGGCACGCGAGACGACCGTGCGACGCATGGCGCAGGTCATGATGCCGGCGGTGAGGATGCAGATGGTGGCCGCGAGGACGATCCAGCCACCCCATTGCAGATGGGGGATGAACAGTAAAATGTCGACGAGGAAGGCGAGGAGGGTTGCGAGGAAGGTCGGGAGGGCGAAGAGGAGGGTCGCGAGCAGGTAGCGAGGGTTGTTGGCGGGGCCGTGGAGGTGGGAGCAGGCGGCGAGGATGGTGAGAACGAGGGTGAGGGCGGCGGCGATGGGGTGGATGATGAGCAGGCTGGAGAGGGAGTGGCGGGCCTTCGAGGGGAGGGTGAAGTCGGTTTTGGTCGTCTTGTTCAGAGCGGTGTCTACGGCGGTAGAATGATATCACCAGTCAGCGGGAAGGAGCAAACCGTGCATGCGTCAAGATCGGGGCCATACCCGGATTGTAGCCGATTTCGATGGGGCTGCACTTGTTTTCGACGCAGTAGCCGAAGACGCCGTAGGAGACATCCTGATAGGTGGCGAGGGTGATTGGTTTGATGATGGGGACGGAGAGGATGCTGATGAGCAGGAGGGCGAAGGCGGCGAAGAGGAGGATCGTGAGCGGGGTGGCCGCCCGGATCATCGCGACGTCCCGATAGGTATCAGCAGTCGGCGGTCGTCGGTAGGTCTATTCCTCTATCGTCGGTCGGTCGGTCTTCTATCGGTCGGTCGGTCGGGACGGACAGAGATGGTGATGATGTCGTCGATGAGATGAGAGGAAGGAGGGTAGGTGAAGAGGTGTCCTCGCAGAGGAGCACCCTCTCCGAGCGGTATTATAGTCGACCGTCGGCCAGGGCTCCACCGAAGCGTGTTTTACCGAGTACTGCCGGAGTCTCGAAGACGGTAAGAAATGTCAAAGGAGTGGCTGGTGAATGGGGGCGAGGTGGTGATGACGAAGAAGAGGATGTAAGAGGAGAGGGAGATGAAGCGATGGCGATGCGGCGGAGACGGCAGGCAATTGGCCAACAGAACAGCACAGCTCAGCCCCCTTTTTCAAACTCTGTTCGAGAATTCAACCAGAGAGAAAGAGAAACGAGGAGGAGGAGGAGGGAATTCCTACGGCGGCATGACATTTACGATTCGCTGCATTTACATTATTGGTATTGGGGAATATTGGAAGAGGAAGGCCTCGAAGGAATGCAGACGGCCGCAGTTCTCGAACGGGGCAGAAGGACTGTACGAAGCACGATTAAAGAAAGAGAGTACGAAAGGAAGGAGGAACTGCGCCTGCCTGACTGACGATTTGGCCGGCGACGGGACTCGATCGATATATCCCGGCAGCCTGTTCTGGCCGGCAGAATTCACACCATCGTACGTTAATATGATAATGTACCTGGGGGTTCGTACAGAGGATATATACTGGGAGAGTATATTGCTTGTTCGTGGAGGATATTACATTGAACCGGGCGTGGGTGCCTATCGAGACAGTCAACAGCCCGCATCCACGGTATCGCTGCATTTATTGCCAATTACCATTATATCATCCTGCTTACACAGTATGTAATATGTAAGTATGCGCCGTAGTAATTCTACTTGCATAGTACTGATATTGATGGGATGCTATTATAAGAATGGACACCTGTCAGCGGAGATATCTGACGGCGGGCGCTATCACCACCACCTCTGATGGCAATTCGAATTCTCGCATACAACATGCGCACTAACACTGCAGGTTACAGATCGTGGCATCGGGCTAGTGTATACGCAGTATGCGATCTCCTCGTTCGACTGGATTCGTATCGTATAACGTTATAACCTTCCCAGCTAGCTCCAACAAGTATACGATATTTACTAATTCCTTCGTACTTCCTATAATCCCATCCGTGATATGCGTATCATATCATATCATATCATCCATACATCATCCGTACACAAGATAAGTGGCCATGGTAGGATACTGGTATACTCTACTGGTACCTCCTTCTGCTGCCGGACTCTCCCACGGATGGGCGTCTGCGAGGCCCGGCGGCAGATTAAGATTAACACTCGCACTCGCCAGAATCCAGGCAGGCAGTGCACCTGGTCATAATATCCCGGCTGTATCCAAGTACCTTCCTTCCCGATTCATCCAGTCCGTCCGCTGTACTTACACACATACGAGTACTCCATACTTACTTCTTACATGATGTAAGTACTATGTGAGTGGGTGCACACAGATATGTGCAACCTCACGTTGCCAGCATTCTTCAGACCAGATGGCAATCCAGGCACGCCCAACCACCACAGCACATAGTACATACTACTAAGAGAAGCTGGACGAGAGTGGCAGGCGGTGTTCCTCGCAGCAGCAGATGCGTCTGATGATTCGGCGCCCATGTCAAACACAACAGCCGGCTGTCACACATCTGCCTCATCGATCGATTATTGGCACTAGCCCGATCCAATCATCCACGAGACTACTAAATGCTGCAGCCAATTAAACTCTGCTGGAACATGTGTGAATTCCCAGTCGGTATTTCCAACGCGATAACACCAGGAACACATCTCTATCAGCCTTGAAGATATAGTAGATACACGTATACACTCATATGATATACCATATGATACAGATTATAATATTCCCCTTGGCCACCAGCACCGGGTCGTCCCTTCCCCGCCCGTCAATGCCGCCCTCCCTTCATAAGTACTTCCATCACGACTCCGACTACGACTCGAAATATGCGCCAGCTGGTTGACGCAGCCGCGCGCCAGCCCCGGATTACGTCTCACCACGCACTCCACCAGATCCGCCGGCGCCACCAGCTCTTCCCTCCCCTCGCAATCCACCCGGAACACTTCCAGTCCTCTCACCGCTACATCCCGCAGCCAGAACCGCCTCAACCGCCGCCTCCCACCGGTCCTCACTGCCACCCCGTCATCGGTACTCTCAGACATCGCCATCGACAGCTCCTCATCCCCCGAGTCCGCCCAGGACGGCAGCTGCCGCGGATCGATATCGAACAGTCCCACGTGCAGCAACTGCACCTGCATCTCTCGCACTCCGGCGAACGGACACCCCGCGAACCGTCGCCACCACGCAATCGACACCCCGCCGCGATACCGCACCCTCGTGACATAGCCCGGGGGTGCGAGAAAGAACGACGGGTGGAACAGCGTCCCGTTGACGTCTAGATACCGCAGTCTGCACAATTTCTCAACCGCGCTCTGAAGCCTCTCCAGGGGTTCTGTCAGAGTGCGTAATTGACTATACCGCGAGCAGCTGCCCGCCGTGGGTTCGAGCTGCAGCCGTTGCAGATTACTGGCAGCGGAGAGTAATCCCGCCAGCGCGATTATCGCGTCGGCCGTCTGTTCGGGGGACGGCAGCCGGAATTCTAGGTCGAGTGCTCCCAGTAATTCGAGATCCAACGCCTGGTGCAGCGGTGTGCAGAATTTCACCAGCGACGACGCGAACGCCCTCCTCAATTCGATTGAGAAACGGCAGGCCTTGGAACTGCCATACGTCTTGAGGTACGATATGAAACTAGATTGCACCACCGTATCTACAATCATTGTATCATCAGCCTGGTTGCCATCAAATTCTTTATATATACCTAGGTATATATATACCGACAATAAGGGACATACAGGATAATAAGGGATACCTAGTAGGTACTTATATACGTACTCAAATTGACAATCTCGACAGTGGTAACCCGCGCTTCATCCCCCTCCATCCGCCCCCTCACCATATCCAGCACCCCGCCAGCCCCTCCACCCTCCTTCAAAGCCTTCGCCAAAAGCCTTAACTGTCTCGTATACCGCACCCCCAACCCACCACTCCCAACCAGCAACCGACACCCCCTTGCATCCAGCGGTCTATCCGCGTATCCGTCATCGGATGACCAAAGTCCATGATCCCACGACGAGCCAGACAGATATAACGTCCGCCATAGCTGCCGTTCGGCCACCTCGTGTATGCGTCTGTTGACCCGTAATAACGCAGCTAGATCTTGACGGGGGAGGTGGATGAAGATTGCGGACAGCAATTCCAGTGGCAGTGACGTTATTGCCATTTCGTATATCACTACCTACTTAGTTACCTCGGGTCCCAAGACTAGGTACCTCGTATACTATTCCGCGGTCGATGACGGTACCACTGACACGAAAGGTACTGCCGCTTATCTACTTGAATATTCGGCGACTCGGTGTATGTCGACCGCCGAGCAACAATACTCCGGACTCGGTGACACCATGCCAACGCCAGACGCCATATACGAACCTCGAGCTCCTTCTTATAAGCCACCTCCTCAATACCTACTTGAGTAGGTATACGGTAGTCTCAGGCCAGACGCCGGCTGCTGTGTTGAACAGCGAGCTCACTCTTCCAATACAAACCGCAAAACTTGGTGATACGACAAGATGTTCAAGAATTCTCATCACCATGCCAATAGACTTACCATGATGTATCACCAATGCCAATACTCACCGTGGTAGACATAAGCACCGTCAGCAAACGCTACGCCGCCAAGAGCATCCTATACCATCGCACCGCCGTGTCGTCCACTGTCATCCATGGCATCACGCAGCGCCCTTCTGGCGTGCATCGTCCCCATCACCGCATCGCATTCGCATCATATCCGTAGACCGGGCTGTAGACCCTTCGTATCTGACATCACTCCGCGAACCGGACGTTATATACACCACAAGTAGGTCCATACACAGTGCCTACACATAAACGTATGGACATAAGCAAGTACATACAAAAACGGTTATTACCCCTATCAGTCACCGCTTCCAGAAATTCTGGACGTCCGCGGATCCTCCCGGACCCTTATACAATATATACCCCGATAGCTAGCCCCCATATAGCTATCCCCCATCCAGCTAGCATACTTACATACATAGCATACATACATGTAATGTACAGATACAAAAGGTACATCCACCCATCCATACCATCCCGGGCCCGGCCAGACGCCTTGCTGTTCATGTTTCGATCTTACCACAGCCGCAAGCCACACTCTCGACCAGCTATCTGCATCCGACGCCGTAAATCAGCCACAACCCCGCTGTCACGGCTGCTGCGCGGATTCGGAAAGTCGATGCGGGACGGGATCGCCCTTGCCGTATCTCCGACTCGGCTGAGCTCTCCACCGTCCCACTTCCATCCACCGTTCCTATTCCCACTTTTACTATGACCATTCCCACTTCTATCAGCCGCTAGCTAAGCTCAGTACTGGCTAGTGTACTGGCTAGTGGATAGCGACGGTTCTAGTATGGATGTCAGGAGTATACGGTGGATGGCCGATTGGTCGGCCAAGAGTCTGATGGCGCGTGGCTGGCGGTCGTGGTCATATGGTCGTACGTAAGTATCTACTGTGTAAGTATGGTGTGTAGGTGATAAGTATGGGGTAATGGCAATGGAATTGTGGTTATCAGTGGGTCTATTTGTGTCTATATCCGGAATATTAGCATTCAGCAGTGGGATGCATGCCAGACGGGCCCGTCTACTAGAATCAATGGACGCACATGATTCGTCTGTAGTACAGTTCTATTCACGTTGAAATTAATAATGGGGTATATACCTAGGTAGTATTGATGCAATGGTTTGAGTTTGCGACTACCCCGGTCGACGACTGGCGAGCAGACATCATGCGTTATGCCGTCTATCCAAGTTTTCGATTGATATCATACACTGAACTCTAATGCGCTGCGTCGATTGGCAGCTGCCTACCGACAGACATCTACGTAGTGGCAGCTGATACACACATACTTATGCATACCCCCTCCTCCACTCATCCATCCATCCTCCATCCATCCACCATCCATCCATCTCCATAAACCTACATACTTTTTAGTACTTAATGTAAGTAAGTATGTAGGTATATATAGCGTATGTATAAACAGTGGCAAGCGAGGAGGAGGAGCTGAAGCAGGCGATTGGCCGACACGCTGTCGACACCCTCTCCTCCCATCGAATAGCATGATAGCTATATCAGTGATGGTGGTGGGTGGATATCATGTATGTATATGTGGTGGACGCACATGCATACCATTCATTCATCACATTCGCCTTCTCACATACATACATATTCTGTATAGCTATAGTATGCCTAGCCAAGTAATTAAGTGGTATTTGCATATTCGTATGCGCATGCGAGCAGGGGACCGGTCAAGAACATAACGTTAAGCTGCCAGTGGATGTTTTGTTTCTACTACTAGCTAACGATTACAGATACCCGGGCCGGTCGGTCGGAGAGCTGCCGCCACCGTCCATACGTCCACCACCTGCAGCCAGCTAGCAGCAGCTCATCCATAAACACCATGCACTAGCTACTAGTAGTACTACTAGTAAACTGTCGAGCTCAGCAGCTAAGCTAGTATACTACCAGCACACCAGTAGTATATCAGTAGCAGCTCATCACATCAGTCCCCACAATCGACTGCATCCCACATCCAATCAACCCCTCATGCGCAACCCCTTCACCGCCAACCGTTCGAGCACAGTATGTAAAGATGTAACAGCCTCGCCTGGCGAGGCGGTCAGCTACGCGTCTGGATCCGGTAGTCTTCTCATGTGAATGGCTAAGGACGGCCGCATGCGCCGTCTAGAAGTACCCGTTTGGGAATTCCCTGCATGCGCCTGTGAATACGAGGGGCGGTGGACCCACCCCTTAGCCCTTAAATTTTTACCGATGCCACTAGCAGCGCTAGCATATATACCCAACTAACGATATCGTATCGTTCGTCCCTATCGGTGATGCATGTTTACTATACTTACCTACATATACACTTTTACTCCAGTGAGCGACGTACGTCCGGACCGGCAATTAAAACCTGCTAGTACCTTAGAATATGTGGAATATTAATAGGAGGAGAGTAAAGCGGGGTTATTTCCAGGTATTAGCATTATACATCGTGTTGTGTCAAAGTGGTAGCTGGCGGGAGGGGCCGTCTGGAGATACCGCTTTGGGAAGCATACGTGACTTGCTGCAGTAGCTCACTCTGCTATAGCAGCTCAACCTCAATCGCACTCGCCCTACACATACATGTCATGCACTACAGTAACGGCCTATACACACCATCATGCACTATGGTAGTATTCACTGATCAAGTCTACAGATCTACGCATATGAGAAGGGTACTGGATATTCTTGTCATTGTGTTCGTTATGTGGAAGATTGTACGAGGCTCGTGAAGGGTACAATATACATGCCAAAAAATACATGAAAAGAAACAAAACGTGAACGCTTCAAACGGAAATCAAATGGAAATAGAAGAAAAGAAAAGAAAAGCTATAGTAACGATGAAGTATGTATAACAGAAGGAAATGCAGGAAGAGAAGTATGATACCGCACGCACGCTCAGTCACAATGTCCATATCATGTCCATATCCAGGGAGTAGTCAAGTATCCAGCTAGCCAGATCCGGGTGTACAGTAGAGTATGTGTGAAGACGTCCATCCAGGAGACCAGGGTGAGAAGAGAGAGAGAGAGAGAGAGAGAGTGTGTGTGTGTATGTGGTGGCAGTCCAGGTACGTGGCCAGGCAAGTGAATATCCAGATTGGGTGAGGAGGTCCAGGAGATAAGGCATGCAAGCCACTTCACCGACGGCGGCCAGTCTTGTCGAATAGCTACAATGGTCAGTAAGTCCTGTCGATCAAGTCGTGCACCAGGCAGGCAGGCTAAGGTAGGGTCCGTCCAGAGTGATGATTGAGCCGAGAGCGTCCAGGAAACTCTCCATACCGGTCCACGCAGGAACTGAAAAAGCACTTCGTGACAGGGTTTTACGACAGTAAAGAAACAGAAAATGGTCTGTGTGGCAAGTAACAGAACGCGATACAGGGTGCCATGCTAGCTAGAACTGCTGGTATTACAATTAAATTAGACGCTTTTCCTTTCCAAGGTGATTCCCGAACCAAACAACCAGCCCACCCACCGATAGACAAAAAAAAATGTACGACGCGCACGTTCCACAGCATGTAGAAACAACATGGGGATAAACAACATGTAAAAAATCAAATCAATCGTAGGAATAAAATGAATCAATCGTAAGAAAAAAGGGGGTAACGAACAAAGTCTACTCATACTCGCGCTTCGTGATACCCCATGCATATGTAACCGGCCTCCAGCATATCAGCGTGAAGTGAATAACGGCAAAGGCGAAAGTCGCGCGCTCCAATCCAGGCAAAGAATAGATAGAATGTATGATTGTATAAATGTATGTATGCATGTAGTACGGGTCTCCGTAGCCAGGCTAGATCCAGAGCATCCGGGAAATCCAGGGGTTCTGTCGTCGGTCAAAATATTGTAAAATGTCGTTTTGAACGAAAGCATGAAGAAGTCCAAGTAAAGCTCCAGCCCAAGAAGATCCAAAAATCCGGGACAAGGCAGTTGACGAAAGAAATAATTGTTCATGTTCACCAGTTCAGGCTGTTGAGAAGCTCCTGGAATTTGGGGTCGTCCACCATAACGGGGTCCAGCGCGAGCACATCCAGGCCTTCCAGCTGTTGTTGTGTCTGTTGGTGGGGGTGATGCTGCTGCTGCGGTTGTTGTTGCTGCTGCTGCTGCGGCTGTTGATGGTGTGGTGGGTAGAACGAGAGACCAGTGGCACCCGCCTGTGCCTGTTCACGCGGCGTCGATGCGAAGGGGTCTTGGTGTAGCACAGGGGCATCACCTCCTCGGTCCTGCGGGGAGTACAACGGCGACCTTTCGTTGTACGTCGTCCACTGCGGATGGATGCAGTTTGTGGTTGCGACAGTAGCGCTGACGGTGTTGTAACTCAGCGGGGAGCGGGTCCGGGGAGCCAGCCGGGTGTAGTATGGAAGTCCAGTCGAGTGTGCCAGCGGCGAGTGGGTGATCGGGAGCGTGGGCGAAGGGGCCAGGTCGACATAGGCTGAGCTGACATTGCTAGGTCCTACTGGTCCAGTGTGGAGTCCGGGATAAGTTGGCATGCCTCCAGGATATCCAGATGAGAGATCATAGAAAGGTTGCGCTGGCGGTGCTGCGGTGGGGCCAGAAAATCCATTGGGTAGCGAGGGGGAAGGTCCAAAACTTTGCGAAGGCTTAGGATGCGACTGATGCTTGTGAACTCCAGTCCCAGATCTGGTGCGGCGTAGTGGCGAGACGGGCGTTTCACGATCCCGAGCAACGGTCCTAGGAACACTCGGCGAAGTTGGTGCCGGCGGTGATGGCGCCGTAGGCACATGTGCAACAGGTCCAGCGGTGAGATCCAGGC
Organism: Orbilia brochopaga; assembly: GCA_036872635.1. NCBI lineage: Eukaryota > Fungi > Ascomycota > Orbiliomycetes > Orbiliales > Orbiliaceae > Orbilia > Orbilia brochopaga. Next base: position 710,734 of record JAVHNQ010000010.1, on the reverse strand, counting down.
CAGATGGAGAACCAGGCTGCAGCGTGGTTGGCGAAGTCGGCTGGTCCAGCGGGCCGGGAGCAGCGGAGGCCACGGGCGAAGCCTGCTGCGTGGAAGCGTCGTCGGCCACGGTCCTTTCACGGGAGGCGATGGTATCCACGAGCTCATGCTCGATGCACTTGGCCAGCGGCTCGTTGTTGACCAGTTTCCCGGTGAGTCTCAAAAAGCAGCCAGAGATGCTAGGTTCCTGGTTCCGGTCCTCGGGTGTGGCAGCGCCATGCTTCAGAACGAGATCGATGATGAGCTCCAAAGGGTTGACTGTGGCAATCGCCCACCGCTCGCAGCGGGCGAGTAGTCGTTAGTGTGCATACAAACCGTGAAATTGATCGCAGCCGATCTCACCAGACGGCGGAATGCAGTCTTTCAGGGGCTTGTTTTTATTGTATAGATGCTGGTTTAGCGACATCCAGGTGCCCGTTTTCTTCTGCTGGATCTCCTGATATTCCTTCGCTTTGTCGTGCCACTCGGCATCGTCGAGGAGTTTGTTCCTACAGACCGGGTGAGGATACCGTCCCTTGAAAGGCCGGGATAAAGAAAACACAGCAAGCAATGCACAACTTGAGGAACAGACGTACGTGATCTTTGAGATGTATTTATATCTGTGGTCTCTGAGATGGAGGTACCGCCGCGGCTCGTTCATCCACCGCGGGTCGGGATACGATTCCCGCGTCGGCCCTTCCTGCTCCTCACCTGATTTTTCTGGCGACTGGCCAGTGCTGAATTTGGGATCTTTGCCTAGCCTCCGTCGCTTGGGGGCGATATCTGGAGCTGTGCCTGAAGGTTCTAAATCACGTTTAGTTAGCATGTCCATGAAGGGAAGGATTGAGAGTATCAGAGGGACGACTCGACGGAATTTGTCCTCGAATTCCGAGAGTCTCGTACCGGCAAACGACTTCCGCTTCCGCCGCAGCTTGGGAGTCGTGGGTAGAATGGGAGAAGAGGCATTCGTGTTCTTCACAGCGTCAGCATCAGCGGCCTTTGCCTCAGGCATTGGCTCCGTGACAGGCCTCATTGGGCTGGGAGGGATGGCCAGCTTTGGCTGCCGGGGCTTGGGAAATGGCGGCCGGGGATGCGGCATGAAGGCAGCTGTGTGTATATCCTGGGAGAGAGATGGTGGCATCTGCAAGGCCGCTGCGGCCATTTTATAGAAGTGTCCTGGATATCTGTGAATGTCTATAGAGCACGCCTGGAGGTGAATCCAAGCATGAGTTGAAGATGTTGCAGTTTGGTGTGTTGTACGGCAAAATGGGCCTTGGGACCAAAATCTTGGTGTAAGCTGCTGATCTCTCTGGGGAAAGATAAAAATCGCAGTCTATGAGCGGATATTGCGTTCCAGAGACAGAGAAAATAACCCGATTCCTGAATGTTCCAGTGCACCAGAATCCGGAAACCGAGTTTTTAAAAGGTCTTAACGCTCGTGGGGTATGTATAATATATCGCTCAAGAAAATGACATATGCGGGTTTGCCTTAGGAACCCCGCTTCAACGCCGTCGGCCGCCGGATCTCAGGATGAGCAATAAGGCTTCCAGAAGGAAACAAAAAAGACGCTGGCACACCGACACCAAGAGAGAGATATATAAAAAAGGCGTGATAGATCACCAGACGATACGATGAAGTCGACGATATACCAGGGCTATGTAGTTCGCGAAATTTCTCCAAGTAGACGGATGGTTGTTACGAGTAGGGTCAAAGGTAGCGGACGGGTCACCCAGTTTTAACGGTTAGCGGCCGTGGATATATGTCTGAGGCGGATGGCCCAGGGACTGAATAGGATGGTAAGTCCGGCTGCTAGCTGGCGCAGGCGAAAAAGAAACAAAGCCACAGTAGAGGATCCAGGTAAACTAAGGTGCTGTGTATAATAGTAAATGCGGGAGCTGTAATATTTCTGTCAGCGGATCTTTGGAGCGTGAAGGTACAGTCAATATTCTTCTATAAAATATATTAGCAGTCTGGTCGTCTTGTTTTCTCGGAGGGAAGAAGACGCGCAGGAATTTGGGCCTTCGCAGGTGGGTAGCAAGCAGTGTTTTATTAGCTTTCCAAAGTCAATCGAATCAGTATGGGCCACCGGCACCCGCCCAGCTGAGAAAAATAGGTGCATGCGTGGCTGCCAGTCATTGAACTCGCACGGCGAGCCGGCGAGCATGGGTCCCCCTTCCCCGCTATCATCTTTTGGCTGCACGGTTCGCTAGCTCCATCCTTGGCCTCTCTCTCGCTCGCCCAGCCTGCAAATCCTGCTTTTCGAGTGGGAATGATGTGATGCCTTGGGTTGGATCTGGAAGGCTCCAGCGTGTAATTCCAACATCTCGAGGGCCAGCTGGACGACGACGAAGGTCTTGGGCGTCCGAGCTGCCAAAGCACATTGCTGATCGATGAGCTAGTTCGCAGCTAGCCTCACCGTGATGACATGACAGCTTCATGACCACCGCCGACTACTCCTCAGTACTATCCAGCCGGCCGGACCTAGGGACGCCGGACTTCTCGGTTGAGTGCAAAACCAAGTTCGAAGAAGCCTAGACCAAAGCAGCATGCACGATCAGCGAGCAGCTCGAGATCATAGCGATGTCTGTTAAACCGCTCACCACACCTGCCGCTTCGGGTATTACCAGTCGAAGCAGCTTTTTCTTCTTCCCTTTCCTTCGCCAGAGGACTCGGTAGGAGCTGTCTGGACCTCGTTCGGGAGATGGGCAGAGCCTCAAATCAGATCGCGAGCTAAGCGCCTAGTTTATGCAGGCTGCCAAACCGGGGAAGCAGTCCCACGAAGCCGGCAGGCCGGGAATGTAAATGAGAACTGGCGATCACTTTCGTCCTGAGTTGATTTATGTCATGAACATCATCTACTCGATGCCGTATGGTGCTGTGGAGTCGAAGGAGGGGCTATGTTGAGTTCCTGTGATGTCAAAACGTGGGTCGTGAGGTTAAAATTCAAGCTTCCACTCGATGTCGGGTGAAGGGACGTCGACGTCCTGCCCGAATTGGCGGCGCAACGCAGCGCGCAGCTGCGTTTGGACCGATGCAGACATCACGGGCGACGCCCGCTTCCCATTTCGCACGACACTATTCTGCATTGGTGCTCCGATGCCCCTCTTCGGTTTCGTCAGGTATCTTTATTTTAACCGTCGCCGAACACAATAGATTGGCGGTCGAAATGTGGCGAGTTCGAATACTTAAGCCGATGCTGCCCCTCTCGACCGTCGTGGATGCGTCACAGGATTTGCACCCATCCTGCAGACGCACCGACGATAACTCTGGCATGACAATCGCGGGCTGCCGGTGTCTATGTACCAACCAAATGTACCGGTACTTGACGCTAGTAGCTCCCTGATTCCAGTATACCACATCTTTCGCACCAATAAACCTGCTGGACCCTACATCTTAAGTAAACCGACCCCGCCTGCCAACCCACCTTGGAAATTTCTCGGATGCTTCCTGACCGGCACATTCAGGGCTCTTTCGGTCCTGAGTTTGAATTGCAGTATCCACCGCCACAGTTATATTTAACCCCGATAATATACCGCAGGTAAATATAGCTGGCTGGCACCGAGCAACCGGACGCCCATTGCCGATATGGCCAACCTTAACCATGGAAAATGCAATAGCGGCGCAACGCTATAATAACGGTAATTGACACCACTATAATATGGCCCGATATTATTATGAATGGACGGGGCGATATGGCCAGGTTTTTTCGGCCTTCGCCACAGGCTCGAAACACCGCTGCTACAGTCAGTCCACCGCGGTAAATACTGCAAGTATAAAGCTTATACGAAATATTGGCTCCAAGCGGACAGTCGCTTGTGAGATGTGGAAGTAGCATGCGCACGTCTGCTCATTCTTGAATTGCCATGTTTAAGATTACGGTACTTGATTATACCTCATATATTCACAGAAGTTTGTATCTCGTATTCCAGTGCCGGATTCCGGTTCGGTGGAACCGTGAGACTTGAACAAATTGCAGATAACGTTATATATCACGGGGGGCCTTGCATCACTCGAAGGGTCCAGACTGAACGCGCTCGCTTCTTAAGACGATCACTTTATAAAAGCGAGTCCTCGAGTCCTCTGCTCCGCCGATCCAGATTCCAACGAAGCTGCCAGATCGTAATCTGATGAGGCCCTGAGATCGCATATCGCGCGAGGCCTGTCGTGGGATCTGTCGCACAGCTAGTGCGCAACCACGAAGGTATACGAATGTAGCACATGCACATGTGAATTCCCACCGAATATTCTCAGCCGTTATTATATTATATGCACGTTATTAAGGTGACGCTCGTACATGCAAGACTGGAATATTATATAATCGACCCAAAATATACAATCCAGCCAATTAATTGCAGTTGTGCGCAGCGGTAGATGCCGCATGCACTGCATATGTATATATGCGTATATATACAGTTCTACTGCAATATCCCCAGAAATGGTTATCAAGACGCGGTATTCAATCCCACGAGGCTGCGATTATATATGCAAAGCTATCCTGTCGCGTATACCACACGATGCAAGATGATCCAGCAATCCGGGTATCGAATCGCCTCCGCACGTACGATCCTTTCGTCTCGAAGCTCAAGCCTCCCGTCTGTGCAGTTGCAGCCATGACAGTTGCAGCCTACCTTATCTAGCATGACAATCCTATCAAAGGCCGGCAGGCTGGCTTCGCGAGACGACTATCTAAGTACGTACAAAAAACAATATTTGACTATTTCAAAGATTTACGCTCACAGCCTGCCTGATGCCTTAAGGTTGTCGCAGTCTGGTTTACAAGACAAAGTCGCAGCCTTGTATTATCACTGTTGGTTGACGCAATCTTTTTTTGACCATCAGTCAGAGGCTAGTTCATTGCTCTCATTTCTATCCGGTGGATCAGCTATGTAGGTTGCATCAGGAATCGATCCTTTGCCAGGGTTCAATTTAGAGCTAGCACTGTTGGTAACCTCAACTGAATGACATCGCGATAGAGGTTTTTACTAACTTTTTAGGACTCACTCTTGTCTCGTAAACCAGACGCTGGACGCAAAGACTCACTCCTTGCATTTTCAATCTTCTTTCTTTCAATTTCCAAGTGTGTGTATTCATTGTAGATCTGGTACCATGGTCGCGATACAATGCCCTTCACATCATCTGGATATATTTAGGACAATACAGGAACTCCAAATGTATGCATGCGCATCTGAAGTTGTCGCCAGATTTGCAGACTTGGTGTTCGAGACCATATGCATATGTCACAGCACCCATATCCTAGTTTCTCATCAACCAATCATATATATAACTTATACATTTGGGCCAATGCAGAATTTACGACTATCATTAGATCGAATGATCCTGTAGACCAGACTTCGGATTAAAAGTTAGGTACAATATTGATTATAGTAACAATGGGGCTGCGTCTGAGGGAGATAGACGTGCCAAGTAAGCCGACTGTAATGACATGCATGGTGTAGAAGCATTAACACATCGATTCGTCAGTGAACATATATTCGCCTCGAGCTCTCAAACCCTTGCCCCGCCAACAGGTACAGATACCGGAATAGGTTCGGACTCGATACCTCCATAATGCTTGTCCGACGGGTCATTGATTATCGGGACGACAGGTACCTCTGCAGCTGGCTTGCGTCTCCCAAGCCGAAACCCAATATACAAGCAAACTCCCAACAGCGGTAAACCAATACCCACAGATAGTCCAGCTATCACCCCCGTCTCCACCCTTGAACGGTCTCCCTGTGATACTGAATCTACTGTCAAATTGCTGCGAGAAGTCGGAGTCGGAAAGTTGATATCATCTCTGTTGGGAGGGGTCTGCGGTTCGGGAACCGGTAGCAATTGGGAACTAGACGTGCTTGTGCTTCGGGAACTCGATATAAAGCTCTCCTGATCTGGGGGACGAGACTGCCTGGTGCTTGTTGTCGCAAAGGGTCCTCTCAGCCCATCGTCTGGAACCCTCCCCCCATTGTCGATTAGAATACTATTCGAGGTTCCGGTAGTAGTAGTAGCAGTAGCCGGAGCCGTCAGCGTGACACCGACAGCGCTGCACAGTGCTTGTACTGCTTGAACAGTCTGTTCGAATTCCGTAGCTGTGCATTCGTCTTGAATGCAAGATGTGATAGACTCGAGGAATGAACTGGCCCCGCAAATACATGCGATATCTGTGCCGGCGCATCCAGTGGCTCCTAACGAAGAGACTGAGCACGAGAGCTATGCATTTAGCGTTAGCAGAATTTTCGACATTGGACATGCATGATTAGTGGAGGGATTCGCAGTTTATTTGGAGGTGCCTACCGCGCAGGTTGGGATCTGGTCGATCTGGGCCGCGGACAAGGCGACATGGATTGCGGTCCAGATTATACCGAAACCGAAACTCTTCATTGTCTCGCGTTATTTGGGTTGGTCCCGGGCTATACTGAATTCAATTTGACTATCGCGCCGTCGGCGAAACCGTAGATGCAGATGCTGGTCTGCGCGGTTGCGATCTTCCGGCTTCCATTATCGTACAAAGCCAAGGAAGCGCATTGGTTGCCTTCAGCCGCATGTCGGGGCGAGGCTGTCACATTTGAATCGCTTTTCTCAATTGTTTTTCCAGACGAGGCTGAAGTGAATGTTGGCATTTCTCCACTTTCTCTGCGAGTGAAGAACGCCGCGCGCGGCGCCGAGAATTAGAGAATACGCTAGTGCTGGTATTGTAAGCAAAGTTGACCATAACGTTTTGCATTGCACTGTATCGTATATCATAGACGCGTCGTAAAGTAGATGATGCACGCATCTTTGACAGACGTGTGTCTGCTTGCATGCATGTGAGTCAACCGTGGAGTCGTATCAGCGGAGGCTGAGAGGTTTATAGGTAGTTTAGGTTCGCGACGCGTTGGAAGAGATGGGGCAGTGCATTTGGAGGTGTGTTATCTTGTGAAGGATCATTATAGACTAGTCTCGGGACGCTGCCCTCCAAATTATAGACCCGTCAGGATCCCATCTGGAATGTCGTCACTAAGGTTACATCGGTCTCGAATGTTCGAATCCGCGGAATCTATCGGCCTCGCGCGTCCAGTTTACAATTTACCGGGTATTCAGTAAGAAAGTAAGTTGGTATACATGTTGCGTATAGGTACAAGTTGACTCGGTGATGAACACTAAGTTCCAAAATACATCTGTAGCGCTGCCACGCTATTGTCTGTCGAATACCAATCTGACATATAAACACCGTAGTATACTGGTCAATCTAATACTGTCGGCTCCAGCTGTCATTAAGTTGGTGCACATCCATGTCTTCTAATCGGCGTTTCCATTCAGCCTGTCTGGCTTACGAGACCGGTTTCCTCCATGTCCATCAACGCTGCCAGCTCTTCATAGCCGGCTCTGCTCGACGACGCCCGGCCGTATACCCTTGCGTCCGCTTGTTTCAAAAACTTTGACCCCAAACTTCCAAACCTGCTCCACAGCCACCGAGCCGTCGCTCCGCACGTCCAAGACGCACAAGTCCGCATCTGCACCGGCGCTCAGACTCCCCTTCACGCCTTCGAGTCCCAGCATCCGCGCAGGTGTCGTCGTCACGCACTTGATTGCCTCCGCGATACCGACCCCCGTATACCGCATAAAGTTGTTAAGACACTCGACCAGCGTGACGCAGCTGCCTGCGATCTTAGTCGTACCCTTGAGCGTTAGCACGCCGCCGGTCTTGATGATACTTTCGCCGTTGCCCCATGTGTATTCGCCGTCTGGTAGGCCTAGTAGAGACATTGCATCTGTGACAAGACAGAGGCCCGACGGATTGGACTTGTAGGCCCAATTGATATTTGCGGGGTGTACATGTACGCCATCGGAGATGATCCCAAAGTAATGAGTGCGAGATGTGTCGGAGAGGACGGCGCCAGGAATGCCCGGTTCACGTTGCTGCGGTTGGTTCATGGCGTTGAAGAGGTGGGTTACCATGTTGATGTTGGAGGAGATGAGCTGGGAGTAGGTTGCTGTGGAGTGACCGGCGGAGAGGATAATGTTCTTGGAGGCGAGTGTGGATGGGAGGGAGGGAAGAGAGGCTGGTGGGAGGAGTTCTGGTGCTAGAGTGATCATCTTGATGTTCTTGTCGAGATTGTCTTTGCCGTAGACGGCATCGAGGGAGTGCAAACCGTCTTTGGGGACTTGTAGGACATGATGGGGGTGTATACCGTTCCTGTCGGGATTCAGGAACGGTCCTTCGACGTGAGCGCCGAGCGAGCTGCTGCCGAGAGATGGATCGCGTGCCGACGGTCCCAGATGCGGTAGTGCCTAGTTAATGATGTTTTAGTATCAAAATCAGAAGCCCTGAGTATATGCGTATGGCGGTCTCACCTTCTTGTAGACATGGTTCTTTTGGCTGGTGATTGTTGGCAGATAGCTCGTCACACCAGTGCCGACAAATTGTCTATTTAGCTCTCGCAAGCCTTTTGCGTACTCATCATCGCTCTTCGAGGTGTCGCTAAAGTCGAAACCATAGGCACCATTAATCTGCACATCGATGAACCCCGGCACGAGCAGGCGGCCGCCAAGGTCGACGGTGGAACTAGCGGACAATTTCGAGTCGTAGAAGAGATCCTGTGGAGAAACGATGATCCCCGTCGTTGAGTTTATTACTAAGCTCCCAGGGACCAGTCTGCCGTCGACGGGAAGCAGGCAATTCGACAGGCGAATGAGCTTATCCGTGGGCAAGGATTGTGTTCTGGGGGGTTGGATGGTAGCGGCCATTGTGCAGTTTTTCCTGTTTAAGCGGGGCTAGCCAGCAAACGGATAGGTCGGTTGGCGGTCAATGAAACCTTCAGATGAAGCAACAAGATTGATGTTCCCTGTTCCCGAGGTCAAGGCGGTTTGATGTGTCTTCGTTGCTGGCCCGCCGGTCGTCTTCGCCTAGGTCTCTCGGATCGAGTGTGCATCGTGACAGAAAGATAGAAGAGAGATAGAAGGGATAATGAAACGAGTCGAAGCGGGAGGCTTTGGGAGGACGTAAATATAAAGCCCGTTTGTCTGCCCGCGCTTTAGCTTTGAGACTTCGGCTGGCTGTCTGTGCTGTTGCTGGCCGCGCTACCACCTTGCCGTGAACTAAGACACGCATAGACCTTCGGGCGTGTCTATAGCTACTGTCGTCGTAAGATGCTTTGTCCGTCGGCACTGACGAGACGGTTGTAGACGTTTCTGGGGAATATGCTACGATCGTATCGGCAGCGGGACCGGAAACTGGCTAGCTGGTGCCCTTTGCAGGCGGCGGAAGAAATCGCAATGCTACCGTTGCCAGTCCGGGAGCTGATGAACTGCACGGGCCGAAGAAATTAGCCCTGATTCGTCCAATGATTTGACTGGACGAGAATCTTCCGAACTTCCTTACTTAAGTGCTCATCAGATCAGCTTGCAGCCTACTAGCTACTGGCCTTCAACAGAACATCTTATGTAATAAGAGTACTTCGCTAGTAGCGAAATGGTCCAAGTTAGTGGTGTCCCTGCCGAGCCTGCCGGCGACTGATATCATGGCTCGGAGGCACTGCAGCCGGAATGCTGGCTGGCGGGCTCCAGGAGGGCAGAACGCAAGGTTCCATCGATGGCGTGAAGGATGAGGTTGGAGCGTCGAATTGCGAGAGGGAGAGAATGCAACCGTGCTGGGCTGCTGCAATGGCAGGCCGTTTTTTTGGCGGTGTTACCTGCGGCGGGCGGTGACGTCGGGCTTGCAGGCTGCGGGCTGCTGCAACGTAGCCAATCCCAGCTCACCGGCCAGCAAGCATTCGCGACTCATCACCACCACCACCTCATCACGGCCCTCACGGCCATCTCTCACGCCACAATCGGGCAATGCTTCGAAAGATACTTAAGCTGGCGGGGTACGATCGGCGGTCCGCAGCACTTCAACCTCGTTTTGATCTTTTGCCTTTCTGTCCAGGTCCGCGTAGATGGATTCCACCGCGGTAGCTGGCTCTCTCGGCACAATATTCCTGGAGCGATCGCAATGCAGAAGGCTTAAGGCTTCCTGTCGACCTCCCGACAGCCTGAGCACTCGGACACGGACACGATGGCGACTTCATGACCCCTCTCTACGATAAGCCTCTGCATCGATTCCAAAGCTTGAACTCCAATATGCATTAGCGGAAACGACATCGTGCATCAGGCCGGACTCGAGCTGGTCCCACTCCTCGAACGATATACAGCAGGCATTCGGAGATAAGATTAAAGAGCTCCCATAACCGTTTTACCACGTCAACCGGGGTTTTAAAAGCACAAAGTCATGCGGGTTCACTCCACTCGCTGTGCATCATGGGACAGCCCGAGGAATTGCCTGCTGGGTTGGACACGGAGGCAGGCTTTGACCCAGAGCCTCTTCCCCAACAGCAACGTCGACGATGCCGCCCTACCCACCCACAGGCACTATGTCAGGCTCTGGTTCTGCGACCCTTCCACGCAGTATCCGCAGACAACTCTGCAGCTCTGCCAGCTGTGACAGCTCGATTGGGCCTTAGTGTCTCTGAGCTGTCCCCCGGCAATGGAACCAGCTAATGCCAGCAAGTCATGCATGCAGCTACACTACGAGGATTAAGCATAAGAAGACGATGGTTAGCTCTCTTCCCTGCAGCCAGACCTCATCGCCATTTTTTTTTTTAACAACACAACGAACAACCATCCGACCATTTAAATAATCGGTCTGCAGCAGTCCGGGAGGAATGAGATAGAAGTTCAAGACAAGACTGAACATAGAGCGGAACTGTTTGGACTTTATATATCCCATTCAATACCCAGGGCTGTCGACGTGTCATTCCTTCCTCCTCTCCGCGAGATCCGCAAACTCCGCGGCTCGGTCCGCGCAAACTAATTTGCTTTTTGCTCCGGCTCGAGGAAGGCTGTCAAGTTTCCAGCTCCGCACTTTACCCAACCTCAACCTCTCGTCTTTGCTCCTTGATTGCACCAATGCATTTGTAGACCATTAGAAAATCTCTGTCAGTTACCAGGACCAAAGCGCCATTCAATGCCAGTATATTAGGCCTCCCTATATATATCTGGACACGCGAGAGGTCGGAGTGCTTTTGACTTCTCTTTTGTCCCACATCCTTCACTGAAGCGTGACCGTTCTTTTACCGTCGGTAAGTCATATCTGCTCCTCACGCTTACCATTCTTGCTCCGAACCGAGCCTCCTCCATCTGTCTTGAGCTTGTGGCGCGCTAATAAGTATGAATTCGATACCAGACCTCAAAAATATCAGGGAAGATTCACGGATAGTCATTGTGGCCACCGGCCGTAACTCGGCTTTCTACTATAATGGACCGGCAATCCCAAATGCAGGGCCATCCTGATTCCTCGAACTCGCAGGCGACGATTCGAGGCCCTCGAGGGACAAACCGCGCTCCGATCCCACCACCAGTGCCCATCACAAATGAACACATATCACGACTTATAAGGGAAACCTACAATCCGCAATTCGACTCTCGATTTGTGGGTTATATGGAGCCACCTCCTTTTAGCACTCATTATTCCTATCCCATTCCCACCTCAACAGCCCCATCCGAGGCTCCAACAACCGGTACGCAAGTCTACGACGGCTATAGCGGTTCCGTGACAGGGTCTTTAGGATTTCATAATCTCGGAAATGATGCAGTTACCGACCAAGGGCGATCTTTGGACATGAACAGGCCGCTCCGGTCTAGTGCATTGTCTGAAGTCCCTAGACTGAGGACCAAACGGAAGGCGAGGAGTCTTCATCCTAGCCCCGATGATGAAGACGACGAAGACGATGGAGAAGATGATAAATTCGTCTATCCTGAATATCAACCACCTGCAAAGAAAGGCTCAACTGCCACTCAAAATACACCCATGGGCCAAAGCTCAATGGATCACTGTACAGACAGCGAGTTAAGGAAGCGATATGCCACGACGCTCTTCCAGAAGGACCCTATCAAGTATTTCGGACTACGAGATGTTGCTGAGAAGGCTCCCACAAAAGTCACGTAAGTGTTCAGCTGACACCATGGATAAGCGTCTTACACTAATAATGTGGCTGGTGCAACAGAGAGAAAGAGGAGAATTACATAAAACAGCTGGACGACCCTCCGTTCACTGAATCACTTAAGGATATGAAAGAGAGGATCAAGATCGAGCAAGATATTGACAGCTCTCGCGGAGGACTACGACCCGCCAATCGAATTCGCAGAAGGAAACTCGCAAGACACAACGATGACGAGGAGTATTATCTCGAACGCGGACCCGGACCGAAAGGTCGTAATAATTGGGAGATAAACTTTGCCACAAGATTCCCTGGTGATCCCATCCCACCAGCAGGTAGGACTTCGAATTTAAGAGAGAACCTCCATGTCTGCCGGAGGCTAATTAGCTTGACCATAGCACCTACATTTCGTCCCACCGTTATCGCAATGCTGCACGCTGGCAAAACAGATAGTGGTCCTCAGGACTTCACCCAGCGGATCATCCACGTTATTGAACAGTGTGAAGATGAAAGTTTTAGGCGTCGTCTGGTCAGAAAGTTACGGAGCATCCGAGACCCTGACGCTCATTGCGCACAGGATGAAGGCCCAGCACCCGGGCCGGCGCCGTCTCAAAGTAGTCGCCGTTCGCACATGCAGTCCTCCAATGGCCAGAACGAGAGCCGGGTCCAGCGGTCCCTCAATTCGGCCCAGATGTACGCACCTGATCGCCCAACTCCCACAACTCGTCCACCGCCTCACGATCCCACTCCTTCCACTTCAACGCTGCCCGATTATCACCCCTATGACCCGAATCAGGAAATGGAATTTGCGCGTGCGATTGCGGCAGAACAGCCGGGCATTTTCTCTAACGACGCTTCGTCTTATGGCCTTCTTATGAATGACAACTATGTCGCTATGGCGACATCTCACGCAGATGGCGCATCACCCCGTTTTCCGCCAGCCAATACGTGCTTCGACCCCCCGTTTGGCACCTTGGACGACCCGAGGTTGGGGTAGCAGTGCCACCGCTTCTTCATGCCCATCTTCTTTGTCAGTGTCATAATATTCTCAGTTTAAGTCTATTCAGATTTTGAGCACATATTTGACATCTCCGACTGCCTTTACGACATTACGATCTTCTTTGTCCCCTGATCTTTGCTTCGTTGTCTTTTTCGCTACAACAGGTCCCGCAACATGGTTATTCCTTTCCTGACCTCTGCTTCTCCTTCCCTTACTCAGACATGAATTGATGAGAAAAGCTCAAAAAAAGCTAAGTTTACTGACGATTTGTTATGCCTTTTCATCTTCGCTCTTTTTGATGAGTCAATGCCTTCTTACCTTTCCGCGATGTTTTACTGTTCGATTTATCTGATTTCCTACCTAATGTTTATAAATCCTGTATGATGTCAAAACGCCCTTAAGGGGCTTGAACATATGATTTTCTATTCATGTTTTAATTGATTCCTTTTTGTTCGCTTCTTCATCGATTACCATTTCACATCTTCTTTTCCTGTACGAAGTCTTTTTTACATGAGTAATTTTTTGATGCGATTTTTTTTTATCCCAGCCAGGTTGCATGGGATTTGTCAATGCATTTATAGAGTATTGTACCTACGTTGATTGGAGTCGATTGGTCTCGCTGCGCAAGACTGGGTCGACTCATATACGCTTCATGAGACATATACTTTTTGTTCGTGGATTGGAAATACATGGGTTATGCATATGTTTGGGATGCACGATACCAGGATAGGAAATACTGTTTGGGCTTCGTTACTCAATTACCAGTCGTTTGTTTCTTCTCTCGTTGCATATGACGGCTGGACATGCATGCTGCAAAGTAACATATATATTGCAGCAGAACGAGGCGGGAATTCGGGGCCTCGAGATACTTGTCCTTCGCTTCTATACCCTCTTCTTTGTTCTTTCGTTTCTGGTTTTCGTCTGGTGTTTCGACGTCTGGTTTGGGAGCAGGTTTGGCGTCGGCGCGGATGGATGGGCTGTATACATGGTTATTGAAAAGAAGGTTTGGGTATCGGGTTTACACACTCGTTCTTCCCTTTGTATAGTCAATGTTTAATTTTCTTGGGCCGTGAGAATTGGTCGTTACAGGAGCACGAGCATGAATGCTCAGGGTATGCTTGAGCATGCATGACCAAAGTTTGGCAGGTATTCTTGGCAGATCAGGAAGGTCATCTCCAAGAACATCGGCTATTAGCTCTCACTACCTTTCTTTCCTTCTTTCTTTCTTTCTTTCTTCTTCTCTTCTGTATTTCCTTCGTTGGGAATTCTCTAGCTCGTATCTGAGCTGGAGCCTTCATTTATCAACCTATCGGACACTCGCCGATAGCAGTTGTCATACTGTATACTGATCTGAGATAGATAGATAGATACTTACCTACTCACCTGGGTAGATACATACTTACATAGATAGACGAATTTCCTGAGACAACACGATGTATAATGACGTTCGATATCCGGCAGTAGACGCTCACAAGACATATTATAGTTTCTACGTAGACGTAATCATATAACTTATCACTATCCAGTACGATCTCGAGATTTCTAATATAGAGTTGCAGAGAGATAGTCGAGCTGCAGCTGCAGCTATCGCAAGCTAGTTTCCATGACATGACTAATTACCCATGACATGGGCGTATGATATCATCTGATGTGCCTCGGTTCGCGAGCAGCTGCCCCGCTGCGCAGCGGTGCCTGTCAGTTTGTTGGAAACCAACAGAATTTTGGCGGCGGCGAGATAAATTACCCCACCATAGCGATACCAAACGTAAGCTGCTCCAACGTCCTCTCGCAACGTAACGTAACCCTCCTCATCAACAAACGTCTGCAAAGCTACCATCCATACCACGTACATACACACTACGCTCCTCGCCGCTTCAAAGAAAGCCTGATCAACATGCCTTCCCCCGAGTTCGAAGCTGCCGCTACTGCTGCGAACAACTTTACCTCGAAGCCGACGGACGATGAGCTGCTGAAGGTGAGAAGTCACCGTCTATCCGATGCGCGGAAGAGGGCGGAGAGCTGATTATGATGCATCTTGTAGCTCTACGGACTGTACAAGCAGGCTACCGTCGGCGATGTCAATACCGAGCGCCCTGGCATCTTCGATCTGAAGGTACGTTAACGTTACGCACGGCTATCACGCCCGACTCTCATTCCACCCCTCTGCGCTAACGGTATCGTTTTGCGGTGTGTAGGGCAAATACAAGTGGGACGCCTGGAAGTCGGAGGAGGGCAAGCCGCAGGAGGTCGCGGAGACGGAGTATATCGCTCTTGTGGAGGAGTTCAAGACGAGATACGCTTAGATGGCGGCTCGCGCGTATCGTGTGGGCTGGTTTGACGGCGTGTGTACTGTGATGCTTTTTAAGTTTCGAGGCGGTTATCTTTCTGTAGTAGAGCCAAGAGATCATACATATGCAATGCAGAGGATAGATTTGTCTTGATAACTTGGCGTCGCGCAACGGCGCTGCACTAGTATATGCGTATTCGATTGGGTGATTAACTGGATGTGTAGTCGTGGCTACTGTAGGTATCTGCATAGCGATGCATACAATGTAGTGTCACTGTGAAATGTGTAGTGTATTGCGCTCCGATTGGTCTCGAAGCCAGGCGCTGCAGGCTCTCCGATAAGAGGATAGTTTTGGAAGAAGCTGCAGCAAGAGTCTGGAATTGGCAACCTTCGCGATCCAACTACACTGTCGGTCCAGTAGCTATACCTCGCCTCGAATCCATCTCTCATTCTCGCGTCCAGACAGCATATAGGACTTCTGGCAGATTTGAATCCAAGCTCCTAAGATGTCAGCCACAGAATGTGCGTATACATGCGGACGGCTCATGGCCATGCCAATGTCGACGGGATGCAAAATTTGGCGATAGAGTTAACATACTGCAACAGGCAACGCAGAGTGGACGGTCGAAGCCGCGCTTGCGGGACTGGAGTCCCTACATCCACTGACGCCTCCAACGGGCCGCTCGACGGTCCCACTGGCATTTCTGCATATCGTGGACCGGCTGAAGCATATCCCGCGAACGGGGTGGGTTAATAGCGGGATCGAGAAGCCGGGTACGTGGATCACCCTCCGTTTTCTAACTCAAAATTTTATACTATTTCACCCTATATCAGATATGAGGACACTTTGCTAATAATATGACAATGAGGGATGCATGTAGAAACCATCGCATCGCACATGTACCGTATGGGTATTCTAGCGATGCTGTGTCCGGATGATAGTGTGGATCGGGACCGGTGTATTCGCATGGCGCTGGTGCATGATATCGCTGAGAGCGTGGTTGGCGACTTCACTCCCAGTGATCCTATATCGAAAGGTGCGTGTGTATATTCAGCTTCTCGATCTCACTGCACCCTGGATAACGTATCATCGGGTATGGGAAATCGCTAATGCTATGGGATAATGTAGAAGAGAAGCATCGACGAGAGAGCACGACGGTGGAGTATTTTGCGACGACGCTGCTAGAGAAGGTGAATCCGCGACTGGCGCGGGAACTTGTGGAGCTGTTTGAGGAGTATGAGAATGGCGATACCAAGGAGGCAGCATTTGTGCGGGACATCGACGTCTATGATGTAAGTGCATTCCTATGTTATCGAGCCGGCGAGTCTGGTTATTATGCATTGCGGTTACACACGGCTAGTAACTTTTGATACTGGTGTGAATTAATGTCGCTGACTATGGATTTTAATGATGTAACAGATGCTGCTACAGGCGTTTGAGTATGAGAAAGAGGCGAAGGGGGCGAAGAACCTAGATGGATTTATGAAGTCCGAGGCACGGTTGACGACAGCTGGCGTGAAGCAGTGGGCACGGGAACTGGTGGAGGAACGGACGCAGTTCTGGAATAGCATTAAGGCTCAAAGCGCTGAGTAAATAAGACGCATTCAATTTTCGTACAGCCTCAACAGTCTATAGAAGATATGATATTTACGGCAGACGTAGGTACATTTGACAGTCTGAATGCAATGTTGAGGCTGAGGTGGGTGACATTTGTGTGCCTGCCGATTGCAGCTGCTGACTCAGCGGCGCAGGGATGAGGCGCCGCGGTTGCTTCGGACAGCATTACGCAAACCCCGTCAGCCATCTTGGCCATCCCTTTTGACGTCGGCAGCACGACACTTCAAATCTCACCGCGACGATTACATATTCCCCTCTCCCTCTCCTGTCGCCGGCAGATAGGATAGAGCCTATAGATACTTACTTATATATACACTTCTTTCGCTTCAGGGCTCTCGTCGAGCGAGTTCGTTTTTGCATTACAGAATTCCAGGACCAGATTGGTTAGCGGCAGTCGGGTACGTTGATGCGTGATCGCGGATGAGAAGGTTACCGAGCAGCTGCAGCGAAATAAAGGTGGCCGGAACTACCAAGTGCGGCCTGTCAGCACCGGACAAAGTACAATACGACGAGGACCACGGAGTTTAGCCGGAGATCTTACATCCATCTATAGACTACCCTGGATCGAAACACCGGCGATACAACAAGTGCAATACATAATACATAAACATTAAACTTCAGCGTTCGACTCGTTACGGTCATATTACCGCCTGATGCTCGCACGCATATAGGATCTCACCACCGTACTCGGTCCCAGCTGCGTCTGCAGCTTCCAAACGCTCCAGCTTGCCCGCGATGTCCTCCGACCTCCCAAGAGGGGCGCTGTACACTCCGCCGTCGGAAACCCCACCTGTCACTCCGGTATGGACGCGCGGCGGACGGCGGTCACGTTCGAATTCGGCGGCGTCGGTAGCTAGTGTCTCGTCTGATCTGGCGAATACGGTCCGGAAGGCGAAGAGGCATGCGCTGAAGTACTGGGCCCGGCTGACACTGGTGCAGAAGGTGCTCGTGTGCACGGTCTTGTTGGTGGTGAATGTCGGGGTGGTGCTGGGGTTGATTTTCCACGAGGCGATATTTCACAGATTATCACCGGTTGCTGATTCGTGGAGGTATGGTTCACATCATCTACTGTTATATCGTTGCGTCGGGCGTTTTCACGTCTGCGATCGTTGAGGGCTTGAGAAGTTACATGTATACTGCGGGGCGAATGCTAATTATGGACACGCGAGGACTAGGGATCTACCCGGCGGCTTCATGATTCTGTTCGCGTGGACGTTCATCTCGGCCTTCCCCCCGCTAATCGGCTACTCGACCTCCGTCACACTCGCCGGCTTCATCTTCGGCCTCCCGAACGGCTGGTACATCGCCGCCTCCGGGACGGTGATCGGCTCGACAGCTGCCTTCATCACCTGCCGCGTATACTTCCGAAACTTTGCGCAAAAGATGGTAGCAACGGACAAACGCTTTGCGGCGCTGTCCCTCACGCTCAAGCACGACGGGCTCAAGCTGCTCTGCATGATCAGGCTGTGTCCCCTGCCGTACAGCATTTCCAATGCCGCGCTGAGCACCTTTCCGACTGTGTCGCCGCTGAATTTCGCGATTGCCGGTGCTGTCGCCAGTCCCAAGTTGCTCATTCACGTGTTTATCGGCCACCAGATGAAGGTGCTCGGTGACTCCGGGCAGAAGATGACGGCGGGGACCAAGGCGCTAAATTACGGCAGTATCATCGGCGGGTCTATATTGGGGTTTGTCACCGGCTGGTTGATATACAAGCGGACAGTGGAGCGCGCGAAGCAACTGGAGGCGGATGAGCGCCGGCGGGCACGTGAGATTGTTGAGCATAGCGACGGTGGGATATCCGAACACGAACTGGAGACCGATCAGGAAGGGTACTTTGATGATCCCGTGGAAGCGCAGGCGGAGCGCACGCTGGCAGGGGATGCCATCGAGGAGCGGTATGTTGATGAAGAGGGCATGGCGGTAAAGACGAACAGGTTTGCGGGACGGGCATTGAATGCGTTTAATGATCTATTCGGACGGACGGCGAGGGACGGTGGGTATGAGACGGACGAGGAAGAGGAGGGGCGGCTCTTGGCTGGCGATGAGCTAATGGACGACGATGAGGATGCGGAAGAATTACTGGTGGTTGAGGATGGTGTTGTCGAGTTGGAGGAGGGGAGTAGGCGATTTAGCGGACGGACAAGGCCACCGCGGAAGTAGATTCAGCCTTGGACTAAAGTAAGATAAGTGTTGATGTAACAAGTCAGATCTATATAAGATATTTAGGTATAGTGCTGTTACTTCGTAACAATAGGGCACAACAGCTGTAAATCTTACCTCGCACGTAGAGTGGCTCTAAGTAAATTTAACGCTTCCTTTTCAATCCAGTCAGGCATATATAATAGGATCCGCATGGTGTGTATTGCATGGTGTGCGGATCCTCAACAATATACAACTGAAAGAATCGTAGATTAAGGATAAGTCATTTGTATAATGATACTGCCTATACGTTTTTTGTATCTATGATGTAGTGATGTCAATATATATGCATGCAGTATAATATTGTTTCTCTGTACTAAGGTTTGATATAACATCTCCCCGCAGCTAGGCATTGCATTTGGTCAATAATACAGTGATAAGCGCCAGAGGGTTCTTATCATCTAACTGGAATAAATATGGTCCACTGTCTCATAAGGACAATATAATGCGTGGCCTCTGGCCTCTTAGTATCGCTATCAGAGATATGAAGTCCATATATTCTCAGCGTTGCACGCCCCTGATAAGGGGCTAAATTCTGTGATATGTCTAGCCTCGAAGCCAGGCGCTGAAGGGGCAGGGCAGGGTGGTGGGTGTTGTGTTTGGGCAGGGCAGGGAGGGGTGTTGTTGTTTGTCCACATGTGTTGTGCAAAAACCTTCAGCGCCTGGCTTCGAGGCTATGATATGTCTACAATAGCGTCATGTACGGCGCACAGCGTTTACACCAAAGCGAAATCTCATATTGAAACCAAGGTTAGGGATAATCGAGGGAATGACGCTCCAAACGCATTTGACACGCGAATCCAATTAGGCGGCATTGAATGGCCACATCTCTACACCCCAAGCTTATGGCCACCTCCATGCCGTCCGGCAAACTTGAGAGACTCCTGCTCCTCCGGCCGAGGTTGCGATTGCTGGGCATTTTTCGGCCTCGCTTTGCTGGCAAAGTGCTGCAGCGACTCGTCAGACATTTGACCTAGAAGCTGCAACGAACGCGACCCAACCGTGATACGCTTGGCCGAGATCAAATCTCCTAGTGTTGAGACGACTATCTGGTCCCCATCGTCATGGGCCGTGACATCCTCAAAGACATTGATTCTTTCGCTTTTCGCCTGCTCCGAAGCCTGGGCGCAGATGGCGAGGCACTGCTTGAGGCTCTCTCCCGCGCTTCCCAGGGTTTCCGGGTGTTCCGAGAGGGCTGCGAGCTGGAACTTTATCGTGTCCAGCTGCCGCTGCAAGAGAGTGGATGTATTGACAAGTTCGGATTTACACCCGGTGAGGACGCCTGTGGTAAGCTGCTTGGCCAGATAGGTCGTTTGTGATGACGCAGGGTCGGTGGACGAGCTTTCTGCTGTTTGTGTTTGGACTCGGTCGATATGACTTGATACCTGAGTGCAGATTTCAATGCATTGCTCGATGCCCCTCTTATCCGCCTCGAGTGTCTCCTGATCCTGATCGGTGATTTGTCGGTGCGATGCGGTAGTGGAGTATGGTTGCACATAATGGGCGCCTAGGCGTTCTAGCTTTTTATCAATGTTGTCGAGTTGTTCTTTAAGGTCTGAGGTAGTTGTTTCAATCATCAACTTATACTGGCTCAGCAGACTCGCCGTGATGCTCATAGTTCTCCTGGCGGGAGGAAGCGTTGATAAGTCAGTTAAGTGAATCTCGCTCTCTCCCTTGCTTGCACTCGAGCTTATATGCTTACATGTTGGCGTCGCAGATTGCGATTGTTATCGTCGACTTGTAACCTGCCAGCAAGACCCGGAATCCAGTGATATCCTCGCCCATGTACTGCACCTTGGCCCAGTCGCGAATAGCACGTACCCCGCCGGAGGTTGTCGTACATTTTCCAATTATCACGTCGAACTCTTCACACGCCTTGCCGCACCGAAGCAAGGGTAGCTTTAGGGCTGTCAAGTCTGTATTGCTGCCGTTTATCGTATCCTGAAGAGACACTAGGACACCATCAAGCGCTACTAATTCCTCGTTGAGTTCGCGCAGCACTCGCTTGGTGCTCTTGAAGCTGCTGACGGTCGCGAAGAGTGCTCGGGAGGCCTGGAGTGTAAATACCGTGATCGCGATGAGCCCAGAAGTTAGACTAATAGGGTCGGCCATTCTCCGGGACAGGGCTAAAATAGACTCAGCTCGCTAGTTGCAGCTCTAATGCCTGGAAACGACGCCAGCGAGTGCCGCGATTAAATTATATACAATGCAGCTGGTAGTAAATTCAAAGACGGGGTGCGATAGATGAGATAGATGTCAGACGGCTGACATTCCAATATGTACACTGCCGCCTCCTTGGTGTATTATAGTTGGTCTCCAAGCCTCGCAGGGTCATCGTCCTCGAGACTACATATATTATAGTGGGGTCGAGCTCATGAGAATGCGCGCTTAAGCGATCCAATTGCTCTCTCTTTAGGCCACTTTCAATTACGCACCATAAATTACATTCGAGCAATTACGCCCAATTATCCTTGGCGGTACGTATCACACCAATCACAATTTCAATATAGGCCTAAGCTAAGCCGATAGTTTACAGGACAATCAAGCTAATTTGAATTTGCCAAAGCAGTCGCCGACATGTTCCGTGCTGTGCCTCATTGATGCAGGTTGACTGCTGACACCTTGTTTCCAGGGTTCACGAGCTGTCATGGCCCGGATCTTGCTGGTGCGAGCCTCATACAACATGCAACATCAAGCACACCCGTTCTTCCGTTACGACGCCATCTCCAGGCTGATTTTATGAACCTGAAAGTAGGTGCATAATATCGGTGCATCCTCGCGCTTCGAACTGGAGGGCTACATTTAACGAATTTGGGTATTATTCGCGCAGCAAACTGTAAAACCTGCGTCGTATTGGGCGGGCTTGGGGATGAGCGGGGCATCCTTCAAAGAAGCGAGCCGCCGCCTGTGCACGCCCTTGATGCCTGAAGCTCACTGAAGACTGTAGATTACTCTGTTGATCTCTGTTGCAACATACTTCGTCACCAGTGATGGAAGATCCAGCCGTTGTCACGATCGCACCGAATTAATCCCGCAAACACCTTCGCTAGACTGTCATTCAATGATGCATGCGGTGCGCTCACCACTAGATGCTAGATGCCGACGGGGAGGACGCCCCCGTCCTTAACCGCATTTTACTTATAAAATCTCAGCGGGAGTAGAATAGCGCTCGATGTGCAATATAATCTCGAGATAGAATTATATAAGAGCTAAGAATATAGCAACCAGAAATAGCAGGTGCTCTAAAACGTACCAGTGTAATAAATACTACTTGCACAAATATCTCCAACTTTTGAACATTGAGTGCGGAAAGTGTGGGCATGTGGGTGGGTGCGGAATGTGCCAGTGAATGTGACCGTATGTGTGACTGAATTCCATTTTAAGCCTGAAATAAGGAGGACCTTTTAGACATAAAAGACCAAAATTAATGCTCCTAAAGTCTTGGAGAAAAATTACTTACTAGTAGTAAATAAATTTTGAAAAATTATTTAGACTATTAAAAATCAATTCTATAAAATTTTACTTGGAAAACTTTTAAATTTTTATTTGTATAGAAGTATAATTAGAGGAACTATAAACTTAATAGGTGTGATTGCGGATGGCGACAATGGTGAGTGTTTTTCACACAGGTATGTAGGTCTCTCATAGATACCGTAGCTGTAAAATCGTGTGGGTTGTCGGATTTCTGTTGAGGCTGAGGTAATATACATGCTCCAGCCAATTCTGTCGACTGCTGCTATTCATGCACACCAAAATTGCTCAGTTGCCGGATCCTGTATACGCAGCATGTATGTGAATAGATTGCAGAATGCGATATCAGACGGCTGACGGCAGCTGCAGCCTCGAAGTCGTGCGCTGTAAGAGACTGAAGCAAAGGAAGTGACCATGTGCGTGAATGCAAACCCAACTCGACGTGCCCGACTGCTCCTGTGCGGAATACTGCCTATTCGGGTATCGAACGTTCGAAATCGGGTTAGATCCGGCCACAACACCACCATTCTGCTCCTCTGCTGGTCGAGGCAAGTTGGTCACGAGCTGCGTTCGCCTTCGATCTAGCGGACTGCTGGAGGACGGCATCCCTGTTGCCATGACGTTACGCGTTCCCCAAAATCGAAATATTCGGGCTGCATGGAGCGGACGGGACGACGGGGCGCCGGGGCTGACACTCCCCTCCAACAGGAAGTCAGCCCCTCTGCCCGTGCAAGTTTTGTGTGCTGTCGTTGCTGAGCTCAGGGGCCGGCGCGTACTTTTGATGCCTGAAGTGTTATATAATGGGTGCTTCGGGACTCGAGGCTGGCTGGCTGCCTCTCTCGATTGCGATCGATCGAGTGGCTACTTATATACCGGGGCTGATTAACTATAGATATTATAGTATTAGCGTATATACTTATTCATTCATTCGCATTTAATTTCAAATTTTGTTCGTAAAATTTCTATCAATTATGTCGGAACATGAATGCAAGAGAGTTCGATTGGAGCAGCAGGTTACGGTTGACGGTTCCTCTGAGGGCGCGGCTGAAGTACCAGTCGAAACTGCAGAGAACGACCCTGTCCAATCGGCATCCGAATCCGAATCTGAGCCTGAAGTCGAGGATGGAGATGAGGATATGAATGACGATGATGATGACAGTTCTTCATCAGAATCTGAGGATGAGGCCGAGAAGGAGAAGATCGAGAGCTGGCAGAATCATTCCAACTACGGCGAGGCGGTATGTATAACCCGTTTGAATTTCCTTCAAATTATAACGTTATCATATGCGTCCTTCGTCGAAAAAGATATCGATTCTTCGCGGTCACCAATGCAAGTTTGTCTTGTGAAACCATAATGCCGCGTATATACGAATATACGTACTGGCCACGGAAGATATATATATGCGTTGTGGCTGACTTGTGCGATGTTGATATTATCTAGAGGCATTTGCATAAAATCCTCAGCAGAGCTGTGCTCCACGGCTACCTGGGAAATTCCTTCTTCTGCGACACCTTCAACTCTGTGCCAAACCCTGGAATCGTCGTAGCTGACATCGGGACTGTGAACATCCCCGTCAGCGTTGGTGATGCGGCAAAGCTGCATGCGTATACCCATGGCACAAGTCTCTCGGACGACGTTTCGGTCGTCGAGCTCGCGGCCTCACGACTGCAGTTCCAGAACCCCGCGTGGGGTGATTGGGTACAGGGTCTCGCGGATAGAGCTGGCAAGGAATTGGGCGTCGATGAAGCTGTCAGGCCCATGTTGGAGTTCAGAGGGATGTTGGTATATCGAAGTGGTGGGTTGAATATGTAAGTTTTTCTTAACATTCGGATGTCGAATGCGACGCTTCTATCTTGGTCACAAGGATGCTGATATATATATATCAACTGTAGAGAATTTGAACGGCCGGCGACATGGACTGGAGATGATAAGATTGGTCTCGTCGAAATAACACTGCCCGGCGACTTTAAGGGTGGCTCGGTGCTCCTGTCGGATGGCAGCAAAAAGAAGACGATTGACTTGCGGCGAGGGTCTCCGTTCGACGTAAATGTTGTCGGATGGTAAGATATACTTCATACGTTCTGTGTTTTCTAATTCAAGCCTTGATGAGTGCAGTTATTGATATTTCATGCATACACTTAGGGACCCGAGTGTACTGCATCTGTCGTCCGTCGTCACCGGCGGATACAAAGTCACGCTCGTTTATGGAGTATCTACAAAGTACCCGTACACGCATCCTACACCCGCCAGACGTGTCGCTCGATCCTCAATGCTAAACAGCGCCGTCAACGCGTTGAAGAAATCTAACAGCCCTGCAGCATATGTGCTACAAAGCAAATACAGCCTATCGGCGTTGAACAGCGCTTCGTTCACTTCGAGCGACCGCTTCGCATTGCAGATTCTTATCAAGACTGTCAATGATGTCGGCGGGATGGCGCTGTACTGTGGAGACATTGTCTCCAGAGATACTAAAGAGGCTGATGAGAATTGGGGAGTGGGGTTCGATCAGCAGGATGAGCAGGACGACTTTGTGGACTCCCTGGATTATGAGAACTGGAACTTGGGCTATATCACGCACAAGTTGGAGAATATGCGCAAGCTTGCCGGCGTGACGAGGGGGTTCGATAGAGACTTGGAGTGGCAGGGTCCCATTCTAACATTCGGAAAACAGCTGGGGGATCTGAAGCCGTTTGATACTACGAAGGAAGAAGGGATGGAGGACTGTAAGTCACCTATGATTATACCCCTGCGGCGGGACTCTTGATACTGATATGGCTTCATTCACTAGGGTATCGGTCTTCCTGCATCGTCCTGTGGCCGACTTCGACGGTCCAATCGCTTCGTGAGCAGACTAAGGACCCCAGAGCCAGCTGGAAGACCATCAAAATAGCGATTGAGTCTACTGTGCCCAGGTTCAGTGAGATGGAAGTCTATGGCAAAGCTGTCGTACAGATTGTCGTCAGCGCATGCTTGAGCAGCGACTTTTCAGAAGCCGATATTATCGAGGCTGCCGCCGTTCTGAAAGACACCTTCTCGAAATTATCGCCCAAGAGCCAGCACAGAATATTGCATGTGTGAGTTACCTGTCGCGCCTACCCTCATTGCAAGTGACGAAGACCGAACACGCTGACTGACTGTTTATTGCATATAGCTACTCTGACCACCTGGATCCGATCGCGCAAGAAGAAAACACCCCAAATATACTTCGCAGGGACGATGATAACTGGTGGCATCTGAAGAATCTGCCGGAGGGCAAGAGATGGGCTAGGATACTTCCCAGAGTCACCGCTCCTCTGAAGACTCACCTGAAGATGATTGAAATATTTCCCACCTGGATACGAGGATATCTTATGCCGATCTTGGAAGAAATGATCAAGACCCGATTTTACCTGTCCAACATGTCGCCTGATATCGTTCGGACTATCTTTAATCTAGTCGGTTGGCAGCATCTCGACATCTTGACAAGCTTGTAAGTCCTATTCTCTGGGATCCGGAATAAAATATTCCATCATCTCTGAAGTAACATTGCAACTAATCGATCGGATATCATAGCCTCCGCATGATGCTCATGGCCAACCCGAGCGAAAACTTTCGGCGCGCGGTCGACGAAGATATGAGGACGAATTTGGCGGGATCACCCACGGAA
Organism: Orbilia brochopaga; assembly: GCA_036872635.1. Classification (NCBI taxonomy): domain Eukaryota; kingdom Fungi; phylum Ascomycota; class Orbiliomycetes; order Orbiliales; family Orbiliaceae; genus Orbilia; species Orbilia brochopaga. The sequence goes on along the minus strand of JAVHNQ010000010.1, from coordinate 684,539 downwards.
TTGCGAGTTTGGACAGCCATATCACAACGATCCCACGACTACATCATCGAAGGGCTGAAGCAAAATTCGCGCCACGCGACAACATGTTCCTGCCCTGGCTTCAGAGACATTGTCGGCTACGAGCCGGATCCAGAAATCGATGTACGCACACCAAGTGTGAGAAAAGTCCACCAGCTAGCCCACTACCTTCACCTACTTCAGAACGAGCGAGACTCCGTATCTCTCACAGAGCGGTTCCTCGAGGCCGTTCTGACGCCATCTTGCCACGGCGCCCTCGTGCCATCTCAAGAACTCCCCGCCGTCGCCATTGAGGTCCGGCGGCTGCAAAACTCGTCCGAAATAGCAAACAAGAACCCTGCCCTCCTCGATAACTTTCTGGCGCAGTTCATCCGCACGGTCATCAGGGACTTCCCCTGCGACCCGAACCCGGGACCCATGCCCATCTTGACGTTACCGCCGTTAGCGACGTGTGGCACCTGCTGCACACAGGAACCTCAGTGCCCACTGTGCTTTAGCATAGATAATTTCCTCGCCTGCAAGATCACGGATAGATTGAAGGTCGGGATGTCGAGAGCCCGCGACCACTGCCACTATGTTTGGAAATGCATCGAGAGATATGCGAAGCATTTTCCCGTCACCTTTGATCCGTCTGAGATGATCCATGCGGACGGCGAAGCGCTGTGTATCGTGGAGATGCATAAGAAGGTGGCGATAGATTGGAGGGCGGCGGTGGACAAGTTCGAGAAAGCAGTTGCGGAGAGGAAAAGGATGCTGTGCCCTATTGGTATTATCGTTGGAGATGCAGGTGAGTTGCGGCTTGGGGCGGCGTACCAGCGGTCTCAGAGACCTCAGAGACCTCAAAGGCCTCAGAGGCCTCAGCGGACTCAACGTCAACGTCGCGCACCTAAGAGAAAGGCGCTGGAGAGCTGAAAGTGTTGGAGCATTGGAAAATGTCACGGATCACGATATCGCTTTATGAACGATTCAAATGTTGGACAGACTGGGGCTGATCTGAAGTTTTTTCTGAATTGGAATGCTTGCTTTTGAGCCTGGAGCGTTATCAAGTTAGTTTTTAGTCTTGGGCCGTCGTACGAATACGAATTGTTGTTTTAGTCTCTGATATATCTCCGCCTTCTCGCGCGTTAAGGTGCATAAGTAACACAGAGTTCGAAGTGACAGCCCTCAAAATCGTGCATGTTTCCGTGTCAGATTAGCGAAGCAAGCCTAACACGCGAAACAGGGCAAAAACGCCACGGATTTTACCGTGGAGTATACGGAACTAGAGTTCCAGAGAATTGACCAATGAACGCGAAATGTGGTGTGCAAGCGCAAATCCTCAACAAAAGTCCTGGTGCGACGCTCAGCTACGGAGACCCAGGGGCTCTACAAGTATATGCTGATACGCGTACGCGTTCTCATTTGCAACTTTTGGAGATAGGCGGCCGAGCGCTTTCCTATACAGCCAACCTTATCTTGTGGGCGTGCCTTTGCAATCCGTCTCTCTCGAGTTTGCATGCAGTCAACTCGGCGGTATACCTTACCCGATATTCCCGCACGCTTGATCTATCACCTACCTTACGACGTATATTCACGATGTCTGAACCGAAGCGAGTAAAGCTCTCCTATCGTGATCCGCGACCTGCGGGCCTCGAAGATGACTCGGACTCGGACTCGGGTTCAGGATGGGAAAACGCCAGCGAGAACGAGGACTCGTTATCATCTGGTGACGCTTCAGATTTTCCTGATGATTCTCCTTACGAAGAGATGAAATGGCGACAGCCTCAACTTTCGGACTATAAGAACTATGAGTTAGCTGTAGGTGAATTTTTTCGCGCGCGCACGTTACTCTAAATTTACGCTTGGTCAATGGCTGCGTCTTAGTAGGGGCGTACTCTGCTAGATATCAATATTTTGCTTTCTCTCAAGATTTTAGTCGCATGCTAATGGTTGATATCGATCTCAAAACGACAATAGAAAACATTACACGGGCTTCTCGATAAGGCAGATAGCTATCTTGGCAACTTTGCGTTCAATCGCTCGTTTCCTGAGAACCCGAGCCCCGGACTTCGGGTCAATACCTTGGGCACCATAGGCATGCCGATATCCCCTCGCGACGCAGAAATGTTATACCGACATGGCCGTGCCCTGAGCACAACTATGTCAGAGAAAGATGGCGTTGCAGAGATACCAGCCACGGAATTTGGGTTCCGGAACCCTGTGTGGAAGAATTGGCTAGACGGTGTGGTTTATAAGGTCGAGCTGGAACTCGGAATAGGCGATGAAGATAGCTTGAAGTTGAAGTTAGAGAAATTGGTTATCTATGCGCCTGGTGGAGACGATGCGGGGTTTGCCATGGATTGGTATGAATATCGAAATCCTGCGACCTTGATTCTACTTGGAGTGTATCACTGACTAAGGTTTTATCGTTCACGGAACCAACAGGTCTAGCACTGCAGTCGACCGTGAAAATATCATCGGCTACCTCGAGGTGGTGTTACCAGGGGAATTCACAGGGGGTTCGGTGACCTTATCGTACGAACAGAAGGCTCCGGCGGAGGAAGTCGATCAAGAAATGGATTCGACAGAGTCCGCCCCAGATACAGAGACGAGAGAGATTCATTTCCAAGGAGACAGCCACTTTGACACAGTGGTTGCAGCATGGTAAGGATACTTCCATCCATGCTCCGTGGCTATCTATTACGCAATCTACCAAATCGAAGGCAGCACTTGAGCTAATACTGTCGATACTCAATACATGCAGGTATTCTGATGTTAAGCACCAAACCGCCAATATCACAATGGGGTACAAGACAACATTGATATATACCCTCTATACACTATCACCGCCCAAAACACCAACTTTGAGATTCACTCAATCATCTGCCATAGCGCGCACGCTTAAAGCTCTTCCTCATCTCACTGATAGATCGAAGGAACCCTTTCCCCCTCCAGCGGCCTACGATCCGATTTTATACGTCCTTGAAGGTCACTATTGTGAACTGGCTCATTTCCCAATGAAGGACAAGACATTTTTACCACATGACCGGATCAAGATGCAAAACATTATTCACGCAATCAAGAATGTCAAAGGCTTGTCGCTCTACACAGGCGTGCTGGAGACGGACGACCCGTACAGAAAGGTACCGGCGGGTTCAAAGCGGTGGTATAATGGCGCCGTCCGCACCGTCGACAACGATGCCCCATCGGATCCCTTGGATTATGAAGACCGTCATAAGGAGTTTCTCAGTAATACGCTGCGCAACATGAGACACTTGGCTGGCCCAGTTCGCGATATGGATGACCATTACTGGCATGGACCTGTTCTCACTTTTGGTCCTAAGCTGAGCAAATTGCAGGAGGAAGCATTAGCCCTAGAAAAAGAATTGCTGGAAGAGGACGATGGCTGGGATGAGGAAGAAATGGAGAAACGTAAGCTCATCCGGCTGCAGACGCCTCCCTTGCAATTCTATCGATACTCTATGTATCCCAAATTAAGCCAGCTAACATCAGAGCTATTGAACGCCATTTCAGTACAAAAAGTTGCATGTATTGTCATCTGGCCAACATCGACACTCGAATCCATAGAGATGCACGAACCGGTTCGGAACATGAGAAAATCCTGGAAACAGATAAAAGAATTTTTCAGGTCAATGCCGTGCGCACATGACGGCGACGAAGACGGATACATCAAGGCCCGACTAAATACCATTATGCAATTCTGCTTCAATGGCGAATTGACGGAGGACCAGCTATTTGAGGCCCGTGATATGGTTGAGCAAATATTGGCCGACGCACCACCTGACACTCGGAGCGACATATTTAGAAGGTAAGACTAGATTGCCGGCGTTCCAGTACGAAGTTATTGTATATGCTATATACTAACGCTCTATTGCGATCCTTGGAAAAAACTTTACAGATACGGATATGAAAAGTTCTCGTTCACCCACGAAACCCCTGTTGATCTCCTGAATGCCATGGTGCGCAGCTCATTCAGGGATGATAGCGGTCCAGATGGTCCTAATTTCACCGTGCTCGAGAGACGTCTGAAGCTGATGGAGATTTTTCCTCGACAATTATTCCCTTCATGCTTAAAGGGTCTGAGTGGATTGGTTCGACAGCGGGATTATCTCTGCCACGGGCCTGCCCATCTCGTTCGATCTGTGTTCACTGTTTTAAACTGGAAGGAAGAATTGTTGGCGGCATGGTTAGTCAGATTCTTCCATTTTATTTCCTCTGACGACGAAGGCTATGACCCCGTATGTAGCAATCAACTGATTCGCCAATTGTATCAGGCTTCGAAGTATTTTTATGGCAAATCCGTCTGAAAACTTCCGCCGCGCCGTCGACGATGATATGAAGCATAACCTGGAGGAGGGATCTGATTCCTTGAAAGTCTGGGTATCGATATCGCAGAAGTCTCACGAATACATAATCGAGGGGATCAAAGAGCGGTTTCCCAGGCTGCTGTCGGAGATCGTCGAGAAACAATATCCTAGAAACGTCGTAACAGACGAACCGCAGGAAAATCCTCACAGAATAGAGATGCTTGGCTACACTATCCAACTTGATCCGGACCGGGATCCAGCGGAAGTGATTGGCATACGGCTCGCCAACTATCTAGAATGTCTGCTGGATCAAGCGGACTCCGCTTCTCTCATGACGCAACTTTTTGACGCTATCAAAATACCCGCCACTGAGGATTCTGAGTGCTCGAATAAACGCGCGCCGAAGCCCCGCAAGACACTCTATGGTTCATTTTTCGAAATGGACAGCACACCGAAGTTTTATCGTAACTCCGAGCTGTTAACCGTATTATTCCAAGTTGCAATGGTCGTCTCAAAGCTTCTGAGCCCCTCCGAGACCAAGACAGTTGACGCTGAGGCATCTGCGGTGTTGAGTCAGTTCACGGCCTATTTCAAAGATCTCGTGGAAGAAATATACCCCTGCGAGAAGCCGCCAGACAGTATGCCTAGCCTGTCTTTACCACCGCTACGAAAACGTTGCAAGAAACCAGAATGTCATATCTGTCCGGCAGTGAACAACTTTCTCAGATCTCCTGATGCCGAAACACTCACATTGAGGTGCCCTGATCGACTCAAGAGTCATGTCCTCCAAATCAAGAAATTGTTTCCGGATCCGCCTGAGGATGATACTAGCGTCCCCGAGATTAGGGATATTGCGTGCGTGTGGGCGCTAGAATCAGAGGGGAGGTTCCGCGGTCAGGGCAAGATAAAGTTAGAAAAGCAGGTTATACAAAACTATCATAAACAAAAAGCAGAATTCGCTGAGAAGATGGCGGAGAGGAAGAAATGGCTTGAACCTCTCGGACTCCCCGCCGAGGATCACGGTAAAACCTTGGGGAAAGCTACAAAGTCGGTTGAGAAGTCCGGGAAAAAGCGAAAGGCATCTGTGGGGGCAGTGCCGTGATCCAGTTGTATAGTTTCATATTGGCCGGAAATACTTAATTGCAAGTGTTAGCTTTTGTCTCGTAAGCCAGACGCCGGTGTCATGGCCGCAGACATGCTATTTTCATAGCGATATACAAGTAGCTCTCTCGAATAGCTGCCATGCTTGTATGCACCTATGTGCGTTGTATTAAGTAGCCGAGCACGTCTGGGGCTTAGCTATATACTCCGTTATCATAGTCTTAAGCTTATAGTTTCTCTTGATTAAGAAATGTGTAGAAACATCGTGAGATATAGACACGCCCTATCCGATGTACGGCTACGTAGTCTCCATGTCTACGAAGTCGCGGATACCATATTTAGAGAAAACTTGTCGGGTTTGATTTGCTGCCAATGAACGTTTGCTTCGGAAGCGGCTCCCCTGCCGCTGTCCCGAAATTAGATGCTCAGATATAGATTGAAGAGCAGGGGTCATGACACCCGAGACAAGTCATGACACCTCGAAATGTCAATATCGCACGCGTCTGCCGCGTTCGAGTATTTTTGTCCCGTCAGTGGGGGAGACTGCTGAGGGGCTTATGAATTCAGGGGTGAGAGGGTAAAAGCTCTCGAGCACGGATTAATTGCCCCGCGTTCCTTTGACCTTCCTCAATCATAGGCGTCGAACATTATATATTATCACCAGATAAGCGGATCGATATGCCAGACCCTAAACGAATAAAGCTGCATTATAGTGACCCGGTGGAATCAGATGAGGAAGATGCGGAACAGCAAAGCAATCTTTCTAAGGATGTTATCGAGATCTCTGACGATTCAGATCACAACGCCGATAGTGAGAATGAGGATGATGGAGACGCAGAAGATGAACATCTGGGGACTACGACGACGAGTATTATGACGAAGGACGTATGAGTTCCTTCAGCTGGGAAAACTACGGCCAGGCAGTACGTGAGATTATCGATTACTATCCAACGAAATAATTCTTCTTGGTACCAGTGCTAATTAGAGAATCAACTATTACTGCCTGTGCAGAAACGACTATACCGATTGCTGGACAAGGCAGAAGGGTGTCTCGAAGATTTTGCCTTTTCGAAGAGCTTCCAGGTGGCCCCAAACCCTGGTCTGAACGTCGCTGGAATAGGTCTCATTCGCCTGCCTGTGTCTCCAGAGAATGCCGAGAAGCTATACACTTCCAGCACCGCCTCAGCTGGAGTTGCAGAGATTCAAGATGATAAGATCGAGCTTCGGAATCCTACTTGGAACACTTGGATTAGAGGTGTCACGGATACGATTACGCCGGGTCTGGGACTCGATGAGACCAAAATGCAGATTGTCTCGACGCTGGAGAAATTGATCGTCTATAAATCTGATGCAATGCACAATACGGCGACACTCGACTGGTATGTAGTTGTGGTTCTTTGCTTATCCGGAACCTATTACTGATTGTAGGCGGTATGGCGCCGGCGTGTTTGAAGGCCAAAGCAGAAGGCCGACGAGAATAGCGACGTCTTTGGCTTCTTCGAAGTCAGCCTGCCTAGCAATTTTGAGGGAGGGCCAGTACCCTTAGTATGTGGGAATGAGCGGAAAACGGCAGCTTTGGGGGAGAATCCGCTCTTCGATGTGACCATTGCAGCTTGGTAAGCCCAAAGAGGATTAATCCAAGCCCCTATCTGTGGGACTGATGAACCTGACGTTAGAATTCCTCTCAGGCATGCTAGGCAAGATGTCAAGCACGTAACAGCACAAGTCTCGCAGGGGTATAAAGTCACCCTGGTCTATAATTTGCGCACAAAGACCCAGTTTCGAGGACCTGCAGCGCAGATGAAGGATGCCGCAGATTTGATTCATGCGCTCCGCAAGTTGAAGGCGACCAATGAACCGGTTGCATACGTCTTAGCAGATAACTATTCAGACTCAGACTCGCGGGTCGACCCTCAGTCCTTTAAAGGGAAGGACAGGCTCATTGTGCGAAACTTGGTACAAGCCGCCCAAAAGGTGTGCGGTCTGTCGGTATACTGCGGTGATCTGGTGACAAGAGATACTTACGAGAAACCCGCCTATCACGGGTACCGCGGGTACGGATATGAAGGCTCAGAGACATCGGCCGATCCGGTAGGAATTGATGAATTTGACTACCGAAACCAACATATAAATGATCTCTCCCATACCCTAGAATGTATGGTCCATCTCGTGGGACCAACCCGTGTGTTCGCGACGGGAAACGACGAAGAACATTGGGACGGGCCAATTCTTACATTCGGAAGCTATCTGTCGGACCTAGAACCGTACGATACAGAGCATGAAGGCGATGAATACGAAGAAGATTACGTCGAGATTGAGAGATGTAGGTTTCTCTCCGAGCTATCGTATCCGAGCGATAATACTAATGGCACGGCCTTCAGGTTACCGATCCTCGTGCCTCGTGATCTATCCAACATCTCCAATGCAGGCTTTGGAAGAGCAAACCAAAAGCGACAATATCAGATGGAAGCCCATCAAGGAGATACTCGATACTTGCGAGAAGGGGCAGATCGATGAGTCGTTTCGCACAACTCTGTGCACAGCCATCTTTAAAGGGTGTCTAAAACGGAAGTTTACCGACAGCGAGACCGTAGAGGCAGGAAAAGTTATGAAGGAAGTGTTAGAGAAACTACCGTCTTGCAAAAAGGATGGAATTTTCCAAAAGTGAGTTTTCACCACGATACTAAAATGTATCACTGCGTATTCGATACGTCACCATGTATGTGCTCTTGACTAACTCGCAAGCTTGACGCAATCTGGTGTCTTCGTTTAGCTACCTATATCTGATTTTCGGACCTGGTGGGAGTGTATATTCTGTGCAAGCTCAAAAGTCCTGGCAGCTCTCTGAGAGACGAATGGCGGGCTCTTTGAACGGTAGTGACCTCTACTCACTCCTTATCCAGATTTCAAAGCTGATGAATACACTCCCCGTTTCCCCAAAAACTCATTTCTATCCAATGTTGGAAGACATTGTCAGTCAGCCAGCATTCATTGATAATGGATTTGCTCCGTTGGTCCGAAGTATATTTGACGTCCTTAAGTGGCAGCCAGAGGAGTTTTTATTGAAACTGTATGGAATCTCAACAATCCTTACAAACATAAGCATGATACTGATAGATCTCGCGCGATATCGATAGTCTGCGTTTAGTCTTTATCGCCAATCCCAGCGAGAATTTACGGCTTCAGATCGAGGAAGACATGAAAAAATCATTATCAAGCGATTCTCCTCATCTGCGAATCTGGGAGTCGATCTCAAGGAAATCTCATGGATTCATCATTGAGGGGATAAAAGAGCGGGCCACGGCTCTGGTTTCCGAAAATCAGAAAGCAGTTCCTGGCAGTTTCAAGCAAGTAGTCGGGTACCGCATCCCCACACCGCAGCCTCGAAAACCGCCTCCTGGTCTCTCACCTGATTCGGATCCATCTTCGGACTCGGGCGAGAAAGCAACGACCGATCAAGGTCCGAACGAGTTCATATTACCACATTTAGCGCAGCTCCGCGATTATCTTCTACGTATCCAAAGTCAGCCGGATGCTACCTCCCTTACCGCGCAGTTTCTGGACGCCCTGCAACTACCAGACCTTCGGAGTTCTCCTGTCTACGACCTCAGCCACTTCTACGATAGCGACCTGAATTACGTGGCTATCGATGTTGCCGCCCTTCTCCCAATTGCCAAAGAGGTTCATAAACTCTACTGGTCGTCGCAAGCACCCCAGACCCAGTCAGCAGCACTGGAAAAGTTCCTAGGCTACTTCAAAAGAATCGTTTTTATGGCACATTCTTGCGTCAAACCACCAAATCTGGTCAATTCGTTGCTGCCGCCTTTCAGCCAGCAGCCTTGCCCGAAAAGGGGTTGCATCTTGTGCCCGCCACTGGACGAGTTTCTCGTATCCCCCACTGCCCAGCGCTTCCAGATGGAGAGCTGCCATGGGTTCAAGACGCACTTTAAGGAAGTTCATTCCAAGCTTAATAATTACACGGCCAAGGGTATGATCACATACAACATTGGCACCCGTACAACCAATGGAAACGCTGTGTTGGAAATTGACAAGAGAGTCCGTGCTCAGTACGAGGCGATGATGAAGATATTTGTTCGCGATGTTGCTGAAAGGAAAAGAATTCTAAACCATATAGGTATCACTATTGGTAACGATGGGACGATATTGTCAGAGCCATCCTATTTAAGCCCGGATACGGGTGGAAATTCCCGGAAGAAGCGTAAAGCGTCCAGGTCTGTGGATTAGTGGCAGGTTGATTCGCACCAGGACATCGAAAAATTTCATTACACATCTTCAAGATGTATCTATGTATACGAAATATAATATAATTGTATCATCCAACTATACGAACAAGGTACAGAATTTCTGCCCTATCATGATCTTCAACAAAAGGACTCGAGTGTTGCACTGTTGCATTGTCAAAAGCGGTGAATTTGAGATTCAGATGCAACAAATGCAGCTGGCCGCCCTGGAGCCACATCTGATCTGCAAAGATCCAACGAGCTCACGGTCGCCGACATTCCAACAAGGCCAAATTAAAGGTCCCAATGGGGCTGAATAAGTGAGGCATTTAGACTTTGCAGTGAGATCGTTGCTACCACTCAGAAGCTATTTGATGCCCGAATGCTGTCACCAGACTATTTTGCGTTGGGCACTAATGAACGACTAGTTAACTACGCGTGCGTGCCCTGTTGTCGAGTTATATGCGTTGTAAAATTCGCAGAATCATTAGAATCTTTCTCCTGTCTCCTCTCCACGACGTCTAAGAGGTTCGTAGCAGAGATCGAGACTCCACCATCAAAGGTTATCTCCGATAGGCTTCCAATCTCTTTGGTAATATAATCCCCCGTCATCCACCCCCGTCGGCTAAGTTACCTGCCGTCAGCTGCTCGGCCACCTGGCTAGACCATCGTGGACCGCATCGATCGAGCTCGGACGCGAGCCCCTTGCGTCGACTCCGCCAGCTACGCGTGGGGGCTGGAATAGAAGCCCCTCGATTCAACCAAGCACATAAAGCAACGAAGGGGCCCACTAGCATCCCTCTCCTCTTTTCCTCCCTTCTTTCCTTCCTGCCTTCCTTTCTCCCTGCTTCTCCATCCATTTACCAGCCCGTGCACTCTTTGTCTCCTCTCTTGCCAGCTCTATAGTAGTCAGAACAAAAGATATACTTGAAAGCGCCACAATGGACGAGTTTATGCGTGAGCTGGACAATCCTTCGTCCGATTCTTGGGAAGACGAAGACGAGGATGACGTAATGGATACGGATGATGACACTCCTGAGTTCAAATTCAAGAGAGAAGAAACCGGTGAAGTGGACCCAGCTGTAAGTATACAAGCAAATCAGGCATACCTAGCTGCACATGTGGGTTGACAAGGTCCGAAACTAGCTGGAGCTAGAGCTATACAACATGATCCAAAAGTCTTCCTCGCACTATGAAGGCAGCTTCGCGATCTCATCACATTATTCTGCTGCTCCTAATCCTGGGCTTAAGATCGCAGGGCTTGGTGATTCCGTTCTAAGCCTTCCAATCACCCCAAATGCCGCAAGCGCCCTCATCAAGCTCGGTGATGTTTCACCATTCGGCAAGGGGGAGCAGACCCTTATCGACCCCAAGGTCCGGCGTAGTCGCCAGCTGGACCCATCGAGCGTCCAGTGCGAGAACCCGGCTTTTTCAGAGTGGCTTAACTGCCAGGTCCTTCCCGAGATGTCAAAGGCCCTTGGCATCAGCTCCGATATGGAGCCGAAGCTGAATCTCTACAAGCTTCTAATCTACGAGAAGGGAGATCACTTCAAAGCGCATCGAGACTCGCCGAAAGAAGACGGCATGATCGGGACTCTTGTCGTCGTCCTTCCAAGTGTCTTTGAAGGAGGTGTCATCACCCTGACCCATGGCGATGAGACCAAGACATTCGACTTTGCACCCAGCGGGAAGTATAACACGCATGTGGCTGCATGGTAAGTACCAACCCGCTATCATATCTTGAATACGAGGCTTACGTTCAAATAGGTACTCTGATGTCAAACATGCAGTGGATGAGATCAAATCCGGATACAGGATCGCTCTCGTCTACAATCTGATTGTAGGGCGAGGCAGCATATCTGTGAAGGACACTACCGTCAATCCTGACATATTGGACGTTCTGCGACGCTTCAGAGAAACAACTGAACCAGTGGCGTTCGTGCTAAATAATAAATACTCTCTCAGCCAAAGACGACAAGGCTTCAAAGGCAAGGATCGATATATTGTATCGAATTTGACCACAGCAATTAACATAGTCGGAGGCATCGCCCTTTGCTGTGGCGATCTTGGTTTCAGAATAACCAACGAGGAAGATTTTGATGAAGATTCTGAAGAGCTGGAGGATATTGAAGAAGAGGATGATGAAGATGTCGAGTATGACGAGGATGATGACAGTATTCACCTGAATCGCATTCGCGGGAATGCAAAAGCGAAGAACAGCTACCCACCTGACTTTTCGAGACTTAGGGGTGGCAGTTCGCTCTCTCTCTCCAACTTAGAGCACATTGCTGGGACATATCGTCATTTCACAGGCGACAAGAGCTGGGACGGGAAGATGTACTCCCTCGGACCGGAACTTAACGACCTAAAGCCCTTCAACCTCGAAGAGGAGGAGACGGGGAACGAGGGTGTCGTATATCATTCGTGTCAGTCCCGAGCCATTTCTTCTAACCTGAATGTGGGGCTTGCGACAACTAACTGCCAAGGTAATGTCGTCTAGGGTATCAAACATCCTGCATCGTTCTCTGGCCAACATCCGAAGCAAGATCTATCATCGAACAGACGGCTGACCCTACCCTGCCCTGGGACGACTTCCTCAACATTGTTACTAAACGAACTCCACCTCAGGATAATGCGAAATTGAAGAACGAGATTGAATACACAAAAGTGCAGCTTCTGCTCGAACGATGCATTTGCAACCCGCCTGCAGACGATCAAATCAAGCAAGCTGGAATGCTTGTATACGCCAAGCTACGGAGTCTTCCTAGCGACTACGTCTTCGAGATTGGAGAAAAGGAGTATGTACCCTCGATTCACCTGAATGCACGGGGTAATCGATGCTGAGACCGTCACTAACGAGAATTTTTGCGTCGCTGTTCAAGGCTTTTACGCTATGCCAATCTTGTGTCTTTGCGGACAAAAATCCAATTTGTCGCTGATATCCTCCGTCCGAAGCACTCAAGAGCTGGACTCCTGAGCCTTCTGAGACTTAAAAGGCTCTTTCCGAAAGACATACAGTTCTCATTCAACCGCACTATCAATGAGCTTCTAGGATCTCCACAAGTCGCTCTGGATCCCGAACTCCTTCAAGAATTTCTTGAGGTCTATGAAGAGTCGTCACCGCAGATGCTCCGTCAATTGTAAGTGACGCCCTTGTAGGTGTGTCAGATACGTGCTCTAATTATGCCATCCAGTCTTCAGAGTGCCTTCCGAGCGCATCCAAACGCCTCCATTTTACATGATCTCTACACGCGTGTCGCAGGAAACAGCCCAAAGAATACTCGCATCCGGGAAGTTCTGAGCCAAGCTTTGCTGTACGAATTCCATGAGGTCATTCTGGAAGGTATCAATGATCGCTTTACGACGGCGTATCAAAAGATGAACGCAGACCTCTTGGAAATCCCCTACGATCTTGAGAACAAGAAATACCACGGAATGGGACTTTACGGTGAAGCGACAGACAATGCTTGGATAAGTATCCAAGACAAGCTCTCACACTACTTTGACTACCTCAAAGAACTGCCTGCCCCGCATCGGACGCGTCTGTTGTCTCTCCTTTACGAAAGCCTTAAACTCCCAAAGCGAGATCCCCGTGGCTACAAAGATATTGGAGTCAGATACGTCTGCGACATCCACCTAAACGTCGCATCCGATATTATCGCAGGCTTTAGTTCCAATACAGCCCTCAAACGAATAGCTGGTGCAGCTGCCCTCCGTGAGAGCGTCATCAATGCAGCACTGGCAATGTACCCTGTGAACAAGCCAGATAGACCGTCATACTACCTCCCAGCTCATATTTCTGCCGCCTGTTCCAACGGATCGAGCTGCAGTGTGTGCGGCGTGTTGAACCAATTCCTACAGTCCGACACCGAGTATGAGTTCGAGGTCAACGTGAGCGGAAACGAACACACGGAACACTATCGCCTCCTCGAGCGAGAGCTCAACCCGCGCACCTACGGAGTCACCCCTGCTCTGTACATGACCTATAAGCACCATCCTGCTCTTTCCGTTAGATACGACAGGCCGTTTTACAATGACCGGGGTAAGTTCAGGGTGGCCAAGAAAGCATGGAGGGAGTACAGAGAGTTGAGAGCGAAGTATGACGAGAATATCACCAGGCGGAAGGAGTTATTCGGCCGGATTGGCGAGGAGATGGATTCACAATACCGGATCAAACGGGAGGTCGATCGCAACCACGATATTCCAGACATGCAACTGGATTAGACTGGCTGCCTCAGCATCGACGCCACAGTGAGCTCGAGGGGATCTGCGTGGTACAGAGCTATCCATGGGTAGTTTGATAAAGGGTCAACAGTGGTTTGGAAAGAGACGGGGGAATTGTTATGTCCGAAAACTTTTTTTTGTTATTGTAGTTGTTCCGGAATGTTTCTCAACGATGTAATGCTTCAAACTCATGTAACGACAATTTGGCAGATGGAGTTCAGAAGGTCTGGATGCGCATGCGCGTCCAGCTGGCAAAATACTTCTAGGGATTATGGGAACGGTCTGGGCATTGGTTAACTTTTTGGAGGATCTCCGAATGTTTTTTATCTTTGCACACTCGTTGATAGTAGTATTATCCTTATCTGCAGTTATACGCCTCGCGTATTGGGGAGAATCTCAGGCGTAGGTCTAGCGTTGCTCATGCACGCGTGAATACCACCATCATTTCGATATCTGGACAAGTTCCTACAAGTTCCTCCACTTCATAACCTGCAGAGAAGTTCTCGATTGCATGTGATATCCGGGCTTCATTGTGTCTGATACAGTTTCTGTCTTGGGAGTGAATTCAGTGTATGATGTAAGCTGCACGTCAGTAGTGACCTTGTGCACATACAAATTCACTGCTCAGATCCTTCGAGATACAAATATGCACATTATAACACGGCAGTTTTTAAAGTAGACTTACGCGTACCAGGAATGAAGCTCGTATGTTCATGTAGGGCGGTGCCGATAATCTCCCCTTACCTCGCCGTTCAAGCTAAAAGCACAAAGATGAATCTTCTTTCGGTAAAAATTTTCTGGTGCGGATGGAAATGTGGAAATCCTGTTGGTCGACCGCGGTGGCTTTCACGATACTCCCTGACGTCATGGTGATATCTGCGACCCTGGTCGATGCGATCACGCTGCATTAGCGTGGTTGAAACCCACTAACACTTGGCGAGGAGGTGGCGACTGGGTAATTCTAGTTGATTCTGCCAAGTATCGTACCAGCGCAAGACTCATCTATTGGCGCGAGAGAGGATAATAAGCACAGCGTCGGTCGGCGGCTCGCGGGTGGTGTGATATCGATATAACGTACTGTCGGCTGATGCGGCTGGATTTGAAGAATCGGTAGGAAAGCTTCGGAGAGAGAATAAATTGAGCTTGTCCGCAGGGCGATTTGCCTCCTAACTTCCCTTCCCTTCCGTTTCGACTTTAGTTTTCGACATCATCAAATAACCAATTCACATCATACAATCAACCTAGAGTAGAAAAAAATACTCGTACCATCGGTTTGTAGAACCTCAACCTTCCATTCAGGCGGTGATACAAACACCCGCAACACAGCAAATTTTACAAATTACAACATCGTACAACACAATGTCAACGACACAAGAAGACTACTTTGGCGACGCCATCGACAGCGACGCTTCCGCCCATCGACACAGGCGCAGCCGACACAAACATAGCAAGCCACGTCCGAGATCTCAAACTCCGGACGTCGCTACCGATTCCGAGCCGGAACCGCAAGTCCTACACGAGGAGCGAGAGTACTATAAACCCGGCCACCGACACCGCTACCGCGATACAGTCGACACAGTTTACGAACCGGATTCCGATGTCGACGGCGCAAGCACAGATGACGGACTGAAGAAAGTCCGGAGAAAGAAGCATCGTCACAGCCGTCGTGAGCGCATTCCAGATGATACCAGCAGCACGATTGCCGAGCCGGAGAGTGCCACAGATAGCGAATACGAGAGGGATGCAGATAGTCGGAGCGCACACAGCTCGAGTTCTCACCCTGGGCTTCTAGGGCGCGCAAAGACGTTTGGAGAGGCTACACTTGCCGCGCTCGGTCTAGGTGAGGCGTACAAACGGACGCGGTCGAGGAGTCGCAGTCGAGGTCGTCATAGGAAAGACTCGGTGTATTCCGATGAAGGATACGATTCGAATGCGGAACGGCAGTCGCGCTCCCGCTCGCGAATGCAGAGTAATACCGCGCAAGCGGCAATTATCGCCGCTGTCGTGGAGGCGTTCCGAGCTCGGAAGGAGCCGGGTGGGATCACCGGCTCGAAGAGTTTGAAGAGAGTGGTGGAAGCAGCGGTTGCATCTGGCGCCGTTGAGAAGTTTCTGGATAGAAAGGGTGAGAACGATAAGAAGTCGAACAGACGCGTCGCGGAGGCTGTGCTTGCTGGGTTGGCGGCGCAGCGCGGTATTGAAGGCCGGAGAAGCAAGAGAAGGGGTGACGGAGATGACAAGCGGGATCCGATTAAAGACCTTGCGGCGAGTGGCTTGATCGCTGCTGCTGGTAAGAAGTTTCTGGACTACCAGCGGACCAGATCGCACTCACGACCCAGAGAACGGACGCCAGACAGCTCGCCGGAGCGAGATCGGCCAGGGCTGGATCGCAGACGAAGCCGGAGTGCACACGTTGGGCAGGCGCTGGCCGCAGTCGGACTTGGTGGCCTCGCAGCCGACCGACTAGGACGCAGTCGACGTGATAGCAGGGGTTCACGGCGATCCAGTCGAGACGACACATCTTCTGACAGCAGCCTTTCTGACTCGGACCTCTCCCTCGACGAAGACGCGGAACGAGAGCGCCATAACCGCCTCCGCCGAAAGGAAATCATCAGCATCGCGCTCGCCATTCTCGCGGCACTCCACGTTGGCTACGTAGGCTACGACGCTCGCGAAAAGCGCGCCCTTCGGAAAGAGAAAATCGATTCCGGTAGAATCTCAGAAGAGGACGCCAACAGACTTCAGCGTAAAGCTATGTTGAAAGACGCCACAGCCGTTGGTCTCGCCATCTTCGCAGCAGCAGAGGCTGTCAAATCATTCAGAAGCATGCAGAAATCACGTCAAGACTACCACAACTTCAGTCGGAAACACGACCAAATCGAAGAACACAGACGGGTAAAAGCAATCGAGCAAGGCAGAGGCGACGACAACTACCATCCTCAACCGCAAAGAGGCGAGTCGAGCAAATACTACAGCCAGCCCGGATATATGGGTCCACCACCCGGCGGGCGAGACGCGCCGGCGTACCCGTACTATCCTAGCGAGGGAACCATTCCGCCAACAGCGTATGTTGCGCCGAGGGATGCGTATGTGAGGAACGGACGGGGGATTCCAGTGGTATACCCCAGCAGTGTTACCCCTGCTTACTAGTTGGGCGTAAGCTTAAGTTCAACTATCTGGGGAAGTGTGGTCTGACTTTGTTGTTTTGGTGCGATTTTTTAGAGACGCCGACATTGAAGCGTAGGCTCGACGTACGCGCATGATCGGCTATAAACATACCTATTACGCAGCTAGCTATATTTTTTTTGGAATGTCAGCAATATTTACGATTCTCCTTGGGTGTGTTCTTGAGTAGTTGTCTCCGGATGCTTGTCTTTTCTATTTGGTCTTTTTTTTTTTGTCCGTGTATAATGCGCTGGGATATTTGAGTTTTACCTATGAACATGAACGCAACGGCCGATTTATGACGATATGAGATACCTTGTACCATAAATTGAAATTGAATGTTTTATGTCTGAATGTATGGATCTAATTTTGCAGTGAGAGATTACTTAATTATGAGTTATGACTTTAACAACGTTATACGTTACCTCTGAAAGTGTGTAAAAGTTGAGAATCGAAGGCAGAATCCAACGATATCAGAAACATAGTAGCTTGCATATCGCATAACTTTATACGATTTCGCCTACGGTCACAGTACACTTAGGGAACGCCGATATGAATAAGTGACCAGTGGAATAGACGTATGGCGCTGGGGATGAAGCTCGAATTCTCGGGACAGCTTTTGGCCTAAAAGCTCGGGAGGCAATTGACCAGGAAGCTATATGGTGGCTTAATTCCTGTCTGCCATTGATCTATGATTTATATGTATTGTATTCTGCCCATAGAGTGCAGTTGGAAATCGGATTATGCATGGCTGTGTGCGTGCAACGGACAAATACTTGTTTAATATACGTGAGGCTCGAATTCGCGAAGGGTGTTGTGTGTTGGAAGGTTTAAGATAGGCAGCCGTGATCGCGAGCTGATTCAGTCAGCGCAGCGGGGTTATCTACGCAAAGGTCAGAGTCGCCATCAGGACTATTATATATAATATCTAGATCCGGCGAATTAAGGATACATCGAAATATTCCATGTGTATATATACCATCTGCTCCTTTTGTGCATATGGCCAATGAATCAGTTGGCCAATTGGTCGTATCTTGAACATCTGCATTTGCTGGACACCAGAGCTGCAGAAAATTTTGAAAACCATTGCCCAGGGACCAGCCTTGGATGAGAGTCAGCGCCGAGATAAGCCGAGAACTAATATCGATCGATAGGTATCTTGAGAAGGATACATATACGCGTAGCTTGCGTTCGCGCAGCTTCGCTAGCTTTTTATGCAAACAGCTCCGCGACCAGTCGTGAATAAGACGGAGGGATTTGTCGACATTCCCGAAATTAGGATCTATGTCAGCAACATTGACGAGGCTACCATTTTGAAACGACCCACCAAAAGAGGGTTCCCGCAGAATCAGGCTCGGTACACCCCTGCAGAGGAGATCGATTGCATTGCTAGTGCTGACACCAACTGCAGCCAACTGCCTTGAACTGCGAAGGTACAGGACCCAATCATGCACCATCAATTGTTCAGCCGGCTCAGAGACTTTCCGGGCCAAGGAAGGGGACAACTGTCTTCACGGCCTTATCCGGTCCGGGAAGATGCGAACGATATGCATACTGTGCACACCTTAATTAATCTTTGATTGCACGGGCTTTGGTGCAGTGCGGGACATGTTCTGGACACGCGCTCAGACTCGCAGTTGGCAAGTACTTAAGACGAGGCTCGCAGCGAATTCTATATTCCCCAGGCCTCCGTGTCCCATTTGATCCTGACGACGACATCGATTGGCGGCAGGCGTTCGACCGCAGCTGTATACGGCCGTAGACGTGTACAGTCGATCTGCTCATATCAGCGTCCCCATTCGCGACTTCCCCTTCCGGCTTCAGGCTTGTGTTACGTGCGGTCTCTATAATTTAGCGCGTCGTTTGCTTATATAAGCTCGTATCACGACGATTGCTCACCCGCGCCCGCCTCCTGGCAAGGCTTAAGGGGCACTCAACTGAACATCGCCTGGAAGGTCGACGGTGAGGTTGCTCTGGCTTCAACTGATTCGAATAATCAGGCTGCCTGATCACCATCCGCAACAATGATTCAACTTGGAGGTTACGACATCTCGGGAACCAATATTTATGATGCTGTGCTCTGCATCGTAGGTATCTATTTGATACAAGCCACTGTTCGATTCTTCGCGGAATTGATATACTGGCGGCGGAAGTTCAGATCGGACCCTGATCTGGTGAGTTTCTTCCACGACAAGTTCCCTGATGGTACCGTAATGGCAGGCGGTCTCCGTCCTCGTATCGCTACACGGTCAGATGCCAGATGCTAACCAGGTACCCGGTATGTCACTGTAGCCACAACCGCCGCATCACTGGCTTTTAGGACACCTGCCCGTCATGGCGGAAATTGCGCGCGAGCTCCCTCTCGACGTCCATCCGCACGTCCAGCTACCTTTCCTCTTTGAAAAATATGGCTTGAAAGACAAAGGGGTCCTTTATCTGGACCTGTGGCCCGTCGGCGACCCTATGGCCATTATTGCGGACCCGAACCTGGCATACCAAGTGACTCAAGGCTATCCGCTTCCAAAAGCCACAAAGCCGTTAGACGAAGTGCTGCTCCCACTCGCCGGGAAGAACAATCTCGTCTCGGTCTCTGGGCCGATTTGGAAGTTCTGGCGGACGGTTTTCAATCCTGGTTTCGCTCTGCAGCATCTCATGACGTTGGTACCCGGTATCGTGAAGGACTGCGAGGTGTTTTGTAAAGTTATGAACAAGCACGCGGCTAGTGGAAAGGTTGTGAATCTGGAGAAGGCGACGACATGTCTCACGATTGATATCATTGGACGCGTAGTTTTGTAAGTTTCCATTGCAGTTCAACTAGTAGCTGGCATCCAAAGCTACATACCTTTTTCCATGCTCAGATGTTAATGAGTATATATCTACACAGCGACGAAGAACTCGACACTCAGCATAAGCCTCACGATCTCGTCGAGGCGTTCAAGTCACAGATCAGCTGGCTACCCACACCCATCGAATATAACCCGTGGAAACGATGGCACCCAATGCGCCCATTCATGTTCTGGTGGAATCAGCGCGTCATGCGCGGCATCATCGGCGGCATGCTCGACAAGCGCTTCCTGTCTCGCAATCCATCTATCAACGGTGGTAAGCGGAGTAAGCCGGTTATGGACCTAGCGCTCGAGACGTACTTTAAAGAGAAGGGCGGCAACATTGATCGTATGGATGACGAGTTCCGGACTATGGCAATCAGTACGTTCCCCTACGCATTACAACTATCATGCATTGTAAATTCTAATATGGGTGTATTTTTATTGCAGCGCAAATGCTTATCTTTGTCTTCGCCGGTCATGATACCACAAGCTCGACTATCTGCTATATCTTCCACAAACTATCAAAGTACCCAGAGAAGATGGCGCGCGCGCGCAAGGAACTCGATGACATCTTCGGCCCGAATCTCGACGACGCAGCCCGAATGCTCGAGAAGGACCCTCTGCTAATGAACAAGATGGAGTACTGCACTGCTATCATCCGCGAAATCCTGCGAATGTACCCACCTGCGAGCTCCGTGCGATTTGGTGAAAAGGGGTGAGTCTTATATATAAATTTCTACATCCGCCCGCATTCGTATGAGTAAATACTAACATTTATTATGTGTCTAGATTCTACATGAAAGACCAAAAGACCGGCCAGCTCTATCCCACAGAAGACATGATAGTCTGGGTCGCCTCCCTCCCCGTCCACGTCAACGACAACTACTGGAAAGATCCCCGTGAATTCCGCCCGGAGCGCTGGCTGGAAGAAGAAATCGCAAAGGAAGCCTGGCGACCGTTTGAGCGTGGACCACGCAGCTGCATCGGACAGGAACTGGCAATGATCGAGACCAAGGTCATCATGGCGTTGACGTTGCGTAGGTTCGATATCGAGGCGCAGAAGCAGCGGCCGCCAGCGAATGGGGTGAACGAGGTGTGTGAGGAGCATGTGTATCAGGTGCTCGCTGGGAGTGCGAAACCGAAGGGTGGGATGCCATCGATTGTCAAGCTGGCGCCGCCGAGGATTATTTGAGTTGGTGGATTGAACGGACGTGGTATCATATCTAGCGCGGAGGCTTGCAGGATAATAGGGGCCAGTGCCCATGTAGTGAAAAGAGTAGGATGGGGGTATTTGTTTGGGTATCGGTGGCATGGACTCGGAGCAATGGATATATAGGTTAAGATTATTAATAGGATAGTCTTGGATATAAAATAATATATATGATTATATAGGTAGATAGATCTATCGTATGCTTATTGAAAGAAGTGGTAAGCAGAAATTGTTCGTGCATGAGACATGCACACATACGCCCGTAAGCCTCATGCTCTATAGACGCTAGATATGCCAATAGATGTAAAGACCCAGATTCCTGGATTATATCTGAGACTTAGTCACCATCTCAACCGAATCAAGCCCCAGCGCATCCACACGATCACTGGAATCGAGAAGTGCCCTCGTGCGCATTATATCCTTCATGAAGAACGCATTCTTTTTCCACGGCCGCGGAAACTTGGCCTTCTGCTCGGTGATGAGGGGATACGCGTCACCGAAACCGACGCCAGGGTGAAACAATGCCGTCGCAAAGCTCAGTATCACGATCATCCTGTAAATTGCTTCATCAGCAACCATTCTTACTAATATACTTGTTCGTAGCCGACATTCAAGGTTGAAAACATATGAAAGGAGAAAGATACGTACACCCCCTCCAGCACGCAGAATGCCAGTTCGTCTCTGGCAAACCGCCCGGTATATCCCTCCCGCAACTCTATAATCCGATAAACACTCCTGGCATACAACGCTGCCATCGCGAGAACCAACCCGCCGAGAAACAGTTTGAACTGCACACTGTCCCTCGCCTTCTCATACCGTCCATCCCACGCCCCCCGCCCTGCACGAAGGCAACGAACCGCAAATTCACCCGCCAGAACTAACCATATCGTCAGCGAAAACACCTGAAAACTCACGCCCGCCAACCCGATATGCGCTCCCGTCGTCGGCGCGCGTCCCTGACTTGCCGACAGCGAGGAGATGATACCGCCGGGCAGCTGGATCACCAGCGAGATGATGTCGTTGAGGACAAAGAAGTAGGTGTACACTTTAGGCTGCACCCGGCTGAGGCTCGCGCCGTAGACGATAACGATGCGTGTGAGGCACAGGTATATACCCGCCGCGAAGAACGTCGGGGCGAGACCGATGCCGTTGATTTGGATGAAGAAGGCGGGTAGCGACCAGGGATTTGTGTATGCGAGGATGCGGCCGGCGTAGCCGGACACTTCGAGCGCGCAGCCGATCAGTAGGCAGATGCTGAAGCCGGAGGTCCTGTAGCGGAGGTAGAGGAGGAGATGGGCGGTGAAGGCGATGGTGAAGAGGACTAGGAAGGTGACGTTCATGGCGAGGGAAGGGCGGTAGCCGAACCAGCTGGCGGAGACGGGGCAGAGGCCCCAAGTGCATTGAAGGATCCCAACTTCCTGTGACATCGGGACAGCAGATTATATAATGCCGGGTATATATTTGTTTCTGAATCTCTTGATCGACAGACTATATCGTCCAAAGGGAAGCCCTGAGATTGGAACAGTTTGGAAAACACAGGTGCCCTTAGTATGTGGTTGAGAGTGTCATTCTGTTGAGAAATATCTAGCAATTTTTGGTAATCGTAGGTAAGAATATAACCTCGTCCGCGGGTACTAGTGGAGGGAGTACTGGATAGATCGAGAGTTCAGGATGGAAGGCTTTATAAAGGAGTCGTATCATACATACTGGTGTTAATCCATCGGGACAACAGGTTGGGTTCCGAAACGGAGAGGCGCTGATCGAGTACGATGTCTTGTGAGCCGCGTTTACAGCCACCATTTTCTAACCCGATTTTAGATATATTGACGTCGTATTCAATATGTATGAAGTGCGTTTCTGTAGGAGCCTCGTCTTGAGTTTAGCCTATCGTGTTTATACAGAAGTAGAAGTGTTACGATCCGTTATCACTTGTCAAATTGTCCTGTCTATAATATTCTCAACGTAGAGAGTTCCTTAGAAACTCGAGATCCGATCTGCCTCGCTGGGAGACTATCGAGATTCGGACAGACTAATCCAGTTTGGGTCGTACTAGAATTCGAATAATTCGTATGCCTATACGGGCGTTTATTTCCAGCTAGGCGTGAATGTTGCAAATTAATGCAAATGGAACTGCAGAGGAGGTTGACGTTTATGTATCGTATCAAAGGAGCCTGCATAGGGCGGCAGGTGGAAGCGGGCCTTGGCAATCAATTGTGGGGATTTCCGGGGTCAGAAATACGAATGGATTTGGCACAAGTGCCACGCGAGGCTTAAATTCCCACGACGACTCCGACAAGACGGAAAAGGCTTGATCCGAAGCGTGCACGTGGCAGAATCTAGCGCGCGACAATGGCAGAATATGGCTATGGGAAAGCTGTATCCAAGCGAATAGAACCTGTCTATGGTGCTATACTTACTCGTATCGAAATTCGAACTGCAGTTTAACTCAGTGATTATTGGCGCCAAGAATTCTACAATTGTGGCTATGTAATTTAAACTGGAAGATATACCACAACATGATCGATGATGAAGTATTGAAATATTGGCGAATCCATTGTATGTACTAGATATCGCTCTATTGCTAGATAGGGCGCTGGATGACCTGAACCCGATGCTATACATGTTGATCATAGCTACATGTAGCACTCTATACTAGCGGATGTATCACACGCTTCATCAGGTTGGATAGTTTGTTCTGGCTTCATTCGGGAAAAAATAAGACTGGAGATTGACATAAAACTTTGACCGATCCCACTATCCCTTAAAATAAAATTTTTCGATGGCATCAAGGATCGAGAAAAGGATCAGCTTGAGCCTTCATATTTTTATAGATGCGACTCCTGGATTTGTGTTGTCTGCTGTGGGTTGCTGACACAGCAGGGCTGACAAAATGCCGACGGCGGATAATTGAGGGGACTTTTGACAGTCGAGATCCGTCGGGCCGTTCATTGTAGAAAGATGTCTGCGCAGGTATGCATGGACTACGATAGCTACCAATTGATTTAGGCTCCTGAACAATGCATTTCATTGGGCGTTGATTATTCGATGCTTCATTGTGGCAACAATCGGACCTTGAGAAAGATATTCTTCTAGTTTTATCCTCATTGTTGCAAACAATACCCGTCAAGAATCCGAACCTGGGCCGCTGTATCCCGGCAAAATGCACACCGTCTTGGTGCCAAAAGCTTGTACGCTTATTCAGAGCGCGGCGGATGGCAAAAGGTATATTTGGTAATGTTCAGGTCGCGCTAAGCCGACAATCCACGTACCTGCTGACGTAGCTGTCATACCGTGGAAAAACTTTACCCCTCTGCCACATTGTCTGCACGCGGGCCGCGTGCTAGCCTGGCACGCCTGGCATGGTAAAAAGGATGAGTGACTAAAGTAGTACTAGTAGATCTTACGCTTCAGGAGCCGAACGACATCGTATTCGTTCAAATCGATCGATTCAGGCACAATTTTACGACCGATGTGAGCAAAACTCGTATTCTGACCAACCTTAGCTTCGATTTAGGGCTATAGATGTGTATACGTATTAGATCTTGAGCTCCAAATGGCATAATCCGCAGAATTGGATATCGTCACGATGTAAGAATAGAACTTGTCCGCCGAAGCATCCTGTCGCAATCGCTATAGCACTATAGGACAATATTCGATAGTTTTGCAGTACGAGCTTGTTTTTATGACTATGGTATCTCGAGCTGTCAGCCTTGACAGTATCTTTGACATCCTGATATCTCTAGGTTGTGGCTCTAGATAGCGCGCTCGTAATAACCACTGTAATATTGTTGCAAGTTGCATTGAGGTTCGGCTGTGTCACCATTCAGGCGTCGCGCCGTTTGATATTGACTCCGCGGCGGAGATTTCTGGATAACATCAACGGAACATTTAATTTACACCAGCCCCAATCGCTCCAGTCGGAGCCTCAACATTATTATTATTGAATGACGCCAGCAGCAAGGCGCCTCCGAGACCTCGCCGAGACGCCAAGCGACATATCGCGAAGTCTTTCGGAAGCTTCGCCGGCGGATTCGCGTATTCGTCTCGCTCTGACTGCGTCGAGGTGTCAGGCACGCGTAACGCAGTCCGCTTACGTCATGCAAATGGGGCAACAAACGCTCCGAAGGCCCGGCGAGGGACTTCGATCTTAACTCCAACCAACCACGTCGCCTCGCTACCACAACGGTCTTGATTTCCCGGCTGGATCGAGAAGGATGCACGGCTTACACACCCAGCGATTGTGCCCTGTTCCTGCCTGACTGCTCCTTCTATTGCTCGTTCTGCCGACCTGCAGAAGATACAAAGCATAGTTTCAAGTTTAAGGTTGGTCGATGACGGACTTGCCGAACGTTAACTCAACAGAGACGTTGCCATCCTTCCGGACCAATCTTTGACGTCTTTGGTAAGAGCCTCATGTCGGATTCGAGTCCTCACGCTCTCCTTTGCTTAGAACCCGCAATGCGCGATCTAAGCCTCGCCGTCTTTGCTGTCCCTCGTGAAGTTGGTGACGAACTAGCGATGCCAGCTAAGGCTGCTTCGAATCGTGGTCGTTGTTGCAAGGCATCTAAGCGGATGAACTGAATGACCGCGGTGGGTATTCGATTCAATGCAGCTGGTAAGCAGCGCCATCATCATGATATTTGTCGTTTCTCGCAAATATTAATTTATCAAGTTTGGAGTGGATACTAATGTTGTATATATACTCTAGGCATTTGAACCATACCTCAAGTCCATTCTCTCCCGAGATACAAAACCCATTCGTCATTGAACATCCATTGCATCCGGACAGCCTGCAGACGCCGCTGCGGCTCTCCCTTGGTTGTGGTCAAACACTCTTTATCGGGTTAATCCGTTGGAGCCTCCCTCTATAATATCCATACAAAAAAACCCACAACCGAATATTCCTCGTCGTGGCCAAATCCCAGTGACTGATTATACGCTCTTGGCTTTGCTTATTCCACTGCTATAAGCCGGCTCGACGGAGGCTTTCTCCTCACTTGGTGCGCTGGTCCAGCCCTTGGTCTCAAGACAATCAAAATCCAGACCCCCTCTCGACGAGAGGCAGCTTACTCTATCACCACTTTTCAATTTCGAGATACTCTTTTGTGTCGTAAGCATCTAAAGCGGATATATATTGAGACTGGGGCTCAAGAGCTCAGAGTTACCCCCTCAATTGCCTAACAATCCTTTTCATCACCTCTGTCGGACGAGGGTGAGGAGGTTTTGTTTGACGGGTCTGTGCCTCCCGGTCGAGGCTATTTTCTGTCGCCACTTTTCAGACTGCTGAAGGTCTGAAGATAGTACACCACAGTTTACTTTGGGGGGGTCTGACGACGCTTTATATACACAGCCTTCTCTGCTGTCGTCACTATGTCGTCTCAAGGAAGACCAATAACTATCCGCAAGAGCTGCCAGTTCTGCCGGGCTCGGAAAATTAAATGCTCCGGCACGGGGAGGTGTGAAGCATGCACGGAGAGAAACTTGGACTGTGTCTACGCACCGGAGTCTGCAAAGGGCCGACCCCGCAGAGTATCCTCCTCTGCCGCCGCTCGAGCAGCCACTGCTCTTATGCAAGCCCGAATCAAGGCAAGTCATCGGAGATCCTACATGCAACCATGTTGAACATTCAGAATCTCACCGCTAGAATACTCTTGCTAACACTCTCCCGTCGACGTGCCTCTCAGGATCATGAAGCACGACAACAAGCAGCGGCAACAGCATCAACAACAACAGCATCTTCAAGCCAGGGCTCTCAGAATCCTGCTTCTAGCACAGGATCCTCTCTCCCGACGGGCGGAGACCAATGTCTGTCTTACTCCTCGACGGACTTCCAGAGGGAAGCCTCGTTGTTGTCGTCTAAGACGGTCGAGAGCTGGACTCGAATCCGGCCATTTGCATCATGGGATCCAGACAGCACCATCGCTCAGGACATCGAGACTCTTTTCCGCCAGGAGTTTGATAAAGACTTTCCGGCTGGCGATAACCCCTACCTCCGAGTTATCTCAACCTTCATCGACAAGATGAGGGATATTGACGAGAGAAGCACTCCTGCCACGTTGCAGAGCCGTGATCTCTTCGACAAAAGCTCACCAATGTCAAGCCATTCCAGTCCACCTGCGGATGCCATGGAAGTTCAGTATCGAGCGCCGGTCATGTCCTACGACGGCGTCTTGACATTCATGGCGCAAGAAGTTGTGGAAATGATCGCAGTCATGTACGGTCGGTTGGGCTGTCAGCACCTCGAAGATTCAGCCGGGAAGTTCTACGTCAAGAGCTGCCTTGGTGACCCGACTTCGACGATGTTCTCCAAGTCTATTCTGAACGGTACGGCAGCACAGAAACCCAGTCCACTCGCGAGGTTCGAGCAGCACCAGATCGTGCAGATGATAGAAAGCTGGTTCAGCTTGCATCCGCTCAGCGCGATCGCCTCGAAGACTCTATTCTTACGCCAGTTCCGCGATGGCAAGCACGACGAGATCCTCCTGAACCTTATGGTCGGCGACGCTCTATACATCGGCGACGGGCGGGTCGGATCCAATGCTGGCGAGCCATTCTTCGAATACGCTTGTGCGCTGATGGGCGCCCGCAAGACGGGCAAGTTCGATCTCTCCATCATGCAGTCATGTCTACTTCTCGCTTGGCACTACTTGTGCATCGGGCGTGGGCGCAAAGGCACTGCCTTCGCGAGTATGGCCTGCGCGGGCACCAACAAGGTCCTGATCCAGCTTAACAACAAACCGATAACCGGGCAGGGCACGATTAACGGCGTCGACATCGGCGAGGTTGAAACCGAGCTGTTGAAGAACGTCAACAGCGTGCTGTCGCTCCTGACTCTCTGGGGCTTCATGCAATTCGACACCCCCTTTGCCGATTTTCTTCCCGCGGTACCCCTCGCCTCCGAAAGCCTACCCTCCGACCGCCGCCTGTCCAAGGTTGCCGAGCTGGACGAACGAAGCGGCAACCTGTCTACCCGCCGTCGACAAGCGTACATGATCAAGTCTTGGTGGGCGCTTCAAAACATCACATCGACCTGCTCCCACATCTACGCTCTTTACCCACGCAACGCTCCTTCAGCACTCGATAGCGCGAAGAAAGACGATATGTTCTGGGTGTCCCTCCACCGCCTCAAGGGGATCAACCAGAACATCCCATTACTCTGCCTCCGCATCCGCAAGGTCCTTGAGGAAGCCGTCCGCTCGCTCGACGTCCGAGTCCAAGGCGACGCATCAATGGACGCATCCGCCGTGACTGTGCCGCTAGTCCTCTACTACGTTATCATGATACACTTGCTATTCCCCTCTGTTGCAGAGGAGGACGACTGGAGCGTTACGCTCGACACGATGTCCAAGTTCCTTGAGACGTCCGAAGCGCTCATGAACGCACTCAAGCGGTTCGATGCAGAGAGCGGGGAGTCACCCGGCGATAACAAGTGGGTATTTTCCCGCGCCATGCTGCCGCCTGAGACCACGGACATCGCGATAGCGAATATGATGCTACTCGGCATCGACGCGTGTGGTCGCGCGCTAGAGTACTTCATCGGCTGCGTGGACAAGGAGAGCTGGACGGAAAGCCAGATCGTGCTAGCACATAGCACCCGTCTGCGGGAGGTCGCAGAGCAGCTGCTCAAGGCCTGCAAGTACTCGAAATTGAACTCCGCGCGACGCCTGAAGGAGGTGAAGCGGCAGGTGAAGAAGGTCCTCGCGAGACTAGACGAGTGGAAAATGTTTGATGTCGAGAGTCCAATGACGCCGCCGAAGCTGGAGCAGCAGCAGCAACAGGATGCGTTTGGGGAATTCGATCTAGCAGCCAGTGCTGCTGCCGCTGCCGCGTTCAACCTCGCGGGTGATTATAGCAATGCTGCGAATTTTGACTTTTCCAACATTGACTTCAGCGCGGATATGACCCAGTGGCAGATGGCGGCATTGGCGGCCGGAGCGGAGTCGCAGTTGCCATCGCCGCCAATGTCGTCGGCTACACAGCCGCAATCTCAGCCTGCGTCTACTGGGAATTCACCCGAGTTCATCATTAATTCGACGGCATCGCCAAACATGCCGGGGATCTCAGCCACTGCGTCGTTTCCTACGACTGCGGCAGCGAGCTCCTCTATGGCTATGGGCATGTCGTCCGCGGTGCCCGCAGCACCGAGTATCAATATTGATTCTACGTTCTTGAACGCCGGAGATATAAATATTGATACCGCGGGGCAGGGGCAGATGCCGGAGATCCCGGTGCCGTCGCCGAGCGACTTTCAGGACTTCTCGTTCAGTAGTTATAATACGCACTTTCCGAGTCCCGAGGCGTTCTGGATGGCGGAACCGGAGACGGACCCGAAGCTGCTAGAGCAGATGAAGAAGCACGGTAGGCAGTAAGGTGTTAGTCTCGGGGATGCTGGTAAGGTGTCTTACTGGCACTTATCAAGCGCTAGTTGATATGCTTGCACGCCTACCTTTATATTCAATGACGATATTACGAAAATAGACGCGAGAAATATATAGCTTTTGCAGTGTTCTTATTAATCCATTTTTCTTATTCTCCAGCATCACTCGTTACTTCGAACTTTTTTCCCGAATTTTGATCATTTCTTTTCCCCCTGATATCTTCCCTTTTTTCGCTTTCTTCCCATATATATGACACTGTTTTCATCATTTTGCTTGAGCAGGCGATTATTTGAATGTAGTTAGTGCATCGGGTAATGCAGTTTTGAACGATATATGTATCTTCATTACTATTATTTCAAGTTTTGTTTTCTAAATGCCATGGTTAATTAGTGTAAAGCTAGTGAATGCGTGAACGTATAAGGAAAGGCCTGCGCGGAACGCCGGAAAACAGAGAACATGCTCGCAATGCAAACACAAACACAAACATTGTCTATCATACAGCGCCTGATAACGCAGAAGTGTGAAAGTAAAGAGGATATGTACTAATACTAGGTCAGAATTGAACTCGCTGAGCATATGTGCATCTGCTGCGAACACTCGACGATAAACCGCTGATTAATCAAAACTTTCCAATTCTGTCACCGATGCACCATGCAACATCACGACGAAACAGGCAAGAAAGAAAAAACACTGATGCTAACGAGCAGAAATAATGGAAGGTAGGTAAGGTTGTAGGGCCGATCAGAACCCCCGATCCCGCGTGGCTCTCTTCATCGGGCTTCTAACACCGTAATCGACGCCGCCGCCCCATACATTCCCATTCTTTCCGGGCACCTTACTGCCCACCGCGGGACTCGGTCGTGCGCTATTACCCATTGATGCTGTGCCCGCTGAGACTTTACGCGCGGGCGTCATCAGCTCTGCTGCTGAGAAACTCTTTCTCGTCGAGCTCGTCGAGGGGACGCCGAAGCTCCGTCTGCTAGAACCCAACGTCGAGGGGACGCCGTTTTCCCGGCTGGTAGTTCTATACGATGGCGTATGGGTGTTCGAAGTCGCCGGCGTATATATGCGTGCATCGCTGGTGGTGGAGGTGTCCGGAGTCGACTTGTTAAATCCTGCGAACAGGCCGCCGGCGGCACCCGGCGCCGTGTGGCGCACGTAATTTGGGTTCGGGTGCGTATGGAAGCCGGGCATATGCACTGCGGGACTGGAGGTGACGGTACCGCCGTGTTCCATGCTGGTGCCGACGTCGCGCATGGGCACGTTGACGCGCGGATTGACGAATTTCTTCGTGTACTCGGTAAGCACTTGCGAGGAAATGTACTTTTCATCCCGCGTCTGCGTGCGGAAGGCCTTGAAGAAGAGGTAGAGGTAGACGGTTAGGAAGACGTTGATGAGGGTTATGTCCCAGATGACGGCCATGCGAGAGGCGGCGTAGGCGGTTGAGGCGTTGGCTTGGGATGCGCTGGAGAGCGTTTGCAGGCCGTGCGTGAGAGCTGGCGGCGGGGTGTATGGGAGGAGGAGGAAGATGACGAGGGCGTGTAGGGGGGAGAAGTAGGTTGACATTGCGAGGTTGAATTTTGTGGGATCCCATTTTGCGATTTCCCAGACTGCGTCATGGGTTATGCCGTCGTGGATGGGGGGTGTGGTCGAGTAGGCAATGTTCGGGAAGAAGGATTTGACGATGCGGTAGGGGGAGGACTCGTTCGGGGAGTCCATAACGCGGACCCGGCGCGCGGAGGGGGTCGGTGGGGTGTTGCTGTGGACGGAGGACTCGAAGGTGCGGTATTGGCGGGTGCGGTTGAGGGTGTAGACGGTATTGAAGAGCGCAAAGGCGAAGAGAAGGTGGGCGAGTATGTGCATCTACGTGAAGAAATATGTCAGCAAGTCTCGAGTGTTCATATCTTCAAGATGGAGTGGAGTAGAGTGGTGACGTACCGCCCAACCGAGTGCGCCGGTGTCGGATTCGCTGTAGTCATGACGAGGGTCGCGAAGGACGTCCTCGACAGAGGAAGAGCCGCCACGCCAGCCCAGTTTTATATTCGAGTTCGCACGGGCGACCATGAGGAGTACATTGAGGGCAATTCCGGCGGGAGCAGCGATGCTCTCGCCCAGGCCCTCCCAGTCGTACGTCTCGAAGAGGAGCGAGACGGAGAGGAGGTTGTCGAGCGGGTTCAGGAAGGCTGCTATCCGCTGGCCAAACGTCTGCCGGCGGACGAGGCGGTGGCGCCGTG
This sequence comes from Orbilia brochopaga, assembly GCA_036872635.1. Taxonomy (NCBI): domain Eukaryota; kingdom Fungi; phylum Ascomycota; class Orbiliomycetes; order Orbiliales; family Orbiliaceae; genus Orbilia; species Orbilia brochopaga. The sequence continues at coordinate 652,836 of JAVHNQ010000010.1, read as the reverse complement.
AGGCGGAGTGCGTGGCAGTCGAAGGGCTTGCCATGGTTGGAGGTATCGTGGGGGTGTCGTGGAGGTATCGTGGATGTCGTGTGAAGGGTGATGTTGTTATGATCGATGGATGCGTGGTGGACACGAGGAAGAGGCGTTCAGACGTTCGGCATTACTCGTGAGATGCGCCAGAGCGATACCGATAGCAGCAAGACGATGCGATCCAGAAAACCTGCCGCTCGAGGCGCAGTTCTTGCAGTTGGCGCGTGGAGAAGGAGGAAGAGGAGGATGGTGTCGTGAAGCAGGAAGTCGAAGTTGAGGTTGACATATTGTTGAAAGAAGTCGCGTGGCTTATGTAATCGGGCGCCGCTTTCTTTGTTTACGTGCCAACGGCCAAAGCCGCATCGATTGCACCTGCCCTTTTGCAACCGGCCACATCGCCGACAAGACGGAGACCACGGGCACGGACGGGTATATAAGAACGACGGTGAGTGAGCTGTATCGATAGTTTATCTGCCTGCTGAGGTCTCTGGCTAATCGTATCGTCGACGTCGTCTGCAGTCAGTCCACCTTACATAATACTATTTCTCGCTCGAGCACCCCTGCAGGAAGGGCCCACCAGGAACCCGTCTACATGAGCCTGATCTCGACGCCGGCCACCATGCGGTAGCGCACCTCGGCGCTCTGATCGAACGAGATCGAAAGCTCGCTCGCCCGCAAGATGGAGGCCTCTCGCCTCGTTCTCGCCGTCGTCATCCTGTTCCTCATCCTCTCTCCCGACAACTCCGCCAACATCTCGTCCCGCGACTTCAGCATCAAGGACCTCGTCGCGGAAGAAAAGCGATGGCTCGGCGAGCTACAGAACTCAACTTATGGAAATGTCGGTAACCTGACGGGTTTCGTCGAGACCGGCTGGTGGAGTCCCGAGGGCATGGGGCTGGTCCGCGCTGCTGTTAGCGACATGGTAGATGACGTCTTCCATCGAGCGAGAGCGGACCACCACTATCATCATAATACCCTGGATATGTTGCCGGAAAACATACTGGATGACACACCGATCAAGAAGAGGGATCTGGGAACACCAGCTATCATACCCGACGATAGTCCGCCACCTGTCGAGTACCGTCCCGTGGAGCCCAGCGGCATCAATCCGCTGGAAGGACCGCTTTCCGACGCACCGATCTACAAGAACATAACGGGTATGCTCTCTGGCGACTGGAGCCGCATGATGATACCTGAGCTTCACAAGCCCACCCTCAACGGAACTTACCAGCGCAACGTCACGTATGACAACGGCCGGTTCTGGATGGTTGTCAAAGAACGCCAGCCCAAGAAGCACTGGGAGGAGCTGCGGAGTGTCGTTCAAACCGTCAGCCTAACGATGGAGCTCTACAACGACCAGGGAGGACAACCGATCGACGTGCGGATGCATGGAGTGCATTTTGTCGAGTCCGGTCTGTTAGTCGGTGCTTCAAACAGCAACAAGTACGTGCTTTCTTTTTATCGTGTTTTACGGCAGTCTTGCGGAAACTAACATGACGTTATAGGTTTGCCGGGGTTTTCGGCCTCCCGCATCTGACGCCCTCAAATTTGACATACAGTCTCGTCAAGAAGCCACTCAACGCGTCGCTCGCTGAACAGATCGACGAACACATGGAGTCTGGCGAGGAATACCCCCCGTGGATTCCAGTAGACGAGCAGTACATTGGCACGCCGCCCCTGCAGTGCGAGTACATCGTCTATCTGCAGGTCCACCCGATCAAGATGCATCCGGATGTGTCCTGGTTCGCTGCCCAATCCCAGCAATCGATCATTGACACCGTGGAACGTGAGCTCCGGCATCGCACGGGCGAATACGTGCCTATTGCACCGCCGCCGCTCGTCGGATCTGCGATCATCTATTCGCCAGACTGTGCGTTTGTGCTGTCCACGGATACTGCCACGGGACTTAAGCTCGAAGCGTACTTTGATCGGGTGTCCACGTTCGCCATCAACGCCTGCTTGATCGTCGCCGCCGAAATCTACTTTATGATCCGGCAGATGAAGGAGTCTTCGACGCCATCGACGCTGTCGCGGGTATCGTTTTGGACAATCGGGATACTCTCCCTGTTGGACGGTTACGTTGTCATAATATTCATCGTCACCGCGACACTTGTCGAACGCAGCTCTCTGGCGTTGATTTCTGCCGCATTCTTCTGCACCGTTCTCGCGGGGTTCTTCGGCATCCGATACATGCTCATGATCTATCGTGTGCAGCTTCCCGAACGGCGAGCGGCCCAGGCGACCACTGCACCACAAACCCCTGCAGCTGCAGTAGCTGCAGCACAGGCCGCCGCCGCCCGCGCGGGGACGCTACCACTACCAGTCACCGCGACGACCAACCAGCCTGCAACACCAACCACACCGACCGCAACGACGACCATCCGGCAAGACTTTTCATCCATCATCACCCGCTTCTACATGTTCCTCGTGATCACCGGCTTCCTTCTTATCTACAGCATCTCGCTGCCGCTGTTCGTCCGCAATCTGATACAGAGAAGCGCGTTGTTTCTGTCGCTCTCGTTCTGGGTGCCGCAGATCTACCGCAATACTTACCGCAATTGTCGGAAGGGTCTAAAATGGGAGTTTGTCCTCGGCATGAGCGCATGTCGCATCATCTCAGTCTGGTACTTTTACGGGTATGCCGATAACATCGCATTCGCGAGACCTGTCCGCTGGATCTGCTGGGCGAGTGCCGGGTGGGTGTGGTGTCAGATTTGGATACTGGGCGTCCAAGAGATGCTTGGACCGCGGTTCCTCGTCCCGGAAGGTTTGTTCCCGCCGGCGTATGATTACCACCCGGTGCTGCCGCTTGACGACCTCGAAAGGGCGCTGGTGGGGGCTTCGGGCAGTCCCGTCAGTCCTACCACCGGAGGCGCAGGTGCAGGCGGCAGCAGCGGCGCTGTCGGAAAAGGCAAGGGGATGCACCGGACGTTTGACTGTGCGATATGCATGCAGAGCGTGGAGGTGCCGGTTGTGCCGTCGAGCAGCCAGGGCGGCGAAGGAACGGGCGACGGCAAGGGCGTGGTTGGTGGGTTATTAGGGCAGGGAGTATACGTTGGCCGGAGAAGCTATATGGTTACGCCGTGCAGGCACGTGTTCCATTCAGGATGTTTAGAGGGGTGGATGCGTGTGCGGCTTCAGTGTCCGATTTGCAGGTACGTATATATGTTTTCTCTTGGGTTGTGTGATTTGGTAGCTGAGCTAACGATATGCGATTGTAGGAACACGTTGCCGCCGATATGAGTGGTGTCGACGACGTTTGATATCATGGATTTTAATGTCGCTAGGGTAGTTTGAAGTCGTCATGAAAAGTGTTTATAGGCCTAGGATGGCTTTTTGGGTTTTGCGCGGTACATATATGCATACCTTGGTGTTATTGCTTGTCATCACTTAATTATATCATCTTGGACGTGCTGCTTCGCAAGGCTTTTTATTGGGTTTGCTGCATGGACAGGCTGGCAGGCGGTTAGTGCTGGCGGTTCTCACAGATTTGTCTAGATTGCGTGTCTGTGCACATGGTAGACTACTTAGTAGAGAGCATCCTTGAATTGACGCTTCCATGTTCTTGGCCAGCAGTATGGATTGGATTACCATGGTAGAACTGATAACTGCGGATCCTATCCGTTCTGTACCATCAATTCGAATGTTCCCGCGCCGGTGAGGTGTTGCTGCTGTTGTATTTTGTGCCACAACACAGAGCTGAGTCTGAGACATGACCCTATCTTCGAAGCTTCAAGTGCGATATGATATGATCCGCGTGTGCAAGTCACATTATACCTCTCTAGACTCTTCTAATCAGACGATCACTCTGAAAACGGCGTCCAGAAATCACCATTCTATACCCCTTGCTGACGAATTTTTCGTCACGTCGTGCAAGCGCTCATCGTCCAGGTCTTTGAGCTGGCTCGCGCTCGGTTCAGGAGCGAATCAGATTGGTTTCAGGCGACCGAAAGCGGCAAACGGGCTAGACAAAACAAGGGCGATGACCGATTGTGGTGGTCCTGCGGCGCATGAGAGGGGCCAATTGTATGTGCAAGGGTGTCCAGCCCCTGGCTGGTGCTTTCTGACTGGCTGCAGCTGGCGGCGTAGATTTTGTTTATACCATAGAGGTGGTGGGCGACACCATCTTCGATTCTCCTCACTCTTTATTTTTCTCTTCGTTTGTTTTTGTGTACATTCTGCAGTAGGTGGAGTTCATTCCAGCTGTGCTGGAGGGTCGTTTCGTCGGTTTCTTTATCGTTCATTCAGTCATTCATTCTTTTCTTCATTTTTCATTTTTGGGGTCTTAGCTTCGTTGGTGGTTTCGAGTACGAGCTAGCGCGAGCGCTGGACGGTACCGACGTTGCAGAGATCTGACCTGGACGTCACTGCTGTGCCGTGGATACGATACGATCGGTTGGTTGGTTTCCGGCCGCTATTTACGTACGACATACACATACGTTAGTTGGTTCGGACGTAACCAACGTAACGGCGATACTTTATATAAAATTCAACTTCGACGTTCCGGAACGTTTGAACGGAGTTGGAGTTGCGTCGACGGCACGACTGGCTGGCGGTTTGTGGCAGAGGCTCGAGGGAGGTATACTAGCAGCATTCTCTTGCTGAAGGGTGGATTCCAGATATATTTGCTGGGCTGGTACCCGCGCTTTACATTCTTTTGATTTCCTTGGTTTTTTATCTCCTTTGCGTTCTATTTATTGAGCTTTGAGGGACAGCTGTTTAGCTTGCTTGAGCTCTGATTCTAGGTATCGGTCCTGCTTGAGCTGTCGGCGGTTAATACTCCTCGACGGATATAGCGCTAAGCGCTGGCCAGTGGATCTTTATCGACTATCTGAGAGCACAGCTTCCGTCCTTCGAATCACCCGATATCGATATATCGAGGAGATATATATCACTCTTTTCAACTTATATTCATAAACATATTACCCATCAGCCCAATCGACGGGGCATATACATTAATATCTATTCAAGATGCCGCGCTGGTCTCAAAAATCGAAACCGACACTCTCACTCCTCCTCCCGCCGCCGTTTCACCATCGCACCAATGACACATCCTCACCATCCTCGACGACCACGCTGACGCCCGGCACCGTCATCTTTGACGCCTCAGCCGCCTACACGCCCACCTCGCCCGCTAAGCCCTTCATCTACATATCCACCTCGCCGCTGCCGCCTACGCACGACCTACCCTTCCCCGCGCAGACAAGCACGCGTACGCGCCGGTGGGGCAGGTGGATTCCACTGCTACTATGGCTCGCTGGGACGGCTCTAATCGCGTCCTTCTGGGGGTGGAGCGGCTGGTGCAGCAGCTTCTCATACCACACGACGCTCGATAGCATTCTCGCCCCGTTCGGCGGGGTGCGTGGATGGATTAGCGGCGGGGTAGGCACCACGCATACGTACACGTATACGTCGCCGCCAGAGGTGCGGATGGCGGCCAATGGGACGGGATATACGGTGCACATGCCGGCGGACGAGGCGGGCGTATACCCGTTGCCCGGACGGATGTATGCTGGTCTATGCAGGGATGTGGAGAAGGCCAGCATGATGGCTGCGGAGGCACGAACGGGGCAGCCGATGCAGGCGCATTTTGGGTATTACACGGCGGACGTCGGGTACGAGGGTCTCACGACGGCGGGGAGGAGGAGCAAGAGGAGTGTAGCCTGGCAGGAAGAGGAGGAGATGGAAGTATGCGAGAGGACGTTGACATACGTCGTCGATGACGATGAGGGGAAGGAGAGCGGCGTCGGTGCCGTCGTGATGGGACTTTGGATGGCGTATGGGCTGGCGGTGAAAGAGGGCAGAGAGTTCTACGTCGAGCAGCGGCACGGCGGGTGGTGAGTAACATTATAATTTTTATACGTTTCCCTGGATCGCATTTTATATCGGGCGTTCCCCTGCGTCTGTCTATCCGCTGGGTACGTCCTTTACCCGCCGGCTACGATGGAGACGATGCAGCCGATTATAATCGACGACCAGAGTATATATACTATGTATTGCATATATACGCGCGTGCTGACGATGATATTTTTTCTTGAATGGACAGGATATACGGCGACATCCGCCGCTACCTCGCCATCCCGCCGCCGTCGACAGCGTGCGCCCCGCCGCCAATGTCCAGCCGGCTGTCCTGTCCGCGCAATACCGCACACAAGCTCATCACCCCCGCCACCTTTTCCTCGGCCTTCGGCCACGCTTTCGAGAACGAGTTCGAGGACGCCCGGGCGATGGAAGTCATGCGGCAGAAGCCCATCTTCTCGCTGCTGCGCGCGGGCTTCGACGCTGTCCCTCTCGCGTCGGGCATTCGCGATGCTGTTCTAGCGCACGTCGTTGCTATCGACGTCTTCGATAAGGACGTCGTGGCGGTTCAGGTCCGTCGTGGGGATAGGAATGCGAAGGAGTGGTGGTACCATCAAGGGTATATTCCCGTGCAGCGATACATGGCCGTCAGCCGGAACGACACGACCGCGTACGACCGTCGGTTCGAACTCGCTGCAGCTGAGGGGGGCGAAGACGGCGAGGCTGGCAAGAAGGATGTCTGGCAAAAGGAGTATTTCCTTCCGGAGTATCCTGAGTTTCTGGAGGAGGCGGACAGACCGGTAAGAGTCATCGCGTCAGACGCCTCGGACGTCTTTGAGCAGCCGGAGGTGAAGGAGTGTCTTGGGGTCGCGGGAGGTTGTGTCAAAGCCCAGGGAAACACCGCGGTGGGGTCACCGGGAGGGTTCTGGGCGGAGGATGTAGCGGGACTGGACGCTGGGGAGAGGGGAGAAGTCGCCGGAGCTTATCTGGTGGACTTCGGCGTGCTGGTCGAGAGCGTCGTGCGGGCGAGGGACGGGTGGGTGGTGTGCGGGTATAGCGGGGACATGTGCCGGATGCTGGCCGTGGGCATGGGGTGAGTGAACTGGATCCTTTCCTTGATTCTTCCTTTATCTTTGACGTCTTTTTCTTTTTTCCAAACGATATTTTTTGATATTATATCGTTTGGGTTTGGGGTTTTGATCACTTTCGACATCTCACATACGCCATGCATACGTATATACGTACATACATATCGAGCTAGCAGGAGGCTAGCGAGATGTGTGCGAGCGAGCGTCAAAGCGAGAAGTGAGCGACTTACTGGATGGACTTGCCTAGCTAATCTTCTGTGTGTTAAAATTTCTAGCTGGGAAGCGGCAATCGAGAAGGGCCATTGGGTTAATATCGACGGCGACTTCGACTGGTTCGGCATGCGGTGGTAGCCTGCCTGCCTTTCTTCCTGCCTGCTTGTCTTCCCTTCGCCTTGCTATCAGCTTTCGTCAGCTGGCTAGCGTCGTGCTGGGCTGGCTGGCTGGCGGGCTGGACTGGGCATGCAGGTGAGCGAGAGGTCATGCTGCGGCCTGCAGAAAAGCGGACAGGCAGCAGGCGGCATCGGCATGAACGAACGCACCTACCATGTCCTTTGCGTGACGGAAGGATTGGACAACAGCGAGCGAGCGAGCTGGAGCATGCATGCTCTCGAGACGAGGTTAGCTTGTTTGCTATGCTGGCGGCGATAGCGACGAGAGGATGGATGGATGGATGGGTGAGCTAGCCGTCCGGAAGACGGGCTCGCAGGCCGAGACACGAACGAATGGTATGACATGGCACGCGACCGGCGAGAGAGAGAGGAGGTGGTGTGGATGGATGGATGGGCAGCCATGACATGACATGACATGGCAGAGTTCATGCAGACGGATGGATTGGCTCTCGGTGGTCGAGGGGACGGGAAGGAAGGAGGTGAAGGAGGAGGAGGAGGAGGTCCTCTGGGCGAAGTCGGACTTGCCTTGCTTTGCTCGTCCGGGTGTCGGTCGACCACTGGATGACAGTGGCATTCGCAAATGCATACATACCGGGTGCGCGCACTGGTTACGTTTCATAGCCAGGGCACGGAGTGCATGAGGTCAGTCTGCTGAGGTGGATGCATGTGCATGTGCTCGCTGTCGTTTCTTTTTCTCGCGATTTGATTTGGATTTATTTTTTTCCCTCTCCATCCGTCATTTGCCTCTCGTCGATGCGCGTATGCATTCATCAGCGCATGCTTGTCCGTCGGTTGGTTCGTTTTGCACTTTTTTTTTCGCACTTCTTAGCTTAGCGGTTTGGATCAGGTTTCTTTCTGCATTGGTGGTGGATTGTCTCTCTGTATGTATGCATATCCTATCGATCCGGTAATTTACTCTTTGATGGATTGAGCAAAAAAATTATATTCCGCCGGATTCGTATCTGAAGGTGCATTATCGTACATGCCGTGTGCAGTCAGGCGTTTCAGCAGGCGTTTACTGAGCCTGTGCTCCGTCCAGTCGGCCGTCGCCAATCCTCACCCCCTTAGCTGCGGGTGTATTTTGCCGGTCACGGACGGTCGTCGACGGATACACGTAGACGTACGATAGCTAGTACGTGCTTTCAACGTATATTTTTCGCGACGTGACAGTAGGCACGTCGCGAGCAGTTGGCCGGTATCAGTGTATTTTAAAACTTATGAAACAGCGACAGTTACGTCTCCCGGCCCGCTCAGGAGGCGTGTGTCCGTTTGCTGTTAGCTGTTTGGCGTTGTCGCTGTTGTCCTGTGTTTCCGTAACCGCAGGGGACGTTGCAGGCGGCCAATCACAGCGCTTGCTCTTGCACGTCCTAGTTTCCTCGCTCGAGCTGTGCTCGGCTTGTCCTGCTGGCCACGAGCTAAGTAAGTCCTTACTGTCTTCCTCACTTGCTTCGTAGAGCTCGCCCACGTGCAAATTGATAGAATAAAAATAAACAAAACTCTTCCGTGAATTCGCTGTCAAGTTGCCTTTAGCTCGTGTTAGTCAGTCGAACGCATATAATCTGGTGGGTTGCTGGCTTCTAGGTAAAGTTTGGATCAGGTACAGGGAATGCATGCTAGCAAACTGTGTAAAATTGTCCAGGGATATCATATAGAGGGAAAGCGTTAACGCTTGTCGCGTAACACAGCCTGCCTACGGAAAAGCGGCAGTCGATCGCGAACAGGCTCGTACAAGACAAGTTAACGTCAATCGACGTTGCAGTCAATCGTAGTCGAGCGGACTCTAATTTCGTTCGAGTAGTTAGCATGGCGGTGCATAGAACTCCTGCCGATTGAAATTTGCACCACGTGCGTTCATGTGCTGTCCGAATCGCTTGGTTTTGAAGCTTTAAATTTGGTGGCAACGGAGATGGTTCGGCGTCGCGAATGGACCAGGGCGAGAGTACTATATATGCGTAAGTCGCCGTGAATATCGCCGTGGCGGTAGTGCCGGCCGAAGAGGTCGCAACGCAAAATTGGTAGTTGCAGACCGGCGCGGCGAGCGGCAGGGAACTACCATCCAAAGTCCCCAAGGGAAAAAGTCGAAACGAAACAGTTTACTAAGTAGGACAGTGTAGCTGGTTAGATTCATTGTCCAGTGCAGTTTATCGTTCGTGTTGCCGTTGTGCGGAGATAGCACGGATTTATTTCTTGTGGCTTTCGTTGCATATTGTCGTTTTTGCAGGGGTGGGGTAGGGGGGTAGGTTTTATGGATCCACGGCCATGGATGCAACAATATCGTCATAACCTCATGAATTGTCTTGCCCTCTCGTATATCTAGATCTCTGCTTCAATCGGTCCGAGAGTCCGAAGATCGATCGATCGCCACTCGGTAGCTGATTTCGACCGAGGCTTGTCTGGGGTACGACATATGAATCGCCATAAGAATTACCACGACGGCTGTGCCGAGATGCGTGAGCGCTCGACTCATGTCCTACACAAGGAAAGCGACGGCTGTCATTTGCAGGAAATGGACTCTTCTCATCCAGTTGTCGGCGAATCCAAAGTAAATTTTCCCAGAGCGTTTTCTAGCATGCAGAAACCTTATGTCAATAACCACAAGATCACTCAAAGTGGAATATATACACTGTCAAAATAACGTTGAAAACGTCAGACGTCAGACCTTAGTTCTTCGCTAGCACTAAACGGTCGTATTTAGTTTATGGGGCCAAGGACCTCCAGACGCCTAGCTAGGCCTGCGTGCTCGTTATTCTACAAAATTGGCGATTGCAAGCGACCGACGTCGCTAGAATTAAGCAGGTATCCACTATTGTGATATCGATCGCGCTTGGTACTGGGCTGGACTGAAAGCCGAGATGTCATGGCATGTCATGTCATTGTATTGTATAGTATGTAGATGGACACAGTTGCGTATTTCCAGGCCGTACGTACTGGAAAAGAATTAGCCAGTTTGTGAATCGGAGGTGCTTATATAGATGTCGAAGATGTCGGTGGAGTGTGTGATTTTGCCGAATCGTAGCATCACAGCACTCTTCCTACAGGCCCGAATTCGAAGACACAATCTCGAGATCTCGTTCATATCGCTATTTCTGTCTTCAAAATGATTCGCATATCGTCCCCGAGAATTGTCTATCGTCAATCTCCTGGCCTGAAGATTGTGGTGACGGCCGCTCGTACCTTTGGGTATGTGGCCCACTACTAACTTTTGGGATAACATGATATCCGATAATTGACCATGTAATTCTACCACAGGCCGCTTCGTAACGACGGCCCGGCGACATCAAGATGCATCCACAACGACGCTGAAGACACCAATGCGAATTCACCAACTAAGCGATTTAGTTACACCAAGCGCTTTGGCTACGACCCGAAAATCGTCCACCAGAATCCCCTCGGCTTTGCGATACGCCCGGCGACGTTGAACGACGTCGAAGCCCTCACGCAACTCTGGATCGACTCCTTCAATCCGTCGCACAAATTCTGGGAAGTTGCAACCCCCGACATCCCCGCGACCCGTCGGTGGCTCAGCGAGATGTGGGCCAATGGGATTAAAGCTGGCACTAGCAAGATAGTCACACATGTAGTCGAAGATCTTCAGAAGGATAAGAAGCTTGTTGCGTACTCGCGATTCTCGCCGCCGCAGGAGGATGGGTCGCAGGAGCTGCCGATACCCGAGTGGCCGGCGGAATGGGACTACGAGGTCTCCGATGCCCTTTGGGGTGGGATGGAGCGGAATAGGTTGTACGTGATGGGCAAAAAGCCGCATTGGTGTGAGTTGCTCGTGCAATAGCTTTATGTCTTAACCTGGGGGCAAAATTTAGTCTTGCGATGTTCGAGCTCTACGATTAACTCACAGACTAATTTTTCTAGTCGGTGAATTTGCGGGAGTGCTACCACCTTACAAGCGCCGAGGATGCGTCTTTCCGCTCATGGAATGGGTCTGCCGACAAGCGGATGCCGCCGGTGTGGAAATCTACGGCGATGGCACGGAGGCGGGACTCAAGTATTGGAAGAGGCACTTTGGGTTTCAGGACCGGCGGGTGATAAAGTTCCCAAAGCGGCCAGACACGTATGGCACGTATGAGATGATGTCCATTGTGCGGCCGCCAGGGGCTGTGGTCACCGCTCGCTAGGGTGCGTACTTCTTACTTACTTAGTAGTAGTAGTATACTAGGGAAGTAACTGCTACTTATATGCCTTGTAGGGTTAGGGATGGCTGAGAAGAGTGCGTGGCTACGCGCGGAATTGGGTGGTTTCAGGTGGTGGAGGTGATAAGGCGGTGATGGGGTTTTTCGCAGTGCTATAGTGTGTACTTTGTCTCGCGGGGCTTGCGTTAGTCTTGCTTCCAGACGCTGTGGGCAAATCTTTGCTTGCTCGTGCTTGCTTGTAGCTAGCTATGTAGCTAATGTATGTGGCTAGTAGCTAGTGCTTGGTGGTTAGTTGGGGCTGTCGCTTGGCGGATGGTGCCGACGGCCGGGAATATCGTGGTGAATATTAGGCTACCAGGCGAGGTGATGAGAAAGCACTGCAGGCGGGATTTTACTTACTAACTGCATATCGGTGCTTGTTGGATGTGGATGTACCGTGCATGTATACATGTACGCTGTACAATCATTTCGCAGAGAGGAATGAGGGGCGTACATGTATGTACTGTACATGTATGTACGTTCATACATACAGTATACTGGGATACATGCATGTATTAAATTCGGCTGGATAAGTTCAGTACTTATCTGTTGGTTGGTGCGAGGAGATGATTAGACTTCCGTATTGAGTGAGATCGGTCGCGATCGGTGGAATGGGGACACGCAGCCATGCCAACCTGCACCATGCCGGTTGAAGGCAAAATGTAACCCTCGTCGATTGCAATTGGGGGGTGAGTGACCAGAAGTTAAATTTGGCAGTCGACTGGACGATTCGCGTCGGTTGGCCGGGCAGGATGGATATTCTTAGAATTCGTCGACAGGGCATGGCTGGTAATTACTGACCTAGCAACTTCTGTCGGTGGGTGGGACATGGAATGTCGTCAGGCATAACTTGATCTCTTGGAACGTGGTTCCCTGGGACTGATGAAACCGGGCAGCGAAGGGGGGTAACCGCTGTCTCTGCGAAATGCATGTCCGGATTTTGCAAAAGCGGGAGTTCAGCCATGCAAGTCTGAAGAGAGAAAAGCTGGAAGACGAAAAAGCTGCGGAGGGGTCGCACTTGAGTACTCCAATAGTGGGCTTGGGGCATCCGTCGTGCCTTTCCAGGCGACGCATTCATTCGAAATTCATGCATGCGGTTCATGCATGCAATGCAGACGTATGTACGCGAGTTCACGCATCTCTCGCTGGATGGAGCAATCGCGACTCACGAACCTGGTCAGGAAATACTCGGCATCCTAAAACCGACCGATCGAACGAGTACGTGAATTCGACGCCTCGAGCGAGATTGGAGCTGGAGCAGAGCGCTCGCTGGCTGCAGGCGTGCAGAGGGGAAGGCGGTTTCGGAGACAGGCGGACTGATACGTCGGCGGGCGCTGATTGGAACGAGGGGGCCAAGAGCTGCGGGCGAGTGGGGCTCACCGGCGTCGAGGCAGGTAATATATAGTGTCACGCGCACGCGTAAAGTGGGAGTTTTAGCAGGGGCCCTTCAGCTGGACTAGGCTGCGGGAGGCTTAGCCGGACGACAACAAGCAGGTTGGGCGAGTTTCTGGTCGCTCTGCCACCCGATTTTTTCTGGACGTCTGGAGAGAGGGCGATTAATTTGGCGTCTGGATTGGGAAGTGTAATTGATTCCGCGATGATGGAATGCGAATGGGGAATAAGGCATTTTATTTGGCGAAATTGGCAGCAGCTGCGCAATTTCGGTCATCCCTTTCGCGGTGCATTGGGCTTTAAGGTTGGTTCCGGCTTTCTTTCTTCTAGAGGACGGAAATCTTTTTCGTCTGTGCACTTCTTCTTTTCTGGATTCAAACTTGTCCCTGAATCTGTTCTCGTTCTGTTCGTGTCGTGGAGTCATCATTCTTTCGTGCTCCAGCGCGGTTCCACTCTTTTTTATTCCTCTTCTTTCGAATCTCGTCTTCTTTTGGAGACTACACTCGCTCGGTTTCATATCACATCGTATCACTTTCTGCTATCATAGCGCCGGAGGGACAGGCGAATACAACAGTGTGCCAGATCGAAAGTGTCTTCCCTGGTCGCCCTTGTATCCACCTACATCACACCCGCCCGCCGCTCTTTATCAGATTGGCTCGCTCGCCGTGTCCGAGTCTCCACCGCAGCCAAGTCGACGACGGGGGGGAAGGGACCCAGTCAGCCAACAGCCAGGCGAAGGACGCGATAGATTACTAGTACGAAGTATACAATCGAGGATTGTCCAGCCTACCTTGCTTTGGTGACCCGGCAGCGTGCATACGCTTCTCGGTAGCGTCGAACTCGAAGATTAATTGCAGGCTGCACTTCTTGCTCGATTCGACAGAGTTTGAAGTGCTCGTTCCTTGTCTTACTGCTTCTTGTCGGTCTGACGTCTCGCAGGCAGGGCCGGCCGTTTCGTCTTTTAAAACTAGTTCGGCTCCCGCCCGCTGTCTTTCGTTCGTTCTCTCCGGCTTTCCTTTCGAGTCTTCTTCCCGTTCTTTTGTTCCTTCTTCTCGATCACCTGCAGCAGCCTTCCTTTTTATCGCTCATCAGCTAGTTTCTGACTTGTCTGGCTATTTGCTGGATCTCTTACCGCACCGGATACTCTGCATAAGATCCATCCACCTATCCTTCCACGCTTTCTCCGCCGCCGGCCATCTTTTTCTCTTTTCCACCTGCTCTTATTATAGCGCAAGTGGGCGTCGTGGATGCGTGCGTAGTAGTCGCCTCTCGTATGATCCATAGCATCGACTAGTGGACCGCACTTGCTTCCTGCCTTAGCCCGCCCGCATTTGTCGTGCTTGCCCGCTCGCCGTGTCTTTGACTGTGCTCCCGTTGCCTTATCTGCGGTCGTAGGACGCCTTTTCCTCTCAAATTTCCCCATTTCCCGTCGCACTTGCCAGCCAGCCTGCCTGCCCACATACATACCATCATCTCTCCACCTCACATCTCATCCCATCGCATCTCGAGTCTTGCGTACTCCTCCTCGCACCGTCGGACTCGCATCGCCACTCGATTTTGCTGTTGACCGATTTGACTCACTGACCTCCTGCCTGACTGATCTGTTCATCGCTCCGGCTCGGTCAACGGTGTTTTCTCCACCCGTTCATCAATCCGGTTACTCGAGGAGTGCACTGGGTAATCGTTCGCGACGGGGTCTCCATTCCACGGGACGATCTAACATTCCTCCTCGATCGCGACGACCTACACGGACTGGGAAAAACAATAACATAACAAACCACACCCAACTGTATTTTTTTAAGCCAAATAAACACGCGCCGTCGACCTATATATCGATATCGATATATATTATTTGCTGCTGTTATCGTTTGAGAGTCGAGGAAATGGCGACCACGGTGATATCGACGCCCAGGCCGGTGCTGACCCCTCTTTCGCCGAGGCGGCGGACGGTGCTGGGCAATGTCACGAACATTGTGCGCGGGCTCGAGGCCGCGACCACCGCGCTGGGCAGCAAAGGTGAGTTTTGATTTACCGTATTGTTTACACAGACACCTGATAGCGCTCTCCACGCGATGCCCGAAATCCCGCCGTCCCTCCATATCACCACCGCGATATATCGTATTTGCTCTCGGGGTAGAATACCACATACTGGCAGTTTGCATTCATTCTGCCGCCCATCGCGAGGAATTAAACTCCCGGCGGTGGGACTTTTAGTTTGGTGTGTCTGCTGTGTTCCCACCGCCGGCCAATCACACGCCGCGTTGCGATCAGCAGGCCTGTCCCACCGCCCAACACATCGATCGCCCCGCCTGATCCCCGTTCCGTCTGCTTATGTAATCTCGACGACAACGTTCTGACTCTCTGCTTCGTACAGGCCCGAAGAACTCCCTCTCCAAGCGCCCCTTCTGCACCATCTACGACGAGTCCGCCGCCGCCCAGTCCAAGCGCATAAAGCCCCAGACCCCCCTGGCATCAGCCTCCTGTGGCGGCGACGAGAACATCGTCCGCTACGCCCTCGTCACCAAGCCGATACCCGTGCCTTCCGGCATCGTCGTTTCCAAGAAGAAGACCGCACATCATGCCTCCCAGCCGGTTCTAGGCGCGTCGCCGCTCAAGCGCCGCCATAACCTCCCCTCGGCGACTGCCTCCCCCGGCAGAAACGCCTCCACTCACGCCTCTGCGGTCACGCGCAAGGACAGCCTGGCGACTCTGTCCGCGACTTCCCCGCCAAAGGGGATCAAGCGGAAGATCCAAAAGTCCGTCCGGCGCATCGACCCGCCAAAGTCCGTCTCCTCGCCCGCTGCAACCAAGAATGCCAGCACCGAGTCCATCGACGGCCGGCTGATGGCCACGCCCGTGTCGAAAGCTGGCAATGCAGCTCCCGGCACATGGCGCCCCGGCCAGCCGTTCCCCAAGACGTGGATGTTCGCCATCCACGAAGACACGCTCGAGGAGACCCTCACGAACCTGATGTACCATTCCGCCGGCGTGCTCGACATCTCCGACGAGGAAGACCTGAAGAAGAAGTGCGCGAGCGAGGTCGACCGCGTCGGCAAGGAGAACATCCCTCCACCGCCGACGGAAGACCAGCTGGCTATGCCACCGCCGCCACTCCCAGGCTCCCTGGAGGAAGGCATGGACGCCGAGCGCGTACGCAGCCCGCTCGGTGAGGCCGACGTCGAGATCTTCTACCCGAACCTCAAGAAGGAGCGGGAGGAAGCCGAGAAGCGCAAGCTCGCGAGCCTCGCGAAGAAACAGGCGGCGCAGCAGCAGAAGCAGCGCAAAACGGGCATCATGGCGTCGAAATTCGCCGTCATCGACAACATTGTAGACGACTACCTGAAGGCGCAGAAGGAGAAGGAGGTGCTGGATGCCGCGGCGATCCCGTTGCCAGACGACGACGACGCCGAAGATCAGGAGAATCAGCCTGCGGCGCTAGCGCCGGCTGCCGAGAAGAAGACGAAGAAGAGTGCGCGCGCTGCCGCCCCCACTGAGGACGCGGAGAACGACGAGAACGACGAGTTCGCCTCGCAGACACGCGCGCTGGCCGAGGACGAGCTTTTCGATGATGAGCTGTAGACCCGCGGTCACGGGTTCACGATATATACGGACGCGTCTCCTTCCTTGTCTTATCTTATCTTTGAGTATAACTATGAGGGATGAACGACCGATGTTACGAGTATGTATGTGGTGATATCTATGCGAGCGTGTTTTCTGACGTGGCATATGCGCATCATGAGCATCACGCATGGTAAGACCGAGACGACGTCTCACTGTTCTCTGTTCTTGGCTATTTCTTCACGCAACTTTCCTGGTGTCTTTGCAAGCTCTGGTTGTATTTCAGCGCCTGGTTTTTTTTGTCGTTTGTCTGGCTTGCGGCGCTGTATATGTAACATGATATCCTGTCTCGTTTCACAAAACGTTGTGCTTTTAAGATATTCCTGTATCCTGATATGTATCTCTGGTGTTTGTCTTTTCCATTGTCATTTATCACTTCTGTGTTTATCCGCATTGGTTTGGCATTGCGTGTTTGGCTTTGCTTGTGCTTGTGCTTTGGTATTGTAGGCATGGGGTGGAGGAATTTCCATGAATTGGGATTCACAGAGGATCGAGTGGACGATGCCGGTGTCTGGTAGTGTCTAGTAGCTAGTGTCTAGTGCTCGATCGATCGATGGTGGACTATTAGGATAGCTTAGCGTACGTAGTTAGGTCGACCAACTATACATTAGGATAGTATCGTAACAGAAATACAATAAAGATCCACACTACAGTATATATGCGTTCTCTCCCATGCCTGAGCTCTAGAAAGTCATACCTACTGTGCCGGAAGGCCAGGGTTTATTGTTACGGTAGTGCTACTGTATTCTTAGTCGAACTACGTATATATTGAAGGCTATAATATGGTATTGGTGTAGTATTTGTCTAAATTATTTTGGTGGAGGGCGTATCCAGACCGTCTCTAAAAATACGGCCGTGACGGCACAGTAGTATACCGCTACGGCGTAGACAGACAGCCAATCGTTCAAAAGATGCCTCAACCTTAGCTACCAGAAAAACGTTACAGCAAACCACCAGGTACCAGAGAGGATCTTTTGGACGAGTAATGTATAACAGAGAGTACACAGCGTCGAGTTATTAAGATTATGGAGTATTAGTCAGGGCAGTTATAGGTTTGATTTACATATGAATAAGGCGAGGCCGGTCAGCTCAGGCCTAATCGCTTTTCTAATCATATATATATATATATATATATATATATATTTATATATATTGTACCGGCAAATTAGGATACCATGCTTCCCATGTGTACAGCACACTCTTCTCATGCATGCCTGTTCTGGGTGCAGGGCTGGTAGATAGGGTTGAGGTAGATATGAGCGGGATTGCGCACGAGGCCGACTGCATGCTAGAAAGATCTTACTTAAGAGCGCTTTTGAACGCCAATGGCCGCAGCCTTGTATCGTGCCCGGCACACTTTAACACCGCAACTCGACCGCTTTCGCTCGTATGGCCGGAGTTTCCGTGGATCCATCGGCATGGTACCGCCATCTGCTCTGCATGCGCCTATTAAAAGCTGTGCGAATTGTGATATCAAGCCCATCCGTCGCAGAGATACCAACTACACCCCGAACGTTAACGTCAACAGGATGCAATATATCTATGCAGACAACAGATACGCTATCCCAGCAGCCGGAGCGTCGTATCCAGTTTACTATACCCTCGATCGATCGGTCGTATATTACCAGCCTGCCCAAGCACCCAAGTACTACTACACATACGTGTACACACACCCATACGGTTATCTACCTCAGCTAGTATACTCTTACCCTGCCGGGTACGTTTTGGCTAGCGTCTAAAGATGCACTGCTCTATCCTCCATACCGCCCCTGCGGCTGGTCTCCTTCTTGCGGCTTTGGCGTCTGCTGCGCCCAGTCCGCAGCGCTACTGGCCGTCCGCGGTACCGGCGTACGTGCCCACTGCGGCTGCTGGTTCGGCGCTCCCTGTCGCGTCCCCGAGAACGAGCTATGGCTATGGCAATACGAACGCCTATGCGCCAGCTACGTATGATACTACCACGTATGACACCACTGGCTATGGCACCGACTACACTACGCCAGTCGGGTACGACACCGCCGCTTATGACACCGCGAGCGTCTACGGCAGCAGTGCCGCTGGCCCGCCGGCCAACCTCGACACTGGCTATGTTTCACCAGCGACTTACGATGCTACCGAGTTGACCACACCTGCTGGCTATCCCACCGAAGATTACGCCACAGTGGACACCTACGACGCAACCGACTACATCACGCCGGCCACCTACGACACCACCGACTATGCCACCACGCCAAACCCACCCGCCGTCTACGACTCCAAAGAAATCCAATGCTACGACGACGACGGCACTCTCTCAGCCGTCGTCGACACGCAAACCGTCGCAATCGAGCAAACCTTCCCGGACGACGGCACAACCTATCCGGACGACGGCACGACCTACAAGAAGAATAAACTCCGCAAGCGCGGCTCCTGCTTCTCCAGCACCGGCAACTACGAATACTACACCGACCCGCCGACGCTCGACGAGGTAATCGGACCCGCGGTCGTAAGACCTAACGTCGGGCATTACGGCTCCTACGTCTCCGCTGACCAGCGGCTCGCGGATGCGATTAACCGACTTGATGCTGAGGATGAGGATGACGCGGACGACCAGCCGCCTGTGCCTAATGAGTATCTTGTCTATGGTGCGCGTGCGCGCCCTGGTGCTGCTTATGGTGTTGATTATGATAATGGCGAGGGTGATGTGGACGATGAGGAGAATGTGACGACGGAGGGGGTGTCGAATAGCCTTGATGAGTATTTGATCGGTAACGGTGGGACGACGGCTGGTATTTTGCCGGCGGGGTATGCCACCGGCGGCGGGATGATGGCCATGAATAACAACAACGGTGCGTAAACAGCTCTACGTATTTCTGATTGTCGGTCCGTACTGGTGTTTGCGTACTGCTAGAGTGATATGACTTGCTGACGGTTAGTTCTTGTGCGTCATGAGTGATAGCACCCGCAGCCAATCCGCTGCTGCAGACGGTTGCTGACGGTATCGACGAGAACGCCGAATATACCATCATTGACGAGACGGATGTCGCTGACCTTCGGGCGGCGCAGCTGGCGGATCTGACTGGCAATTATGATGTTATCGGGCAGGGTAATGCAAATGCGTATACTGGCGATCTTGGGACTGGCACGCAGGATATAGTTGCTGATTACGGGCAGCTGAGCGGTGCTGTTGATTATTAGTTTAGTATACGTAAGTGCTTCTGATTTCGGCTGAATTTGTTTCTTGGGGGCGTTGCAGTGCTATATATACTACCTTGCTTTAGATCCTTTGATTCGTTAGTCAGCTTTCGTTAGAGGAGATTGTGTATGTGTATGGAGTCTGGTTCAATGTATTATGCGTTGCTTGTGGTATTTTAATTCGCCAGTGTTCTTGGTATTTGTGGCACAAAGTCGCGCCGTCGGGACAGCCGAATCGATGCGGCCCTCCCGACACTGCCTCCCTGTTCAATATTCCTCCGACGGCACGAATGTTGTCTTTTAGAGACGCGGGTCTGCGCTCTCCCGGCATCCAGTTGCGGGCCGGAAGCTGCGATTCCCTTCAGCCCATAAGCACCGACGGGCCCGAGCAAGTGTCACGTCACTGATATTCTCTGTTTGTTCAATTGAAGTTCAGCCGTACGTTTGTTTTAAGTACGCATTGCTTGATTCAGTGGTAATTATAACATTCGGCGAACGTTGAGATGCCTCGGCACACGGTCTCGGCAAGCCTTTCCCGTCATGGACTTCGACTTTACGATGCAGTTAGCACAACTGCATAGCTCAGTATGTAAGTACTTAAGTACATGTATGTACAACGTAAGCTGCAGTTAATGACGGATGCCTGATTCGTGGGGTACCGCTGCTGCGCTGTTTAGTAATCGCAAACGTTGGGGGACGGCAGACATTACATAAGCGTGTCTTCGAGCCGTGTGTGTCGATCGTGTATGCAATTGGCGGATGTCAAACGGCTGCTCCTGGAGAAAGTATGCAAGCGATGCATGTATGCTTGTGCGGATGTAGATAGGAAGTAAGTGCAGTGTGTGAAAGGGTCCATACCTGGGCTCTCAGCTGATATTGTAGCGGGGGGTTGATTCCGACCGTTTGGATGTGCGGTATATAGTAAGTACTGCAGTAGTCAGCAGGTGGGTGGCAGTTAGTGCTAGCTGAGATAATCAGCGAGGTATTTGATCGGTACCTAGTATTATAGTACAAGGATGGTTCGAATGTTCGGGTTATAGAGAGCTCTCGCGTTATCGATAGATTAACTAGCCATGCTCAATAAGTGATGACCCTGCTTCTGCATGTCATGTCGATGATCGACAGCCTTCTTGGTTGGCTGTAGGAGCATATTATATGTATATATATATATACGTATGTTATCACCATGAACGGTTACCCAGGCCGGCCGTCTCAGATTAAATTTTGCGAAGAATCTCGAAAAGCTCATATTTGAAACAATGTGGAGTGACGTTGGAACCTCGATTGATATCTGCAGTCGGATTCATAGACACCAATGACCAGTGGACAATGCTCTGAGACTCAATGGGTTTCTGGCTCGCTTCAACTTGCCGCATGATGTGGATCTATCGATCTGCGACGCGGTCTTGGGTTACTAATCGGTCTTCGAGATGCACAACATTGCATTTGCATTTCAGCATGCGGTGCTAGTTTGAGCAAGGAAGCTTATAATAGGAGACTTTACTACCTGCGACTAGATCCCGGTCCGGCCCCGTCGTTGTTCCGTAGGCACCTTTTCTTTCCTTTTGTTGTAGTTTTTTCGAAATCCGGAGGCTCCTATTGGACCGGCTGAAAAAGCTTGACAAGGTGCCTTGTTTGGGCGACAAAATGCGAGAGAACCGTGACGGAAACGCTGCTGACGACGTAATTGTCGTCAATTCCCGATGCACATTACGACAAAACAAAGCGGGGCTAACTTTGTCTCGACGGCCCGAGTCGTTGGATTCGGTCGACATGTGAGTAGTCTACCTACCATCTGGCGTGCATACCAAGTACTTAGAATGTTACTGTATATAGAATTAACATCGCTACCAGCCGTTCGAAGCCTCTGATCACGTCAAAGTTCGTGTTCGGCTCCATCGGTGGTCTCGACACCGAGAAGACCGGTACATGTTTCCAAAATTCAGCCCCGTCGTCAACGTCGGAGGGCCTTGTTTGAGGCAACCGAAATGAAGCAGGTCGGTGGCTGTCGGCGCAATGCCTCGGGCGAGGGAGTCGGCATCGCGTAGACGAAACGGGCAAGTTTTGTCGTCGCACAAGGGGTCTGCGCGCATGTGGGGGAACGTCCAACATGGTATCCCGAACCAGCTGGCGAGCTAGTTAACGTTCGTTGCTGCATTCATGCGTTACTCGCACACGTACACGGCATTCCGCAGGATTCTTGTTGGTTGTTGCCAGATAGAATGCTGGGTTTCCTTGTCCCGGATGAGACTTTGGCCTTGCATGCAATGCAATGGCTATGGCTAAGCTATGGCTGGACTGGGACTCTGCTTCGAATGCGTCGATGGGCTTCGGCACGAGCGCCTGTTCAATTTCTGGCGGCGGTGGGGTTGAGAGCTGCGAGCTTAAATATGCCCCTTCTGCCCGCTCAAACTGGATTTTACAGAGCCAGCATTCTACGATATCACAAATCATCTGCTCACGACTATAAGATCTATTCATTATTTAACTTTCAGTATATAATTTGAATTTCAGTTACGACGTGCGAAAAAGTTTAAGAGTTAGAGGTGTCCAACACAATATTGCAACTCCCGGTACAATCCTCTCGAGCTCCATCTAGCTGGAGGATTGACTCCCGAGCTCAATTGTTTATAAATTCTTGATCGAAAGGAAGGAAAAAAGTCGACATCATGGCAGACAAATGTCCTGCACATCCTCACGGCCACGAGGGCGGCGGCCTCAGCTCCTGGTTGCCGTCTTTCGGTCAGTCGAAAGACCAGGCTACCTGCCCGTTTCACAAGGAGAACACCGACGCCGGGAGCTCTGGAGAACAGAAGAAGAAGAAGATCAAGCCAATTCCGGGTCCTCCCGGTCTCCCCATAGTCGGGAATATCTTCGATATGGACTTCGTTACTCCGCTCAAAACTATAGAAGGCTTTGCCTATCAATATGGTTAGTATAAGCTCTTGTTTACACGTACGCAGTGCAGATACTATCATCTATACCTCGATTTGTGATACTAATGAGATACGGTTTAATTGCGTGTAGGAGACATATATAAAATTAAGCTTGGTGGGCGAGAACACCTGGTCTTGAGCTCCCACGAGCTCATCCATGAAGCATGCGACGAGAAGCGGTTCGCAAAGCAAGTCGCTGCGGCTCTCGAGCAGGTTCGCAACGGTATCGGCGATGGCTTGTTCACAGCCTACACTGGCGAAGAGAACTGGGGATTGGCTCATCGGATCCTCATTCCCGCGTTCGGGCCTCTGACTATCCGTGGCATGTTTGATGGTACGTTCCCACCACCGTCGCTCAACGTACAAACTCGGTGAATGCATGAAGTTCTAACGTGTATCCCTGTCGGTGGTATATAGAAATGGCCGACCTGGCGAATCAATTGGCACTCAAGTGGGCTCGTCTGCCGGCTGGTACGCCGCTCGATACGTCTGACGACTTCACCCGTTTGACGCTCGACACCATCACTCTTTGCGCTATGGGTGGTCGCTTCAACTCGTTCTACACGCAGCATCAGCATCCTTTCGTAGATGCTATGGTCAATTTCTTGATCGAGTCTGGCAACCGAGGGCGAAGGTTGCCAGCGATGAATAGGATCCCGACGGCGGCGAGCGAAGCATACTTCAAGGATATCGACTTCATGAAGAAGGTTGCCACGGACCTGTTGAACGACAGGAAGGCGAACCCCACGGACAAGAAAGATCTGCTGAATGCGATGATCAATGGGAAGGATCCGCAAACCGGAAAGGGTCTCACGGACGAGTCGATTGTGAATAACATGATCACATTTTTGATTGCTGGTGAGTACATGCGGATATTACTCTATGATCGACTGGATGGCACTGACATTGGTAAATTTAGGTCACGAAACAACTTCTGGCACACTCTCATTCACCATGTATAACCTGCTGAAGAACCCTGAGACGTATAAGCTTCTTCAGGAGGAAATCGATCGAGTCGTTGGCCGGGAGCAGGTGAACCTCGACCATCTGGCCAAGTTGCCATACACAAACGCCGTGCTCCGTGAGACTCTGCGCCTTAGCTCGCCGATCCCACTTATCAACGTCCGCCCTCACCCCTTTGAGAACCACGAGGACCCCATTCTCCTGAATGGCCAATACAAAGTGGAGCCCGACCAGTCCATGATCCTGCTTATAAAGAAGATGCACTTGGATCCCAAGATCTATGGCGAGGATGCCAATGAATTCAAGCCTGAGCGGATGCTTGACGAGAACTTCAATAAGCTTCCACCAGATGCATGGAAGCCTTTCGGTAACGGCATGCGGGCATGCATTGGTCGGCCATTTGCTTGGCAGGAGATGCTGCTAGTCATGGCGATTCTGTTCCAGAACTTTGATTTCTACATGGCGGATACTGGTTACCAGCTTTCGATCAAGCAAAACTTGACGATCAAGCCTAAGGACTTCCATATCAAGGCGCGACTGCGACATGGGTTGACACCAATTACGCTGCAGCAGTTCCTCGGTGGTGCGAAGACATCAGACAACGAGCTTACAGACGCTGGTTTGAAGGATGGTGCGCAGGGTGGACAGGACGACTCGGCCAAGCTGCCCATGTATATCTACTACGGTAGCAATACTGGGACATGCGAGGCGTTCGCCAACCGCCTGGGCAGGGAGGCTTCGGCCCGCGGGTACAAAGCGAAGATCGACGTTTTGGATACCGCCTTCCCTGAGCTGCCGAAGGATGCGCCGGCCGTCATCATCACGGCAAGCTTCGAAGGTCAGCCGCCAGACAATGCCGCTCACTTCTGCAGTTGGATCAAGTCCTGCAGTGGAGAGGAAGCGAAGGGAGTGAAATATGCCGTTTTTGGCTGCGGCCACCACGACTGGGCGACAACCTACCAGCGCATCCCAACCATGGTGGATGACAAGCTCGCTGAGCTTGGAGGTGAGAGGCTTTGCGAGAGAGGTGTCGCGGACGCCGGTGCGGGAGATATGTTCTCCGACTTTGGAAACTGGTCGGAAACCAAGTTTTGGCCGTCGCTCGGAAATGCAGCCCAAGCCAAGGGCCCCGTGAAGTCCGGTCTCTCCGTTGACATACTGGTTGACAATCGTGCCACTGTTCTCGGCCAAAATCTCAAGACGGGCTTGGTTGTCGAGAACAGATGCCTCACCTCTAAGGATGTACCTGAAAAACGCCATCTCGAAATCAACCTGCCCAGCGAGTTCACATACAAGGTCGGCGACTACCTTGCCGTTCTCCCAACCAACAGTGATGTTGCTGTCAAGCGTGTCATGAGAAGATTCTCACTTCCCTGGGATGCTGCGCTCAGGATCTCATCCGAAATGCCGACCACGCTCCCCACGGATACGACAATCTCCGCGGGTGACCTTCTTTCCTCCTACGTCGAGCTCTCTCAGCCAGCTACAAAGCGTGATCTCACAACCATCGCCAACTGCTGCGATGAAGAGGCCTTGAAGAAAGAGATACTCGATCTCATTAACGATGTGGATCGCTTCAACCAAGAGATACTCCAGCCGCGTGTCTCGATCCTCGATTTCCTAGAGAAGCACCCGAAGATCCAAGTCCCCATCGGCGAGTACCTTGGCATGCTGCCGCCCATGCGCATTCGACAGTACTCCATCTCCTCTTCCCCGCTTACGAATCCGGAAAGCTGCACTTTGACCTACAGCGTTCTTAACGCACCGTCCCTCGCTGACGCTGACCGCAAGTACCTTGGCGTTGCGTCGAACTACCTCTCCGGTCTCGAGCCAGGCGATAAAGTACAGGTCTCTGTACGTAGCTCACACGGCGGATTCAACCTGCCACTGGATGTCGAGAGCACTCCAATCATCATGGTCGCAGCAGGATCCGGGCTTGCCCCGTTCCGCGGCTTTGTCATGGAGCGGGCTGCGCAGAAGGCCGCAGGCAGGCAGTTGGCACCTGCGATCCTGTTCTTCGGCTGCAAACATCCCGAGAAAGACTCGCTGTATCCGGACGAGTTCAAGAAGTGGGTGGAGATGGGTGCTGTAGATGTGCGTTTCGCATACAGCCAGGCGCCAGAGCTGAGCGAGGGGTGTAAGCACGTTCAGGACAGAATGTGGCATGATCGCGAGGAGGCGGTCAAGTTGTTCGAGGCGAATGGTAAGGTGTTTGTGTGCGGCAGTCGGGATGTCGGCGCTGGAGTCAAGGAAATCTGTAAGAAGATGTATAAGGAGGCGGCGGCTAAGATTGGGAAAGAGCTAACCCAAGAGCGCTGCGAGGAGTGGTTCGAGGGACTGGGCAAGGAGAGATTTGCTACAGATGTTTTTGCTTAAGGATAAAGAGGTTTGAGTATATTTGGTATGGGTATGAGAGATGATTGGAGTTAAATTGTACATGGAGATTGAAGCTTCGAGGGTTTAGTTGTCTGTTGGATTTTGTTCTAGTTATGCATGCATGTTAGGAGACGGCAACATGTCTCTCAAAACAAATGCAGTTATGATGCAGTCGCTCATTCTCAAATATTTCCGACAAAAAGGATGGTACCATGACAAATAAACTCTTGCACATGTGACGTTCGGGTTCCGTTGGCAGAATATAAGTCTCCAAAATATCACCAAATCCGTACCGCATCGATATCCCCGCTAAAGTCACCAACTTAAAAACAATCCGGCTTATGGAACGAAGCCGAGCCTCGGAATATTCTTTCGATCTTCTAGGGGCTTGGATATTTCATTCGAAGGGTTCGGAACACATCATATGTACTGACCACAATTGGCCGTTAGGATGAGATGCTTCATACCACGTAAAGTTTTCGGCTCTCTCTTCCTTATTAATCAGCGAGGTAGCTGTCCATACGGCAACGCGGTACTACTGTTGCATGGTGAGAGGAGGCTCAGTATGCGGCGACTTCTTTAGCATCATAATAGTTCCCGCCCAGGACGAAAGTTTCTCCTGTGTGCCAATGTAACGGCATCACTTGTCGTCATCGAATGCTGACGTTAACGCGTTCTGATGGCGGAATATAAAACTGGGTCTCGGGTTTCACAGTGTCGAGAACGAGCGGATGTACATTCGAATATTCAGTGTAAACTCCAGTCCTCGAACTCTTGATCAAAGTACTTGAAATCATAGAGTCTACAGTTCAAGATTTCTCATTATTATATATACCCTCAGAATGAAGTACACTATCGCCTTTGCAACTTTGGCCGCCTCAGTCTCCGCCGTTCTCGTCGCTCCTAACGACGGCACCGTTCCCTTCTCCCTCGCTATCACGTCCGATTCGGAAGCCTACAACGGCAAATTCGTCGCCGGAGTTGTCCAGGACGAAGCCTACACTGCCGCTACTGTCTCCTCTGATGCCGACCCAA
The DNA here is from genome assembly GCA_036872635.1 of Orbilia brochopaga. Classification (NCBI taxonomy): domain Eukaryota; kingdom Fungi; phylum Ascomycota; class Orbiliomycetes; order Orbiliales; family Orbiliaceae; genus Orbilia; species Orbilia brochopaga. The sequence goes on along the minus strand of JAVHNQ010000010.1, from coordinate 625,864 downwards.
ATTTCTACTACAAATCTAGAACGGGTGTTCTCTATCACCAAGTCCCCATCTTCGCCGGTAAATTCACCGACCTCGCGATTGCCCTCGGCGCGACATTTCCCACGGAGCAACTACCTGGACAGCACTTGAAGCTACTTAGTTTCCAGCGTGAAAAGGACGACGAAGGGACCATTGTCGCCGACGTCACGATGGGATTCGACGCTGAAGGTTATCTGACCCACCAGGGCAAGCGGGACTTGTGGTACGCGTGCTCGGACGCAAGACATAAGACTACCAAGGAACAATATACAGCGATCGAGCTCCTAATTGGGGACAAACCTTATGATTCCGATTGTACCAAGGTTGAGATCAAACAGGTCCCTGTGGAGTTTCCGGAGAATGCGGAGGGTGACGAGGAGAGTAAAGAGGAAGAGAAGCAGTAATATTCAACAAGATCAAGATTGCAGCTAAGGGAAAATAGGGATAATCAGGTCTATCATTAGCGGCCTGTGTGATAACAGTGTCCTGTGTCTAGTCATATTGGAACTCCATTGTCGTTAGTGTACATGTATATCTATAAAAAGTCCATATATTTCCAATAACCGGGGCATTGATTTTGCCAAGTGCCAAGTGTTAGTTGAGCAAATATTAAATATTCCGAAGCTCTGAAATAAATTTGAGGTTTTCGCTCTGATTTAAGCGCAAGTGACCGAAAGTTGTTCATGCTACTCCATCTCAGCCTATAGTTATACGAAAGTATTCTGCGTTTGGCAGGTAATTTAGCTTCTGTCGGATCGTGTAGGATCGCACTGACCGTCAGATGGCTAGTTTTCAACCAGTCTTTGCAGTAGAATATTGAACGCACAAGCTCGACTCTCAGACTTGATCAACTAATAAGAGGTCTACCCGCAGCTGCCTTTACTTGTAAAGTCTACGAAGTTTAGCGTGCCTAGATGCCCAGACACAAGGATCTTCAGGCTGGTAGCAAATGTGTCTCGGGCTCAGGGATACATGCCGTTTGTGAAATATCTCAGCGGGCCTATTTCTGCCGTTTAGCCGACAGCATCAACATTTTCTCTCCTGCACGGGCACATAGTGCAGCGTCGGTCTGGGATACCCTAGACAGTGTATACTTACACGCGTAATTACTACGTATTCTATTTCTTAGACCTAATCTATGCGGAGGCTTCCACAAGCAACTATTTTAAGCTAGTAACTAGGAGCGCAAGCCATTATTGCACGCTCTTGTGCAACACTATTCGCGGACAATGTTGGTTTGTGACAACACATCAACACTTCCGAGTAGACAGCCGTGAATTCTTGGCCACCGTAGAGTGTCCGAGTTACGCAGGCCATTGCATAGTAAGAAACTTTATGCGAGACGGCGGGTATCTAATGAGTCTTCTCTGTGACGTTTTGTGACGAACTTTAGGTTATCTGCCTGTTATCGCCGCCATGAAGAATTGACCTAAATTGGGGTAAGCTAGTATCTCGAAGCCTAGCACTCGATCTCGAGCTCTCGACGTTTCATAATCTTATCATTGGGACTGATCCAAATCTGGAAGCTCCGATATATCGATAAGCTGCGAAGTAGTGAGGGGATGGTAGGTTGTAGTCACATCAGACGGAGGCATCGACGTTATCGTCACCTCGCTTGCTGGTTCTGGAAGGACTTCGAGAAGTCCCATGGATCATGCATGGTGGTACTGCGGAGACGGCGGGATGTGGGATTGGGTGCCTTGGGCGCAATGACAAGCTTTTTAGTAGACTGGATGGTGGCTTCCCAACTCGGTTTTCGTGATTCGAAGTACGGGAACGCAGCCTAGGTCGAGACGGCCGCAACCAGTCAAAGGCCTTGTGCATACGTGTGCATTATATACCTGTATCCATATACCCCTCTCAATTAAGGTGGGATAAAATCACATATACCCCAACCATGAGCTTCGTCGGGTGAATCCAAATGTTGGTGATCCATGACGGAAGTAGAAACTTGCAGGGCCCTTCAATCATGAAAGCACTTTAAGCGCCTTGGTAGACGGCCTGAGCGCACGGCAGGCAGCAACAACAGAAAAAACCGAGCTTCATCCAACCAGCTGCGTTTCGCGCGACCATGAAGTTTCTCGAGCAGAATTCTGTCGTTCCTGAGGAGGCGCTCACAATCGCAGCTCTGGGCTCTGTTTCGGCAGGTTCCACAGAACCGATCGCCTCGACCAGAATATTGGGGAGGTGGCGCCCTTGGCGGATCCGGAACCCTTGCAACAACGGCGTTGGTAAGCTGAGCCGACCATTCTGCACCGCTCACATCTACATACCTCGGCCAATTGGATGCATGCGAAAGACGTAATTGCAATCTGACGAACTAGAGCATGTAGTGCTGTTTCGAAAGTTTCTGCACCTGATCTGTTGGTCGACGATGTATCTGGGTTCTTTGGAATGCTGAGTCCAATCGTTTCCAAGACGGAAAGGCGGTAACCCTAGCACCTCCTCCTTTGGTATCCCGAGCTCGAGGGCCAGAAGCATCAGGTGATGCACGGGTCGCAAAAATGCCTCCCGTATGTAGTATTCAGCGCAGTTAGTTCGCTATGGTGACAGAGGTTTCACAAATATTGGGAAAATATGCCAGCATGCCCTGATCGCCCCATAGTATCTGGTGGCTTGCAAGAAAGCTCCGGTGAGCCCCACACTTGAAGCGTACTGATATAAAGGATGGCCTGTCGCCAGTCGCTGCTTGTAATATTTGGAAAGAAGCATTCCATATATCTTCTTGCACCTCGGCTCTCCTGTTAAAATGCAGTTTTCGACGAAGATACTGGCCATCTTGGCACTGGTTGGCGTGGTTGCCGCTTCTCCTCTGACCGTCAAGGAGATCTCGCACAAGGGCACAAAGGTTCTCCGTTTAGCTGTCCAGACCAAGGAAGATGTAGCTCTTGTCAAGGGATTGGTTGAGAAACTCGGACTTGATACCTGGACCCACGGCTTCAATGTCAACAGCCATGTGGACGTCGCTGTCCCTCTGGCTGTACAACCGCAGTTCTACAGAACAATCAATTCTGCTGGCTTGAGGACCCTTGTGATGCATGAGGACCTTGAGGCTGCCATTGAAGAAGAGTCTAAGCCTAGCTCCAAGTCTTTGATCAAGAGATCCGACCTCGAAACCGGTATGTATAAAGTTCCGGGGGGATATATATGCGCAATATAATAATATACTACACATATTGCTGTATAATTAAAATGTACAGAGATACACGCATCTGTATATTTGCTTTCACATATCCCTTACAAATGTACCTTCGTCTCCTCAAGTAAAAGGAAACCCTAACATGTGATTACCAAAACAGGCCTGGATCCAAACTGGTTCCAGGGCTACCACCCCTACGACGAGCACCTGAAATATCTCCAAGCGCTTGTCGACGCATACCCTCAGAATGCGGAAATTGTTACGTCCGGAAATACGACAGAGGGCCGCACCATCACCGGCATTCATATCTGGGGGTCACAAAAGGCCAGTTGCGCCTATGTCATTCACAGCAACGTCCACGCTAGAGAATGGATTTCTTCCAAGGTCACGGAATATATCGCGTACTCGCTCCTCCAAAATGCTGGAAGGAAAACCTCTCTTGCTGAGCTATGCGACTTCTACATCTTTCCAGTTGTCAACCCGGACGGCTTCGTGTACAGCCAAACTAAAAATCGTATGTGGCGCAAAAACAGACTGAGTGGCAGGCGCTGCGATGGTACCGACATCAACCGTAACTGGGATTTTAAGTGGAGCTCGAGCGGTGGCGCGTCTACCAATGAATGTGCTGAGGACTTCAAGGGCCTGTCCGCTGGTAACACTGTCGAGTATCAGGGTCTCTCAGCTTTCATCAAAAACCTCCAGAAGACCGTCAAGATCAAGCTCTTCATCGACTACCACTCTTACTCTCAGTTGATCCTCTCTCCGTGGGGCTATACCTGCAACACCCCTGCGCCTGATAACGATGAACACATGCGCATCATGAAAGGTAAGTACAGATGGCCATATGGTCAACTCGATAAAGGTACTGAGTAGAGCTGACGGTATTGCTGTTACTAGTCTGGGAAACCAACTTTAGCAAGCGCTATGGGACCAAGTTCACTTATGGTCCTTCCTGCACTACGATCTACCCTACCACCGGTGATTCCACCGATTATACATACGGCGCCTTGGGAATCGTTCACTCTTATTCCGTCGAGTTGCGGGATACTGGAAGGAGTGGTTTCATCCTGCCTGCCTCGCAAATCATCCCTAGCGGCCAGGAGGCCTTCGATGGCCTTGAGGCAATTGTCAATGAGTTGTAAGGTGACAGTTACTGTGTGCAGGCGGGCGAGGGCAAGAAGATACCCAGTCAAACGTTGATATTGTGGCCCATCGATTTGATTACCCTATGCGTTTCCTTGGTACTGGCCATGCCAAGGCAGATGCGGGGACTGGCTGGCTGGTTTACGAGACATAAAAAGATACCCCATTGATACCCCGGAAAATATGTGCATACGCACCGGACTTGCAATCTCTATTGTTTGGATATCTATCTCGAATATTTCTCTTTATCTTGGACCATGTATATACTTCGAATATATATACTCACTATGTCTTAGGTCTTATCTATGACTTTATCTATAATAAGAATTTTCCGTCCCGCGAGTTATTATTCCTCTACCGAACGCGCCACCTTTCGTGGATTCATTAATATTTCGCTCGTGATAGTACATAAGAATATACATGTCGGACGTGGATACATTTACAACAACAGCCTCGCTAAGTTTGCAAGTGGATCAAGATTATCCATGCACCCTCCCGTGCTCTTAAACGCAATTGATCTGGAGTTGGGACCTATCGATATTAGTGCAAGCGTACGTCGGTGTCTTGCCGCTTGGTGGGACAACGTTGATGTTGTACGCGGCGATGTTGTGGCAAACCTGGCAGCGTCTCAGGTTAGCAATTTTGTGTCACCCGATCAGGTAGCTATGAGGACCGGGAACTCACTGTTGGGCTGCTGCAGATAAGCGTGCCAACCTTCGGATCGTACTTCTTGCTGGCAACTCCTGCCATGTTCTTGAAGACGACATCCTGAATGACGAGGGTTGATGGATATTCATTGCAGAGTGTCAAGTTGTTCTGCCCATAGCACTGGGTAAGCTCAATGGCATAATCAACGTTCTTGATGTTCATGGTGTCGTATGTCTAATAATTGGCACATTTTACAATCGAATTAGCTGTGTCTTCTGTTCCAAGTTCGCGTCGCAGTCGTACGCTATGGAGGGCCTGGGGTTTGCTTACGATGTTGTTGACCAGTCCAAGGCCACCGCCACCCTGAAGGTCGACGCTCAAGGCGCTCTGAACGCCGGGCCACACCTTGATCCTGGCCATATCGGAGGCATTGTTCATGGAGATGTTATAGACATAAACATTCTCAACCAAGTCGTAGACTAGGTAGTACTGGCCGAGAGAGCCCACAGAGATACCGTGGGATCCATCACAGAAAAGTCCTTGAACGACTACGTTCGTGGAGTTGGGCTTGAAAGAGACGCAGTCGTCGCCATTCACAATATGGGAATTTTGAATGACAATGTTGTCAGAGCGATCTGGCAGATATATGATGTTGTGGTAAGCAAATATTCCGGTTTTTGAACTGATTTTTGATAGATCTGATCGTGAGACGGTAAGTAGAGCGCTTTGACTTACAGGTATCCCATCCATCGGTATTCTTGGCGGGGTTTTTGCTCACTGAGCCACCGGCGATATCGATATTATCGAAAATGATATCGCTGCTGTCGATGACTATTTGATACCATTGTGGACTGTATCTGAATTTGAAGCCACTAACGGTAGCCTGGTGCAAGCCGTTGTACGCGATAAGGATCGGCCGCAGGATCAGAGGGTCCTTGGCATACAGATCATACCTATTTATTTGTTAGTCATGCAATTGGGTCAATTGGGATGTGCCTCTCATACCAAGCCTGGCCATTTCCATCAAGCGTGCCCTTGCCAGACCCGAAAAGATGGACATCGTAGCCACCAAATTGAATGAACGCCGACGAGTTTTGGAAAGTGTATTTGAAGCTGTTCGCCTGCCAGTAGTCCGTGTCGTTCGTGAACGTGATCCTCCCTTGAAGATCCCAGTCCACTCTCTCAAGGAACGTAAGATCGAGCGCCTTCCCGACAATGTACTCTTGCGACAACATGGCAACCGTGCCATCTGGAGAGCAATCTTTGAAGCCTTGAAGGATATTGTCAGAGTCATCTTGGCCATTACCGAGAGCATCCACGAAGCACGTATGCGTCCGGCGCCCAGACTTGATGAACTGTTTGCCAGTTGTTTTTGGGCTGGGCAGGATAGTCGGGCGGCCTGCTGTGGTTCCAATGATTGAAGAATGGTGGATGGTGTCCTTATGAACTCGTCCGGCCGCGCATTCCACCACTGCTGGCAAGGCTGCCAGGGCAGCTATTATTACACCGCTTAATCTCATGGCTAATCGTTTGTGCGAGATCTCCAGATGCAATTGATGAGCTCGATATCCAGGATCCCCTCGTTGACAATCGCAGAAAGTCTGGTTGCTGAGTAGATACTTCAAAGGACGGACCCCAACATTTATATATCTACTCACCGTCACGTCACATCGCGTGGAACAATGTCGCGCGGACCATGTTTGATCTTTTCCTCCGGTAGCCTGTCCCTTGGTGGCTACCACGTTTTCCCCAGATGACCAAGATTATCCGGTGAACAGGTATGCTACGTATGATCAACACAGTTAACGGCAAAACATCGAGCGGTGACTCCTGCCCTTCGCCAGAAAAGAATTATCGGAGTCCCCACATCTCCAGGATCACTGATGACGCTCAGTAAGGACGGACGAGGCCTGCATGCATGTCGACTCGAGAGCCTTGGTAATCGCATATCTCGGATGGCTAAAAGGGGCAAAAACGGCAAGCTTCTGCTGAGCATGGCCAAGGACAAATTTCGCCAAGTCGGCATGCTTCAAGCGAAGGACCAAGATATGCGTGTTCCTTGCAGACGCAGCAATTGGTGAACCTTACTCATCGTCGGACAACCGGCAGTTTTTCCGTCAATCATGCTGCGTGTTGCGTTGATTGAGGTAAGGTCCCGGATTAATTTGCTAAAAAGTTGCTGAAAGTAAATTCCGTGGTAGCAAGATGTGGGGGAGAAATCCGGATTGTGGGGATGATTCTGGCTGAACGGGTAAAGTCTGGTGCCTTGAACCGCGCATTGGCGCGCTAAAGTCTAGACAGTTGTGCATTCGCTTCTTCAAGTTGTGGAACGCCTTCAATGTTGCAAACGTGTGTTGTTCGTATCCTCCATTGGTGCGAAAGCGGGGATCGATTTCCAAGCTTCAGCTGGACTGATCAAGTGGCGGGGTTTTCAGCTACGCTAGATCCCATTGACTGTCAGTTACATTTCTCTGGCGTAGGGACTACGGATTCATTGGTGGAAGATGACCGTGAATGCGGCGGGATAGTTTGTCGCGGAGCTTTCTGTCAAGGTCTCATTATATGCCGTCGAGCACACGTGTGAAGCCGAAGTACCGGCCGAGCTTTTCTAAGCACGACCACGAGTCTGGGCGACGAATCAAGTACTTTAATTGGACGGGTTTTGGCGGCTGCTTTGCTATCCTAGGCTCGCGACGCCGATCTGGATCCCGGTATAGTACTATGTCCTGGTTCTTGGGTCCATAACTTATAAAGTTCCCAAGAATATGGGATTGTCCCTGGTCAAACTGCCTTTATATGCAGCTGAGCCCATCGGAATTAATCTACTTTGATATTATAGCAATAAAGATTGTTGGTTGTAGCTCTGGGCAAATATACTTGCGAGGGTGTTATCAATTCGTCGTTGCGATATTTGTACCCTGCTCTCGAGTACTCGGCCTCCTTGTGATTTAATTGACCTAAGGGCAATGCTATTTCACTGCGAAACCAGAGCGTTTTCTCACCTTAAGTGCACTCATATAGTGAGATCTGGTAACTCATAAGCATTCTAGACGTTCCTGCATCGCGGTTGCGGGAACACAGTATCAGGAGCAGTTGTGTCGTATTTATGCGGCGTCTGGTCCCGAGACTAGTATTTATTCAAAAATATGCATTGAATTTACACGATCGATGAGGCATCCGTCTTAATCCATAGATTGTTAGATTTAATTGTATCCAGGGATACGGCAGGTTGCTTGAAGGCCCAAAGGGTGGCACATCTAGTTTACGGGACGAGAATTAATTCATCAATGATTTTCGAATTCCCTGTTCAATGTATCCAAATATATGATTTCAAGTGCGAAGTTCACGCATGCATGTCACTGCATCTTCGATATATATTCGAACCCCGAATTCAGACGCAGCTTGCCCAAGCGCCAACTCACTTAAAAGAATGAGGTAAGCAAAGTATATATCGCTCATTCGCCTCTTTCCAGTTCAAAACGTTCCAGATCGCCTCTAAATAGGCAATCTTGTTATTATAGTACTATTTTCGTTATGGCTCTTTTTAGTATCTGTGCTGCTTCTAATATTTGAATGCTTGAGAGCTAGTACATAGAAGACATACCTGGAGATAGTAGGCATGCTCCCACATGTCGATTCCGAGGATAGGCTTGTCTGGTGCCAGAATGGCTTCTTGATCCTATATCCGCGAATATCTTGTTAGAAGAGATTCCGGCTACTCACGATAAGGATGTATCACATCCTATACCTTTGAAGTTGCGACCGCTAGCTTGTTTGTGTGTATGTTGCATACAAGCCAACCTTTTATCACATCAGTGGTTAGTTGTGATTTTCTGGATCCTGAATGCGGTGGAGAGATTTTGCGTACCCCACCCGCTCCCTTTGACCTGTTGTAGGATAGACTTATAGAAAGTAGTTTTGAAAGCTTCTATGCTACCCCAATGTGTGATGATTGCCTTCTCTAACTCTCCTTGTGGCGTGCTTTCCGGGGTACCTGCCTATTGAAATAACATGGCTATCGTGAGTTTTTGTGGTGATAGCGTTTTGTTTCTATTCGGCTATCGCTCGGTTGATGTATCAAGCCGCGGGAGCCGCTAGATCAAAAGAATATGTGGGCGTACCGGCGTCAATCCCTTCCAGAACAGCGAATGGTTTATATGCCCACCCTTGTTAAATTTCACCGTTTCCTCCAGTTCAAAAACTCTGCTCCAGTTCAAATCTGTGTCGTCTGGATTCGCTTGACCCCGCAGCTTCTGCAGTTCATCAAGTGCACTGTTCAGGTTATTTACGTATGCTTGGTGGTGCCGTTTGTGATGCAACTCCATTATCTGAGTGGAGATATGGGGCTCAAGTGCGTCGTAAGAGTATGGCAGCGGTGGCAGGACATATTTGCTTGCCTCGGAAGACGCCGGCACCGGAGTGTTAGTTGAGTTGTCCGCCATCTGGGGCAAGTCTTCGAGGGATTGACCATAGCATGAGATAGCAAGTAGTACGATGGGTTTTAAGAATCTCATAGTTTCTGATCTTACAGGCTTGTGAACAAATATTGATTGTGGCGGTCTCTGGGGAGGAGTTGCGACACGAAGGTACCGGTATGCTAGCGCTGTAGCGTCGGCAAATGGAAGACTCGCGAAATCCCGCAAGAGATTAATGCAACAAGGCCAACACAGATCGCGAGCATGCAAGTAGGCGGCTCTCACATCACAGCGCCTGAAGTGGTTGGTATCTGTTTGGTGGTCTAAATTCATAAAAAGAGCTTCAATATAGCGTCCGTCGTGGTATTAAATAGTGGAGATCAAATAGTCATCGCAGATATCGAGTCGCTAATCTAATAATATAATCTAACTTTTATAGTCGTACATATTTTTCAAGGATTCCCACTATATTATTACCAAACAAACGATCCCAGCCCTCTATCGTCGTCCTTCTAGGCTATATTCGCGAAGGAAGACCACACAGATGAACAAAGATAGAACATAGATCACGGTGGACATGCCTATGGTCACGAGGAAGCCTGTTAGAACCGTAGGATAGAAATGTGGACGCGAACGGATAAAACTCACCATGATCCCACTGTAACGCCTCTACAAAGGCCTCCACTGCTTTCTCACGCACGCTGCTTGGCAGATCCTTTATATTCCAAATGCTTGTCATAACTTGATGGATGATCTACGCCCAGCGCACTAGTTAGTGATGATAAGATGGGAGCTTCAATTAGAACTGGTATCCTTACCTCCTCTCTTCTTGCACTTGGAACATCTACTAGCTTTGCGTGTAGTCGCATATCCAATGCCAGCTGAAGTACTGCATTCCCAAGACTACCAATAGTCACGAAGCCGAGATTGTCGCAGAGATAGAAGCCTGAAGTTGCCATCGCCTGGTCTTCAGATTTGACACTAGCCGACAAAGCAATGAATGCCACCGTGTTGATCATTCCAATGCCGAAACCAGCAGGGAAAATGTAGGCCGTCTCAAAGATATTTGTGTGGCCGCGCCAGCGTAGGGTGATGAGAAGGAGGGCAACCGTAGATATACTGATTGCAATCAACAGATAGCATTTGTATCGCCCGGTCCTGCAAGTAATAGATTGGGCATAAGCGACGTCCATGACTTCGACGGGCAAGCATCCGCGTATGCAATTACTAACCTTTTGATCAGAATCCCAGCCAGAAGCCCACCAGCCGCATGTGCTATATTGCCAAAGACTATGCGGGCCGCTGCGTTTGCGTTGGATACTCCGAGAGTTATCACAAAGTAGATGGAGATAGTAGTGACGAGCTTGATTTTGTTGTAAGCTGATATCCTCAATATAATCGATTATTAGGAGCGGGGCGCTTCTTACTGCAATCTGACTCCCGGTCGTAAGTCCTAGAATGGAGTAAACGGATATGACATCGCGATTGGCCAAAACTTCGAGAGAAAGTATTGGTTCCTTGGCAACATAGGCTTCAACATAGAAAAATATCGCGGCAAGGAATATCGATCCAAAGCCGGCACCCATGAGCAATGGGTTTTCAGTCGACAGACGTTTTCCAGCTTCATCGAGGAAGACAAGCAACAAGCTCAATGAGGCGGCTAAAGTCATAGCGCCAAGGAAGTCGATCCTCTGAAACCGCTGTCGAAGAGTGAGAACAGCTTCTTCTGCCTTGGGTGGAATCTTCAATTTCCAGGAAACCATGACAATAGCAAGTAGTGCTAGTGGAACTTGTCCCAAAAAGGACCTACAGGCATCGTTCCGGAATATTAGCCCAAATCTCGACAATAAAGGGAAGTTGAACTGGATCCCTGAGTCATACCATCTCCATCCAATAGTGTCCACCATAAACCCTCCGAGGGGCGCTCCACACGCTCGGCCCGCTGTCGCAGCGATGTAGACATAGCTCCTCCACGCCGCGAGTTCACGGAGAGGAACAAGATCTGCATTTACAAAAGGCCCAAGTTAGTCAATTCTACGCAATAATTTCTCCTATTTGTAGATCCGCAGCGCGAACAAAGGTCGGCTATCTTACCATTCAGGAGGATCGACACCACAGATCTTGAATTGGCAATTTGTAAGTATATGGACGAGAAAATAAAAAAGAAGGAACACAGAAACGGTATGAAGGCATGCACTGGAGCCTAGAACTTACGTCATGCCGGCGCCTCCTATGCCTGATATGACCCTGCCGATGATAAGATGCCAAAACTCCGTTGAGGTTCCACTATATTCTGGTTAGGGTATTCTGGAGTCGGCCCGGCATGTAGTGTCACACAGGTACTCACATCCATAGGCAACCGGTAGCGAAGAGGCTGTATGCGAACAGCAAGAGTGTTTTCCTCCCGAATATGTCACTAAGTTTGCCATACTATGTCGCACAGTTTGTGAGAAACCCTTATTGGCGACTGCATATTGCCCCAGAAGGTCTCCAGTGAGTTTCACATACCATGGGCTGGGTCGCAAGGATTCCTAACTGGTATCCGACTATCATCCAGTTCTGGAAGTCGTCTTTTAGTGAGAATTTCACTCGCTCGCGGTCAATAGATCCGCGATCTTTTGGATATGAGAACTCACGGCGTCATCTAGCTTCCCAAACTCGCTTCCAATCTGGCCAAATGTGGCCATAACCAGTGACGTATCCACATTAGCAACGATGACACCTGTGATGTCGCGACCGCATGTTAGCAAATCCGATGTCGCTACACCTGCTGGTGCCGCGATATCGCGATTATTTGCTGTGAACCTTACCAATCAAGAGGCAGGCAACAACACTCCAGAACCCGTGTGGCGTTTCTTGGATGACAGTCGCGTCTTCTGTTGAGGCTTCTTCATCTGACTGCTTGTTGACCGAGATGATCGGCTGGGAAGATTTCGAGATTGAACTGTAGTCGACAGAGCTGGCAGCGCTATCACCTGGGAGAAGCGTGTGTCTTTCGGAAAGTTTTGAATCGAGATCCTCAATGGGTCGAATCATTTTTACGGATGGATGTCGATTGATTTTGATATTTTGGAGAGAATTAGAAGGATACCTCGGGGTTAAGGAGGGTGCAAAATTCAAGGTCGGCCGGCAAGGAAGGCGGGTACGGCGCGCGGTCCGTCATGCATTCTAATGAACGATGTTAATTAAATTGAGTGAGGACGTGAAAGCGGGTATGAGCAAGAGCATGGACATGATCGCAAGGAGCTAAGTGGCATTGCGAGCTTACGCTATTGTAACCGCCAGGCCAGGGGAGGAAGAGCTCGCACTTAAGAGTTGAATTCAAAACTTCGAACAAAAGCTAGCTTACGGCTCGATAAAAAATTTAAGTAGCATCAGACATAACCTCCCGAAACCGCGGATCCGCCAGCTGCCTTCTTGGTACAAAAGCCGAGCGAATGCTGGGGGGTTAGCGTCCCAAACACCGATTGCCAATGGCGGGATCATTTTCGTCTTTTGTTTCAATGGATCCTCTCGCGTCCATCGCGGTCGACCCTGGCCTATTTTCTTCCGTATACGAAGTAAGTGGCACGGCTCCGAGACTGAACAGGGGAGGGACCTCTAAGAAAGTTCCAGCTGAAGCCACTTGATCCAAAGCTGAGTGCATTGAATTCATGAAGAACGGTCTGCCGTGAATAATCCGCTGAGGTGCGATTTCCAGAAGCCAATCAGATCGGGGTCTTAGCTCTGTCGTTCAGATTAGCGACAGTCGCGCAGCTCATTTTAGTCAATTGTTCGCGAAGTGAAAAGCATGAAAAAGATTAAAATCCGATCTCACAAAATAACGCGATTGGATCCCTCGTGCTGAGCTCAACCGATACCCAAGCAAAAACATCGGGAAGTGACGAGGGCTTTCAAGTTTGTGAGTCCGACCCGCCTTATCCTAGCAAACCATGCATGCAAACATGCGTACATTAACCTATATGCATGGTTAATGCAATGTAGGAAAGTGGGACGACAATTCGGCAGGGCTCTAGCTCTCATTAATACCGGGTCTTTCAATCGACTGCGTTTGTAGTCCGGAATTTGGTGTGGACAGTTTCTGACAACCTTCACGCCCGAATGAGACTACATCGACATTCTACTGAACATTCTTCTTAATAAGAAAGGTTCGTATGGTTTCTCGGAGCGCTGAAAGACCCGCGACTTGGACGCTCGGTTATTGAGCGATCATTTGCTCCTTCGCAATGGTACATTTAACATCAATTGCAACTAGCGTACAAACAAATCGCTGACGTCAAAGCAACAGTGTCGCTGGAGAATAACGTTATGGTCAGTCTCATTTAGATGCGACGCTGCGATTAGCCCTCCGCAAATGAAAGAGGATCTTCGCCCGGGTAGTCAGGACTAGCTACTAGGCTACCAAACACTGAGCTATTTCGAAATCAGCTGGCACACACAGGCTGCTGACCTTTAAGAATGTCGGAAATACGCCACGACATCTGCGCTCTGTTCGCAATCACAAGTTTTCGTTCAGCCTTCCTGCACGTTGAATGCAAGTGTCCATTAGGATTGCGTGGCAGGAACTGAGGGCTCAAGGATGCTGTTTTCTCTCCGCGTTTCTCTCCTTTTGTCCTTATCGTTGACCCCAGCTTTTGTTCACGCGACAAACCAAGATGTCTTTGCCACGATAACAGCCGCGCCCGACCTGACGCTCGCGAAAGCGCTCCTCCCCCGCCAACAAGACGGCTCTTACGCGTGTTACTGGTTCTCGACGATTTTCGCGCAATGCTCCAGTCAAGGCTACAACAAGGCTGGCGGGATATCCGGCTTGCCTTACTGCATGTGCTACCCGGATCGGTCTTACGACCCGAATAAAGTGGACGGATATATCGAGCAATGCTACAACTACGGCGGTGCGGGTGATCCCAGTTTCGCGTCCAACTTTGCGACTTTTCTGGGGATGTGTAGGTCTGCTGGGGATATTCGGGGCACTCTGAGCGCAAAATTTTCTGCCTGCAGCGCCCAGAGCTCTGTGCAGGAGGACTGCGCGGCCCAAGGATACGGTCAAAGGGATGGACGTTATGCGCTGGCAGTGTGCGCATGCTACAGCTCGTACCTTTACCGGCCCGAACTATTCGACAATCTCTACTCCAGCTGCTACAGTTACATCGAGGCCGCTGAAACCACACTCATCAATCAATATTGGCCACTCGTGGGATATTGCTCGAGCCAAGGGGATATCAGGCAAACGATGTCAGAGGGCAGCAGTCAATGTAGCTCGGTTGCGAATGTGTTAAGTTCATGCTCGAGATTCTCGCAATTTCGAACTGGAAGCAGGACGGACAAAGCAAGTTTCTTTTGCTACGATCAAAACACTAGATTCATCGGAGCGACAAGAGACGAAAGTGCGCAAATATGCTATTCATTTGCGACGGAGTACTGGCCGGAGATGGCAAACTCCGTATCTTCCTATCAGTATCTCTGCTCGCTCGCGGGGAATGTGAGGGCGCAGTCCGGATCAGGAGGAGGAGGAGGAGGAGGGGGTTCAGGTGGGGGGCAAGATGGAGTTCCAGTGAGATCATCTACCCTGGTTGACGTTACCATGTGAACATGTGGACATAGTAGTATTTCTTCCGAGCCATTCATGCTAACGTAAGGCTGTTAAATTTAGTCGCCTGGTTCAAGTACGTCGGTAGCACAAGCAACTGACTCACCAAATTCAGCTCTAAAGGTACGACCCATCGTTACACAAACCAGCCACGCCAGGAACTCTATGCCGTTTCTGGCGTGGGATCATATGATCCTTTTGATTCGGCATCTAACGGCATGCATTTATCCGCTAGGCCAATGCGTCCCCCGCACTGATTACATTTCTGGGGACAGTCTGTGTGGCGCTACACCAGCTGCTGTAAGCCCACATCGGCCCGCTGCATGCTTGGGTTTCCCGTGGCGAGACAGTTACGGCGTATACTAGGCTTTGATTAGAGTTATTAAGCTCCAATCGACAACCTTCGGACATTGTGATGCAATGCATTATCGCTTCAATAAGATCGTATCACCAGGCCGGATACAGGATATGCGATATGCGTGATACCTCTTGACACACACAGACTCATTGGTAAATCTGCATTCGAGGCGCCACTGGAAACGCCTAATACGATGCCTCCTGAAATCCCCCTAGATGTTTGATAGACAATACGATGGCCAAAACCTAGACCTTGTGCTCCCACTGTATTGGTCCACCAGATTGGCGCTCTACAGTTGGCTAGAAAGCTGTTCCTGTAATGAAAGTTGCTACTAGCACTTGGTGTAAGCTCTGAAAGTGGGGTAGGGTGTCATGAAGCAGCCGAACCGGCTGCTGCACGGGACTCACTGACTTGTGTGAGCTGATACCATAGAGCTCTACAAAGATACCTCTGTACCGGGCTAGTCCTCGACATGTAATTCCACCTGTTGCGAATACCACATGGTAAATTAACAAGGTTTTTCGGACCAACCGTCGTCATGTTTGATTGATCAATTGAGGCGCAGGTTCATATTCAGTGTATGGCAGATGATCGGTCCATAATTGATACTTACCTAATGAATTTCCAGTGTTTTGATATAGTCAAAATGATCAAAATACGGGCTGCACAGAATGGTTTGGTCACTATATCTCATGCCTCTTGCATGCAAAGACTGTGAAAGAGTTTTAGGAACATAAAGTAACGTATGACGAGAACACTTAAATATTCTTATAGGTGAGAATTGAGGAATTTCCGGTAGCTTGAAACTACCTAGCTAGCAGTGCCTTTCGACTTCCCACGGATACTAGATATGAATCAATTATCGCATGGAGCCCTCTCAGAGTTTTGTATACTTTAAGTTTATGCACTTTCATGGCTTAGAATTTCGAGTAGTCTCGGGAACGCTGAATTTCGAGTATTCCCATCTAAACCACTGAAGAGATATTTCCTATTTAGCTATATAAGCTTACCGATTTAGGGAATATTTGGCCAATTGAGGAATTTTTCTCATGATAAACACTATCGGATCGAGAAATCCGAACAAGTTACGTGGTGTAAAGTAGATATAATTCTCCCTCTGATATAACCTTAGGGGGATCTCGAAACTCCAAATCAACCAAATGTATCTGGGATTTACCAAATGTCGTGGTGCGCGTCCTACCACTTAAACTTGTTCGCCACTTCCTGGATTGTGTTTTTATTGACCAACAAGCGCGTCATTGCACAGCCAGCGAACAAAAGACCAACTCCTGACCGAAATGCTCTAAATGTTAACGAGCAAACTCAGGATGATTTAATCAACTGAAATTCATATGCATATTGTTCCAACATCACCTCATTACGTGTTACGGAGAACCCCGCACCATCGTCAACCCATGTTGTGACGATCGATACCGTTGCCGCCATCTCAGCATATTCAGTTAAATAAGGCGACACTCTATCAAGGTCTGAGATAGCCGGAAGACGGGTCACATTGGGTCCGAGACTTCGAATGTTTGTATTTCTTCGTCGATGTGATGCATATGACTGGGCGTGCGATAGAATACGACCGGGACGAGAAGTTGGTATTGAAGCCCAAATTCTATTCACAGCGCGTTTGGCAAGTGCAGCGATAAAACTGCAGATTGTCTAGGTTCCTACAGCCTGCGTTACGTTACCTCAACATGTAAGCACCCGCGCGTAGGTCTTTGATGCCCTTATATGCGGGTTTATTGAGGTGAAAATCAAACCGACCAGACAGTTCGCCGCTGATACCTGCAAGACGGAGACGGCATGTTCCTCAATGCATCCTGCAAATTTATCTTGTCATTGTATAAAACGAATTGCTATCTGCTGGACCCCTGCTGGCAAATTAGCGGAAGCTTATATGCCAACAAAGTGATGTCGCCATAATCTCCACAGATGCGGTCATCCCACAACCTCATATCAACACATTCGAATGCGGTAGGCGTCTCGGCTCACCGGGAAAGATCCAAAGAGCGGGATGGTTCCCACAGCTGGCGTGGGGGATCATTAAAGATTGCCGTAAAACTTCCCCGTATGCTCCTCCATTCCCTTCGACAGCCATTTTGACTAATGACGGACTCAGATGGAAGGCGATTCCCGATTTCAGCCGAGCGCGCGGGGAACTGGCGCTGCTCGAAAAGTTATCGATAAGAGTATCAGGAGTATAAATTTGTCTAGTTCACCAAATGATCGCTGGAGATTTATCAATGCAAAGTTGGTTGGGATCGGCGACGCATCTAAAATATTGCTGAAGGTGCAATTTATATCCTCTAGATCTGACATCCATAGCAGCAATGACGATACTCAGCCTCAGAGATATTCTGTGGTACGCAGGAGTGGCCGCAGCTGTCCCTTGGAGTGACAATGGGCCGAAACATCTACATCCAGACCTTGTCGCTCAGGGACCAGATCTCAAGCTAAATACAAAGGGCGCGGGGACTCAGAAGCCCAATATTCTGTTCATTCTCACTGACGACCAGGATATTGAGATGAACTCTCTCGATTACATGCCTTTTGTTCAGAAGCACTTACTGGATCAGGGCACTCTATTTCGAAACCATTTTGTTACAACAGCTCTATGTTGTCCTTCTAGAGTCAGTCTGTGGACTGGGAGACACTCTCACAATACCAATGTCACAGACGTGAATCCACCGTACGGTAAGTTCAACGCCTTCAGTCCAATTGCGAGTATAGTTGACTAAAACAATGTCTCCAGGTGGTTATCCAAAATTTATATCGCAGGGTTTCAACGAGAATTTCCTACCTGTATGGCTTCAGGGTGCGGGCTACAATACGTACTATACCGGCAAGCTATTTAATGCTCACACGACGAAGAACTATAACAATCCACATGTCAAGGGGTTCACGGCATCTGATTTTCTTCTTGACCCTTGGACGTACAATTATTTGAACCCCGCATATCAGCGGAATCACGACCCGCCGATCATATACCACGGACAGCACACTCTGGATATTCTTATAGACAAAGCGTACGCTCTGCTAGATGACGCTGTTGCCTCTGAGAAACCCTTCTTTCTCGCAGTGGCGCCTGTGGCCCCTCATAGCAACATCGAAGGCGATATCAGCAGCATTGACGAAATAAAGAACGCGGTGCTCAGCGAGCCGATTCCCTTGAGACGGCATGCTCACCTCTTCCCTGACGCAAAGGTTCCACGAACGCCTCACTTCAACCCAGATAAGGTAGGAAGCTTCAATTTCGATCGATTGTCAAATACATAAGCTAAATTAACGGACTATCAAAGCCATCGGGTGTGAACTGGATCGCACAACGTCCTAAACTGAACAAGACTTTAGTTGACCACAATGACTATTACTATAGACAACGCATACGCGCTCTTCAAGGCGTTGATGAGCTCGTAGATGGTCTATTCAGGCGCCTTGAGGAAAACGATCAGCTGGATAACACCTACATTTTCTATACCGCCGACAATGGCTTCCACGTCAGCCAACACCGTCTGAATCCAGGGAAGGAATGTGGATTCGAGGATGATATCAGAGTCCCTCTTATCGTTCGCGGTCCTGGCGTAGCGGCAGGTGACATCTCGAAAGCTGTCACTACTCACATTGACCTCGCGCCTACAATTTTCGGGCTTGCCGGTATTCCACCACGAGATGATTTCGACGGCCTCGCAATTCCATTGGAGAAAGCTCAAGCGACGGTAAAACGTCACGAGCATGTAAATGTCGAGTATTGGGGATTCGCAGCCGAAGAGGGAAGTCTTGGTGGCGCTATATACTGGAACAACACCTACAAATCACTGAGAATTATCGGCGAAAATTACAACCTTTATTACTCAGCTTGGTGCAACAACGAGCACCAACTCTATGATTTGACGGTATGAATACATTTCTGCGCCTTCTGGAGCATCTGGATCGAATAGATGCTGAGATTTCTCGTATAACCGCAGACGGACCCGTACCAGTTGCGGAATATTTACCCAGGATACGCGGATTATGAGGAGAACCAGACAATTCTCGGCGCGTCGTTGACCCGCGTCATTCACCGATTGGACTCACTCCTTCTAGTTCTGAAGTCTTGCAAGGGCGTGGTATGTGTCAAGCCGTGGGGAAAGCTTCACCCAGACGGGGACGTAGAATCACTCCCGGATTCCCTGCTGCCCACGTTTGATCCGTTTTACGAGCAGCAGCAATCGGTATCGTTCAGCAGGTGCGAGCAGGGTTACATTTTGGACGCCGAAGGGCCACAAGATGCACTAAGCTACAGTAGAGATGGAGCTCACTGGAGCCATTGGGTGTGAGTAAAGAACTTTTCCGTGGACAAGGGTCAACTTGCTTTTGCCAGAGCTGTCGTTGTCTCAGCTCGTGTCTTGCTGGCACGTGCTCAATCGACTTGTCCATTGCAATTTTTGTACATAGGTGCGTTCAGCTGTACAGGGACCCTTGCAAGGAATCACAACGTCGATGCCAATGCCGAGATGTAGAATTCATGCTAGCGGTAATAGATACCCCTGGAATCGCGGTTCTAGTGTCTATCGGCCTGATAGCTAGTCAAGACTATTGATCAACTTAAATGGCCCCCACAGGCCTTCTAACTTGGAGATTACCCCTCCTCAAAGATTCGATTGATATCATGAGCTGTAGCGCGAGAACCTGGCAAATTGCACTCGATGCTTATCGTTGAATCTACCGTCCATTCTATTTCCAAGCAAATTTAAAGCCGTTTGTTCCGTATCGGCGAGAAGTACCAAGGAGGTATTCCCAATTTCAATTGCGTGCTACGGCCCCCTGCATCACGCAACCCTTGTGCGGCCCACCAGCCCGGTTCGCCTCCAACTCAAGAATTTCAACCCGGGTCTTCGGCGAGAAAGACAGGGCACACCCCACGTGTATGGAAGTGGGATCTCGGCTAGAAGAGCAGCTGCTTAGTGAACAGTGGCAGGATCGGTTTGTGCAGTTTCCTAAACAGCGGCGACTCTGCAGCTTGCGTCGCTCTTATGCAAGGGATTAGTTACTAAAATCCTCGGCTGCCGCAGTTACCAGTAAAAAAAATACAACAGACCTCAATCGATATACATATTTCTGTACGGTAGGATCGATGGCGACACATAACGATCCCAGTAGCAGCCGGAACGGCTATGGCACTATCGACAACGATTACTTAAAAAGTGCTACCGTTTTTGAAGCCAACATCGACGCCGATACAGAGTCGACGTCGATATCAAGCGAGTCGGTGCAATATTCTACCTCTTCGCTCTTAAACGAAGACGAGGAACCGCGATTGTTAAACGTGCAGAAGGCCCCATCAGATCGTGCCACTACGGACAATCATGCCTCGTCGGCAAAGATAATAGCAGTTTTATTGCTCGGTATACCTTTGCTCAAAACAAGATCAGCAACTCAGGTAACGGCCGGTTAGAAGTTCTGACGAAATCTCCCGACTCTGTAGGTGTTTTCGTCGCGAACGGTGATGGCTCATTCGTTTTGGCGACCAACGGCGTTATATCTTCTGAGTTTGGACGGCTCGACGATGCCAGCGGGCTGGTAACTGGATACATGCTGAGCATGTGTGCGCTCCAACCCTTGGTACATCCTTACTTTTGGCATATGCATGTATATCCCAGCCGGAAAATTCGACTTCGTTCTGATTAATTTTGCATGTTTTTTGCGGGCGATAGTGCGGCAAACTTAGCGACATATACGGCCGGAAGGCAGTGCTGTTGACATCTTATATATTTTTCGGGTTGGGGTGTGTGTATAGGTAACAACACCCTGGAGACGCATGATCGTCCGGATAACGCTACTCACTCATTGAAGTGGCATTGCGCGAACCCTTACAGGGGTTATCATTGGGAGAGCCGTCAGCGGTATTGGCGGCGCTGGTATGATGGCGCTAGTGAGTATTCTGATCACAGGTATTACTGATATGCCCTTGTCGTAACTAATTGGATTGATTCGGAAATCGACATTATTGACATATTTATAGATCTGGTTCCCCAAAGGGACATCGCGTCGTGGAGAGCCTATGTCAATATTGCGGCTACAACGGGCCGTAGCTTAGGTGGGCCTGTTGGAGGATATTTGACGGACACAGTTGGTTGGCGATGGTATTACCCTCTTTCTAGTGACTCGATGGGAATGAATTTGATCCACGAATCGTCACTGATTACATATCACGGAACCCGCCTAAAGGTCTTTTATAGGGCAGGCTCCTCTGGTTGGTGTCGCAGGGGTCCTCGTCGCGCTCAGACTCCAAAATACAGATCCAGACGCTGAATCCGAAGCATCAGAGTCTAGCCGAAAGCCGAAGCTTGCGCGTATAGACTTTCTGGGCGCGCTCCTTCTCGCTTTAGCTATCGTCGGGATCCTGCTTGTACTTGATCTTGGAGGACAGAAAGTACCCTGGGACTCCAAGCTTATCATGACACTATCGATTTTATCAGCCATTCTCCTGATAGCCTTCTGCATTGTCGAGATATATGTAGCCGCAGAGCCCATATTCCCGCTCTTCCTACTTTCGAAAAACAACATCGCGACCAGCTACGGCTCGCTGGCTTTCTCATCAGTGTCACAAGTTGGAATCATGTACACTGTCCCCCGCTATTTCCAGATCACACGCAACTGTTCCGTCACTGGAGCTGGCGCTCAGCTGGTACCTGCTGTTATTGGCAACGTCATCGGTGGTCTACTCACCGGTATATCTGTCAAGCGGACTGGTAGGTACAAGCTTCTCCTGGTCCTGGCAGGGCTTATATCAATGGTAGCTTCCACGCTATTGATACTGCGCTGGAATGGGAATACTGGTTTCTGGGAGAGCCTTTACATCGTGCCTGGTGGATTCGGGATGGGCCTTTCGCAAGCGGCTAGCTTTGTAGCGATGACTGCGGGGCTCGAGAAGGAGCATTATGCGGTCGCAACAAGTGGATTGTATTTATCAGGTAACATTGGCATGGTGGCTGGTGTTAGCCTTGTAAATTTTGTGCTGGAGAATGCGGTTAAGGCAATATTGGGGCAAAAGTTGACAGGACCAGGTAGCCAGAAGGTGAGTTCAAGATATCGATATATTCGAATTCTTGGCTAGAAAGTATCGAGCCTTCAACCCTCCAGAGATTTGATGCAACGCAGGTCTGCTAATTGGAATATATATATACTCCTAAGATTATAGAGCGGGCGATTAAAGACGTGGAGTATATCGGTACACTACACGGAGAAGTCAGGGAGGCAGTAGTATCGAGCTACGTTACCAGCTTAAGGTACTCCTACGGTACGTCTTCAAACTCAAACGCTCATAACATCATGACCAAGAAGATAAGATGCTGACGCCTCACCACAGGTGTATCGCTTGTGAGTGCATCTTTTGCATTCCTCATCGGACTGTTGGTCCGCGAAAAGAAATTAGACTAGATACGCCCAATCAAAAACTTGAGGCTCTGGGCTGGGGGGTTAGATAGATTGGGGGCCTTACAGCACAAAAATCATAATGAAGCAAGGGAACGTGGGACTTAATCACAATTATGAATATAAAGTTAGCTCAATATACACTCGATTGATAGAGTATACGTGTTGGCTTGGATGGCTACCTAGATACTGTCTACAAGTAGTTGCTGCTAACTGGGAGATTAGTATCGATATATCAGAGACGTCCTGCAGGCTTGTGAAGTGGGCCATACCAGCTCTCATGTGCGCATGTGTGAAATCAATCGGGCGAGAGCGTATTGAGGTTGTCAGGCCCGATCTTTGGGTTATTAGGCTCATCAAACACCCGACTGCATAATTGCACGGATTGCCAGTTCTGAATACAACATATGTCCGTATGTGTAACGTTAGTCCACTTACTATCTCTCTCTCATTTTTTTTTTGGTCCGCATCAATCCGTCGTATTCACAAGACTTCGCATATGAAGTCCCGCGTCGTATTTCAGTTGCCTATAAGAAGCATGACGCTAAGCGAGCTAGGTCATTAGACAAAGGCCGATAGTAGCATTTGGGACGCAAAACTTTATCGTGCAGCGATTGGTGTGCATGTGCGATATAAGAGCATCGTTAACATGGAATGACGATTTTGGGTCCCATGTTTGCGGTCCCAAGCAAATTTGACAGCAGGGTCGAGAACAAACGCAGGTCTCGGAAAACGAGTCCTGATAGAGGTAGACACGAGATAATCCAATGAACTTGATATACAGCGTGATCAGTTCTCAAATACATTAATATTTTCCTCTTTGGGGACGATGCCGCTGAGAAGCGGGAATGCTTGTAACACTAGCTTCCGGGACCTGGTTCTTCGGATCTTGGCACCTGTCCTAGCCAGTCGACATCTCGCATCTGATATACCGTATATTAGGCCTCATATGAATATAACGGCTGTATTATTCTTCCTAAAACTGCCGAGAAGATATATAATGCATTGGTTTTGAGCTATAGTTGAATGAGCAAATGTTAACTTGACTGACTGACTCAGACATCACAGAAATGTACAGTCATGGAAGCTGGTATCCATAAACTCTTAGACTTCTCGTCCAGTCTTCAATTCTTTCACTTGTGTAGCTCGTAAAACAAGCCTTGCATAACTGCAGCTTCTTTGGGCGTTTTCACAGATACACCAGTTACAATGATTGGCTGAATGGCGGCAGTGATGTCTAGATACAATGGTGGGCTCTGTAGCCAGGGCTCGTGCCTGCATGCTGACTCGTCTGCGCACTCGAGTCATGCGATCATCTTGCAGCCTGCTCGGCACTCTCGGCGTACCCTCACCATATTGATTGACACTTGATTTCCCCAATATAATCGAATGATGTTGACAGCGTCGGGTACGAGCTGCCTGTTGGCAGTTCTGGGCGAGAAGCAAGGTCCATCCGATGACGTATCACGAGCCAAGGGCCCCTGCAAGCTCGCTTCTCAATCCAACACAACTCAAATTGTCGAGGAGACCTCCACATTTAGTATCGTGAACAAGGCAAAACGTGATGCTGTGTCAATAAAGTCTATTTACATTGTTTCACCAAACGATAAAAGCGTTTGCTTTACTTAGGACCGATAAAAATTTAAGAAAAGGCAGAAACGTTCCGTCTAGATATCTCAATCTGGTACTTTGTTCCCTCGACCCACAGGTCCATCAGGGTCGTATGACAAGTTGGCGGGTTGACGGCGTCAAGTACCGATTTTATTGCGCATGTGCGGGATCATACCTATTAGCACTCCCAATGATCAGGCCATGATCGAAACCTCCATATCCGACAGCATGAGATGAATACCTAGGTACCTAACGTGATCATCTGCGGGGAAGCGAAGATCTATATAAGCTTTGGAATGCCCCCCTCGAAGCCTACATGACTCCAGTCCCATAGCTTCATCATTGCAAGCTTCAGTCTCTCATTAGCTCCTTTGCCCAACTTTATCGTTCTTTACTTGCGCCGCAACGGCATTTACGCACGATCATTCATACAACATCTCGTTATATCAAGCCACTCCTTTTTAAATCAGCTTTGACATATAGACTCCCTCTCAATATCTTTGTCAATTGAACTATATTCAACATGCATTTTACGATCTCCGCCGCCACCGCCGCCGCCATCCTGGCTATGACTCCACAAATCTCAGCTCATGCTGTTTTTATGACGGTTATTGGAGATGCAGACCAAACTATTCAAGGTCACTCTCTCGGCTATGACGCTACTACCCCTCGCGGAGGGACAACTCAATTACCATTCCAGCGAGACGTCGCCGTCTTCAGCAATCCCATCGTGCCAGCAACACCAGGAACACCATATTTTGGAAAACCGCGACCATACTGGGTCAACGGCTGTGGCTCTAGCATCTTGACTCTCAATAACTACCATGCCAGAACCCCCCAATTCAAAGTCAATTACGCCAAGTTCACTCCGGACCAGAAAAACAAGAACTACTACCAAGTGCCAGCTAGGGCCAGCATTGAATGGAGTACAATGACCAGGCAAATGGCCCAGAGGAACCAGATTCCTAAATGTAAGAAAGGCGGTTGGCTTCGAGTGATGGTTCACCAAGTCAATGCAGATGGCGCTGGCCCATTCAAGTGCAAGATCGACCCTTGGGGCACAGCCAGCAAGTGGGGCCCATGGATTCCCATTCCCGCAGCGAATAATGTCCCTGGAGACCAGAAGTTGTTCTCCGTCAAAGCCGACGGCTCGGGGCAGAACTTTCCGCTGACCATCCCGATTCCCGCCAACCAAAAATGCAACGGGGTTTATGCTGGTCATCGTAATGTTTGCATGATGCGGTGTGAGAACTTCGCGAAGAACGGCCCGTTTGGCGGGTGCATTCCGTTTAGTGTGGACGAGTACAACACGCGGCCTGTTCGACCACCACCATCGACTAAAGGATACAAGAATCTCGGCTATGACGAGGTCCCCATCTACAAGAATGTCAAGCGAGACGAAGACGAAGACGATGCTAAAGTTGCTATCGGTGACGAAGAACTCGACGCTGAAGACGAGGAAGTTGCGAAGAAGCAAATCAAGAACGCACCGCCCGTCAAGAAGGGAAAGCTTAGCAATCTTCTCAAAGAGGCCAAGACTGCCAATGAGGACAATGGTGGATCGGATTAGGGCAGTCGCATCACTGACGATATCACGAAAGCTACGCGTATATGATTTCCTATTGTTAGTCAATTTCCAAAGTTGGAGTTTACGTTATGTCCGCTTTACGACTTTAAAGCTTTCCTATAGATAGATGTACACATTACCTACGTTTGGAGTTAATTTCTACTTGTTCAGGGTTGTTATCCGTTGTACTTTTCATAGACTTATGATCACATTGGCAACCGGGCGGGTCTGGCACCGAGACTAACTTATGATGAATGAAAGCATGATACATATTTAAGATATTCTCATATGCGCGAAAACCGCATCAAGTGATGGCCGCTGTAAATCGTCTACATGAATCGAGTACTCGCAATGAATGTAAACTTGTCTCGTAAACCATTGCAAAAAAATAATGCAGACCGTGAGTGTGTCGCGAGTTGCTCAATGTCACGCAACGCAGAGCGCGGACTTGGGCACGATTGGGTTGATAAAACGATTGCAAATATATATATTGCCTTCGCGATCGAAGCCTGAAACGTCAACATCTCACACGACCGGTAGTTTCTGACTAGGAATACCTACTTAAGTAAGTAGGTATATACTATAAATACTGGATATTGGTTAAAATTGTCGTATTTCCATATATGCATAATCCACATGCTTGCATTTAATATTTGAATAGCGATGCCGCCATTCCGACACTGCACGCTATAGCTATGCTCAACAGCCGGCCATATATGCATATATGGTAACATTGTACGACATGCATCGAAACTAGTATTTAAAGTCCTCTTGGCAGCAATGAGGTGGTTTAGATGCTCTGACAAGTTGTTTCTCGCTCTGGACCGATCTGTTGGACAGCGCTGCGTAATTGCGGCTAGTGTTTGGTTTACGAGACAATTGGGAGTCCTGTATATAGACGAACGACTCGGTTTTAGACCAGGACTTCGAAAGCGCTGAATTCCCTCTCAATTAATTTGCCGCGCGCATGTCGACTACTTTTTGCCTACAGTACCACATATATACGTTCACCCTAGATCTTTGTATAGCCCCAAGGTGCAACTTCAGTTCAGGCAAGTCCTAGCGAGTCTCAGCACCTGGTGCATGGGCGCCGGGCATGAATGACGAACCCCCCTCGGCTCTGCACCGAGAAGCTAGCTTGTACGTATACGATACGGGTTATAACATTTTATATAGAGCACCCCGGGGCAAATCGATTGAAATCTTTCAAAATAGCGATACCCTCCGATCGTTCCGACGGCCGTAGCCCAGATATGTAGTGGTCTTGGTATCTCATTCCCCTCCAGCTCCGGCTGGTCGACCGCATACCTAAACTAGGCCATTACGACTGCGCCGGTAGCACAACCTAGTCGAATAAGGCCAGTGCGGCGGTGTAGGGTACACGGGCCCGACGGCCTGCGTGACCTTGGAAGTATGGTACGCCCAGTGCGCCTGAAGTGGAGTCAGCTACTGGCCGATGTGTTTTCAGGTGACAAATCATTAGAGAACCAGCTCGCAGTCATCATTAATGCATTGCAGGTCGCCGTGATGCTCAGTGGTGACTTAGGCTACATTGCATCGCATTGCAACTAGCTGCTCAGATCATTGACTCGAGGAGAATGTCGGAAGGTACCGTGTAGGTAAACACTATACATATGGTGTGCTGTTCATGTATAAGTATAGAGTGTTTCGGAAACTGTGGATTCGCGGGCGACTTGGAACTCGAAAACAAACGTCGAATTCGGACCCCGCCGACAAGGGGAGTGCAGCGTGCCTGCGCTGCCATGGAGCGATAGCGGGGTCGCAATATATATACTAGCACGATGCCAGCGTATAGACAGCGTCGTTTGTAATAACAATACCATTATTACTTCTACCGAGCATGCACGAACTTTGGCTGAACCCGGTATACAACCCCACACTACATGCCGCATTCTCAATGCTAACTGACCGGCGGCGTTACAACATCGCA
Source organism: Orbilia brochopaga (assembly GCA_036872635.1). NCBI lineage: Eukaryota > Fungi > Ascomycota > Orbiliomycetes > Orbiliales > Orbiliaceae > Orbilia > Orbilia brochopaga. The sequence goes on along the minus strand of JAVHNQ010000010.1, from coordinate 598,002 downwards.
ATAACGTGAGCGGCTTGCCTGTCTGTAATGTAATGGCATAAATGTGCGGGATGGGCTTACGAAACGATAATAATGGGGGTTCACTGAAACAATATCTGACCCGGCCGAAGTCCTTCCGTTCCGTCTCCACTCTGCAGCTCTGCCATACCTTGCTTTCTCGCTCCTTCGGGTTCGAGTTCGGTACCTTGGTATTTCCCATCTTGCAACTTCTCCAAACCCCGGTCGAATCCGCTATCCATGTCTGGTACAATTAATATCAGTGACCACACACTGCATATTTACGTAGCTACTTAAGTACCTAGGTAACTAGGAAGTACTTAGGTAGCACGCTACGCCCACTCTGTATAGACGCCAATCGGTCGACAGTGACTAATCTATTCTCTAATGTTGATCCAGCAGAAAATCTCTAAAGTCCCCACATATGTACATCTCTGTTAGGATATAGAGAAATGCATTCGTGTGCCTTAAATTGGTCTTGCAAGTCACTCGACCGCACGTCAGCCTTGAATCAAGGACACGCAAACATGCGACGTTGCGCCCTGCAGGGTCTTCTCACATTTCTGGCATGCAGCAGACTGGCGTGCCTACATGCATGTACGTACGTCGCTCGCTCGTTTCTCAACCTCGAGCCGCTGGCTCGCGTCCTGCACATCGACGCCAACACAGCAGTGGGGCCAATAACACGCGAATTCATGTGGCAATTCTCACAGTAATACCTCAATGTGAACCAGCACCGAGGTTGCGATGTGCGGTCCGCCACGTCTGTATCCAGGTACCCTCAGCTATATAGACCGCCATACTGCTTAATTAATTCGTTGATTGAACGATTACTTAGTATATTATTACATCCGCACATACATACAGATACTCATATACATAAACATACAATTCCCCATATTTATTTACTTACCTGGTAAATCTCTCTACTTCTATGCCGTATAACCGCAGCACAGAATTTCGCTCGCAAATCTCATCATAACGACTAACCCCTTGCATCTTCGAAATTCCAAGGCTAAAACCTGCGTGACCAGCTAGAATGGCACATCTGGTCTGGTCTATGAGAAAGTTAAAAATCCACAGCTAGCTTCCACTAGCTTGAAATCACAGACCCATAGAGCAGTCCCACCCAATCCCGCGACCGATAACTTGTCTATCGCCACCATTGCTTGTACACATATGTACATTCGCCCCCTCAGCAAGCGATTATACGAAGGAGGGTACGAGGAAAGACACCCCTCACAAGCTGATACTGGAGACGTCAAATCCGCCCACTAACCCGCATATGTACACCGACGGACGCAAAAGGATATATATAGCATCGCATAATTGCACCTACATACCATCTACCCAACACTCAGGAAGAGCCGAAGAAGGAGCCGGAGCAGCCCCATATCCCGTCGACGCCACCGTGAGGAGTCAATACGAGGATGCCCAGCCTGCGGACCCACAAGGTTATCCTCACGGCAACAGCGATACTCATTGTAGCTCCGATCGCACTTGCGGCAACGCTCGTGCACATAATCCTCGATCGGATACCTTTTGGGAGAACAAAGTGCAGATAGAATCAGAATCAAATCAAATCAAATCAAAATCAAAGTCGAGATCAGGTGGCAACGACAAAGTCACGCAGATACCCAGCCGATTAAGGAGGTCAGGATAGAGTCAGGATAACGTGCTGTAATCTAATGTGTGAAACTCAAGGCACCAGTTGTGCAAGTAACGTGCGCAGCAGGTTTATTGCAATTGCGACGGCTGCCGGCTTGTCGGAACCGGATTGAGACATGCCTGTCTGTCGGTGGACCTTGATCTCCATCGCAGGGCTGCAGAGATTCAAAATGGAAATAACGAAAAGAGAAAGTCTCTTGCCTGATCGAGCGCTCGACCTCGCGATGTCGAGAATCCCCTGCGATACCGCGGGGTCCGGTCGAGGTCCCAGGGCGCCGGCGTTGCGTTGTGGTCGGGGCAATCCATGTGTGCGACTTACCCGATGTGGGTCGCTCGACGTCTGTTCAGCTGGCTTGTGTCGGCCGCAAGGTGAGTTCGAGGTCGAGCAATGCCTGAGGCATACTTGAGCAATAGAAATGACGCTGGCTCAGCAGCTAGTGGCATGCGTCCGGAATCATAACGTTGAGGACCCGCATGCGCATGTGCATACGCCTTGGCCGGCGTCTCCCGAAATGATAAAGTAATCATCGAATTTACGAAATATTAATAGCTTCGAGGGGCTATTTTGCCATGACTGCACTGTGAATGAACACGCTCATGCACTCACAAAACGTACGAGACGTGCATTTGTTTCTGTTCCGATTGCGATACGACGCATCATATGTATGTTAGTGGTATGCTTGGTGTTCAACTAGCTGGCAACCTAAACATAACTCGTTAACTCCACGTCAACGCTGCAACCGCTATGAGCCATTTTCGTTGTGTGGTCTCTCTCGGATGCTTGGTCGAGTAATGCGCATATGCACTCGCTGTACAAGGCGGCGTGCTTCACTTTGTTCTCTGGCTTCTGCAGTACGTAGTTAGCGGTTCCAACGGTCGTCAGTCAACTTGGAAGGCTGGTGCATCTGCTCGTGTGCGCCCGCTGGAGCAAAACAGATCACAACATGTCGTCCCTCGTTGTGGTTCTTACCAGGTCCAGGAATAATAATTACCATTCTTGGTTCCCGCTTGCGAGATATTGCCCGATACGGCAGTTCCTGATGCCACATGAGATTACCCATTATACAACATGCCCTGGACAAATTCGCTCGACCCAAAACCTGGACCCCGCCGCCGCAAGCCTATCTGTCTGTCTGTCAGCGGCAAAATGTTTTGAATGGAACCAGAAAAAAAAAATGCACTGAACTATAACCTTGTCGATCACCCATGATGTGGCATATGCCAAAGCCGTTGGCCGGCAAGTAACGGCCTTGTGTTTGAGGTAAGCTGGCCGTACAAGCATCCTTCCGGCATGCACGATCCCATCCGTCCAGCAAATTAGCGAGCGAGTGCGAAAACTCGCATCCTTGCAGGCCGGTTGAGATTGATCATTCAAACGAGGGGTGCTGCCTGCGTTCATGTTCATGTGTGCGTGCGTCCTGCGTCTGTTGCCTCAGGTGTTTCTGTTAGCTACCACGAGAACCGGCCGAGCAGAAATAGTAATGAGGCCTCCTACATAGCAACCAGCCGGGTCGGTGCTTCCCTGCAAGGCAAATCGAACCTCGACGAGCATTCCGCACGCACGGTTGGAGAATACCCACAGAGCTGCATTGCATGTGGTGCACATCCACTTCCAAGCTCGCCTGCATTGCATATCGTATGCCGTGTGAGATCTCGTTAACTGATGCGCTTCTCCTCTGCTCCGGTACTAACGCTGCTGCAGCTTGATATTTCCGGAGAGCCGTCGACATGGCGGTAGATGGCTGCTGAGAAATGCCCTGCCCTGCCTTGCCAGACTGTTGGGCTCGCAGATAGGCAGGATGGAAACAAACAAGTTTCCTTCCAGCTGGCCAATGCAGTGTCTGAAATCAGAAATCATCATCTGATGCTTGTACGTGCAGCTCAGCAAGACATATAGGTTCGCCGGAGTGAGTTTCCCGATTGGCCCTGCTGCTGTGCAGCGGGATCTGTAACAGCGACGGCGTGGCCGATCTGCAGTTTGACTAAGCCCCGGAGCTCGCAGCCAATCCTTGCCGGCCAGTATCTCGGAGTCTCAGCCCTACCGGTTTGTCGATTGTCTTCCCGAACAGAACCCCCATATTGCCCGGTAGACCGTCTACCAAGGGCTCTGGGAGCAACCGGACGTCTACAGGGTCTTTCTCTGTTCGGAATGATATCGAGCCGCTCGTCCCGCAATGCTTTATCAAATTGCCTTTTCCGTTGACATCACGGACAGGGTAGGGAAGGACCGTTTGTGGAACAAGCGGCCTCGCCTAGTTGCAGGTGCGACTGCGATTCGGTGTCTTTTGCTCAACCTGACTCGAGGACATCGACGAGCTCCTCGCTCTTATGAGCGAGATTAGCCAGGCTTTCAGGTCGTTGTTGAACTTTAAGACAAGGATATTGATCCTAGCCCTGCGGTTTTGAGAAATTCATCCTGATACGAGGGCGCTCGCCAAATAATCCTTTCAATATCGAAGGATGACGAATTAATGATCGGCTTGGGACCGGGGTGCAAGCCCGACGGATATGGCAATATTGTCAACAACTTGAACAATATTGATTTGTTGTGAGCCCCAAAGCAATACCAAGGGTGTTCTGGCTGCCAAAAATGCAGTTGCAACAACAACATGCAGGCCAGAATCTCGAGTGACCGCTTCAAGCCATCGATTGGTTTTGAAGGGTTCGCGTTCGGCGCAGGGTAATCGCTGAGGGTCAAGGATCCTGTTTATTGATGGCGACTGACACCTGTTGGTCAATTAAACACTTGAGTCAGGTATCCACCGACGTGGGCAACGTAGGACAGGGTCTACGAACTGACCGTTAGCTTGGTCCTCTGACAGGAAAATGACATGGAGCGGCTAATTACCAAATTCCTGAAGCGCTTAAGCTATAGTATTTCAATTATACAGAAAGCATCCGCCATTCGAGCCTCTCGAGGCAAAATGAGTGGTGACACTTCGCGTGTCGAAGGCTAAGTTGCCTGATCAGGAAGGCGACCATTCGTTTCTATCCCAATTGGTGCGCGACGGCTTGGCTTCTCTTGCGGCGATAAGCCAATTGCTCAATGGCAATTGCGCCCCCCCATCTCAGCCCCATCAACCGGCCCGAGAAGAGCTAGTTCGATGGGTACTATCTGCGGAAAGACTGCTGTTGAGCGAGCGCGGCGGCTGGGCGGTCCACCGCCACATGATCTCCCATGGACGAGATGCGACTGTCACTTTCAGGTGGCGACTAGAGTATCCTTTGCACCCTTTTCGACCACTTCGCCGTCATCGCAGCATATCCTTCGCGCTTGCTCCGAACTCCCGCGATGCGATGCGCCGTTGTCGCATCCCGTCCACGCAAGTCAACACGATCGGCCACTAAACACGACGCACACAGCATCTAGATAGTGGATACACGCTCGGTCGTTTTTCGTTTCACCTAAACGAGCACGAGAGCGAACGACCGAGTAAACATGAAGCTCTCTCCAGCAGCAACACCGGACCAGTCGCAGATTGTGTTTACGCAGCCGTTTCAGGCAGGCACTGTGCCATGGGGTCGGGCGCTGGAGCATCACCATGCTCCACGACACGAAAGCCTAGCGTATCCGCCGTCCCTCGTCAGCGCACGCCATATCTCCTTGTCGGCACGGATCAAAGAGGGGTTCGCGAACTTTATCGATGGGTTCAAGCGACATCCTGGCTATGTTGCCGCCGATTCGGCGTCTGAAGGGCTGACGTTGTCGGAAAACTGGTATAAACTGCCGGATCCGTTCGCCGCGGCGTTTAATACCGCGAATTCGCCTTTGAGCAAGAAGCTTGGCAGCAGACATCTACAGGTTATTGTATTGGGGTGTACCGTAGGTATGTGGTGTCGGCTGTCTCTATATTGTCGCGATAGCGGCGCTTGCGGTTGAGTTTTAGTGCTGACGCGCGCGAGAGTTTAATCGATAGGCAGTGGTCTGTTTTCCGGGTCTGGATCAGCATTGGCTTCTGGAGGACCTGGGTCAGTCATGCTATGTTATTCCTTTGTCGCGATTTTGATGTGGTGCACTATGCAGGCGCTCGCTGAGCTTGCTGTTGTGTATCCTATCGCTGGATCGTTCGCGGCGTATTCGATACGGTTTATAGACCCTGCCTGGGGATTCGCGCAGAACTACACATATGCACTCGCTTGGGCGGTGACCTTCCCCCTCGAGATCGGTGTGGCCGTGACAGTTCTCGAATACTGGGACATCAGTAGTGTTGCACCGCGGGCTGTCTGGGTGACAGTGTTTTTCGCTGCTGTTGCGATCTTCAACCTCTTCGGCATCCGAGTGTTCGTCGAGATTGAGAATGTCTTCACAACGGTCAAAGTCTTTGCGGTTATCGGCTTCATCATCTTAGGAATCACCCTCGATGCTGCTGGAGGACCTGGTGGAAGTTATTTGGGAGCTAAGACTTGGAGGAAACCTCCTGGACCATTTCTCAACGGTATCACAGGCGTGGTTTCCGTCTTTGTGAATGCTTCCTTTGCATTCGGAGGGTTCGAGATTCTGGGACTCGCAGCTGCGGAAACAGCGAATCCAAGAAGATCGATCCCGGCTGCCACCAAGAAGTCGTTCGCTACTTTAACGAGCTTCTATTTGATATCGCTGCTCATCATTTCATTTCTGGTCCCATTCGACGACCCTGGCTTGATCTCGGAGACTAGCTTGACATCTCCCTTCGTTATCGCGATTCGGAACTCTGGCATCATGTACCTTCCGGACTTGTTCAACGCCGCCGTGCTGATAGCGGTGCTATCGGTGGCCAACACTTGCGTGTACGCATGCTCCAGGATTCTTGCTGCAATTGCTGATCAGGGCCAAGGCCCATCGGCGTGGCGGTTCATCGATAAGGAGGGCCGGCCGATGAAAGCCACTATCCTGACTCTGATGTTCGGTTTCATAGCATATGTGTCCGCTCTTGGATACCATACCGAAACCGAGGTTTTCAACTGGCTGCTCTCCATCTGCGGACTTGGGTCGTTCTTCACGTGGGCGTCCATTTGCCTGTGCCATATAAGGTTCAGGGCTGCGTGGAAGGCGCAAGGGAACTCGATAGATCAACTGGCCTATCGTTCGCAGGGCGGGCTGTTCGGCTCCTATCTTGGGCTGTCCCTCAATATCATTGTTTTCTTAGCAGTGCTATGGACAGCCTTGTTCACGACCGATAGCTGGAAGCCGAACATCAAGAACTTCATGATGACGTACCTGACGGTGCCCGTGGTGATAGTGCTGTATTTTGCGTACAAGCTGTTCTTCAAGACGAAGATTATGAGGGTGGATAAGATCGATCTTGTGACCGGATGCATCGGTCTGGAGGACGACCGCTGGGTGGAGGAGCGTAAGGCGAGGGAAGCGGACTGGCCGCGATGGAAGAAGATGTAAGTCGAGTTCACCCGCGTGCTGGCGTGTCGCTGGTAGGAAATCGAGAAGACAACATGATGCTGACGATGGTGATGACGTTGTGAAGATACCATACCTTCTGCTGAGTCAATTGGCTGATTACGTAACGGCCGTCTCTTCTCTCAGTGGCTCTGGTCAAGCTGCGAGGCGTCGGTGCGATGCTGTGCTTACATAAGATCGTGGGCTCGGTGTGGTGCTGCTTTTTGACGGGTTTTCACTCGTCCAAAATCCAAACACCTGACACATGATCACCACGAACTTCAGCAAATCCGCCAATCGCGATGTCTCAGCTGTCGCTCGCCAGAACACCGCCATATTTCGCCCTCCCGCAGCTCGGGCCGGCCCGGCTGGCTGGAGGCGGCCCTCCAGGTTGCTGGCCGAGAGACGTCTACGATGCCTTATCTTATCCTCGCTGTCGAGCAGAAGGACCTCCCCCCCGAACATTCTCTTCATCGTCATCGTCATCACCTTCATCTTCATCTTCATCTCCGTCTCCATCTTGAGCTTGATCTTAGCTTGGTCTTCGGCTTCATCTCCTCCTCCTCCTCCTCCTTCTCCTCCCTCTCATCCTCTCTCTCGCTGCTGTCACGACTGATCTCTCAACTCGAGATCTTCATCATCATCGCCCTTGCTGTTAGCAGCCAAGTCAAGCTTCAGGGCCCTGGTAGGAAGCTCAGGACTAGTGATCTCTCTGACTGACAAGATAGCTCCCATCAATCAGCTGGTAAGGCTCCTTCCAGTCCCCTGCTCGAAGAAATCATGCTAATCGATGGTGTATGCAGCTGCCGTCGCCATGTCGGACCTGAATAACGTGGACTTTGAGAACTTCACTGAGTTTCTCGAGAATGATGAAACATCCCACTTCATCGCTGATGGCACTTCCGCACCTGATGACCAAGATCATCCCTTTGAATGGGTCAAACGGTTCTCGACAGAGACTTTGCAAACATCTCTCCTGCAGGATCAATTGGCAGCTTGCACTGAAGATGCGCCGTACGATTTCGAAGCTGGCTCACAGTATGCTACTCCTCAGGAAGTTTTGTCGGAGGCCCAGGATCCAACTTTTCTAGACTCTGGAGCTAGTGCTCAATCTCTCTTGTTTTGTGATGACCAGCCGTACTTCACGCCAGCCTATACCTGCGATAACAGTATCGAGCCGGATTCTTATATTCTGGATCAGCGCTTGGAGCCCACTTCCTCTTCCAGCAATTTCCCGCCCTATATATTTGATGGCCAGCCGTCAGAACTATACTCTGCGCCTCTTCAGGGCCTCCCCTTCCCAGACCTTGGATTCCCCCCTGATTTCGACCTGGAATCTGAAACTCAACGGTTGTTGGACAATTGGTCGGATGCAGACAACTACAATCTGGCCGGGATTGCTTATGAAGACGCTCCACAGCTCATGGACAAAGGAAAGGATGTTGACTGGAATTTTCAAGGGCAGCCAATATATCAATATCTTCCGTATAACCCCGATTTTGATATACCAGGTATCAATACTCTTGCATCCTCGCATGCGGGGCCTCACTGGCTGGCAGAGCATTCTCCCTTTGAATCTCCCCTCCCTAGCGGACCGATAGAGCCTGAGCCCGAGCTCGAGATGTCTCGTATTGAATCCACATACATCGATTCTGATGCTACAATTGATCTGGAGGAAGCCGGAATGCAAAGCGATTTGAGATCCTCAAGAGCCGTCAGCACGATTGGGGACTATCTCGTGAAAATGACCGTTCCACCTAAGGAGAGGCACGGGATATCATCAGATCCGAATGACCCTATCGAGCCACATAGTGGCCCTATCAAGCCACAGAAACCGAAGAGGAAAGCTCCCAAGAGGAAAAGCGCCGGATCGTCTACTGCTCTTGCCGACGGGGATGCTGCTGAAGACTCGCAGCCGAAGCGTGGTCGAGGGAGACCGATCGTTCCCGGGTCTCTACGACAAAGACGCCTTCAAGCGATGGCACAACCCGACTACGTGCCTCCTAAGCGCGGTCGGCCAAGAACATCGGACCGTCACTTGAAAAAGCGCTCACACCGTGCGAAGACGGCAAAGGTCACTAGTCAACCCAGTGGAGAGGCGGCAACTGCAAATGAAGGCACTTTTATGCAGCAGGAGGCGGATTCTTTCGCATACGATGACGACGAGATCAGGTACAAACCTATCTACTTCATCCTGTCAGCAGCGCAAGCCTTGAAAATACAACAGCTGTACAATGTGCCAGCACCCAAAGAAGGCTGGGCGAATCAGGACCGGCGATGGCAAATCACGTACAACCTCCAGCGAGTCTCGCCAACCGGATCATTCCTCATAAGAGAGCTCACAGATCGCTATCAGAAGGCCCAACGGTCAGCGCTTATTGGGGCAAAAGTCATCGACAAGGAAAATCAAGTTCCGGCATATCCCCAGGATCACGATGCTTCACCTGACGATTGCATTATCACGGAATGGCGGGCCTATCCCTCTCCGCAGAAATTGCCACTCAGCGCCAACGAGAACTGTGAACGACCCCGAGGCTACTGTTTCCCCGACCAACGTCTGACGATCGCCACCGGTGACGCCAATGGCCCTCGTGCCATGACCCAGCCCGAGGTGCTTCACAAGCTGCTGGACGAGCGTGATGTCTATTTCCGTGCTATCATCTGGGAGATTCTCAAGGGGTCCTCAGCAGTCGCCGAGATGAACTTCGTTGGCACCATGAACCGCATGATGGGCACCTGGGAGTTCGTCTAGAGTTGCGATTCCGGAGATGTGGAGATGGATGCCCTCGTCAACCAGCCTGATGGCGACGCGACATCTCGGCCTGAATCTCGGAATGATCATTTCTTCTTCTTTAGCGTTTACGTTTCATTAGCGGGCGTCTTTTGTTTCCTGTCGATTTTGATGGATTTTCTTATTCCACAACGTGCCCTTTACAGGCCCGAGATATATCTTTGACGAATTCTTTTCTTTTGGCAGCAACGTTATTGTAACTCTTGACGACGGCAAGGTGGCATGATATATGAATGGGGCATGTCCTGGGAGATGGCGTTTCTTCTCAGTTCCTTTTTCCTTGTTTTGCTTTTCTCCGATGCATTGTTATCTTGGGGCGTTTTTAATCTGCATTGGTTCAGGAAAGCTTGCGATTGGGACATACATTGCTTTTGCTTAATACCGGCCAGGAGGACCCTTGGGCGCCTCTGCCTTGTTCTCGCCGACAGCTTGGTTCTGGTTCCTCGATCACACCGGGGGCCCGGTTTAGTGATGCCCTGGCGTGTTTCTCCTTTTTTTCTTTTTCCATCTAGATCTTGTTTTTTTTTTTCCCGCCCTACTTTCTCAATAACTTCGTCAACCACCACCCCATGATAGTCTGAAACGAGACTTGCAGGACCTGTTTTCTTTGGGGCGGCCCGGGAGGTAGCGAGCGAGCGAGCGGGGGGCGATTATTATGTCTGCTGTTCGAAACCATAATTCACCGAGGGGTCCTCCCCGCACGATGTCCGACCCTGATTCCGGCTCCGGTATGGATCTCGTTCGCCGGCCAACAGCTCAGAAACTCCCAACGAACAAATCGAAGGCGGGCTATTCCGTGGCATTACTGTGTGATATTGAAACATGCAGTGGTTCCACATTCTTGTTAAACTCTATCGTTCGAAATTCGTCAATCCTTTCTTTGCTTTCTTTCCTTAATGGCGTCAATGAGGAACATTTTAAGGGACTCTAGAAACTTAATTAATTAATTCATGTACGCAATGATCAACTAATATCATGCTAGTACGGCTGGTACATGGCTGTACGGCTTCGCTTGTCTGCTATACTTGCTAAAGACGGCGGACCTCGAGGTCGCTATAAGTATCTAATATTACCCGATTGAGAAGGGTCTTGCGAGATGGGCCAATTGCAATTCATTTCGTTTTTTCAACCTTGACTAGTGGCGGTATACGAAGTATACTACTACCACCTTAACATGTGAATACTAAGCACATAGTATACTGAAGTAAGTACTAACTTCTCTTCTTTTGATTTTCCTTCTGGCAAGCTTGCGCGCGGGCTAGCTTGCCGTCCATCACATATGCACATCGCTTCATCACACGTAGGCAGCAGCAAACTTCATCCATGAACATCCCAACTTGGCTCGGTTGCGGATAATGAGCTGTAAGTCGTCCACATACAGTATCACATACGAACATATGTACATACAATCCCTACAGACATTCACACCTACATTAACACTGCCGGCTGGCCGAAGCAAACAAGGCTAACTAGCGGGTGGTGGCTAGACCATCATCGGTGAGTCTTGCGAGTTTTTTGATACGCGTTCGCCCAATGGGGACTAGACGGCTGGCTTTGGCCGGAAATAAAAAATAGTTTCTTCCCTTTTTCACGTTTTTGCTCCGACTCGGTATAGCTTTCCGGTGCCAAACTAGCGGGTAGCGCGCAAGGTTCGTAAGCCTGATGGTTTCTCATTCGCCAGCTCGTCAGTTTAATCGACGATGGAGCGCTACTTGAGTCAGGTACTTTGGATGAAGGGTCTACATTGTACATTAAAATGGCACGGCTGCTGCACGTGCTGCACACCAGGCGTCGCTAGCGTGTAACGATCGAACGAGCGAGGAAGTTTAAAGTGTTAAGGGTCTGGCAGTTATTGCTTGGTTTGGGGGGTTGGTTGGTGATGCTGGTGCATGGTGGAGGTGGTTAGGATATGAGGATTCAGTCATACATACGTACACCCTCCCTCCATACATTACATTACATTACATACAGGAACTTGGAACTTAGGTGGTGTGCTATACTAAGTTAATGTGCTTTCCCTATTTTTTCTTAGCTATCATAACTGTACAGCAGTGCACAGCCAGGCGCGGCAGAGCTGGGCCGTAGCTACAGACAATGCATGCTCGCACTCTTCTTCCTCAGGGAGGAAGGAAGAAAGAAGAAAGATAGCATGTCAGGAAGTGATCGCAGACAGTAGGATTCAAGATGCTTGACGCAAGGTGGAGACCCGTGCCCTGTACCTGACGCTATAATTTAGTATATCTCAGTTCACATGGTCTCCCGGACACGGACATGATGGCGTGCTGTAGGTGACGCTTTCGTTATGGCTGCTCGTACTTTTGCTTTTGCAAATATTAACTTGTGGTTATTACTTATTCAGAGGGAAAAGAAATGAGGAACAGAAATAAGTAAAGTAATTAAAGAAGTAAGCAAGTAGCAGAAGCCGCACTATAGCCGATTGTTTTCGTGATTTTTGAGTAATCGTGAGGCATAAAAAAATAAAATAAACGAAAGTGAAGCGTAACGGCTGGCAAGTGAAGAAATGAATGAAAAACGCTGGAAAAAGCAACGAAAAACTCGCTCGCCAGCCCGTTTGGATCGATTCGAATCGCTCGGGACTGAAAAGGTAAGACATGCATTGCATAATTGTCTTAGCTAGCTAGTGAAGAGAAAAAGGAAACAAACCACCACGGTGCTGGAAAAGAAACTTCAAAGAAAAGAAAAAGCAGGAAAGTTAACGGAAGAAGGAAAATGAAGTCGCACTCGCTCGCCTTCGCTAAGTGATACGCACCACGCATGCCAGAAACTTTTCATGGGGTTCATAGGCGGTTGCCGTTGCCCCATCCTTTGCCTTTTCTTCTCCTCTTCATCGACCGATGGTCGGCAGGTGGAATTAATCCGGTCGTCGGATTAGGATGAACCAACCGGATGGTCAACACCGATATCCAATTCCTGAAATCGAGAAATTCGTTCGCCGAATTTTAGCCTTCGCAACTCACTCGCTACGCCATCGTCGTGGCCACGAGTGCACCAGCCACAAGACCACAAATACGATATCACCGTCGCGATTTTCGAAGGGAGTTAAGGCACACCAGGGGTAATTACGTACACACAACAGCTTGCGTAGCTTGGACGCAATTTCGATGGTCAAAGCTAGTCAGGCGGCCTGAATACACGACGTTCCATGCATCCAACGTTTGCCACGCTCTCAACGTGCCTGCGCGACGATCACACGTCCTTCAAACCGCGAGTCCGCGTCGTATCGCGTCATGCCAAATGTCTACGTCCGCCCTGACAACGTCACCATATTTCGAACGTTTCCCGACATGCTTGCAAAGCTTCTGCACGCTTTGAAGGTCCGTCATGTGGCGAAGGTATTCGACACGGTTGTAACAGGTTTTGCCACTATCTAAGCGCGACGGTCGAGCTGCATAGGAATATCGAAATCTCAAATTCTAAATCGACTTTGCGAATGTAAAGGGGCACGCACAGCAGGTATTGCGCAATCGATAGGAGTCTATATAGTACGAATTTTACCGGACACAACAGCTCTGCAGCTGACAGATCGGGACAACGACACTATTGACTTGTAGTGAGGGATAATGCATCAATCTTCAGAACAATTTCTATCTTACCCTGATCCTGGGCCTTGAGGTTCAGGCACCAAGCTCTGAGCAAGTACCGGGTCCGTACCCTTTGAGAGCGGTTGAATGGGGACAGAATGCTCGGGGGCTCACAGGACAGGGTCGCCAGCACTGGGCATGCATGGAACATCAACAGCAGAAGGTGGGGAGGAGGGGTTCTGGGCGTCACCGGCAATTCGGGCAAAGCCCACAAGCTCGTGAAGCACACACAGCTCGATTTAGGCAATCTGTGGCACGAGGGATATGGACAACCTCTCTCTCTCGAATCAACCCTCGACCGCCCCTCTAGGCTCATCTTACGGGTAATACGAAGTCGATAGATGGAGCTGGTAATCTTGGCCCGTAACACATGTCTGTAGAGCGACCACATTTATGGATTTCCAGCGAAATTCTGTTGTCGAGACCTGGCGAGCGATAGATTCAATTGATCAAAGGATTCTCAGTGCCCAGTAGGGCGGATCAGCTGGACCTGCATTACCTTAGACGCATGGTAAAAAGGGACATATGGTGCTGCTTAGGCAGTATCGATGGATCAGGGGCTGCAGTATTCTGTGGCAGTGCATTCGAGATCACCGAGAGAAAAAGGTTTCAGTCTCCGTGGCATGCAGGTCCCGACAATCAATGCAAGCACAAGTTCTCCATCAATACCCGGCTCCAATGTTCGACATATAACTAATCAGCTTGATATAGCCTGACAGTCTACAATAGTCTAGGGGTTACACAAGAATAGCCATTAGATATGTGGAACTTGACTGCCAAGCTGGTCTCCGACAGACTTTCATAGGCGGCATCTCCTTATAACTAAAACGTATATTGCCAACGACTCTATACAACTCATCCATAGCCACACTGGACCTCTCCCTGACTAGCCTACTAGGTTTCCTCCTGATCATTTGTAGAGGTTAGGCTTCGTTCATTATTGCCGTGCTGTTGCGAACAGGAGTGACGATCCCGTAATAATGTGTTGTTTGATAAAATCCAACAGCCTGAACTTTATGAGGGACGCCTGGACCTAGCAAACATGGAGATACAGAGTTCGAGCTACGAGTATTGAATTTTAATATACCTCAATAATTTACATATAGCTGGCCGTCTACGGTCATCCTAGTGGCCACACAGACCGTGGCAGTACTTCGCTCAGTTTGGAAATTTCGATGTCGAACCGCCACCACACTTTAGAGATTTCCTACCGTCAGCTACCTCCACAAATTCTCCGTCGCGTTGTCTGGTTATTGTTGCCCACAGTAGGAAGGCGCATCCCTCACAACCTGGAGCGTTCTACGCGGGTGAACCAACAGTCACTGCGCAACATATATGTCGTATAAATGTATCAAAGCACCTCGACCCATATATTGCAATGAAGATATTTATAACTGACTACAAGGTCTCACTTGATATCTACGGCGGGAAAGAACTTATAAAGCATAAAAACTGATCTTGCAAGATCAAACTATTTGAGTCCATAGTCGTCTGAGCAAGAGGCTATATACAGAAACAAACGGATATAGAAGCAGAGGGACTCAGTGTCGGAAGAAGAAGTTTAGCACAGCATCTTAATTAAGACTAGGTAAGGCATAACAGTGCACTAAGACTCTGGCCGTAGCACTTAAGCGGCGACGGCGCCAACACCCTTCTCGACCTCGGCGTGTTGCTTCTGGCGCGACGCCTTGTTGGGATTGGGGGCGTTGAAGACCTCCTCGAGCTCCTCGAGGGTACGACCCTTGGTCTCGACGAAGAGGAAAAAGATGATAACGGCAGCGAGTGCGCTGTAAGAAGAATATTCGTTAGCATCAGTGCAGACTTTCATTTTACGACATTTTAGTGTGAACTTACTTCTCAGCGATAAACCAGTAGTAGTACTTCCAGCCAATGTTGACCTGTGCAATGGAAGTGACGAACAAGTTGTAGAAACCGGCAATACCGATGAAGAGACCGTTGAGAGCCATACCCTTGGCACGAGTCTCGTACTTGAGGCACTCGACGGGGTAGAGGGCCTGCATGGGGGTGATGGTGATGGAGTAGGTGACACCGAAGAGGTAGATGAATGTGATGACGGCATTGGACATCTGCTTGTTGGGGAAGGCCCCGAGTTCGTCATCATACTGCGAGGAGAGAGCAGTGATGATCGCGAAGTAGATAGTGAACAAACATTCGCCGTAGAACATGAGGGTACGACGACCGAATCGATCAACGATACCAGCACCGACCAGGGCGAAGATGAACTGGACGACAGTCATCAAGGCGGAAAGCAGACGTTGAGTGTTGGGGTCGTCGACACCGGCACCCTTAAGAGCGTATGGCATAAAGTACGAGACGACAGCGTTACCAGACCATTGTCCAATGAAGGCCATGAGGAACACCATGAGGATACGCCACAGGTTGCCGCGCGAGTTGAAGACCTCGCGGTAGTCCCACCATTTCTTGTCAGAACCCTCGCGGGAGATGGACTCCTGGAATTCGCGGATCTGGAGCTGGACAATGGGATCATTCGGGTCGCCCTCACCGTGGTACTTTGCAAGAATGGCGACGGCCTCGTCGTGGCGGTCGTTGGCGAACAACCAACGTGGCGATTCAGGGAGGAGAAGAGAGAAGATGAGGACGAAACCAGAGAAGACACACTGGAGATACAGTGGGATTCTCCAGCATTGGTCGCTGTCCTTGAGATGGAGACCGGTTCCGTAGGTGACCCACGAAGCGGGGATGGCACCCATAAACCAGAAAGTATTGTAAACACCAGTAACGGCACCACGCCACGAGGGAGGAGCGATCTCGACGACGTAGGCGGGACCAGCGGAGGCAGAGATGTTCACACCGAAACCAAGAATGAAACGTGCGCCAATGAACTGGCCACGGTTCTGGGAAGCTCCCTGGACGATGGAACCGAGAACAATGAGAGCAGCGCCGATGACCATACCCCAGCGACGTCCCCACATATCGACCATAGGGCCGACGAAGGGGGTCGCGACGATACCGCCGATGTTATAGATGGAGAAGAAGATACCAGTCTGAGAACCACCACCAGTTGGCAGACCGAAGTAGTCCAGGAATGGCTGCATGGAGTCTGCGCAGGAACCAGAGTCAGCGTCAAAGTCGCGCATGTATACAGGGCGATGCATGTATCCTGGAGTGTTACTTACTGATGTTTCCCAAAACCATACCATCGTAGCCGTTGATGCAGGAGTTGAGGGTAGCGACCAAGCAGAAGGTGTACAGCTGCAAAGAGCGGACAGACCATGGATTCTGCTTGGAACGCGCCTGAGCGTCGGCGAGAGCGACGGACTCGACGTTAACTTCCTTGCCGCTGATTTGTTCGTGCTTGACGACACCGCCAAACTCCTTGTTGGCGGCGTCGCTGGAGGAGCGTGTCTCGGCCATGTTGAGAGCTATACAGAAAGGACCAGGCTTTCTTCAAGCTTTGCAAATGCTGAGAGAAGAGGAATCGCGATGCTTTCCAGAGACTTTTCTCCAGGAGAGGAGCGACCCTCTTTATAATTTATCTATGCGAGAGAGCGCTGACTGTCTCGCGACATGGCCCCAAAGGCGACCTGGAGTCCCCTGGTCGAGTGTTCTGCTATAGCAGATGCCGCGAAGAGGAAGCCATTGGCAAAAAACAAAATTTGCCATGTCCAAGGGCTTGCCACTCCTGGAAACCATTGGCCCTGCCAACGATCATTTTTCCGGAATGACCTGTCGACAAGGCCATCCTCGCACCCATGCTGCAAAACCCAAGTCACTTCGGAGTTCGACGTGCTGGACGTACCACGATGGTGTCGACGAGCATGGAGCAAGTGTACCTGCGGGTCCAAGGCCACGGCCAGCCAATCACGAGCAGGTGCCGCTGCATGCTAAGACTTTGAGCACCGGACATTCGAGGTGGTGGCGCCGGAGAGGGTGGAGGAATTGGTCAGACGGTGGGCGATGGTGGATGCACGATGGCTGCATGGAGGTCCATGGAGGTTGCATGGGGGTGCCCAGCGCGGCTGGCTTTGCGTTGGTTTAGTCAGACTGGCTGGGTGCTTGTGTTACCGGCCCGTCTTTCCGTACCATCCTGCGAAGAACACTGTTTGATTCGTGATCACGTCAACAGCGTTCCAACAGCCTGCTATTTAGCCCCATGGAGAAAATAAGCCACGATCACCAGAGCGGGTCTAGTCTCTTCCTCCCCGGCCTGGCTAGATGCAGCGATACGGTCAAGATGGTCCGTGAGGGGTTGGGATAGGGAAATGTTGATTCGATCGCAAGCACTGACATTAATTCACGCACAGGCGAAACTGGACTTCGTTTACGGACCCAATCCTTGCGGACGCCCTCCACTTTATCCCTACAGGCATCTTCCCTGCGCATTATGCTCTGTAATGCTTCCAGAAGCCGTTCGTTGGGGTGAGTCCGGTCACGCTCGTACCTCTACATCGAAACACACCGGATTCTGCCTGTGTCTGTGGTCGCTGTCACAGGCGCGATGCAAAACACTGGAAACGAGCCCTTTAACCGAAATTCAGTCACGATCGATCTAAAGCGGAGGCCGTTCATAACTCGGACCGGCCCCTTCTCAAAACTCGATAGCCAGTGAGTGATGTGTTTGAGATATTGGCTTCGATGTCGATACCATGAATGAAAACGGGATTCATTGTTCATGTTCTCGGTATTCTATTCACGCCATTCCGCACCGTATCTGGTGTAAAATGTGCTTCAATGCTTCCTTTGGACGAAGTGGATGGTCCAGGATCAACCCAGGATCATAGGACTCCGAGACTTGCAGATACCATTGGCCACCGCTTGATTTCACCAGCCCGTCACATGGGCCATGTGTCTTATCTTCGTTCCATCGATCAGTCAGGAACTAATATTCTTCCATCCAACAACCCTCAAGGTTTCTTGCAGATTGCCAATATCAATGCAGCCGTCTTGGCGAGCATTAACTTTCTTCCCTTGAACCCCCCGGCTGTCATCCAGATTCGATCGTCGATAGCTGGTCAATATTCGGTTTCTCAGCTTTAGACTCCTAACTCAATAGTGCTTGCTAATGCCTCATTACTCAGTTTATAAGATTTTATTTTGCTTCTATTGAGAAGCAAAATAAGTTAATATCACCATGATATGTAACTTGTATCAAGCAGTAACAGGCGTTAATATATCTGAAAATTCTCTGCTCTCGCTACGAAACCACCCTGAACATGCAATCGAATTCGATACACACTAAGTCAGATACTGCACTGACTAAGAGTCAAGATTCTAACCGACGCGATATCGGTCCTCAAACCCGCTCCGCACCCCAGTCGCACGTGAGCACATCTCCTGCGTGTAGACGAGAAGGAAAAGATATCAAGTGGGTCGACGAGAATTCCAGTTCCCAAACTTTCCCAACTACGCCATACTGTATTTGTCACGGAATGTGGAGAATAAACAAGCCTTTTTGAGTATTTCTGTGCTGTCCATCACCGGATTCCGATATGTATGCCTGCTGCGATAGTTTGTTCACATTAGCACGGGACCCAAGAAATCTTTATCACACCTTCGCACAAGACATCCATGCACGTCGTGGCAATAGTCTTTCGAGCAGATCACTCTCTGATGATCCAACGGCGGCACACCACATCGCATTTATCGAGCATGGGTTATGCATACACCCTTAAGTAAAAGTACATGCAATCACAAGTATAGGTACAATTACAGGGGCTCGTAGGATCTCCGAATGCTTGTCAGCTGGAAGAAGGGACGGCTTGTCTACTTTGCACTGCAGATATTCTATTGAAAGGATTGGCTACCAAATGGGAATTTCCCTTTTTCTTGATCTCGCTTCGGCCTGCTCACTGCGAGCATTTTTTCGAACGTGCTGATAAAGAAATACATCCATTGGCTCGTGCATATCCTCGTCAAGCATAAGAACTGGCGTTGATGGCGAGCTTACGGAATCCGGAGTTTCTCCGGTGGGGCCGCTTGTCGAGCAGTTTGCCCCACTTCCAAACTCCGTGCCCTAACTTTTCTCTACCCCATGACCAAGGAACCCCGACCGGGGCAGGCCATCCGTATTGGCGGACCCGGCGAAACCGCTGTCGATAAACTAACTCAAGTCAATTCGAGAAAAAAGATATTCTGATCGGTATTTGGCGACGGCGACTCTTTCTGCTTCACATCCTTCCAGCAAGCTTCAGAAACCAAAAATTTTTCTCATTACCTAGGTACACATCATCTTTTTCTCTGTAATAGAATCATAATCGTCAATTCTCGCACTGTCATCAGCTAACGTATTATCATTAAACTCTCAAGAACTTTGCATTGCATGCCGGATTCAACAAATTATAATCGGGCGGCTCTCGTTACCGGGATGTATACTGTCAACGCTACTATCGCTGGATCCTACGTTCTAACTACACCTGAAGTGGAAGCTGAAGTTGAGACGAAGTTGACTCGCGGATCAATACTTGCAGCGGTTGAGTTGAATATGTGCCTTCTTCTGCAGCATCTGGGTAATTTGGAGGCAGAAGTGCTGGTCGTTCTCCGCTGAAAACTGCGTTGTTCTATACCCAAATTTGCACTGCTTGCGACCGTCCACATATACCAAACTTTGAACTCCGCCTGAAATGCTGATGAATCGAATCGAATTTAGTTTACGAAGCAGTCCGCAAATACCGATTTTATAGATACTTCGTGCGCGGCTGAATCCGTCGCCTTCAGGAGCAATTTTGACGGTATTATATACGACGCGGCAGTCTTTACGGAGGCTCATAGCTTTCTGGCAAGCGTCGAGATCTCGAGACAAGCTCAGAGCTACAGCCTTAACCCAAAAGTCGTCGATCCGTCCGCACATACGAACTGCACTGCGCTGGCAGCGTCTTCTTGGTTTTGTTTCAGTTTTCATGGCGCAGTGTTTTGGCAATTATAGCGCAGTGTTGGCTGATCCCATGTCTTCAATTCTCTCTACAGGAGAGCGATTGAGATCTTGAATTCATGAACCAGGCCGCTAAATGAGCGTCGCGCCGGTCGCTTCCTAGCTAGATGCAGACATTCGCGATCCGGCTGTCTCAAGCCTGAATCAGCGAGCTTGAGAGCCACAATCAATGACGGCTAGTCGGGCGAACGTCGGAATCTGACTGTAACCTTAGAAACAGATGTCTGCGTTCCTAGCTCTAGGTCCTCAGTTTGGATACAAGCTCTCGGACGAGTGCCTGATATGTCTTGCGCTGATTCGCCGAAGCTCAAGAGCGTTGCTGCATCCGTATAGCTTCAAGCAATCAGCTCTGGGTGCCACTGACGTCTGAATCAACTGAAAAAAATGACTATTTGGTAAAATGTTTAAACTCAGGCGTAGAGCTGTGCACATATCACGATAGTTGAACCCCTGTGTATCAACTGAATATCAACCGTTTGACCTGTTTTGTGCTCTCGGGCTGCCATCCGCCGACAGTTTCTCCACTTCAAGCCCTCACTAATCCATCCTGGGCGAAAGTATCCCCAAATTCCAGTGTCCTTGAGACTAAATTTCTCCACCTTTTGCCTCTATTTCCTGGTGTCTGAGCAGAGTATTCGTCGCTGCACTCTGTCCTATTGGCTGGGGCAGCCATTCCCTGTCAAATTGGCAAACCTTCGCGCTGCAGGAGCTGAGATTTATCCGGAGAATTTACGTCCGGATTATCCCAAGTGGACTGGATCATGGACACTAGTCTGTTCGCACAGCACGATAGAAAGCACTACCTACCGGAGCATCTTGCAAGCAAGAAGGTTTCTAGAAGCATGCTCTATTCGCTATCAAAGACAAAATATTTACCAAGTCATTGTACATGTAGGTCCCCGTGGCGTCGTGCGAATGGTTCTGATTTTGACACGACACGCTAATTTCAGCACCTTGTTACGGTCACAGGCGTGGAGCTCGGAATCTTCGGAGCAAAAGAAAGCAAAAAAGGTCGTCGTAGCTTTTGCTTGCACCAAAGGAAGATGGCCGATTCGAATTGCAAACATGCGAGAGCGGTTGAAGAGCTCACGCACGAATTGTCTACATTTTGCAGGTATCTTTCTTACGGTCGCCTTCGCGATTTGGTTTTGCATTTGCGGCATTATGCATTACCTTCGGCTCGCGCTCGTGAACCAGGAGTGCCACTTCTGAGCTATAGCTACTATACATATGCAGAAATACGGAATACCATTTTTAGACCAATACCTTGCAAAAACTTCCGGCATAACTTGGCCTCTGATCTGATCGTACGAGACCGGCGTAACTCGTTAACTCGTATTCGCGAGAATATATCTCCCAGCAGATTTACTTGCGTGGTCCAATTTTTGGCAGCCAACTACCCCACCTCCACCACCCGATTCCATGTCTGGCTTCTTGCACACGGACCACTTTCCCGCTTTCGTCCTGACATGAAGAGTTACTCCACCTCCAAACTCCGTTTTCTGACATTTTCTGCCTCTCGCTCCCTACAAATGTGGGGAATCCCACACCGGAATTACTTCTGTTTGAACAGAAATTGGAGCTTGCCAATACTCGGTATCTCTGGCCAAGCGGATTATATTAATTAAGGGCACTTCTGACAGACACTTGTGTGCGCGAATAGGCTGCAGAACAGCGCATCAGGGTACTCATTACCCCTGCGCTCTCGCCTCCCTTGCTGAATGATCAAAAGTCAGCAAATATGAACAGCGCGCTGACCCTTGTAAAGAACACGAGGTACCTGTGCCGTCTTTGCATAATATATGTCGTTATCTCCTGTTTTCAGTTTCTCTTATTCACTGCTCGCTTGAATTGCTGCATGATATTTTAGTAACAACCCCGAGACGTCTGCAATGTCACTCTCTAACTTAGCCGGAATTTAAGTCGTCTTTCTTTCCACGCAGGCTCCTGATCGGTTCATATATATATATAGATCGAACTGGAGTCGATACTTTAACTATACGCCAAAAACAACAGGGTTGGCAGCTAGCTAGTGACTACCTGCAGCCGTGTCCAGGCAGTCGGCTCTCACATTTACATGGAGGCGGAGGGCGAACAAGTGCACAGGTGATTGCCAGGGATTATCGGCCCTTGATTTGCCATTCTTGTGCATGAAAGATGCGAGAAAACGACAGGCCCGTTTTTTCCCTTCGCCTAATCAGACCTCGAGCGTTGGCTCCCATAGGTCGACTTGTAAACATTCGATAGATCAATTGTCTGGCCAGTGTACCGGTACCCCTCCCGGGTCGGCTTTGGCCCACCTCGACATTGCTGGGTCGAAAGGATCCACATCCCCACAGTAAATAGGGAACTAGCTATAGTTAAATGCCGCTGGAAATTCCAGTAGAGACCGGTTGATACCAGGTCGGGCCATTTGGCCACCGTATTGTAACGCCGATAAAAATCCGCAAATCAGTGAGTATCTTGGCGGCCCGTGAATTGAATTTCTCAGCGATAGGCAAAGTCACGGGTCGAAAAATTCCAAATGTTGAGATACAGTAGAGGTATCTAGATCCGCGGTTCACCTAAGGCGAAGTCGATCGTTGCTAACCTTCGCTCACCTCATAGTCGATACCGCTATATTAAATCACAAAACGCTTAAGCTCGGGTTGCATAAATGACGCCCCTGTCGATATGAGAACGCTGTTAATAGATCTATTTTGACTGTTCCACCAGCTGACTCGAGCGGGGTATGTGTGAGTCCGGCATCGATGTTGCTATCTCACTGGTCAGAATATACGTATCCAAATCAGTGCATCAAATCACCAAATCTGAACTCCTTCGGCAGGGTCGAGAGAATCGCCCATGCGTGCCCACTGCGGGGACACTCAGCACGGACCAATATTACAGGATCATATCTCCACACGAGCGATATCACGATAACGATGTGTAATGTCTCGCAAAGGCCAGCGGCATATACCCATACCTGGCCATTAAGTGATCAATGCTGGCGATGGCAGAATGCATGTCTTGCGTGCCCTGTTTTGTGATTAGTCGTCCTCTCTTGCATAATTCTATTGTCTAGTGCGACTGCATACTCGTATAGCTAGCTATAGCTACAAGCGTGGTCTACAAGTTTCTGTAGATCTAGCTCTATTGACTTTGTGACTGACGAGGCTTAGCTTTTCGACTATGAGTAGGATCCCCAGAAACTGTGTTATGAGGATTATTCCCTTACGCAGCTATTATGCCAATAGTCACATTTGGGCTCAATACCAGTGTATATATATACATACGGATTTTGAGCACGTTGGATACATCTATAGAAGATCGTTGGACTCTTTAAATTTGGTATCGTCAACAAGACCACACGGCAGACTGAATCTACTAGTATCTCTCAGATTATCAAGATACGATTGCTTGTCTAAAAGGACTACCTTCCAGGTCAACAGCTTCGGGACAATAGTTTCTTCGTACTTGTGTCGAACGTAGGCTTGTAGCATCGATATCGATAGCAAATCGTTCTCCCCATTCTCGCCTGAATCCACAAAAGCACATGTGTTGTTCTATCAGATTGCAATTCATTATACATTGTGCTTCGCCGTCAGCGTTGGGTTTCATCTGGAGATCTTTATCGGATTAGGAAATGCAACGCCTGCAACAAACGCAGGGATCACCGATCTTATCGGGTCGTACGGCCGTGCGCACTGGCAGGTCCAGTTCAATTGATCAAGGTCTATCATAGAAGTCATATTATTTTGATTAACACCATAGCTCGTATAACGACACTGTGTCCCATAGAACGGTCATAGTATGGAATGAAACTTATCGCCAAATTGATCATTACACCATATATATGCATATATACATCGATGCATCGTGATAGAATGTATGTATGTATGAGGGGATAAAGTTACCACTAAGCCATCGTGTCGAGAACTTACTGGTCTCATATATATAATGGATGTTTAGTATACAGTGTCGTGGTAATCTCTGGCATATGGTTCTCTGTACTCTGTCTTCTCGCAATTATGATCGTTTCATAGAGCATTGTGCCAGTCACTGCAGTCGCGATTCTTTGATCCAGGTCGGTATTCCTTGGACCAGTCTGATCGATTGAAACAAGCAACCCGTCATTGGGTTTCAGTTTGCTTCATATTAGCACTTGTCATTGTCGACTCAGAGGGCCCCGGCGATAGGCCGTAGCCTGAACTAGGATCTCTCGTCGAGAAAGGGCAGATCACTGTTCCGTCTTCGCTAACAAAATCATATTGCCGCTAAAGCTGGTCATCGGCATCGGCGTGTCAAGCGAGCTGGTGGGCGAAGTCACAATCCGCTTCAGGAAAAGTGTAGCGTAGTTATCTTAGAGCACTGTATACTGCCGGTGATCGCTTTTAGGCAACTATGAAATCCTATCTGTGGCACTAATGGCTTCAACAAGTGTTCGCATTTCCTCATGTTACCGAATCATGACAACTGCGCTATCCGCCATCTTAGCCATATTTGTGCTAAAAATGGTGTATGCACGCGAGCGGGATGTGCGCTCATCAGTTCGGTTGCATGCTGGTAGCCACCGGCATCTCGGTCCACATCAGGTATCCCGCAGGTTTGGCGAGACTGCGGAAAACTCAACAGCCGGATCTGAAATGCCGGCCACTGCAGTCTGAAGAAAGAGACCGCGATGCAACCAACCTAGGATACATTTTACGAGACCAGGATACACACTTGATGTCATCGTGCCACCAAGATCCACTAATTTCTCCTGTTGGAAACAAGCATCTGTAGGAGGCACAATCGCCTGATCTAATCCGACCCTAGTTAGCTATACCGCTCGAAGATATACTTAGCGAAGCCCTTCAAAGATATCATAGAGAGGCTCGCTAACTTATTTTCTCGCATTTCGTTTGCCGTGAGTTTGATCCAATAGCGAAGGCCATGTCGATTAAAGGACTACCATGGCTGTAGCATTGCAAGCCTCAGAGGTCGGAGTGTTAGTGTGAGCCTTCCTCCATTAAGTTGGCAATATATTTTGATATTGCATACGCTCGAGGTCGAAAATAATGGTATAATGTTTCGCCATATGTGCGTTAAAGCCTTTCGCCAGCCATTAAGACGCTATGGGTGACGTTAGAATTGCTTCTCATCCTAGCTGGTCACTTTTTCGGAGCCCGTGCATGTCGTGGAAGTTACCGCAGGGAAGAAGGTTCAATAAAATATGCTCGTAAGCGCAAGCCGACTGAAGCCGCGGCACTGTGGCCAACGCCTAAATCATGGGAATATCCCTTCTAATCAAACTTCACCAAAGGCGAGCACCTTACTATAGTATATCATCAAGTCTCATCATGTGCCGTTCGGGAGGTCATGGGATATATCTGGTAATATTATACCGTCCACTAAGCTGTAGACTATCCGCACTTAATCAAAGGCTTTGCACAGTCTCTCTTGGTTCAGATGCAATATCTGATGCCATTGCGCATACATATACCTTCTTTTGGCGTAGTATACTATGAGATCTCAGCGCAAAGTGCCAACGTAATTTTATTCTAGACAAGACAGTATTTACCTACTGATGGCATCAGGGTAGCTAGTCGTAACGTATGCGCCCAGCGCAATTTCACAACCTTCCAGCGATGATCTATTCAGTAGATCGTACGTTGGGAATGCACAGTCGCCATTCCGGGAGTTCCTACTTTCTCATTACGAGCGGCAAAATTGGCCTCACGCCAGCCTCCCAATTCAAGAACGGGTGGAGGGATCTCGATCTTGGGAATTGTCTCGATCTTGGGAATTATTCATGGTCATGAGGTTTTATAATGTGAGGCGTGCCATCAGGATCTATCTCGGCATTTGCTCGAGGGATTACCGCAAGCGAGTCGCCCAAGAGAGCAGCTGTTAGCGAAAGCCTTCTGTGAATGTTAAATGAACGCTTAGTTACCTGAAATATCTAATATGATTTAATAGTGCCTTTCCTGTCATGCATTAACTCCGAAAGCCAACAGCAGGAACGAATCCGATAGGAGTAAGCCGGGAAAACCCCAACCATTAAGGGCTAAAGATATCCAAGTCGGGACACACAATGTAACAACTATGAAATATAAGAAGATATTGCGTAATGATCACGATATAGACTGCACAACTTCAATATTATCCCACCATGCAAGCCATGAGTCCCAGAAGGGTGTGATAGCCCCCAGACGTCCGACGTCGTCTGACCCACCCTTCATGAACTAGGTTTGTGACTGTGAAATGCATGTTAAATCCTTCATGCAAGCCTTCACCCTTCATTATCACGGACGCCGACACACCATTTCGGTGGCAACAAGAGCAACATGGTGCCTCTCGACCCCCCCTCCCCCGATCGATCGCCGGACAGCGCACTCTGGTCTAAGCAGCACTTGGTAGCCTAAGGCCCCTGGCGGCTGCAGTATTGTGAGTCGTTCGCCCGCCGCCTATCCCAACCACCGGCACCGTGAAACGTCTTGCCCCAGCCTCCCTTCATGGAACCTCTGACCCTCAACTCTATCGAGCATGCACTTTGAGGCCCGACCACGTACATGTACTTGGGGCTTTTTTTGGATCTAAACACCAAGTCCACTTCTGCCGCTGTGCATCCCGGTGGGTCTAGACATGCTGCAATGGGTGAGTCGGTGTATAAACCAAGACCTCCTGTATGCACATGTACTTTAGTGCCATCAGTTGAATCACAGCTGGTGGTTCGTACCTTAATCAGCCTCTCGGAAAAATACTACCACAAAATCTCCCTTTGATTTGTCCCGAGACAGGCCGACTTTGACTTCTGGCAAGCTCTTCGCAATTTGGGGAAATGCCATCTCAGCTGGCTGGCAAAATCAAGAACCAGGCGGCACTATTCCTCATCAATCGGTAGCTCAAACGCAAGCTTGGTTTGAGGAAGAACTGATCATCATGAGCTTGTAGAGGAGTATATACAAAAGAGGGGTAATGGCAAATCAACATGGCTTAATAGAAGATCAAAACGCTTGTCCGGCTGATCCGCGTTTCGGTGTACGTGGAAGCCCACGCCGTCCTTGAGATTGTCAGACCATTTGCCCAAAACGCCGCGAGAGACTCCGGTTAAGCTGGCCTCCGACAGAGACTCGTCAGCGAGGCGGCTGGCCGAGCCGCTAAACTGGAACCGAAAGTACTCGAACGACCGCTCCTGAGGCACTAAACTCGAAAGAGGGGACGTTCCCGCCGTGTTAACGAGACTTCACTCTGATTCGTTAAAAAATACTCAGACAAGCAGGTACAAAATGTCCAACGTCTCATTCGGTAGTGAACAAGGCGTAATCGAGGAAAAAACAAAATAACTTCTCGCGCTAACTTGTTTTTCCGGTGTGTCGCGTTGTTCGAATGTTCAGGCTCCGGGCTATCATCTCGTTTTGGTTACGAATGTAAAGTTTCGAAGGCTCCACAATGCAGGACAGAAAGTTGCTGCAGACGCACGGTAGCATTCATCCCCACAGCAATAGAAAACTGCAATATGGACACCATCAAGATCTAAGGCTAGCCTCATAAGGTCATAACGTAACATTCGTAGGTCTCGCTTGTAGAAGTACGCTTGAGTGTCGACAAATGTTTCCAAAACGAATAGTCGGTACCGCAGCGATGATATTATGGGCCATGGGCCCATGAAGGAAGTGAATTCAGATGATGCTGCAGAGCCCACAGTGAGAGCCTTTGAATCCGCCAAAGACATATGCTTATACTTCAATTGTGTAATGTATCAGAGAATATGCAAGCCAATCGAGTTATGCATGCAGGTTGCAAGAACGGGACCCGTTTTCCTAATATCGACAGTCGGCAGCTGTTCTTCTTTTTCCTCTTAAGTCCATCGCTGGACCCTTTCAGTCCCCCCGGGATCCCGGGGCCACAGAGCCGACGCTATTCGTCGCTACCAGGCCCGGGATAATCCGGACAACGGTTCTGCGCGCGGGGCCCGAGAACCAGATTCCCGGGCCTAACCCAACGGCCCCGGGCAGAAAGCTGTTGGCAACGCATGTGCGGCTTGGTGATAGTGGCTGCTTATCGCCGCCGCCTCCGCCCGTTTAAGTCGAAAAACCGCGTTAGTAGTCTTAGCTGACCCAAGTGTACCTACTTGCACTTGCACTAACAAGGTATTATAGTTTTTTTCTGTTGTCAAAAAGAAGCAAGAAACTAGCCGTGACGTTTTGACCCAACGAAGCATCTCGACCGTTCAACTAATCCAAAACCTGCCAAACACACGTATGGCATGCATGCCTGAACTCTTCAGCCGGACTTCGCGAATTCGACTATAAGCAGTCGGTTCGGCTTAGAAACTCCCCTGCATTAAACAGCAGGCGCAAGCGGCATTTGAGCGAAGTTATGCAAATTCATTTGGCTCCTCTTCAAATATGAAGTATCAGTGGCCTAGCCATCCCGCCATATATGCGTCTGCGCCGTGTCGCAGTCGAGTGATCTAGCTTGCTTTGCCGAAACAAAACAAATATCTTAGGTCTGATCCCTCATTAAGCCCTTCGCATTGATTGCCACCCCGTGGGTGATTTTGATGTGATCCTTCGCAAGCATGTTTCCCATAGTCTTTAACCTTACATGCGCTAGGCTGTTCATCACGCGCGCGCAAGCGTGCTGCACATCGGACATATCAGGACATGCCTGTACAGCTTGCCCTGATCAATTGAGCTAAAGCTGTCTACGATCTTCGGTAAAACTTGACACACATCTCCTAACTGCAGCAGTAATTTGGCTCCTTTACGAGGAGGTTGCCGTCTGTTCATCGGCAGAGCTGCATGCAGAGTGGCGGTCGCAACTGGATGCCGAGGAGTCAGCTCCGGCTCCGATCAGCTCATTCTCTCCAAGTATCCTACCGACTGGTCGCTTTCGCAGCTGGCATTGACCCACCCGGCTAGCTTGTAAGCCTAGCTGTCGTCCGAGACCAGCCGAAGCCAAAACTACCTTACAAGATATACAGAGCTCAGTAGAATACGTATATCTAGAAACACATTGCAGTGACGTGACAAAGGCTACAAGACGAAGTTAGAGCTGGCTCTGGAAATCCTTCTCGGCCACTGTCAGCTTAAGAAGGTAATAGGAATGACTGGAGGTGATAGTTCTGTTGCCAGAAAGAGTATTTATTTGAGAGAGTTGAGCTCAGTGTTTATATTCTGAAGCTCTCCAGAGCTATATAAATATTGAAGTCTATGCAAGCTGTAGCAAATAAGTTTAACAGGCTTGTATCCCATGCCAACAGCTCACGATATACCGTGAAGCTAGATGCACCTTCATCTACGTTCCCACTGTCGCAATGCACCAGGCCACAAATCAAATAATCTTTCTGCTATAGATTGAGTTTTGAAATTTTCTAGGGTTGTTGTCTTCCCTCTCCACGGCATCATCCCCATCCACCATATAGATCTATCGATCTCGAATACACCCTGCGTCCCAACTACTATGTTCCATATTTTCACCTCATTCTACCTTCCTATTGCTCATCCGTCACATCAAAAACATGACCGAACGAAGCATACCATCGTTTCCCGAACATGTCACCCTTGTCATCATGAGGCACTTGCCGTTGCCGGACCTTATATCCTTTGTCTCCACCAACAAGGCGATCCGTTCGGTGTACAAGTCACACCCGCAGAAAGTTGTCGCTGCCTCACTGGCCAACAGCATTCGAAACCCGGAGTTCGCCGTGTACTTTCCTTTCCCAGAAGCACCTGCTGCTCACGAAGACGCTACCAAAGCAGGTGGCTGCAAACCTAAAGATGCCGCGCCCACAGAGACCGAACAGTTGGTTCAGCAACCGATCATTCCCGCCAATAACCTTCATGCCGAGACCAGAAAAGACAAGCCTCATTTGCTGTTCCTGCGCCATGCATGCCGGGTCCGCAACACCTTTCGAGCGGTTACCTTCTTCGCCAAGTTCCTCCATCGAATTGAAGAGCACGACTCCAAGAGCCGACACAGTTGCATCACGGAGAATGGTATCAAACCAGGATGCAACGAGACCTACAGAGCTCTTATATTCCTAGCCCAAAACGAGGTTTATGGGCTCTGCAGATGCGTTCGACACTGCGCCTTTGAGTCCCGTATCATCGCTCAATGCGACCGGAAGATTTTTGATGAAATCGAAACACCCCTGCCGGAAAACTGGTGGGCAGAGGAACATGTCGTTCAGCAACAAATGGTGTTTTTCCAAGGAATGCGGGAGGATGCGAAGTCGTGTATGGAAGCGAACCGACCTCAAATCCAGCAAGCGATCAATGCCTTTCGAGAGGAGTCGTTCCAAACGCGAAGAATGGAGATTTCGAAGCTGATGACACAAGTGCTGTTTGTAACTCCAGCGAGAAGGATCCCCGAGTATGAGATCGACCGGTTCTGGTACGACAAGAGCATTGTAGCGGGGCTCATCTTCATGCAGATGGTTCCTCTCACTTGGTGGCACCATTCTATACTTGCAAAGACTTGTCAGCCAGAGATCCACGAAATATTAGGATATGGGTACTTGCAGACAGCATCCATCAAGTTCTTCCAGGAGGCCGCCAGAGTTGCTAGCGCCATGAACATCAAAGGCTGAGGGTAACCCTGCATCCACTGAAAATGTACTTTAGTTGATATTCTCCTCTGTTAAACTATAGAAACCGGCGGAGATAATTGTGTCGTCCATATCGACTAGGTCTTCTTCTACGATTCCCCAATTGATCCAGGTTGTAGATTCCCAAACCATTAAGAGTTTACCCCGGTCGGCATAATGTTGGTCACGGGACGAAGACATCCTTGAAGGTTACTGGAGCATGGATGGTCTTGTCACTGCTGTGCTTGTGATTGGTTCTCTCGATGTCAAAGGTCCACAACGCACGAAAAATGCAACATTCAGTGCTCGACATCGCTGATGGGGTCCGGGGATAGAGCGTCTTTCGTCTAGTGGTTGAACATATCCCAGGTATTTTCGTCGATTGAGTTCCGCACCTGATTGGTTTAGTTAATGGTCCTAGGGGCCGTGTTCTGCCGTGATTGAGGTTCTTTTCTCGAGCTCGATTCGAATTCGTCCATCACTAACATCGTCATGAAAAGCAAGTTAGAGAGCTAGGGTTCAGATGCATTAATTGATGTAGCGTAACGATGAAGAATATTCAAATGAGGCATTAAAGATGATCCCTGAATTCGCTAAATAGATGCCCGTGTGGACGATGTTATCGATATATTAGGGTCGACTGACAAGTTCCATCGTGTCGGCTTCTAAGTGTCCTTGGTTTCGTGGACCCTCGGATACATACCCTCAACCCAACGGATTCCTCGGGACTTTCTATCATCTTTTTGTGCGGTGTCAGAGCAGATGCTAATCTACACGCTGATTAATCTTGCAATACTTAGCGTGATCGTCGATCTATGGACTTTGATAGTTGCGACCTTAGCTTTTGAAGCTGCAGAGATTAAATTTCAGGATGGTAGCCTTATGCTCACCCCACCACCACCACGGTATCGCCACCGGTTAGAAGAAATATGAATCAGCCTGGGCTGTCCAGGATGATGACCCTCCGGGGCGAGGGGTTGCTCCAAGGCCCCTGGTGACTATCGGCTTATCGGCGATCGAACGTGCCCGCTCTTTATCACAGTGTAGCCATCAGATCGGCACCTCATCGTCTCATGAGATGTGTCTGGAACGGGCCCGCAATGTGACCCTCGCCCAGAGCTTATGGGAACACGCCACCATCCGAAAGCGCTGCAGAGTAGCGAAGGCAAATCCTTTTCGTCTTGCAGAAGAAGAAATACGAGCTTCAGTTACCGACCTGGCCAATTTCATATGATCAGTTTTCTTAGCGGCTGCATGGTCGTATTTGGATGGTCTATGAATGCAAGAAAAAAAATCTGCTCGTCTAATACCTGCAGGCAGATGAAGCACACTGGCAGTAGTATGAACAATCAGGGCGGTCTCGGCTCAAGAAGTTGAATCTAGACACATATGGAGGCTGACGACTATAACTATGCCATCTTGATCACTCGCAGGTGACAACATGAAATAATTAAGCGGCAACCGTATCGAGTAAACTATCCCTTCGATATTATGTTCAGGCTAACATGCAATACTTGCATGAACCATTCTGCACGACAGACGAGAGGCGCTCGACACGCAATGCACCTCATACCGCTTTCAATGACTTTTGGGCCGTCGCCGCCTGGGGAGTTTCTGTTCACAAATCAGAAGGCTTGCGCTAGTCGACCCAGCCTTTCGGGCTTTCAACAGAAATAATTGCTGTCGTCTAGCAATTTACAACAGTCAAATGTTTTAGTGTGAAAAAACGCAACTAGTATTATATCTGCGTTTGCCGCTTGGGTCATCACCTGCATGATGGGGGCTAGCTATGGCTTGCTCGGAAGAATTAATGCTTCAATATGCAGCTGCAGCTGATATTAGAGGTTAATGATACACAATACAGAGTTTTCCTAGCTAACTCACCGCTGCTTATCAAATAAGAAACATGAAAATTCCAATACGACGCAAGCAATTGTACAATCTAACATTTGATCCCATTTTGAACATTCTCTAACTAAAAATTATATTCTATTGATATTTTTCATAGAGTCGTGTTAGCGAGGCTGGCGCCAACTAGCTAAGGATCGGTTCAAGAAACAAAAACAAATAAGAGTCGCGTCCTGCTGGTTAGCGAGCACGAAGAATGGCATTGTTCAAAAAGAAAATGTTTGAAACATGCACACCATCTCATGTATTTGGTTCCTTTGTATACGATGTACTTGATAATATACATTAGATAGCCAGAAAATAGCAGTAGTACATGGAAATACATCATCCGACCGTACCCGTGAACACCGCTGGGCGTTGTGGGGAATCCCAACCTCGGAGGAGTTAGGAGAATTCGAACCGATTATTGGATGTGGATCCGAACGGACTGCCTAGGTTGGTAGTAGGTGGGGTCTGTTGTGTGGCCTTCCACTCCCCCACCTTCCCACCTTCAGCTGAAGCGATATCCAAGAAATTCAGCATTTTGTACTAGCCATTCTGGAATGTATTTGGACGCCATGGGCCCAAAGCAGGATCTAACCATTTTCCTGTTATTCACTTTTTTGGGGGCTTCGATAGTCGTCAGGGCCTTGTTGTCAGTGACGGTGTTTTTCTACCTGGAACAAGAGGGATCGAATCCTGATTGTCGACTGCGATCGATGAATCGTTGTCATGGGCGGGAGATGACGGAAGCAGAAGGCAAATTGTGTCCATAATTTCGATCATCACTTCATTGATTTGCGTAATGGGAGAATTTTGTTATACCGTGCATGTAGATTAGAATTATATTCGCACATAGTATCGCCATTTTCCTAACCAGGACTATAGTTACAAGATTCAAACGCCCATGATTTTTTTTGGTAAGAACGCAAGATAGAGGGTTTTAGGGGGAGATAGCGAGCGGCAGTCCGAAGCCACAGGAGTGTGCAATGCACGGACAATCATGAGGTCGTAAAGCAAAGAAATGGCCGAAGCCTGAAGCCCAAGCAAAAGCATTACCCAAGAAACAAAAGCAACGAGAGAAAAAAAGACCCAACCGACCAACCGTGAACCAAATGCAAAAACAGCCGATGACCAACCAAACCAGAGCCAAATAAACAAAAATTGAAACAGGAATGAAGAAAAAAACAGGGAGGATATCGATCAAAAGAAATCAATAGTACTGAGCATAGATTAGAGGATTTGACATCGTAGGGAACTTCTCTCTGCGATCTTCAGCCGGACCAGACGTTACAAGGTTGATCTTGTAATGGTGGTCTTCCGGAAAGGTGGTGGCGATCTGCTCATTGAGAGAATAGGTATACTCAGGAGACAGCTGAATAGTAGGAGGAGCAGTGGAAACAGGAATGCCATGAGGATCATAGGGACCAGCAGTTGGCAGGAAGGTAGGAGGGATCTGGAGCGGCTCTGCTGTGGTGTAGTTTGTAGTCATGGGCTGCCATGGGGATGAGACACTGCTATCACTAGTACCGGAGTCTGACGAGGTTGGCTCCATCGGATGGACATTCGAGGGGTTCTGACGATATGTCAGAACCATCTTTGTCCTCCTGAGCAAGCGCTTAGTCGGTCGGATGCGGCTTCCAGAGAAAGGTAGGCGGTCACTTCTCAAAAGATCAAGCATCATGGCCGATATTCTAGAAAGATCCTCCTGCTTGGCGGGGTTAACAGACGGCTCCGTCCGATCGCCAGCGTAAAAGTTCACGAGATGCTGCAAGACCCGAGCAGAAACATCCAAAGTCAGGACGATGAGTTCTGTTGGGAGCTCAGCGTTGTTAAGCTGTGGGATTTCCTGGCCTGTGAAATGAGGGCCTAGGAGGGGCTGCTGCAGGATGAGCTTGAGCATGGCTAGGAGCTCTTCAGCTTTCCTGTCGTCGATAAGTTGTTTCTGAGGGTTCTGCTCCCCGGACTGAGGGAAGAATATGGCAAACTCGAAAATTGAGAACATCAGGTCAGACTCGGCCCTGGACATCGAGTTCTGAGATGCGCTGTAAGACGCTTTGCAGACGTTCTCGATAGCAACTCGAGACTGTGCAGTGAAAGATTCCATGAGCATTCGCTTGTCCGAAGGCTGTGGGGCATTGGGGTTCGGCCATCCGTAATGGGCAGGTGTAGATGGGAAAAATCTCTCATGCTGATCGTAGATAACTAGTAACCGAGATGCAGTCAGGGTTGTGACGCTCAATGAGAGAAGACTCCGCAGGGATTTAGCCTGAGCATTCAATGTCGACACGTTGTCCGACGCGAGGTCAAGTTCGACGAGCTTGGAGTCGGTTTCATTCGAGATCACCAGGGTTGTAAAGGACTTTGTTTCCTCAAGATCAATCAGTGAAGAATCGATTTGAAGAAGCATCCACAGTCGCAGGGCGGAGGTAATCCATTGCATGTTGATAATCAGTTCCGTTTCAACTTCACCCTCGCATACACCGTTGATTTGGCTTGTGCATGGACCATCGCCCTCTGTAATCCCCTCCCAGAGAAGGCGGACCACGCGAGAGGCAACTGTGAAGTAGCAGATTGCCTGCTTTGGTCGGTTCTGGCGAAGCTCGTGCCATCCAAGTAGGATGAGAGTCTGTGCTGTGGACATCGATGCTGTCGAATATGAGACATTTTGTAGACAGGCAATGGCCCAGTAGTAGAACTTTTCGGCCTCCTCTTGGCTTCCCTTCGAGATGCTGAATCCGAAAGCGTCCGATAGCATAATCGACAGCAGAGCGTGGTCGTAGTCGTTGTTTCTGATGCTGCGGAGAAAGAGAGTCTTGGAGATGATGCAGGAGAGCGGATGAGCCGACAGCCAAACGTCAATCATCTGTAGTGTCGTATGGGTTTCATTCGAAGCCAGTGGGTCCTCCACAGGAAGACGCGGTGCTGGATCAAACATTCTCGAGCTGCGATCCATGAGCATGCTCTTGGAGATAATTCTGGATTTGTTCCTGCCCAAGGGCTCACATCCCAAGCTGCTGACATTGTTGCAGACCGTCTCGATGATCTCGTAGTTTATTGTTTCCAGGATCCTCTCGTTGTCGATATTTGGTAGACCCAGGCTAGTGGTTGATGTGTTCTCAGATCCGTGGATGAACATCTGATCCTGTGCACCACCGTCCATCTGTCCAGATGGGCGAGGGCTGCCATTTTTAACCGAGTAAGAAGACCTCTTGCCAAAGAAATCTTCGAATGTGGATCTCAGCTCTACAGAGAGGTTGTCGTTTGCGAGGTCCGGTGTCTGGGAGATGTAATCATAGGCGGATTGTGGAAAGTTGGGTCCCAGTTGAGGTGGTCTATTGCCCTTGACCTTTTCAACCCGTCCTCTTATGGCTCCGTTCTTTGGTCTTCCCTTTGATGCCTCCGCTTCGTAGACGCAGTCAATATTGCGTTCACGGCAGGCAGAGCATATATTTTGGCCCGAGCATCGTATCTTCCTCAGCCTACAAAAGTGGCAGCTCCTCCGCATATTCACGTTGGCGTGTGCAACGGCTGTATACCGGGGTAGTTAGCCAGACTGAACCCTTGATAGTGCAAACCCTCAAAGATACGTTTACTTACTCTTCATTTTGGTTGTGGAAAGAAAATGTGTTCAAGGAGAGAAAGAAAGGAAGGACAGCAACGAAAAATTAGAAGGTATATCTAAAGAGGTAGAAGGATGAGCTTGAAGATGCTGCGGACTCAAAATGAGAATGCCTGAGGTTAGGGACGGGTAGTTATATATCTTGATATGCCTGCCCCCCGCAGCGGTGTGTGAGTATTAAATATGCACCTAAATGCATCCTCAAAGCCTAGCAAATGTTAGAGCCTATCTTAATCCAAATGGATTGAACATCTGCAAGGACACCGAATGGGCTGGCAAGGGTGCTCTTTGCGACAGATTGAATCAACCAGAGCTGCGCAGGTGCATGATGGACGTCTAATTCCCCCGAGCAAAGTCGAGGACCCTGTCCTTCTGCATATTACAGTCCGGTATATCCTCTGAGAGAGATCATATGGCGGCACATCCATTCCTTTGCTTTTCCCCCATCTTGATCTTTTCTTCTTCTCATGTATGAGTTTCTTTTTCCCGAGGCCTTTCCTTTTTCCATTCATGATTTCTTTTTCCCATATTTCCTTCTGCTTCCTATGTTTCTTTTTCTCATGCACATGCATGTGGTTTCTTCTTCCTAATGGTGCGCTAAACTGGTCCCCACTGCGAAGCTAAGACTTCTTGCTACATGTGCAAAATAATGGGTGCCAGAAATTCGCTGAGGCAGCAGTGCGGTGCTGGGCTTACCGAAAACGGTCATGTCCACGCCCTTGTCCAGCCATGTCCTGGGGACCAAAAAAACTTGCTAACGGTTGTGGACCGAGCCATCTGCACGTCCGCCCGAACAGCAGCCCATGTTTGCCCAATCGCCGACGAGCATAACCAGGGGGCCAGCTTGAGTCCCCCCGGGACTATTTCCGAGAGCAGGCACCTGGTGCTCCCCGGTAGTTGGTAACGGGGTCGGGCCTCGATGATCTTATCAAAATAACGTTGCTCTGGTGAGATGCCAGTCTCTTTTTTTTTTAACTCAAGCATCTCCATATTTGGAGTAGTGTTTGGGCTCCCGCCTTAGCCTTCTTCGAACGTGTACACCGCAAGGTTCCTTTCATCAAGGAAGACAAGTCACCCAGACGTGAGGTGCTCATGCCTCGCAGTCCCACGATTGCCTGTTTTGGTCACCGCCATCCTTCACAGCCAACGTCCATCCAAAGGCTCGACGGATGGGTCAGAGAAAGGCAGATCCGCCTGCCGTGTGTCTCGTTATCAGCGTATCGGCCAACTTACCAAGCAAAGCTGCGATGTATCATCTGCCGTCGAAAGCTGTGAAGGCAGGGCGTCCCACAAAACACTTCGGGGCCGTCAGCCGTAGCAAGCACGCTGCGGTGACTGCCTGCAGTGACCATTGGCATACCGGTTTTCGCGAGCGAGATGTTGCGTCACAGGCTTGGATGTGGAGGGAATCCTCAGCTGGCTCCTGTCGTCACGGATTGATCAGTGAGCGTGGTTCGTTTGGCAGTTTTTCTCAGATTTGGTTCCTGAACAGTGTCGGTGAAATAATTTTGTTCGCGACTGCGGGAAATGATTGGTGCCGCCGGCAACACTTCCATTCTACTGATACAAGCTTGTTCGTCCTCTTGATCGCTGTCTTCATTTCATTTTCACGTCAACGAAGAATGTACAATTGAGTACTTGTATCCCACTTCTTCTGCCTCTCGTCCTGATGTATTTTGTCCTCACAAGTTTTTCGCTGCTGCAGTCACAAGTGACAGGGGCAAGGCGTCAAGGGTGGGTCGATACCTTGACAGCCGTACCCATGACGCTTCCACACCAAATAGAGTACTTTTGCCGTTGTACTCTTTCGGTCGGAATTGAAGCATGGTTACATGCCTGACAGCTGTTATAATATAGAGAGTGATCAGTGGGACTTGGAAACTGAGACAATAATGTCTTGCCTTCGAGGATTAATACATCTTGCGAGACATACTATTATTATAGTCATACTGAATATTCTTTCGAAAGACGAATGGCCATTCAGCTTTCTCGAATTCGACTTTTGACATGCATTGCTCTCTTCCACACATTTCTATGTGCACAGTCAATTCCAGGATCCATGACTAGGGCGGCCGTTACACCACCAATCGGTTCGTCCATGTCCGAGCTGCATGAGGTCCAGCTGGGTCTGCACTCGTCAAGTACGTAAACAAAGGTCTATAGAGCTGATAAATGACGCGAAAGGAGCCTCAAGGTGTTTTAGTCGCGAATCGCATCCGCAAAGAAAGCCATCATCCATCCTAAGGCATTTCTTTGGAAGGGTATTCACACGGCTATTAGTGCCGCTGCCTTCAGTCAACCAACCCCACGCGTATAGCGGGATGCAAGGGTTAGCAATTCTCATCATGCGCCCCTTGGATATCATCGATGGATGTTGAAACAAACAAGTAGACAGCATGACTGGCATGGCTTGTGCATAGAGTAGATTAGAACACAATAGGGAAGAGAAATAAGATAGATAAAAACAAGGTTCAACAGTAAATCAAATTCCGTATTCCATGCCCAATTATCGAAATACGAATGCTGTCAAAGCGCTCTATCGCTATCACTTGCTAGCATTGTCGCACGCCTGGGATCCACACATACGTCGCAAACTTACGAATTCACAATGGTATCGCCGCAAATATTTGCGAGGGCTTTCTATCACCACGAACTTGTACAGTATTTCCCGATACATCTTTTACCCAGCATCGAATTTAGCTTCAGTATATTTACTCTACGTACGGACGCGCGAGACGAGGTATTACACGCGAGTGCCCCTCCCCCTCCTTTATCCAGATTGGGGGTACGATAGGCCAAGCCTCCTTCGTACATCCGCGCGATTGCCCCTCCCATACAATATTCGCTTTCCTTCAAAACCGCCTTCGGTCGTCGTCGAAAATGGAAATGTCGTGACTGACCGTGGCATGCCCACATACGAAGCAACCGTTATCTGATTTGTGTATCAATCGATATCATTCATAGAGATATACCAGTACGTATACGCAGTGGACCGACTACACGTAGAGAATTATGGACATGCAAATAAAACAAATCAATGGGATATCCGGTCCCAATTAGCCCTACGCAGTCGTTCGTGATAAGACACAGCCATTCTTTTGACCAAATAATGTCACGATGCCGCCTGAGTATCATGAAGATCTTAGTGTCAGGCTGCTAGAGCTGCCAGAAGGCGGTCTTCCAAAAAGTCGATAGCATCTGCGCAGCAAATTCCACACTCAATGACATGTCGGAGTTGAGCCAATCCGCTGTGATGTGATGTACCCGGCTTGGTACCGTGTGCGCAAACAAGGTTCATCGACAGGCATAGCCTTGCCAAGCAAAACCTCCACACGGCCTCGCCTAATCATTCCATTCTTCACAGCTCGAGCTGCGCTGCTGCGGTGTGTATGCTGTGCATGCAAGTGCGAAAGTATGTAGGTACGCACACGTCGACGGCATCTCGAGTCGACGACTGCGTACCGCACGTATCCGCGAGATACGGAGCTTTGTATTGTCCCGTCAACGTCGACAGAGATCTCACTCGTTTTCCTGAGGCACTTCCTCTTTCAGCTGATCGACACCCAAGAACCTTTCCGGCGGTGACAACGACACGCTCAAGTCTGATTGTTTCATAGAGAAGAAGCTAACACCAGCTGGTCCTAGCATCAGTAGAGCGGCCTTCGATTCACACTCGGAGTCTCCGGTACGCCGTTTGTTTCACTATCGCCGGCAGCCACGCAGCAACTGTCGACAGGGCAGCGTGCGCAGCTGCACTGGCGCTCCTCTGTGCAGTCTAAGCTTCCATCATTCGAAAATATGCAATGGCATTAATTTGCATTGAATGTCGTCAGTATTCGCACAGGCCATTGTACTAGATCGGGCGGCTGTGATCGTGATAACGTTACGTTCGCGCCGCATAGGAACTATGAAATTGAGTGGCTAGGTCCCGGGTAGTGTCACCGGTCGAGTCACTCCGGGGCCAAGCATCTCCAGGGCTCGTCTCCATCTCACTCGCAACTGGCAACCGAGCGCCGCTCAGTACTGGCTCCAAGCGGCTTTTGAGGCCTTGGGGTCTCTAACAACATCGGCCGAAAGGGGCCATTCCCCTCTCGGACAAATCACGACTACGAACAACGTGGCTGCGCGGCACAAGCGCCACAGCGCCCAAATTATATGGTCATTGGCTCATTTCCACGCTGCGATGAAGTGCATCACGCATTATGTACGCCGTAAGTCGACTCCATCTGACCAATGCAAGTACAAAAGCCGCCTTCTAAGTGCTATCTCAGCCTCTCGTTTATTCTACGATGCAGGGCCGCTTAACGTCCAAAATAAGCTTAACACTTCATTTGCAGTTGGCGCAAAGTCCGAATACCCAAATGTAAATCGATTGATCTCCCAAATTGTATATAGCTAGCCTAGCAGGCACCATCTTGAGCAGCCCACCAACCCCACTAGTACAAAATCCTCTTGATGGCTTGGATCATGAATTATTTACAGCCTCAGTAGAGCCAGTCCCAGCCTTCTCGAACACAACCATTGTCGTAATGATCGTATCAATGGTCATCCGGCGTCAGGATGTGACAAGAATTGCGAAAGGGGTTCGTGGCTGAGCTCTGGCAGACTTCCCACGTAAACTCATGCGCTAACGCATGTGCGTGCCTGTTTTACGTTTTATATCCCAGCTTCCATCTTTTTCTTTATTTTTTGTCTTTTTTCCGATGTTTTCCCTTGCTTTTCTATTGCTCTGGTGGCTCATGGACCCTTCACTACCTCAGCAAGCACACGTGGGAGTTCGAACCGATCTAGCGACATGCAAGAGCAGGGAACAAGCCCCTTAGGAAACTATAGTAGCTAAAGCATGTATGTCATTGGAAACTTCCGAATCTAGGGGATAATATGTGAAAATAACCTTGTAAATTACATATTTTAGCTTACCGATTGCTACATTAGTCCTTATTACGTGGTTATTTTGAGATTCAACGGTATTTCGAAACAGACAAGCGCAGCCCAAAAATCTCGCTTCGAAAACAACCATTTTTGTTGTCGATATAATGGCTGTATTAAGTAAACGCGGGTTTTTAAATCTTCCTCGGGGCTCGTTACCCGCTCGCTTTTCTTCTTCGGTCTCCCTTCCATGACTTTTAATTACTTTTCGCACATTCGAAACGCTGGGGAACCCGGAGACGCTTGTTTCAAGCTCGCCGCAAGCCCAATGCTCACGGGACGGCCTCACTAACCCCAATCATTTCTTCTTTCCGACCATCATCAAGCCCCCGGTATGAAAGTTCAAGCTATCCTCGCATAAGATAATCAGGGCAATATTGTTAATACCGGCCCGGATAGACAGTCCTTTTGGAGCAGTATACTCAGGTACGCATCAATCCTCAGACGAACCTTAACGCCTATCGGATATGAGTTATTTTGGGGATTTTTCGAGTTGGATACAACCTCAGCGTTAACCGCAAAAGGTATTTTTGAGATTACCTCTAGATACGCCTCATGCTAAAGTGGTTGTATACGTGCTTTCCGGCATATTGCAGCCGAAGGGTTCAAACGGCGTCTCGGCATAGGAAGTCTGTAGGGAGGCAGCAGTTAGCGACTCAGATAGCTTGGTCGATAGCTAGGACTCACTTCCAGGCATCCCCTAGATATGATCGTTCCAGGTTTTCAACGGTTTACCCGCAATTATGTCAAGATGACTTGCAGTGTATAGCAAACACAACAGGCATTGCCCTTGTATGC
This sequence comes from Orbilia brochopaga, assembly GCA_036872635.1. Classification (NCBI taxonomy): domain Eukaryota; kingdom Fungi; phylum Ascomycota; class Orbiliomycetes; order Orbiliales; family Orbiliaceae; genus Orbilia; species Orbilia brochopaga. The sequence continues at coordinate 555,872 of JAVHNQ010000010.1, read as the reverse complement.
TGATCAACGTATCCAATCACTCTTCAGCCCGTTGGATTTCTTTCCTTGATGAGTAGCATTGATCCGGATTATGTTACGGGTTGTCGCACTGGACGATACCGACTCTATGATAACGTCGATTTGTTAAGGGAGTCTATCTTGTGAATCCGTATACTATATGCATAGGCTTCGCCCGTAAACATTGCCCTGTGCTGGGAACTGCTTACTGGACACCTCATGCAGGGACTCTGAGACGCTACGATCGAGCACCTGCAGGCGTAGATGCTCATTACACATCTGTAGATCTGTGGTCTGAATACAGACGCATGCTACCTGTCGATATCGCGATTCGTGCCCTTATATAACTTGCTCAATTGGCACTAGTATACCGGAGTACTACAGAAATGCATGTCGACATATAATTCATATGTTTCCAGAATATATATAGCCGTGGCATCGATCTTGAGTCCCGAACCTATGCATGCATCTAGTAGGCATGGATGCAACAACTATCTTGTAATCCGGGATATGCATCGGTATCGAACTTGGAGCACGCGACCCTACAGACAGTGGCAAGGCCAGGATGGCATGACTTACGGCTCGATAATAGCGGGTCAAGTGAGTCAGGAGCTCACTGTTGGAGGAAGAGAAACTTGACCCGCGCCGATTGCCTCGCCTACAGATTGTCCAGATGCCTCGTCATCCCAGACCAGGGCCCTAGCCGTCGATTCGCTTGTACCTGTCTACAGACGTTACGCTGATTATCGGGCTTTTAATCGGTCTCAAGCAGCGCTAGCCATCTTTCGGTAAAATGTCTCGGATTGCTCAACGGTTGACAAGAATAGGTCATATTTTCAACGTTAAGTGTATCACGTTGACTGAGAAGCCTACACACACCCTGGACATGGCCTCGTATCGGAGCCATCCCATCTGAAGGTATAGTTTCTACGAATTGATCGATAGATATTCCCGGAAGAGGTAGAGCGAACTACGATTGTCTTACATAGCAATATACCGAGCCGTCTCTTCGGAGAAAATAGTTATATAAAACGCACTTTGTATCAAACACACAACGTTTCCAACCCTCGGCACTTCCAGGGACACCCGATATGTCTCTCTCTTACACTTGCTGTCCGATTATATCTGCGATTGTGCCCCTCATACGATCGAGAGTGCCGCTGTAGGCAAATGGATCAGTCTCGCGCCAATGTTCCTACGCGACAGTGTTGAACAGATATCAATAGGGAGTCGCCGATCTCACTTCGCATCTCTCGCAAAGGAATTTGTTCAAGTTAGGAGTTTACCGGCTCTTGCTGGCAGTGCTGTACCGGTCGACGATCCTGTGAAATTGCGGAACTGGCGGATAGTTTCGCAAATTTAGCCTGTTACCGTCGACGATTTAGCGGCCTCAAGATTTCTTGTTGTATTTTAGCACGAAGGGAACTACTCGTGAGCCCCGTGAGACCATTCGTGAGCGACTTAACGTTACAGCTAGCATTGAAGACGAAGCTGGGATACAGAGCTCGGAGTAAGAAATAATAGTAATTGTGGTTCCTATTACCTGGATCGTGGCGGTGATGATATCCCCAAGGATTTTGCCATATTTTAAGATATTCAACCTAAGAGAATTGTCTTGGGGCGGCACAAGCTATACAAGCAGGCAGCGCTGTTGAAGTAGAAAGGGGGATATTGTCCAGGTGACAGTTGTAATGCCTCATACATGCATATGATATGCATCAACTTGTCTGTACTTATGGAACCCAAAGCTTTGCGCTTTTACAGGAAGGTCACTCACCCACAGCCAGGCTGTTGGTGGTCAACTATGGCCGTAGTCACCATTGTTCTGAGGATTGTAATCACTTTCGAAAATATCTTGACAATCTGTGGCTCAGTGGAAGTAGCTAGTACTATAGTATAACAAGGAGGCAAATGCATAAAGGCCGTAGCACGGCACTGGCTTCGAATGCTAGATTAACCATAGATGGAATCCCGCGGGTTGACCGGAATCATACGAACCGATACCACAAAGTATCTACACTGACGAGAGGCACTAACTATTCGCATAGAGGCACTGGGAGCCTACATAGCCAGCAGTGCTTCTGTAAATTGAAAAGGACAAATCTTTGAGGGACCAAGCCAATCGAGTATACATGTATACATACATCTCACAGAATATATATCTTTTGTTGGCAAAGAGATCGAGATATATAATTAAGTACCTATCCAGATTCCAACAAGGTACCGTAATCATATTCAACGAAAACTCTTGAACTTGGGCCAATCAGCCTATATATATATATATATCAAGATAAAATGGACGCAAAGCAACAATCACTCTGCTTTGCATGTACGGATCTCGTTCGGTCTTCCGAAACCTCAGTACTTCTTCAAGTTGTATTATAAACCCCGCATCAAGATGTCACTAGCAGACCACCGTGACGTATAATAGCGAGCGAGTTGAGTATATCCCAGGAGCCTAATATTATCACTTAGCGGGTGACGGCCGTCTGAACTTTTGATGTGACTCGGGATGGACAAGGTCAATTGAGGACTGCAATACCTTTGAACTCAGGAGGCGAGCCTGACTCGACGCAATACATAGATCACACTCAGCGATCCCCTATCGTGAGCCACAACATCGTCAATGGCGTCAATAAGAGTTTGAGGTGGGAGCCGAAATCTTACCACTGCACGGCAAGGCAGAGTCGAGCCGACATGGCCTTGAAAGCCCTTGGCTCGCACCTCAGAATATTGGCCAAAAGGCTGTTTATCATTGAAAGAGGTAGTGTCCAAACATACTTCTACCAATTCTCATGGTCCTATGACGAGGATCTTCCGAACGGGGAAGCGTTCTTCATACACTATGACGGCTTAGCGACACATAGTGTGGGTAAGCATCCACCGGGAAGCCCGTAGGTGAGAACAGAAATATGCGTGGGATCGATACCTCTTCCCAATCGTGCCCCCGTTGTCGCAGATATTCCAGCATCATGATATCATTCGAGTTAGCTTTCAGCTACACTGAGACCGGAGACCTGCCTTTCTGCTAATTCAATTTCGATCTTATGGTCATTGGCGAAGTGGCATTCCTAGGGTACATTCGAGCTCCAGGTGGTTATGAACAATGGCACCTCAAGTAGTCACTGCAGAGAGTAGATTAGAGATGCACACAATAGAGCGTCGTCGGCCTGGAGCTACGAATATCAACAAAATAGATAAGCCCCAGATTTTCCGGGATAGCCCTTGTCCCTTAGGCCCTGTTGACAGACTTGTGTTGCGAGACGTTGGATTTAGGGTTACGGTCGCACAACACAAGAGCGTTGCTAGAGTTGCTCTCAGTACGAAAGTCTTTCGAGGCTTGCATACTTGCAATGAATACCCGTTATACAGATAGTTTTGTAATCTGCAGATCCGTTCTTGTGTGATTTTGCAGGTGCTGGTTAGCCTTCTTCACCATGCTAGTGAATTCGAAGTGTATAAAGGGTACTAGCGGTCGCCTTACACAAGCAGCAGTAGAATGTGTTGTGGGATCGGATGGGAACAACGGCGTCGAAGGCACTCTCGACGCATATTGGCAACCAGGCCGCGGTTCTAACACTTAGGCTATTCTCGAGGGTGCCTAAAGCATATTTCTATATGCTCGAGCTTAGGGAAGCTTACGGCTCCGATACATGATATATATACAATTGTCACGAGAGCTTGTCACTTGGATCGATATCAGATTCGAATTTTCATCAGTTTGAACGGATATATCAATCAACCAGCTAGTACAGTTCAGAATAGAATATATAGAGTCAGGAGGAATGGCGCATATAGAATGTGTGGCTCTCCGGGCCTGGTCGATGGGCAATCAGTAAGTTGCCGTGAGACCCGGCCCAATATTCTAGTGGATCGACGCACTGGAAGAGGACCTAAATATGCTTGTGGGAATAGATCTCGTTTGGCAGAGCTTGATTTTGGGTATATGACCTCATTTCAGCTATATATTATCAAGAAGCATCAACCAATATGCGTCGTCCCGAATATTATCAGCATATTCTCCGTGACTAATCGGGGCTATGAAGTTACGTGATTGTTATTCTCTTCTTGACTCAATATGATCAAGCACGTGGAGACAATCGATTACGTCGGCCTTACACTCTGATTAGATATGACTTAATGGCGTACCAAGCACTACCATTTGATATCCTACATCTTTCTATATATCTTGCGTGTGAGGCTATATATGAGAAGACTAGATATTCACAGATCTGGCGTTACATAAAACTCATGCATACAGCTACCCAATTTGCAGACTATAGAATAGTCGGGACTTTACAGAATATAGCATCCAATAAGTCTATGCAACAAAACATTTTTGAGATATAACGACATATACAAGAGCTGTCCTGTGATATGCCCAGCCGTGACACAGTCAAGTAATTTTTTTTTACAAGGCGGGGTAGACAAGTCAATCAGTGGGATGGGGGATATTATATGCTAAGTATCGTCAATTAAGCGTGAAGTAAAGTCGATAGAAGGGAACTTGCGCTGGAAATGGCAGTGCTATGAAATAACGAGATGCAGATAGGCTCAAAGGAAACATAGCCTCACTATGAGACTAGACACAACAAGGCTCAAGGAAAGAGTGCGAATGAAAAGTTGAAAATGAAGAGCTACGAAAGAGAGAAAGGTAGCGAAAGAAGAGGTGATAAAGACCAGAGAATGCCCATGGAAGGCCAATGTTGCAGTGAATTACGCCGGGGAAGTTCGTCCACGTCCATTCATGAGAGATTTAAGGTTTGAGATCCAGCTGCAATCCGTCCGACTTGCCTTGTTCAGAGATATTGCTGCAGTGAAATATAACGCGATTTGATGCAGAAGATATTGATGTCGAGGGCCGGTACATTACTCCGGTTTTTGTCCGTATGCCACGCAGCTATCAGGGAACAAGTTAGCACAAGTCCATCACAAAGCAAAATTGATACTGCAGCCGGAACTTACAATCGGAAATACATATGGAAGCTCTTGGTCTTTAGACCTTTCTTGATCTCCTTGATGGCTTTGGCGGTTTCTTCCGTAGATTTCTGGGCTATGGTTAGAGATGCTGCCGAAATTCGAGAGGTTTCGGGGGTTTTTAGAGGGCGCTTACTCCTAATACACGCGTGTATAGAGCGATAGTGTATCCTTCTGTTGCATCTAACATGTTGATGAGGTTGAAGGCACCGATCTCCTTATCCACCGGATCGGTGGGCCAGGTTCCGATGGGAAGCTGGTAATATGTCTTCTTGACGTTGACGAAACCAGCCTCCTTCATCCAGGTATCAATGTGCGGATGAGCATGACATGTTTTGCCGATTTTCTCGGTAGCTTCTGTCAGGTCAATGACCCATTGTTTGAGAATGTGATCTTCAGGGACAGAGCCATCATCGGAGGTGATTTCGACAGTGTGTTCTTGTGATTCGTACCAGCCACCCGGCTTGAGAACTTTGTAAGCGTTGTTTACGAAGTTTGGCCAGTCGGCTACGGCAGCGTGGCAGTCGCGAGAGTGGACGAAATCGTAAGAGCCAGGTGTTTGGAGCCAGGGTTCGTTGAAGTCGTCAACCTCAAAGGCGACATTTGGAGGGACCCTTGCAGGGAATCAGTCGAGTTCTTGCAATATACACGTAGACTCCCGATATTGTGAGAGAATGACATACCAATTCGGTTGAATCGGCGACAGGTCTGTTTAAAAATGTTAGCTACCGTTATCACCAAGGAAGACACGAATATGTACGTACCGTTTCCCATGACAGCGGCCTCAGGGAACTCCTCCGCCATTTGGATAGCCCATATGCCAGTGCCAGTTCCAACGTCCATGATCTTCTGTGGATTTTCAATGGGGGCCATGTACAGCTTTCCTCCTAACCTCAGCATGAAAACGTGATGCCTGGGGGAATGAAATCAATTAGACATCGGTATCATAGTCTGAGAAGTGAGGCAGTCGGGATTGTTACATTAAATCTAATTGTTCTTGTTGGATCTAATAGCGCGGCATGCGGCGTTAGCGGGTGGTCGACGTCACCGATGAAAAAACTCGAATTATAGAAAGAATCTGTGAATTTCTTTACCTCGTCGTTTGGAATGAGATACGCCCCGCGCTTGTAAGCATTGTATCGTCGGCCATTTTCGTATTGATAATCTGTCGTGTCGATGGAATGTAAGTGGGACGCCTCTGAAGTGGAGCTCGACAGTGTATAATTTAAATCAACGTACGTTTGACGGATTCTGTGAGCGAAGTTGTTGCGGATCCACTAAATAACATCACGTGATGCTGGTAAGCGACCAAGCCAATTTATCCTGAGGAGAATGCAGGAAAAGGCCGTCAACGTACGAGTCGGATCCATAGAGGGAGTCGTAGTCGAAGTCCGAGCCGCTGCTTGTCGTGGGCTATACAGAATTTTCGCAAGATATCAGCATTGGTGATTCGGCCTTTTGATGCTTCTTTCCTTCACGGTCACCCAGGCTTTTTCTACAGAGCGGCTGCGCCTGTCGACAGGGGCGCTCTTGCATGTAGCGACAGCGGCAGGGCTCCAGATCACCGCATTGTCTGTCCTCCGCCAAACAATGGCTGATCCAGACGCCTCGGAAGGTCGGGCGACTTACTTCGTCAACCTCCAAAGGGTGCCCTTGTGGCTCTTCTGTCGCCATGGCCGCGAATCGAATTTCGGTCGAGTTGAAGGAAAGGTGCTGGTATCGGTGGTGGTCGCAAGGAATGTTGTTAAGGTTTTCGTGGTTTTCAAAGAAGCTGAATTTTCGAGTTTCCACCAGGAAGAAAGACGGGGAAAAGGTTCGGTGCAACCAGCGGTTTGGGAGCCTGTGCCAACCAGAAGAAAAATTGTCAGGCGGACGGGAGCGGATCCTCTCCTTTTTTAGTGCCAAAGACAGGCAAAGGAACTTTCAACTCGGCGCATGCCACCCATCTGGTCTAGGACTTGTGAACGAGCGTATTCAGCGACCACAGAGTGGGGCCAGCACTTTCGCCTTCGGTATGGCAAAACTACCAATTGGCTGTCACAAACATTGCTTGATTCGGAATGTCAGGCTGGGGTGATCGCGCCTTAGCGCCAGCAGCATCGCTGGGGGGTCCAGGGTGCGGAAGCTCTGCCGTAGTTCCATTCCCACGCTAATGGGCCATTATTGTTTGGCGGGCCACCAACATTGTTTGACGGAAAGCTGCAGTTCCGAGCAGACCTATCGCGTCTCGTGTACGCAATATCTAATCATCAGCCTGCAGAATCTGGTTCTCAGGGTCAAAATCGCGGTTGGAACCATGGCCTCCTTTGCTGCTGTGATAACCACGTGGTTATCCAAGCTGGTTTTCAGGAATGGAAGGCTGCCACACCCAGGTACGGAAAACTCGGTAGGGCTTTCGTCAGGAAAGTCTAAACTATTCCGCCCGAGATTTCTTGTCGGTGTCAAGAAAGTAATCATTTGTCCCATTCGAAACTCTTCCAGTTGGAAGATATTTGGCAATCACCCTAGCCATTCGGCCCCGCTTTCGTAACGGCGATATCCCGCGAACAACCGCGTATCTATCTGCCTTTTTAAACAGCTCACCACAGCCATAGATCCATGCTGCTTCAGAGGTGATTGCCGTATCATGCAGCGACTTGACGTTCGGAAGAGCTAGCGGACCCGATGAACACCGGCATAACCACTCTGATGGGAAGATCAAAGTTAACACCGCACGGGAGCTATTTCATGCATTGTTTGCGCGATGGTCAAGCTTCATCAGGCCAAGAGTTGGGGGTTTCATTCCGATCAGGCTATATCTTCTGAAGAGTTCCAGCAAGGTTCTCGATACAACTGAGTGAGACTGCAACGTTCATCATATCGGACCCGAGAACCAGAAAATCTCGTCCCGAAAAATCTGTGCCGGACGGTTGAGCTAAGGAACCGTAAAGCCGAAAAGCAGGATGCGCAGCGCGCTCGAGTAATGCTCGGCTTGGCAGCAAAACAGCTGAACAAGTCTCGCATTTAACCCCGGGTCTGGCAGAGATGAGGCGGATCAATCGCCTGCTCATCGCTTGATTAATTGAGACTTGACCCACGCAAAGCCACGAGGCACGGATACCTTGAGATTTGGCAAAGTGAAAGGTTCTCTTCTGGGCCGAACCCCGCTTTCTGGTGCACCGCCATCCTTGTTCTCTAGCGCTCTCTTTCAATGCTCGGTCTCACCTTTAATGCCTTGGGACGCCAGGTCAGATTTGCAGGCAAAGAAAAAGATGTCCTGACCAGAATATCCTAAACCGCTCCCCAGCAGAATTTTACGAACGACACCTACTGTGCAACGTCGCATCAGCAGCAGGGCAAGGGTAGAAATGCGAGCTCTAGAAAAACATCCACGAAATATGCATGCACACCAGAAGGTCTCTCGTTGAGCCAGCGCGCTGCAGCCGCTGTGATTTCGCCACGCAGCTGCATGCATATTAATGTTAAGTCAAGAGTTATACTGGCCCATAAGGGCCCTGATCCTTGCGATTTACAATCAGACTGTGAGGAGCTTCTATCTTGGAGTAATGGCAATTCTCAAGAAATCTACGCGTAAGTCTGAGCAAGTTCTAAGTAGAGCTCCGATTGTCGAAGACTCTGAGAATAGGTACCGAAATTTTAGGATTCATCTATAACTGGAACTTGCCGTTAATCCACCCGCATAAACCCAAACCCGCTTGCGTCAGTCCATACGCCAATATCAATTAGAAGTCGTCGACATCCAGAGACGTATATACATGCATATTCTCCGAAACATCTGCCGATGCCTCGATGACATCCCAAATAGGAGAATTCTCAGAGATTAAAATTTGATAAGGTGATTTTGCCAACACAGCGCATGCATGCAACTGCTCTGGAAAAAAAAATCTTCTCATGATGATATCCTGTCCATAAAATGACACCACCGAGCTTACCAGAACTCCAGATTTGGTCAAGTTGCCAAACCAACAGTAAACCATGAGGTCCGATCCAACCCGACCTCTACAATCGATTGTCTGGTCTGCAAACTATTGTAGTACACTCGAATTTCTTCTCCAATCGTCACGGAAGCAAGCGCTCCTCCGGGTACACTGGCAATCGCTAGATTCCTAGTTTCGGGTATATTAACGGCGTCAATAGGTTTGCTGAAAGTTCCACGCGGCCGAAATCCTCTGACGACATCCGGAGAGGCGCCTTTGCCGCGGAGCAAGGTTAGGTGGTTGGCTTGGGATATCCACATTATCCGCAAAGTGTTATTGGTTGCTACGGTATCCTGCATGACGCTGGCGGCCAGATACGTTCCTTCTGGGAGAGTGCCGAGATTCTCAGCTACGGCCACAGTTTCTCATTAATCATAACGAACCACGCTGCTATTTTGTCGACGTGTTTGTGCTTACAGTTTGCGTTAAAGTCCCACCGCCCGTCATATCCTGGTATATGGACCAGATTGGCTCGCACGTCCTGATAGAAAACATGCAGGACTTGATTGTCGGTGTAGCTGAAGTTGGCGGCCCGCACCCATGCAAGCGCGATTTTTCCGTTTTGCAGCGCCGTAGAGAACCTAATATTGGTGATGACCCAAACTCCACCTTGATTGTAAGCAAGCTCTTGGACGGCTTTTGTGGTCCTATCGACGTAATATACGCGCAGGCCGTATTCCCCGTTCAGATATTCTACAGTCCATGGAGTTGCAGCAAAGCCGGAGCCTGGTGAAACCAAGACCCCATATCGTGTATCTGAGGCAAGCTGACCCATTGTCCAAGTTCCGTTATCGGCACTGCCGTATGCATCAAACATGGTATTGTTGTCCGCGGTATAGAATATTCGAATCTGCGATGTTTTCAGCTCAAGGGCCTTTTCTTTACTTTAGGATAGTGTGTGTGTTGTGTGGTCTTACGGTTGTACTACCTGGTGCCTGAAGGGCAGCAAAGGAGGTATTTTTACTAGGCGCAGGGTTCAGTCCCTCGATAAGTATGGGGTCTCGCTGTTGCCGGTTGCCAGCCGTTGTATGAATATAGAAGAGCTCAGTGCTATTGTCCTGCCGGATGATGGTTGTACCCGCCTCGCTTTGTGCTGGATTGACAACAGCCATCGCAATCGGGACTGTTGTCGTTGTTGGCAAAGGCGGGTTCGTAGAGTTATTTGACCTGCGGATATGGGGAGTTGTTGGTTAGCCACTGCCATGATTAAATTCATGATATACAAAGTCAAGATATATGATATAGTGGCGAAGCTCCCGGGTTCCTCTTTGTATATCTTACCCATTGGACGCGGACGAGTGGGATCCCAATATACCTCCCACTGCTCCACCGACTACAGCTGCCACCAACAATAGCCCGAGCAAACTGAAGAATATCCATCTCTTCAACCCACATATCCGATGACTGTCGCGTTCGTGCTTGCGGTCAAAATTCCAGTCCTCATCCTCTGTCAAGGGTTTTACTGCGGTGGTGCGTGTTGCGTGAAGTCAGCATGGCACTATGCGACGAGTTTAGTTTGCGTTGTTAAGAGGTGTACCTTGACCGCTGCTGTCAGGCCCAAACGGACGATAATCAAAATCGGCAACCTCGAGTCCAGGCTGCTCATGGGTATCTCCTCCACCCGGAACAACCTCTGGCGGAGAAGGCTGGGTCTCAATGAGGCTTGGAGCCACGGGTGGACTTGGCTGAACTCGTTCTGGCTTCAGTCGCGAAAACGGGTCAACTTGCCACATGCTTTTGTCGGCCCAACCTGGCCCGGCGACAACGAGCGCCGCAAATGCAAACCCTCACAGCGGAAACTGAAGGAGATCGAAGGACTAGAGCCGGTAGGTACTGCGCTTCCTCCTGCATCGATTTTCGGATGAAAGTAACGACAATATATTCGAGGCCCTTGTCCCCACCGAAGCCGTTTTCTACTGCTCTTTACCAATGCAAACGCAGGTTAATATCTAATTTTCTAGCGAGATTGATTTAGTGACGCTGGGTGGATTCGATTGCATCTGAGATCTGTATTCCAGATTTTACGGCGAAAAATAGTAACCAGAAACGAGTGCCGAAGGATAAAATATATAATAGTCAGCTGCAGCCAGCCTTAACTGAAAAATTAAGCCTCAAATGTCTGTAGAAGGATCCGCCGGGACTAAACGTCGACGGAAAAGCCGTGGCCTTCGAGCCGTCTTGCAGCTACTGTCACTTTATATAGGGTTACGGATAAGGAAATTGTCCAGCGGGCGGCCTGAAGGCACCTCGTAGTTTTGCGAACATCTGTGATGTCACTTTCATTTCAATAAACCAAGATCAAGTGCCTCTTGTGCTTTAGTCACGGCAGTTGTGCCAAATCAAACACACCAAGCCCGCCTCGCAGCGACGAATCAGGTTGCTGTGAAAACCCAACGACGGCTGGCTTCCGAAGATCTCTGCAGGCAAGGGGGCTTTGCAATTGGTCTATTTGAGTTCCGTGTCTGCGAAGATCAGTGTTGGTGTAATGATGCCTTGCGCATGCATGCACAAGGGCAACCAACCTTTCCGTTCCATTTCTTAATTGGGAAGGGCGAAGTTCTTAGGAGTTTAGGAGCGTTGAGCTTCTTGGTATGCATATGTATCTATCTGTCATCTCGCTTCACAGCTGGCGAACATGGAAGGATTCTTAAGGCATCGCAGCAGCGCTGAGATCCAGATCCATTCTGAGGTACTGGAGCAACCAATGAATTTGCATACTCACCCACCACCGGATTTGTCCGTCGCTGAAGCTCTATACATGTGACTGGTCCGAGCTTGTGGCTTCTGAGAACTCAAAATTCCCTAGGTCCTGCAAATCTCTACGATATTCTGCTCAGCCGTACCTCAGATTTGCATCCGCAGCTGTTTGAAACCAGGCCCTGAGCCAATCATGAACTGAATTTCGGGTTGTGAAAATCTGCAATCGGGCTGATATTTCAACGCTGGAAGCACCATGTATTTGGTCGTACAACACAGCTCTCTTGTCTCGGTGGGCGTCGTCAATAACTCCCACATTCACAACATAGGATCTGAGATTCATCAGCTATGTATGCACACCACAGCCTGGTCTCGCGGCCACAGCCCACAACTCTCCATATGTGGATACAGCCGATTTTCAGGGTCTGGATCTCGAATTACTAGCAGTTTATCTTCATGCTGTTCAGTGATATCTTGAGTAGGTCTCGGGTTGCCGAGGCTTTTGACCAATCAGGATGAACATTAAATCCTATGTTGGTACGTGGACTGCCTCGCTTGCTCTAGCTAGCTAGCTTCCGTATACCTGCATAGGATGGACGCATGCACCTCATCCACCTGGATCTGGTTATATCAACCCGCGCGAGATCTCAATCGGGATGACATGATTATAATTGAAGGATAAACATACCACGGCTTCGGAGCTGAACCAGAGTAAATCTGTTAAAGCTTCGACCTGGTTCTCCGTTTCCTTTAAAAGGGCATTGATTCCCCCATCGCAGTCGCTTTGAATACAGTCGCATATTACGACCTATGTCGAGGGTTTTGCAGCTGTAGGGAACAGGATCAAAGAGCGACGACGGCGCGTTAAAGCTTTCGCAACTTGTCGATATGGTCGACCTCCCCAATACGGGAGACGCGGTAATTCCAGACGAGGACCGTCTTGCAGAACTTGGTTACAAACAAGACCTTAAGCGCGAGTGGTCTCTAATTCACAGCTTCGGCGTATCGTTCTCGATTATCAGCATCCTAACGGGTATCACCACGCTTTTCCATTATGGCTTGACCACCGGTGGTCCGGGTGTTATGTGAGTCGACCGACAACACGAACCATGACAGAAGACGGGTTTTAATTCGGAGTAACATGCAGGAGTGTAGGATGGATCGTTGTCAACTTTTTCACTTTTTTTGTCGGGCTTGGGATGGCAGAAATTGTCAGTGCTGTGCCGACGAGCGGAGGACCTTACTTCTGGGCGGCGATGCTTGCGAATGAATCATGGGCACCTTTCGCTGCGTGGATGACTGGATGGTTTAGCTTTCTTGGGCAGATAGCTGTTACCGCAGGTAGGTGTATACTAGCCATTTATCCGAAAAATTATAGAAAACTGGTGGTTCAAATGCTTGTCTAATGTATGCAATCATATAATCTCGCTATAGGTATTACGTACGAGAAAATACCTCCTTCAATAATAGCACGCACGGCTGTACCAGCTGCAGTTCCAAAACAAATCAATCTGACTAAATGCCTGGGATAGCTTCGGTGCCGCCAACCTAGTTTCAACAGTAGCAACTGTAAAAGGCTTCGAGCCGACACCGAAGAAAATTATCATCATACACGCAGCATTGCTCTGGACCCACGCCACAATCAACTCGTTCGGCGTTAAGTTCTTGAAATACTTCACCTACGTTTCTGTTCTCTTCCATTCGGTTGGGGCGGCATGCGTCTCGATCTCTGTACTTGCGAAGGCTCCGACACACCAGTCGGCGAAATTCGTTTTTACAACATTCAATGATTCTACCGGCGACCCGGGATGGAGTAAAATTGCGAGTCCGGCGTATGTGGCAGTAATTGGCCTTTTGGTTGCGCAGTATGCGATAACAGGATACGATGCTGCGGCCCACATGGCAGAGGAAATCAAAGACGCTTCACGTGCGGCTCCATACGGCGTATTGATGTCTATGGGTGTCTCTAGCGTTTTTGGATTCTTCATCATGTTAGCGTTCTTATTCAGCATTCAGGATTTTGAGAGAACGATTACGAGTCGCTACAGACAGGTGAGCCAGCCCTTTTAGCCGATAATCTAATGAATTATGGGGATAGCGAGATCTAATAGCACCGACTAGCCCGTCCTGCAAATTTTCGTTGACGTATTTGGGGAAAACGGTGCTATTGCCCTCTTCTCGATCATTATTGTCTGTGTGTGGCATTGTGGGCTTTTCTCTATCACAAGCAATAGTCGGATGATTTATGGATTCGCTCGCGATTCTGGGCTGCCTCGCTGGTTCGCCTGTACGGATGATAGATTCCAAAGTCCAGTTCGCGCAAGTACGCTCCCCAGAACCTTCCCCTTAATACACTTGACAATCGACTGCTAATATCGAGATCCACCTTAGTTTGGTTTGCTGCAACCTTGGCATTCTGTCTTGCTCTCCCGTCGATCGGTTCTTCTGTGGCTTTTGCAGCTTGCACAAGTATTGCTACAATGTAAGTGATGCTATTTGTGGAGACATATGCATCCTGACATCTGATCCGCTGATGTCGCGACTGAGCGGATTCTCAGTGGCCTGTATCTTTCCTACGGCGTTCCTATATTGCTTGGTGTTCTCAATCCGACGCGATTCAAGCAGTTAAAAGGACCTTTCAACCTCGGAAGCTTCTCCGCTCCTGTCGCCATTGTCGCCATTCTATGGGTAAGTTTCATTACGATTGTGTTCTGTCTCCCTGGAGTGTACCCAGTGACCCCGAATACACTGAATTACACACCCATAGCCGTCGGCGTTGTCTTATTTGGGTCCTTAGGGACATGGCTAGTATGGGCTAGGACCTGGTTTGTCGGCCCGACCCGCGAATTTGAATCTGAGAAAGAGCTATAGGAGTTGATATCATGCGCGGCTGCGTTGGAGACAGCAGGGAGAGGGTATCATTGCGCACACATCGCGCTTCGTCATATCTTACTGGATAGCAGGCTCATCAGGAGTATTGTATATATTTTTGAGGCACGCGTATATGTGCACCGCGAGAACTCGAGAAGTCATGACCCCAACTGGGACTAATCTACTAATGTATTAAGAAACTCATCAAGTTCTTAAGCTAGATCTGTAGATCCATATATTCCGGTAAATAAAATTTCCATGGGGCGCCTTTGATGGCCTTATATATAGTATACCTCTGTCAGAATACATACATAAGCAGAATGATTAGATCTCTTAAACACCATCTACATCAGGCCAGTGGCATAATTTCCTGAGTAGTACAGCCGTTACAAGTACTAGCACTCTCAACTACTCGAACTGGTGGCTTTTCTCGAATGCCATCGCTACTAAGGGTAGTATACATCTGGATCATCATTGACGCCGACTTAAGGTGTATATCTAAATATCTAAATATCTATAGATATAGTTCGTTGGTTCTGATCTAGTTAAATTTGGTCTTTAGGCAAATATTTTCGTAGATGCGTTAATTGCAATTGATGGCATTTTGAATTTGGGTTACTCGCTTGGCAATACTAGCTGAACGGTGGAACGATAACTTCCCCTATATATATACGCCTATACGCTTAGAAGCTACCCCTCCTGAGAATATCTTTATCTACAACTGACCCAGAATTCGGACTCATAGTATGGGTTTGATACTCTCTACTCAATAATTAAGAGTGCTGTTTAGTTTTGCTTGAATTGTGCACTGATTGAGCATGTATATAGCCTGGACTTGTATTGTAAATCAGACATCAAGTCTTCTGTTGATAAGCCAAAAAGCTTGGGCCCAGCTACTGACCAGCTTTGAGACTTCACGCGGCCTGTATCTGAATATTTCTTATATGGATGATATATTGACAACAAACAAGTGCAAATGCTTTTCTTCTATCGACCCAAAACTGAAAATCCCCAATCCTGAGCTTCATGCGCCCGCAACTGAGTGTCTTCCCCCAGGGCCTTCTCGATAATTTGCATAGCACTGTCTCGGGCTTTCTTGAAAGTCACCTCATTACCCTGTTCCGCGAAACCGATCGAAACCCAAACAGCGACGTGCGCACCTCCTCCGAGCATGACTTCTCTTAGCATGTCTTTTGGTAGTGGTCCCATATTGCGTCCGTACTCTGAGCAAAGGCTCAAATTCAGATGCTTGGCAGCAGATTTCGCATCTGGACTGCTGCTAAACTCTCCAGCTTCCCATACTTCCGCCACCATCTGTGATATTTCTGTCGCAGCATCCGCAGGCCGTATCATTTCCCAATCCACAATATACAAGGACTCTAGCTCCCCAGCTTCAGTCAGGTTGACGAGAACATTGCCCGCCCAAAAGTCACCCATGATGACGGTTGTGTTGCCATTCAGAGCTTTGGATTTCTCTTCATCGCAGTATATTTTGACCTTTTCTTTGATATCCTGCGACAAGTTAGGATATTCCTTACTCAAAACCTCCTCCAGTCGTCCACAAGTCCTCCAGCTAGCAATAACCCGAGCGTCTTTATTTTCGTATTTGCTCAAAGCTTCTGTACTGTGGCCCCAAGTATGGAGTTTTGACAGATATTTCCCAAGCTCTTCTCCAATTTTCGCGAAGGCAGCAGGACCGGGTATCGTCTCTCCCAGCAAGAGGTTTTTGAGTGTCTTGCTCTTGGGCCCTGCGTCTTCTGTAATCATGACGCGGTTGCTTTCGTCGACCCAATAGACTTTAGGTGTTTTGACGAACTCGGTATTCGGCACGTCACGCAAAGCATAGAGCTCGAAAGGCCATAAGTCCCAGACGACAGTCTGACCATCAATTTGAAAGACGTAGGGAGTGGAATGTTTAAGGATAGCGGTCGACGGCGTCTGTGCCGCTGCCTCGTGCTGGGTGGTGGGCGGGCTTGTGTTGAGGATGAGGCGGTGAACCCCGTTTCCGATGCCTGTTGTTAGCTCCGTGACCGACTTAGGACGACGAAACCCATCCGGAAAAGAAGCATCGCTGACCGAGGAAAGATATGCTAGCACTTGATCTGTAGATTTTAGCATCTCCAGCTTTGAGGAGCGTGTGTTAGCCATTGTGAGACCAATGGCGGCGGTCTGATTGTAAGATGAGGGGTTCTTCAGAGTGCTGGTTCTCCAGAATACTAGGGCCGCTTGAAGCTTGGCCTGGTAGTCTTTCAAATGTTGAGGGTGAAATCAAACTTAATTAAACAGATTAAACAGAAGGGATGTCAGCTAGCTTGTGTTGGGGGCGACTGATAAATTTAAAAAGCTACCGCAGGATATCAGCCAGAGTAATCTGTGATTAAATATATGCGCGTCTGCGGACCCGTCTCTATTTCGAGTCGGAACGTCACATTCTGCTGCAGCGCAAAGCTAAAATGATTCATAGTGACGCCTAGCCAAATGTGTCAATAACACAATTGCCACACAATCTACGCCCTAGATATACACATGGGGCCAAGCAAGCATTTCGCCTCCGACACTTCATGATCATCAAGTCTGAGGTTCCGAAGCCCATAGATCAACGTTGCACTAGCTACTGGCAGGCCAATGATGCTACATATATACAGTAACCGACAGATCCCCACAATTTACCCAGGACGTTCACGCGTCGGTTCTTTGCTTTCGCAATTTGCTGATTTGTCAGGTTAATACTGATCTAGCTATCTAGGTACTGTATATATATACATGTACTTATGTTTGTACAAATGTCTAGATTATCTTCTGGTCAGGAATTTAGATCTAACTCCTGTTCTATGACATTGTTGACGTGGCTGTAATTTATCTGCAAGAAGTGAACTTAAGATACACACAGACGAATAACGAATTCAAGGAAAGATTATGCAGCATACACATCAAAGAAAAAACAAGACGGATAAGCACTAAGAGAAACATGCGAGATTGTCTGTACATTATTGGTGGTAGAACGATCTGCCAGATCAGTAGAGCTTGGCGCAGGCTGCCTTTGCACCAGGGACCTTGAACCCACCAGGAACCGAGATCTGAAAGATACCATACGGATCATACTTTTTACATGCAGCCTTCATTCTTGAAACTGAGGCGTCCCCGTAACCAAGGAGGGGGTCCTTATTCTTGCTAGCATAGTTGAGATAGAAAAAGCCATGGTCGACCTTCATCTTTTTCGTGCACGTGATGCATTCCTCAACAAATGCGTTGAGAGTGTTGATGATCAGGTTGTCCTTGCTTGCGTCGGTCCACTGATGGGTTAGGTTGATGACCACCAAGGTCTTGGTGATACCCTCGAGACCGAGCGAGTTTCCTCCTTGATCTTTACCAGCCTGGACGGCAGGTTGTGTGATTGGCTGGAACGCGATCGTTCCTTGGAATCCGGCGATATTGCCAAGTTTGGCTACGATATCGTTGTTATATTTGTCGAAAAGAGTCTTATACAACTCTGGACAAGCGTATGCGGAGAAATCACGCATATCTTGACGAAGCCCTGTTATATCATTTGATCCAAGCTCGGTGGCCATGCTGCCATAGGTGCGAAGTTTAACGGTGTTACCCATACCGCCGGGCATGGGCATGGTTGGTAGCTTCGTAATTTCCTTCAACTCTCCAGGATCTTCAATATTTGTATCCCTGAAAACAGTGAAAGCACCCAGTTGCATTGGAGTACCAGATCCAACATTAATGGAAACAAAGGCGGAAATAAGGTGAGATAATTTGTCCTTGATTGCGCCTGAAGTGTGATAGTTGTAGATTTTTTTGAAAAGGTCGGGAAACTGTGATTGATCGAACATCATTTGACCAGCGTAGACTTGAGTAGAAGCGAAAGTGCGGAGATCGAACCGAGTGACGATGCCGAAGTTGGAGGATCCTCCCTTAAGAGCGCGGAATAGATCTGGGTTTTCTTTGGCGTTTGCATTGACGATGCATCCGTTATACAATACGACTTGGAAGTTCACAACTTGGTCACACACGAATCCGTATTGATTTGTGAGATAACTGATGCCGCTGCAGTATCATCTAGTATTAGCGCTCGGAGTCTTGCAAGCATACGACACAGACGTAGAGATTCAACATACCCTCCAAGTGTTAACCCAGGAACACCAACTGTGGCCATACGACCACCTAGTGCCATTCTCCCACGCTTGTCCAAAAAATCGTAGACGCCGCCCCAGCGCTGGCCAGCCCCTACTTGAACATTTTCTGGCTTTCCCTTGCCATCGGGGCCGACGAGCCTGAGGCCGTTGAGAGCAGACATGTTGATCAAAACACCGTCTTCAGCGTTAGCCCATCCTCTGATAGCACTGTGTCCGCCACCGACAACATTGAAATCGGCGCCGGTGAGAACGATTATTCGCATGGCAAGCGAGACGTCTTCCGCGGAGGTAGGCCTAACGATACACGAGGGTGTCATGTATGTTGTCGAGGACCAGAAAGATGGGTTATTCAAATTGGCGAATAGAATAGTCCCAAGTTTGCCGCATTTTCCTGGCAAAGCAATATAGAGGGCAGTGCAGCAAAGGAGCCCGAGAATCTTCTCGTTCAGCAGCCCTCGTTTACGAATGGCCAGTGGGTGAATATGTCGGGCTGTGAGATTTGCGCCAGGAATTCCAGCATCCACTGGGAGATTATCGGTAACGGTACCGTTGATACCCAGCTCCGTTTCGGCTTCAGCTAGAATAGCAGTAATGTTCGTGCTTGGGAAACCGAATGTGGAATCACCATCGACAACAGGTGGTTCTACGACCGGATCATCTTGTGCGGCGACACTAAGAGTCCGCGAGAGCGCCCACAACAGCCCGACGGTAATGCTCGAGAGCCGAACCATCTTACCGGCTCGCGATGGAAGAAAGCCAAGCAAATCAGAGAGAAGGTACAACGATGCCAAAGAGATATTAGACTTTGAAGCTGAGGCCGAAAGAACGAAAGAGAAGCTAGCTGGGCCGTTCAGAAATAGATCGAACTAAGTTTATTAAGGAGAGACTGAGAACCGAGATGTTTGAGAACCGGCGAGCTGGTGCTGGTGAAGTTGAAAGATGATTTCAGCTGAAGAGCCGGTGTGAATGGAAGGCGATAGCAACGTATATATAAAAGATAACGAAGGACGGGAAGGGAAGAAGTTTGTGGCTTTGCAGCAAGCTTGCAGGTTTGGCTTGGCCTCCACAAATTGATGTCTGTGAGAACAAAGCTACAGAAGGGAGCTACAGAGGGGCTTTTTATGTCTGTCTAATGTTAACTAGCTATGGTATCTGACAGATACAATCCGCGCATCGCAAGAACGTTCACCGGATAATCGGGATTCCGGTTCGCAACAAAACTTGAACTCCATAGCTTCAGCACAAAAAATTCGTAAAACAAATCCTATTTCGGCAAATCTATCGAAGTACAGATGCCAACGCAGGTACTAATCTCGGACGACAAGCTCAAACCTCAGGTCACTAGAAAAATATAGTTAAGCGGGCTCGACACCCCACTTCAATTCCATAGATCTAGCTAGTCGGTCTAGAAGGAGGCGTCGCCAATACTTAGAAAAAGAAAGCATCGCTTGAAGAACTTCCATGCCGGTACGGTGCGAATCTCGAAGTCGCAGGTAAGCCATACGTGGCGTACGCCTCCAGTGAGTTTAGTATAATTATATATCTCTGCCACTAGAGCCAGTATGGGATTTCGCGCACTCAAAGTCACAAAATTCAGCCGCTGGTGCCGCGTCCCGAAGCGCGAACAAAGTATGAATGAAACCAACATGACAAACCATTGCACGCTAATATAGCTGCATACGAGCAATTTCTGATCAAAAATGCATTAACTTATATTGGTGAATCAAACATCTCTTCGCAATCGGCAGAGATTTTAGTACTGTCTGAAAGCCGGCCAGAATCCACGAAAGTCATATGCATGATGTATTTCCAAAGCACAGACCCACCAGTCTTTATTTGCCAATTGTCTTCCCGTTAACTAGCCTGTTTAGTGTAATAGCTGCGCTGAATTCGCGAGACGGCAGCCCCAATTCCCTGGTTGCAATCGGTGCGTGTTGCGGAAGATCTACCTGGCAGCGGGTCGAGAACGTTCTGCAGATCTCGGGCGACAATTGCAATTCCTGGCCAAACATAGGAAGAACTTGGATCTAGTCACAAGCCCCTGGAATCGTACCGCATTGTTCGAAACTTCGAGCCGCAAGAAGAGCGAGAGAGAAAGGTCAGCAGAATCGAAGACTTGTGCATGCTTTGCATTCTCTTTACCTTCCTTCGCTAGGATAGCGGCTGGGGCGGTTTTACGAGCGGCAGCCACAAAACAGGGGACACCATTCGCCACGCGTGCACGAAGCTCGCCATTCTCACCATTCGCAAACGGTCTCAATGCATAAGGACTAAAATCTTTCTGCAGGCCTGCCCGGTAGCCGAATCCTGGTATGGGGAAATTCCCTCCAGCGAATGTGGGTTTAATCCAGGTCTCTATAATTACGCGATAAGAAAGTAAAGATCTAAAATGCACAGGCCCCACAACAGCGAGCGGCCGAGACTAGCTTGTCCAAAGCCAAAACACCAAACACAAACTTTGATTTTATTGCTACCCTGTATCTGCAAGCATCATTTCTTACATATATTTATAATTAGATGTGGGGTATTAGAAGCCGCCACGTAAGAGGAGCTTTGCCACGGGGTTACAAGTACGAGACATCGAGGTCACTCTCAGAAACTATTACCATTCCGTATACCGCTCGTCAGATCGATAGTTGTCTACATATACCAATCTCATAAGGGCCAAAGTTTCATGCATTCGAGATATTATCCGTAGGGAGCCGGACCGACGGTAACTTTTCATGCTCCTTCTCAACTTACTTGCTTAAACTGCGACGTCGTGGGGCTGGCCGTGGTCGTTGAGCCGAAATGCTTCATGCCTTCTATTGCATATTGTACTGTAGCAAGTCACTATGGGTCAAGATTCTAGGACCAATTGACTACTTAGTACCGATAGATACAGCTTCGCTCGAACAATTTGACCTGTGAGCATCCATGAATGGGATCCTATCTCTTATTACATGGTCAGTCTTTAGAATAATTCTGAGAACTGTATGTTTTTTATTGTTTATTTTATAAAAATTCACCAGCAGCAAGCATCCCTCGTTCGATCAGCCCGAGCGCCTGGTATACGTATATCTTATATAACATAGACTGAAAATTAAACACCGAGCAATGAATCTCGTAAAATTTGAAATCTACGATAGAGCATTCACTGCAATATCTACACAAGGCAAAATTGTACTTTGCGGCTGTTAAATCAAGTTACACAGCTAACTTTTGCTGAAATTAAGATCATCTCGGTCAGCGTCATGTCAAATGACCACCGCTTTACAGAATATATTTGATCGACACGTAGATATCTGTCTACCCCATCAGCGGGGTAGCATTCTTGCATCCGGTGTTGACCATCTCCCGTTGATGGCTGTCTGTCTTGATTAGTCGAATTGATCAGCTGGCTATCTCCCGGTCCCAAGTACCAAGCTACTGGTCTCTCTCCATAAGAATTCAACCTCGCTGGCGAATGCCTGTCTCAAGATATCGTGCATATGCACATTGAGGTTAATCGCCAAGAAATGCACAGGCCGTATGAGGCGGCCGCACCATTAAATTACAACACACGTCGAATTTCCAACCTGCAGGTACAAGGACGATGGCAAAATATGCGGCTCAGACAACGGCGAATCCAAATATCTCATCGACTGGCGCACTTTCAGCCCTTACTGAAATCTGCGTCGCGCAGAGCCAAAGTGCGGCTAAAGCGCAGCGAACTCCTTCGAACCGTGGAAGTGAGGTCTGATTAAAATCCTTGGCTGCTCCATCTTGAGTTCAGAGCGGTATAACGTCGAGATATCTGCATCTTCCCGTGAGGCTTTCGCAGTCTGGGCTGCCCGACCTGGACTCGAGGCGTAAATAAAATTTAAGCTATGAGATTTGTATAGAAGCTGAAAGGTATGGCCCATATAGCCGGGTCGCTATGTTTCTTCATCAGGACTAGTACTTCGATACTGCCCTGCGCAAAAGACCTCATATATGCATGATAATGTTATCGTTATCATGTACCACCAGTCGTTGAACTCGCTTTCTCGCTTAGATCCGTTCGGCTGGGACCCTGTTGAAGGAAGGCGTCTTTCACTTCACTGATGGGCTGCTCAATATGTCGAATAACACTGATGGCAAGTTCCGATGGCTCGACAATTAGCAGAGGCCGTAAAATTCTCAAGCTGAACACCACTGCAGAGCGCGGCATCTTCCGTAATCGAGGCTATAGCTGTATCAACTGTTCATTTGGTGTCGTACTTGGCGTCTTGCCCCTTCGATCGAACGACGAGGCGATTGAAAACTTATAAGTTGACCGGTTTTCGCGGATTACGGAATCTCACCATTCAAGACATCCTCCAAAGACAGCAGGATCAACGATCTTCTTCGTTGTACAAACCAAATCCCAACTTTCGGTCGCTCGTTTATCTCTCTTAATTTCAATTCTCATTCGGTCCTTTAATTTTGACGTTAACTTACACCTACATCCCACCGGTGCCTGCTAGAGAAAGATCTTCATAAGTTACCGCAAAATGGGTTTTGGTGCAGCGTCCGCTCCGGCTCTGCCGATTGCCAGCTACTATGTCAGTTCTACATATGCATAATCATTTTTACAAGATTTCGAACTTCAACTGACAATTTTATCTGTCTAGGTCATATATTGGGTGCCAGCAGCTGTTGCATTCTGCTTCTTCATCGTCCGTCTGGCGGTCAAGCTTGTTGGCCATGGAACCCCTGGTTTGCAGCTGGATGATGTTTTCGTTACCTTTGCTGCCTTAGCTGTCGCAGCCATGTCGATTATCCACACTTTCATGACTCCGATTTCAGTTCGTAAGTCTCTACAACTCCAATGATAGAAAATTGTCGATTGGTAGCATGGCTGACAGGCCTCATAGGATTGGGCTTGTTACTTTTCGGTCTTGAACAGCCTTGGGAAACTTTCATGGAGGATACACAAGAATATCTCAAGCTCCAATTCGTCACGATCACTCTTTTCTGGAACGTCCTCTGGGCTGTCAAGTTTTCTCTCCTCATCTTCATCTGGAGACTGACAGATGGGCTTCCGAAAATGCGCAAGTGGTGGTGGGGCATTCTTGCTTTCAACGTCATTATGTGGATCTCCGCCATCTTGTCTCAATATCTGAACTGTAGACCTCTTTCGACTGCCTTCAACATTGGACCACAAGCCTGCGAAACTCTTCATCCCGGAACATCGGCTAGAGCTCTTCTGTACGCTATGATTGCTGATATCGCCACCGACATCTCCATCATGGCTCTCCCGCTGTGTCTGTTGTACGGTCTCAAGATCAACAGGAAGCAAAAGATGGGATTGGTCCTCATCTTCTCCCTCGGTGTGCTCTGCATTATTTTCGCCATTGTCCGCGGTGTCGGCTCCATTGTTGACGAGGCTATCATCCCAATTTGGCTCTTGGTCTGGACCCAGAGGTAGGACTGCTCCCATCCGTACTATGCAATACATCCAAACGTAACCGCGACTAACAAATCCTATAGTGAAGCATGCGTTGCACTCATCGTCGCTTGCCTACCAAGTCTCAGGACCCTACTTCTGAACAGAGCCGCCGCTGCGAATTCCCCACCACAATCTCTTGGCTACAGATACGGATCGAGGAAATTTGCTCTCAGCGAGAGCAGCTACTCCAACGGCTCGAGAGCCAACCAAGTCCAGATGGACGATGTCTCCGATGCCTCGCATGTCACGAGAATCGAAGCAAGCCACTTGAAGCAGCCTCAAGTTTCGGGCATGTATGTCGAGGGTAACGAGAGCACTGAAGAGATGCTCCGTACCCGCGGCAATAACGGAGTCGCCGTTCACACGAACATCTCTATCACCACCGAGCGAGCTCAACAGGCTAAAGAGTCGTTTTGAGTATTAACTCCATTAGGTGAATTAGCATGATTCACGAGGAACGGCCGTTCGAAGGCTTGAGTTTAGTTTTCATTCTGGTGTATTTTTTATTTTTCCTTTTTCTTTTTCTTCTTCACCTTCGATTTTACTTCTTCTTTTGATTGTATTTCTGTGTATAAATTCTGGTTCTATGGGGTGTTCCATCTCGCATTTGCGGGGTAGGGTATTATGATCAAGGCTCTCGCATTATTCATAGTACTCGTCTTCACGTTTGAGAGTGGGTCTTTGGCTTTATGATTGGAGTTATGATTGGTATGTCAGGATGGAGCTTTCTTGCCTCTTTGTTTCTTTTGTTTCTTTCTTACTTTCTTTTTGTTCTTGTTACCACCGATATTGGTCCCACTAGCTTTTGTAATTAGTACGGCGAGAAACCTGGGAATTTCAAAAGTTTGGTATCCGGACTTCAATTCTGCCAGTCCAGTAATTAAGCATATCTATTACGTGAAATGTATTAGGTTGACCTATCTAAGCGTAAAGGCTCAGCCCTTTGATCCCAGCTTCCTTTTGTGAAGATAGCTGTGACGACGGCGCTGGTGGATAACGGAAAACGCAGACCTGGCAAAATCAACCTCGTTACGCTATGTCAAATTCTGCCTCTACTCAGAGAGACCATGAATTAGATCAAAGGCTTGCCGGCTTACCGTTGATTGCTAGAGGCTCTAGTTCTTTGCTCTAAGTCGATACCAAGGCATGATTTATCGACTGGTCGGAACCCAATTGAAAGATTTACGTAAAGGTCGGTAGAGAAAATTCAGAGAACGGGGCGGCCAGGCCGTCTTCTGGAGCTATGGCCACTAGGTGTAGCTAACTCGCCCCTCCAAGCCAAAGCTAGCTGTAGGAGTTTAGTATCTTGAATCTAAAATAATCGATAGGACCCTGCATCCAATTTAACCAGAAACCCGGGATTTGGGGGTTGCAGCTTGCCGTACGCCGAGCATTGGGCGTTCTGCGGCGTGACACGGAGAGTTTATCGGGTTCGAAACGTGGGCGACTTCCCTGCATTTTGAGGCTTTTGGTTCACGTGTAATCCTTCCGTGCTAGTGGCAAGCTAGATAGAATGCCCCATTCAGAGCAGCAAGAACCTGGCCCGTGATTATCATGCGTGAAAAGATTGAATTTCTCTTACACATCGTTCTCTGTAGTTCGCGGCCAGTCCATGCATGGTTTAACGACCGCTATGTGTATTTGTAGTTGTATTGTGTGTTGTCTGGTACCGACGCTAGTTCATGAGACAATTTTTTGTCTTGTAAACCAACCGCTGACCACGAGGAGACGATCTTGTAGCGTGTTAGCTTTCGGGTGTGCATTGCAACGCAAGTGCCACTTGTCGTATGAGTCTAGGGCTCCACATGCGATGCTTATCGTAAATTTGTCTCGCGTGGGGCCAAACTAGCGTCGAGCCAGGCGCTGAAGGGCAGGCCAATGGTCAACGTACAAACGCCTGTGAACCGAAAAGCGAACTCCACATGTTACGTTACTGGCATGAGAGAGATGGCTGAATAGTGGTAGGCCTAGCCAGTAGCATGTAATCCATTGATCTGAGAATTACTTGAGAAGTTCGGTTACTTTTGATGTTAGCTTAGAAGGATAGAAGGGTATGAAGTCCAAGAGCTTCTCTAGAGCTCTGACAGGATTAATACGAGCATCAACAGGTACTAGTATCAGCTGTAGTCAGATATATAAAAAGCTTGCACTTACCGTTTATATGTGACAATGTGATTATACATGAGCACTCAATATTGCTTGATTGTGGATGCTGTGCTCTCACAATCCTAAAGTCGAGATAGTGACGATGAGATCGAAACTGCAGGCGCATAGCTTTTAGAACGGAATAACTCAATTAGTAGATACTGTGCCATCAAGGCAGTGTTTTTGAAGACGGTCTGAGTGCTCACTCTACCAAAACGCTTATATATATTAATTAAGACAAATATTACAGCGATACCATATTATCACCTTTAATACATTATTCAACTAGAAATACAGTAATACTATTTTAATAATCCAACCCGCTCTTCATGCAGAGTACTTGGCAGCGATCTTGAGGGAATATGTATGGAAGTCGTTTAGCCGTAGTGGGCCCATTTATATGCATGCAAGTTTACACGCACATGGGTTGTGTCGATCGACGGGATGATCGGCGTGATCGGCGAGACGCAAAACATACTCGTATACATGTCAATTGCACCTTCACAACGTTGCAACCAACGCATGGAACTATTTTCCCATCCAATTCCGCAGCTGCTGTGTAACCACAATTACAAGGTGCAGGGATTGGCGTAGAATCGCGTAGTTATCACTCTATAGTATCTACGAGACTAATTGGTATACAAATGTTGAAACTATAAATCTGATATCTTATAGTCTTGTTGAAAGGGATCGACGGAGTTTTCGGGTTCCCATGCCAGATACTCCTGTCTCGTCGATCGATGTATATATTAACGAGATGGGTTTAAGAACGACCATTTTTTCGAGGACTGTTATAGAAACCGGGGAGCTGCAAGCTAGGATTCGCGTTCAAAATGCCGACGCCAGCGTCTACAACGCGGCCAGACGTTGCATGATAGCTCTACACAACGCAGAATAAAAGAAATCAAAATACGTGAATGCGTTTGCTTTGGTCAAACCTTCCTGAGCAGGCCCGGCGAACCTCGGTTGTGATTGCGGGGGAAGCCTCGATGGAGAGCAGCCGGGGTTCAGATTCATCCTGCAATTTTGCGGAGAGGAAGACTCGTGCTCGCCTCCTGACTGGATGGCAGTGCTGCTGACATCCAGGGGAGATCGAGATTGAGCCCACGGACCACCATCCGTTCCGATTCCAGGCCTCCATTCACGTTGTTTGAGCAGCTGCCTCGGTGCATCAAAGTCCGTTCGGGATCGTGTGTTGAAGTCTAGACTCGATTTCCGACCCTTCTTTCTCGTCCCTTCATCAGATAGAAATATATAGGTGTCACGCGCTCCTCTCCTAGCTATACATGTACTGTTGAATCTTGATTCTGCGACAACTGGGTATGAATCGTCCAAATCCTGCTTCGGACATCGGGGACTGGATCATGGATTGAAAATAAGAGGAGGAATCATTGCTAGCAGAGCACTAGTTAGGGATCCTATTTCCCCCGCATTTCACTTTCTGGGGGCTTAAATTAGTGCTGTGTGCGACTTGACGAGAGCTTGTTTTTGAATTTCCTTCCTCTTCCAATTTTACGTTACGTTATTATATCTCTTTCAGCACTCCACACCGTCGGTAAGTGTCACCAGGGAGCGCCGACTGTACTTGTATTTCTCGACCGCGGGTACTTTTTGGATCGCGGTGCTCGCATTCGCGACTTGGTTTGCCTGTCGAGGCTGGTGTTTCGGTTCAAAAGTTTCGGCTTTGGTTAATAATCGACGGCTGCCCGTTCGTGCATTTTTCTCGCCGCGGCTCGCCCAGCCAATCGCTCTCCGACGCACAACCCAAAGCAATTTCCCATAACGTGCGACCGTGGAGAGAGCGCCCCGAAATTTTAAGCCATATTGTACCATCCAGCTGTGCTCCGTCGGCTCGGCCAAAGTATACACTGCACTGCGAACTCGGCCTTTGCGCCAGCGTGCGCGAGTCGGCATAAGTTAACCTCCAGCCATGGCGAGTCTGGACGGCTCTGACGCCGGCCGTGACAGTCCAGCCACGGCCACGACGGACGACTCGCTGTCCGCCACGGGCGCCGGCCCATTAGCCTCGCAAGCCTCGCCCACCGACCACCATGCGGCTCATCCTTATCCTGCAGCTGCATCTTCGAACTCCGCGCCTGGAGTTCCAGCGACACCGCTGACGACATCGTCCACGTCCGGCTCTCCAGTAGTTCGCACGACGCCGTCGTTCCATGTATCGAAACGCGCGCCGAAGGCCTGCGGCAATTGCCATCGGCGGAAAGTCCGGTGCGACGCTCACCTAAATGCCGATGGGCAGCCCTGTTCCTACTGTCGGAGCACCGGCCACGAGTGCGTGCTTTTGCCTGGTAGACGAGGAAGGTGAGACTGACATTCCGTACAGCTGCTGCCCGTCGCGTTACATTTTATATATTTGCAGTGCTTGTGGCACCTGCGCGATCGATATCGCGTCATCCTGTACAAGTTTTTAAGCCGAAGTAGCATGCTTGCATATCTCCTTTCGATTACGGTCGCATTTTATCACGTCCTTGCCCTTACGATTTGTAGAATCGATACCATCCTTGCATCCTTGCACCCTTGCCGAAGTAAAGAAGCATGCGACCGCGATGGCTGTTGGATGGCGTCGATTCGCAACGGCGCGTCTATGACCTCGAACCTCTGCCGGACGATGCTGACATATCGTATCCACACTTCGTAGCACATATCAAAAGACCAAGAAGCGTCTGGCAGCCCAGGCTGCCGCTCTCGCCGCGTCTGGCGGTCAACCAGCCCCGTCAGCGAAACCTGGCTCGGAGCAACGTAATCGACCGCGACGGCAATCCGAACCTCGACCGTCCAGCACCTCGTACCAACCCACTAGCTCCATCCTCTCGCCGACTGGTGGAGGGAAGCAATTCACTCCGTTCCCGCCTCACAAAGAAGAGGGCCTGGAAATCAACCCGTCGTTGAGCGACGAGCATGTATGGGTTCAGTTCCTGGACAAGGCGCATGCCACCTCTGGCGCCAGAGGAGTGAGCTTGGAACAGCAGCTCACCGCCCAGAACACCCCCAACTATCGCCAGCGACGGGATGACTTTGACGACACGCGGGATAGCTCCACCGATCAAGAGCAGGAAGGCAAGCGACAAGTGCTAATCTTCAATGGCGAAACGGCACTGGATGGCGCTGTACCGACCATCGCCGGACTGCAGAGCATGCAGAATGGCAGCACGGTGCTTGACCCGCGATTGGACTCGTCGCTGCCGCTGAACATGCCTTCGTCAGCGACACCCGCCAGCTGGACCACCATCACATTGAGGTCGCATATCACCGATCTCAAAATCATCCCCGAAGACGACAAGGCGTACCTTCTCGACCACAAGAAAGTCAACGTCTTCCCAGCAGTCGAGACCTGCGACAAGCTGATCAAAAATTTCTTCAAATACGTCTACCCACATCTCCCTATCCTCAACCGACCCGCATTCATACGAGGCTACCGACGGATGATATCAGGCGAGGGCACGTTCTCGCTATTCCTACTGCACGCGGTGCTATTCGCCGCGACATACCACTCGTCCACGGAAGTTCTCAAAGAATGCGGCTTCGAAAACCGATTGACGGTCCGAGCCTACTTTTTCTCCCGTGCAAAGCTGATACACATGATGGATGCGGAGAAGGAGCATCTCTACACCATCCAGGGTTGCACGCTGCTGAGCATGTGGTGGACACGGTACGAAGAAGAGAAGGAAACGAGGTTTTGGCTGCAGGCTGCCGTGCTGCTAAGCCAGCGGATGGGCATGCACCGCTCTATTCGAAGCGGATGGGGCCTAGGTGCCAGCGAGAAGCGGATGTGGAAGCGCATATGGTGGACATTATACGTATGCTCACTATCTTAATATATATGTATTTCTCATGGTATGATTGTTGCTGACGTTGCTTTCTCCAGAGCCGAGACCATATCACTGCATCGAGTCTCGGGAAACCGAGTCTGATAAAACTCAGCGACTGCGACGTGACCGATCTTGACGATGATGATTTCGCCGAAAACTGGGGTACGATGAGCGAGGAAGAAATCACAGAGCTATGCCCACCACAGCATCCCGTGCACATAAAATACTGCATCGAAATCGCCAAACTAAGCAAGATATGTAAGTTCACAAGTATCAAATAAATCCTGTATCCAATCTACCAGTGCTAACGAATCTTGCAATTCCCAGATGAGAAGATCGCATCGATGCAGTACTCTTGCACCCATCGTCCCTCCTACGCAGACATGGAGGTCATCGCAAGCGACCTCGCAAACTGGAAGAATAATCTGCCACCGGAGCTCTCCACCGACCGTTACGACGAGATGCGCACTTGGACGTCTGACAATTTCTGGCCGATTCTATTGCAACTAGTCCACGACCGCGCAGTCTCAATGCACTACCGGCCGCGATGTTCAAGACCTGCAACTGACGACCGACTGCTGGACGAGGAACTGCTGCTGAAGGAGAGAGAGAAGGCCAGGAAGGCTGTTGTCAGCGCTGCCAGTAACACATTCAGGCTGATCGAGGACCTCCTAAGACACGACTTGCTAAGATACGCACCAGCCGCAGTGTACATAGCCCATCCCATCACCCCTTCTAACTTCTTTCAAATAGTCATTCGATTTCTGACATCTCATGATCACAGGCAAACCCCACTCTTCATCGCCATGATTGTCTACGCAGAGGAAATCAAACTCTCACCAGAAGGCTCCACCCGCCACAGCCTCGCCACCAACAAAATCACAGTCGGCATGATGGCCCTCGGCGAGCTCCGCAAAATCTGGGCAGCCTCCTCCTGGACCTTCCGCCTCTTCGAATTCATCATCAAAAACAAGTTCGTCGGCATCGGCAAGCCCGAAATCTCTGTGGGCGGCGGCGCCGGTGTCCCGCCCGACGTCGCCGGCCACACGGGCTTAAACCCACACAGCTCCCACGGCGGCATGCACCCCGTCGACGACACGGACGTGATACACACCCATCAACAACCAATCCCAGAACTTGCTATCGATCCGCAACTCTCACATCCCGACGGCGCCCCTGCGCAGACCAGCGACATGCACACACCAGCAAATATACCCGGCCAGATATCACCGTCCTCAAACCCGCCTCAGGCACCGACACTGTCGATGCCCGGCGCACCACCGCAGCAGGGATTCTGGAACGCGGCGCACGCGGATACACTCAGCCCCGATGCCGCAGCGCACGTAATGTGGAACGGACCACACCCAGAAATGATGCAAGCCCCACAGGGCATCGAAGGCTGGGGAGCCTCCGGCTTCCCAATGGGCATGGGCACGAACGTCGGCAGCGGCGGCAGTAACAGCGGTGGTACCGAAGACGGTAGTTTCGACCTGACGTGGCTGGCGATGAGCGGACTCGCGGGCGATATGCCGTTCCATACCGAGGGCGGGCCGGTGACCGGAGCCGGTGGGGCGATGGGGTATACCGGGGCGCCCGACATCGCAAAGATGGGCGGGGGCGGCGAGGTTAATCCTGCGCGGATGGGGCCGACGGCCATCGACTTGTGGCATATCCTAGGCCTTGGAGAGGGAAATGGATACCGGCTTTGAATTGGGAGGTGGTAGATATGGGTTGCAACATAATGCTAATTCTATGTGCAAGGAAAGTTGGGTTATTATGTCTGTACTATATTTCGATATCTTACCGTTGGAGTTTTGAAGTCGGATCATGTATATTTGGGAATCGCGCCTGTGGAGTTATGTGCTTTTTGGCAGAGGCAAGGGCGCGATCTTGTAGCTACTATCACAAAAGTCTGAAAATGGTCCTGGCTTCTGCATGTCTTTTCTACTACCACTGCCCTGCAAATTATATCCTAGGCGAAATGTCAGCTCTTCGGCAGGGCCTGTGTTATGCTATCCGCAAAATTCGAGACCAAAGTAATCAAACCACTGCAACCTAGAACTTGAGCATATGACATACACTCAGCAATGTTTAATATCAGAATGCACGCCCCCGAATGCATGTAGGTACGGATCCACACGCGGATAGCTAAGCTTCGAGCTCCCATCTGACTAAAGCTCATCCGGATTATCCAAGCAGCTGACAAACAGGCACTATTCCATATTCCTTTCCCTGCTGACCATGATCTTCTCGACGAATCCCCACTGAACCGTTATTGACAGGGGTAGCGTGTCGGTAGTTCATTTCGGGCCGAAACGAGCAGGAGAGCTTCGGCTGGCCCTGTAACATTTCTGGGAATAGCGATTACCATTGCGCATACTGGTAGCATGCTAGCAGACGTACATACATGTTTTGCGGAGGCATCGGATATCAACTGTATACTACTATCTATTGCTCTAGTTTAAAAATATCTTGTAAAACTTAGTATACAGTGCACATATAACCTCGAGCAATTGGGTGGATACATATTGAGGTTAACGTTACGCATGTGCAACGAGAGTGCGCCTTATCGCAATCGGATCGTCCATACACTTTGACTCCGCTGTTTTCATACACCATATAGCGATCGACAAAGCTCTTGATCCTACTTCGAACGACTGCATTGCATTGGGAGTCGGTCGGCACGCCTTCCGAAGCGGTCAAGAGGTAGCCTTGTTGCATTTTTGGCCAGACAACGCACAATAACCACCTAAGATGGCAACGACAATAGAATCAGAAGTCGACGTTGTCATCGTTGGCGCCGGTCCCGCAGGTACTCTCTTCTTTGATCCTGACCTCTCGAGTTCTCTCCCCCATCTGCATATATATACAGCATCACTGGGTCAATCTAACCATTAGCTCAATGGCTCTAATATACGTAGGTCTCATGCTGGCAACATGGCTCTCGCATCTCAACGTCCGCGCGCGTATAATCGACAAGCGCCCCTCCAAGATCATGACGGGCCAAGCCGACGGCTTCCAGTGCCGCACGCTTGAGATTCTAGACAGCTTTGGCATCGACCGCGTTTGGAAGGAGTCGAACCATATGCTTGAAGTGTGCTTTTGGAATCCCGACAAGAACGGGGTGATCCGACGGACAGGGAGGACGCCGGATACGCCCTCGGGGTTGAGTCGGTTTACAGAGTGCGTGCTGCATCAAGGTGCGTATATACATGATACACCTAATGAACTCAGAGGTTACCAAAGGGCTGGACAGAATGTAGATATGGCTGATTAATCGTATCCGACTGCTAGGCCGGATGGAGCGATTCTTTCTGGACCATCTCAAAGAGAATGGGGATACTATCCGCGTCGAGCGCCCGATTCTCCCGTCAGAATTAGAGATAGATACCTCGAAACTAGAAGACCCGACGGCATACCCAATCACCGTCCGCCTGCGACACCTAACTGACGAAGAGGCGACGCCAAGCCAAGGAACCGGTATCCCGAACGGCCTATTTCGCTCAAATATAACCGCAGACGACACCGAAGACCTGATCAAGAGTTCAGCCGACAGCAATCGCGCTGGCACCGATGAGATCGTGCACACAAAGTATCTTATCGGCTGCGATGGCGCGCACAGCTGGGTCCGCAAACAACTCGGCTTCAAGATGGAAGGCGAGCACACAGAGATCATCTGGGGTGTGCTGGACGTGACACCCATAACGGATTTCCCCGACATTCGCGTTCGGTGCTTAATCCACTCTGCCAGCGCGGGTTCGCTGATGGTTATCCCACGCGAAAATAGAGTTGTCAGGCTGTACATTCAGTTGAAGGAGGTGTCGGAGGGCGGTGGTGCGGTCGATCGCTCGAAGGTTACGCCGGGGCAGATTTTGGCGGCTGCACAGAAGATCATTGCGCCGTACACGCTGACCTACGAGCAGTGCGACTGGTTTGCGGCGTATCAAATCGCGCAGAGGGTTGCGGATCGGGTTGATTTGTCTGAGCGTGTGTTCCTGGCGGGCGACGCCGTTCGTAAGTCTCGACTAGTCCCACTCTGTTCCTGAGGGACGGTAAATGGTGCCCGCGAACTAGTGCTGATGTCATATCACTGCTGCGACAAAGACACCCACAGTCCGAAGGCTGGCCAAGGCCAGAACGTTTCTATCCAGGATTCCTACAATCTCGGTTGGAAAATCGGCCTAGTAGTCCGCGGGCAAGCTACTCTTGAGATCTTGAAAACGTACGCCGCCGAGCGCCTGCAAGTAGCAAAGGACCTGATCGCATTCGACCGGAAATTCTCCAAGCTTTTCTCCGGCCGCCCAGCGAAGGACGTCTCCGACGAAACCGGCATCAGCCTTGACGAGTTCAGGAAAGTCTTCCATCAGGGCGCTGTCTTCGCCGCCGGGCTGAGCGTGGACTACGGACCAAACATTCTCGTCGTAAAGGAAGATGACGGCAGCGTCCGCTGTGTTCCGTCGCTAGCGAGCAAGGTGCCCATTGGCATGCGCCTTGCTAGTCACAAGGTCGTAAATCAAGCGGACGCCCTCCCAATAGAGCTCCAGAGACTTCTCCCGTCAGACGGCAGATTTAGACTTATCGTTTTCGCCGGCGACATCTCCAACCCCGGGATTCGAGCGCGGTATGATAGGCTTGGGGTGTATCTCTCGTCTCAAGCTGGCGTCATATCAACATACACACCACAAACAGCCGCAAGAGACTCCGTCATCGAAGTCTTGACGGTGCACTCTGCGAAGAGGCATCATGTAGAGCTACAGGGGCTGCCAGAAGCTTTCCATCCGTTCGATAGAACTCGGGGATGGGATTATTGGAAGGTATACGCTGATGATGAAAGCTACCACGAGGGGCACGGACGGGTATATGAGAATTTCGGGATCGATCGGGATGAGGGGTGCATTGTAGTGGTGAGACCTGACGGGTATGTGGCTGCTGTGGTTAAAGTTGACGATACACGGAGCTTGGAGGCGTATTTCGCAAGATTTATGATCAGAGTCTGAGGTCATGAACACTAATCCATATTGACGAGCGCGAGAGCATTAGCATACATCTTATGATTCGATGCAGCACTTTTCTATCACCTTGCGTTAACATGCAGCCACATACACGTACCTTGAATATATTACACCAATATATTCCTGTAGGATGCGTTCTTTCATGATCAGTGTATTATATAATAGAATTCCATCAATATGGCCAAATATAATAAAGAATCAAAGCGTAACTCATCTCTGCCAAAAGGCCATCTGCGACAATAAGATACCCTTGATGACTAAATTAAATGCTGAACACAAATTCTATCAAAACTCGTAATTGAGATACATACATGAGAAACTCCAACAAACAAGAACAGGAACCTCCGACGGACGCCAGCCTGCGCATCAGGGTAAAAGCTCGGCATATCCCGCCAATGCAGTCGCGACCAAACTGTCCAACCAACTAACAAACTCATACAGAAGCAATGGGACTTCACTCAATATCTCCTTGTCGCCCGGGTATTGAGATCAGCGAAACAGCCCTCTACTCTTTCGATCTCCGTCTCCAACTCTCTGTCCCTGTCTCTCATACGGAGGCGCATCATTCTGCGGTTGTACCGACGCATAAGCCGGCGGTGCGTACGAAGGATAGCCGTCCGGATACGGCGGGTTAGGTGTGTACGGTCGCGGTTGCGAAGGCCCCGAGGCAGTCGTTGCGCCATACATCACGGGCGGCTTCTGTTGCGGCACCGGCGTCGCTGGAGGTGCATATGGCGTATAGTTTTGTGGAGGAGGAGGGGGAGAGACGCTGCCTGGGCGAGAACCGTATGCTTCCTGGCGAGCTCTAGCCTCTGCCTTGCGCTTCCTGAAGACAGCGAATTATGGTTAGATTAGCTGTGGCAATGTGAATAGGGCGGGATTGTATGGTATGTAAAGAATGCGTACTTTCTGTTCTTGAGGAAGATTACTCCTCCGACTATCAGTGCCAGCTCTAAGACCACCATCTTGAATCCGTATCGTCGATACGCTGCGCTATCGAATGTGAAGCTCGAATCGTATCGTATAAGGAGAGTGGCAAGTGTGTTGTGTTGTTGTCGATGACGTCGAGGCCGCTTTATCGTCTGATGGCGGTTGTTAAGTATGCAGCGGGATGGAATAGCTCTCCAAGCTTTGTTTTGTATTTTCAAAACCTCGAGATCTTTCGCAGAATAATGTGAACGGACGGAGGGAAAGCAGCTTTGCTTCCCTTTGGTAGCAGGAATATAACTTGGTATCAGAGTATATTATGAGCTGTCTCCAAGTGCCGTCGTCCGTCGGTGAGGTGTGCCAATAAACACCCGTCCTTGAAATCACCCCATTCCAGCAGTCAATACCAAGACGTTGGATTCGTCATCCGCCTTGATCATTTTACTCCCCTCGTCGCTCTTTCTCGAACGAATTTTTACTTTTGCCACCAAATTTGCAAAGTATAGGTACTAACGTCGGTCGGCCAGCTGGTTCCCGCTTCGTCCGCGCAGGCATACTTTCGGTCGACTTAGACTTTAACTCTGATGGTTCTGCAGGCACTGCTGTCGTTGCTGGCTCGCCTTCGCCCGGTTGGCCAGAAGCGGTGCATGTTTGTTCCGCCGACTGCTTCCGCCTTGAACTGCGCCTACGTACGGAGTGAGGCGGAGCAGACGCTTTCGAGGCCGCTCGCCGGAACAATTCGAGTCCCCGTGGGCGAACTGAGAGATAGCTCGTGTAACTTCCCTCGGGTATTTGTAAGAGACCGCATATTCTATGCAGTATGCAATGCACACGATCCGATCCATGAAGCGTTTAATCTTAACGGGACGCCTTTCGCTGCCGGGTGATAATAACAATATACCGTAAATGTGTTCGTGTATTCCTAGTTCGTACAGATAATAGATGCAAATGATATGCTAAAATACATCGTGAAGGAAATAATGAGAATTATGATATCACAACTAACGCCCCGTTAAACGTAAACGTAGCGAACATTTGGTATTCATGACATGACATGTACTTTATATAGAGCCTCCAGCTTGTATACTTCCCGAATAGATCAAAAAAAATACCGAGAGAAAATG
The DNA here is from genome assembly GCA_036872635.1 of Orbilia brochopaga. NCBI lineage: Eukaryota > Fungi > Ascomycota > Orbiliomycetes > Orbiliales > Orbiliaceae > Orbilia > Orbilia brochopaga. The sequence continues at coordinate 518,745 of JAVHNQ010000010.1, read as the reverse complement.
GAAAGATGCAACTTGCTTTTATACCAACACCAGCAAAAGCGAAGAAAATAGTGTGCCAATGTAGAGCAGAATGCTGCTGAGACCCAAGCTCGACGCTGCATCTGTCTTCTGCGTCGGCCGGAGCAGCGACACCGTGCCTGTCGGTGGCTCTTCGACCTTTGGCACCGATGGCCGTGTGACATTCGATGTCGAATTTGTCGTGCCGTTTCCACCGGACCCAATCATTCCAATCGACGTTGTGATCTGTGGCAGATCTGCAGAGCTGAATACGACTGGTACAGTCGTATCGATAGTAGTTGTCCTGCCACTGACCACCGTCGTTATCGTTGTGGGTTCCAGGAAATATACTTGCGGGAAGGAGGTTGGACGGCCATTGATCGTCGTCGATATATATGAAGTAGAGAAATAACGTGCCGGCGTAGTGATCGGGATGATCGAGGGGACTAGAATAATAGTCTGCCTGCCATCGATTGATGTCGTCACAGTGATCGGCCTGATGCTGTAAAACTCGGACAGGACTGTCTCGCGTCCATTGATAGTGGTTGTTTTCAAGATAGCCGAAGGAAGCTCGATGACGGGGGTTCCGCGGGGTACGAAGAACGTAGTCGTAATAATCCTTTCTGTGCCGTCGATGGTCGTGGTTATCACCCTACTTGTAGGCGAGGCCGATAGCGAGACCGGGAAGTCGATGGTAGTCGTTGTACCCCCAATCACCGTGGATAACTTGATAGTTTGCACCAGCGGATTGGGTAGCGTAGATGTTGCGGGGAGAATGTACGTCGTCGAACGGATTCTAGTTGTACCATCATTGACTTCGGTAAGATACGTCGTTATAACCTGCGGTGCAAGGGTTACGATACTGGGCCCGAAAGTCGGAATACCATTGATAATTGTCGGGGCAAGAGTCGTGGTAAGGAATGGCGTAAACTGCGGAACCTGGGAGGTCGAAGGTAGGTAGAAGGTGGACGATATCACCGTTTGCCTGCCGTTGATAGTTGTGGTCACCGGAATGACAGTGGGCACTGCATTTACCTGTAGCACACTCATGAAAGTTGTCAAGCGGCCATTGATGGTAGTAACGATGGGTTCGGCAGAAACTGTTGGCGTGAACGAAGTAAGTGGGATTCTCGACTCGGCCAAAATGACAACTGTAGCCGTCGAGCCATCCGGCATCCTTACAGTGGTCGTCTTCGGAACCATCGTGATGCCAACATATCCAGTAGTCGTGGTCCTCACTCCATTGATTGTTGTAACCATAGGGACAGCTTCAACACTAGGCTCCGGGATGCTGTTTCTCGTTGGTCCAGGGCTCGAACCGGCGGTTTGGCCTGGGTATGGCTGCCCCGTCCGGATTGGCCCATTTACATCCGTGAAGTCATCGGGATTAAAGGTCTGCTGCGGCTGGGTATTTGGATTCGTCGGATTAGGTGAGGAGTTATCGTTAGGGAGCTGAGACCCTGGCCGATTAGGGCGGCCGCTTGGCTGAGGGTACGACGGGTCGGACTGCGGGGCATTTGGTCCCCCAGAGGGCTGCTGGTTGGGGTTGCCGGTAGGTCTCTGCGCAGGGTCTTGTGCTGGTGTTCCTGGATCTTGAGGTTGCTGCCCAGGATTCTGGGTTCTCTGTCCAGGGTCTTGAGGTTGCTGCGCAGGGCCCTGAGTTCTTTGTCCCGGATCTCCAGGCTGCTGTCCTGGATATTGGGTTTGCTGTCCTGGGTCCTGTTGCTGATTGTCTGTTACTGGCCGGAAGGGACCATTGGCAGGTCTTGGATCAGAGGCTGGGACTTGATTGGGACCCCCTGAGCTCCTAGCAAAACCACCCCCGAAGAAAGGGCCTGCGGTCTCAACAGGCTCCTGCTGCTTGGTGTTGGGAGGAAGGGTTTCTGTCATATCTGCTCCTTTCGATGCCGAGTTGGCACCGAATCCAGCATGCTCGGTCTGAGCTTGACCCTTGGTCTCGATAACGACTGCAGTCTTAGTGGTGATGGCAAGAGTCCTTGTGAAGTTGGCAAAGAACTGATACTCAACACAGTACTTTGGGGCCTTCAATCGATAATCAACATGTGGCGGTATCGTCACAAGGACGGTTTTATCTGGACAGATCTCGGGAGCGCTAGTCGAAGCGGCAACTTCATCCCCGGTGGGCGTTGGACCTGGATCCGAATCATCGTATGGGAGGTCGTATTCAAACACAAACTGCAGCGTCGTGGCATAATCAAGGAACTCGTCTTCGGTTTGAGTCGCCAGTGCGCTAGGAATGATGTTGTCAGTCTCGGTGAGGATGGGGTCCCCTGCTGATACTGTGGTAACGTTGGGATCGTAGGCCTCAGACGCGGGCGTAGGAGATTGCGCGGCATCAGTACCGGTACCCGTTGATACGGCGTTCGTTGAGGGATCAACCGTGATAGTTGTAACAATATAGACAGTAGGATTGAGTTCCATGGTCATAAAATGACATCTTGCACCAGCGACGTTGCAGCCCTGCTTTGGTGCAACATACGATGTAATTCTAGTTGATGAGGTGGAACTAGAAGAGCTCGAAGAGCTCGCAGAGGTATCTTCGGAAGACGTTGTCGATGAATCAGTGGTCGTGATCGTTGTATCAGATGTCGTAGATGTATCAGTTGACGTTGAGGTCTCGGACGTGCTTGATGACGATGTGCTAGAAGACTCAGATGACGTGCTCGAAGATGACTCGGACGAAGTACTCGATGAAGTATCTGACGATGTACTCGAAGTGCTCGACGACGTGCTGGACGACTCGTCCGACGACGTGCTAGAGGAAGAACTAGCTGATGTGGTTGTTGATATGCTGGAAGTTGTGTCAGATGTTGTACTAGAGGTCGAATCCGACGATGTACTAGACGACGATTCAGATGAAGAGGTCGACGTGAATGTGGTTGAAGTGCTCGAATAGTCAGCAGCATTCGCGCCTATATCTGATGTGCTCGAAGCGCTACTCTCTGACGTAGTCGAGCTCGAACTCGAGGATTCAGATGAGCTGCTCGACGTGTAGGATGATGAGTCCGTAGTAGACGTCGAAGTGGTATCAATTGAAGATGACGACTCGCTAGTAGTGGAACTTGTCGTGGTGGACTCTTCTGTGGTGGACGAAGATGATGACGGGGTAGTCGAAGATGACGAAAAGGTGGAGGTGGACGTGCTTTCTGTAGTAGTAGTGGTTGACGCATTCTCAGTTGTCGTGGTCGAGGAATATTCGGTGCTTGTTGCGGCAGCCCTTTGAAGATAGTCGTCTGATGTATCTGTCGTTGTAGATGTTGTGGAACTTTCTGTCGTCGAAGACTCCGTCGAGCTGGAGGAAGTACTCGTTGGTGTCTCCGTCGAAGACTCCGTTGTAGACTCCGTTGTAGACTCCGTTGTAGACTCCGTTGTAGACTCCGTTGTAGACTCCGTTGTAGACTCCGTTGTAGACTCCGTTGAAGACTCTGTCGGAGTCTCTGTCGAGGAAGAACTTGAACTGATTGTCGTGCTTGTCTCAGATGTAGAGTCTGAGGTGGTCTCAGATGTTGTGAATGAAGTCGAAGTTGACGACACGTCCGTAGAGGTTGTAGTGGGATCAGGTGTAGTGGAAGTGGGTGTTTCCGACGTCGAAGTTGTCGATATCGAATCCGGCGTAGATGATGTTGTTGTCGTGGTCGAATCTGGTATAGATGTAGTTGTCGGCGTCGTTGTCAATTCCGACGAGGACGTCGTTGGTTCCGCGACACCAGGATTGACGGCCTGTAGCTCTCCCTGAGAAACAACCTGCCCAGCTGCGCAGAAAAGCAGCAGCGCTATGGCCGCTGGTAGACGCATTGTTGATGGATTTGACAAAGAAGTTCGGCAGATATTTGTCCCTTCCTATTTCGTGTCAGCGCCGTTTGTTGCAGTGGAGCCTTTGCTAGCGAGTGACAGGTCGGTAGTACATGTCCGAGCTGGTCTTTGGTTCGCTCCCGGTGTCTTTAATCGAAATCCCCGAGCGCTCGAGCGAGACGACAAAGGCTGATCCTCGTCTGCAGCCAGATCCAGCCTTTTTATCGATCGATCATCTCGGTGTTCTGATAATTTTAGTCATCTAAGCCTGGCCCACGCATCCGTTCGATGCAAGGAGTCTTTCAAGGTGCACTTGCGTGCGTCGGAGGACAGATGGGTCGGTGACCCTTAATTTAGAACTACCGTTTTTTCCCCATCGCGCAAGCTATGGGTGCGGCTGAAGGATTTCACAGGTTTTTTCGGGGGGCAGAGTGCACAGCACTGCGGAATGGGCCAGTTACACAGGCGGGCCTGCGAGCCAATCAAGGCAATGATAGCAAGGATGCTGATACATGATCTCAAATAAGAGGCCGGGTGGTCAAACAGTGCATGCACATATGCATGTGCCCGTGCTCCCAAGCACCGAAAAGGCCACGAGCTCTATTGCCCAGAGACCGTAGGTTGTATCAGACCATCGACTCTCCAGTTGAGTCGTAAGTTTCAACTGGCGTCGAGACATATCGAAATCTTCGTGAAGTTTCTGTTGGTTTGTTGGATGTTGATGGTGGCTTGACAGCGAACCCCTTGACATGTGGGACTGAATGAAGGCAGCATGTCAGCAAATCCTAGTTCCTTGTTCGCGGTTGGATGATTGGCTTACCTTCCACCTTGGATCGCATCGACGACGAGCTTCCATCTTGTAATTCGGCGGCGGGGAGGCGGGCGTACGTGGTGCCTTCCATAGCGAGAAGACTCCGCCACCAGCAGGATGTAGTTCGCTCAAGCTCGTCTAAAACGACGGCTGCGTCTTTGTCTCTTACGTATCACCGCAGCCACGACGACTGCCCAACACATCTTGACCTTGTTGCATTCTGAGCTACAACGCATCCCCCGACTTAAGCCCAATGCGTCCTTGAGGTCGCACACCACGGCACATTCTTGAGCGCAATTGCGCTAGCTGCCGCTCCCGATACAGGACTACTATATCTAGAAGCAATAAGCTCTCACATCTTCTCTAAATGGCGCATCCCTATACCTCTGACAGGTATGAGCGGTGTGCGGATGCGTGTCACAATCTTTCTCATGCGGCCTTTCCATAGGGCCTGGGTGCAATAACCTCGCAATTCCAGACGCGTGCAGCGCCGTATGCACGCGGACCATAGATGTAGGCCTCTTCTGGGGACTGCGTCTAATATCCCAAGATGAAATAACATTTGAACCTCGATCTCAGCCTTCGTCTCAACTACTTCTTAGGGAACGCACGGGCCAGTCGATGCATCGACTTCAGAGACTGGTAGTCTCACTTTATCCGAATAGGGCTATTCTGAAGGTATAAGGCGTTTAATTCCAAATACACCGCTGCAGCCATGGAGCCACTCCGCGACTGGATCCGGAACGACCCGCTTGGACAAGCCCGGGTGAACAACCAAAACGCGAATGCGGCGAACAACCAAAATGTGAATCCGAACGTCGGGCAACAAGGACAACTAGGACAAATCCCACAAGGACTAGGACAAGGTATGCAGGCACCAGTTCAGCAGAATGTCGTCCAGCAAGGCAACGTTCAACGGCCCAATTTCAATTATATGCCCAGGATCTTTCCAAATCTCGATCCGCAGCAGCAACCACAGAACACCTACAATACCTATATCCCAAATCAAGGAACTCGGCAGCAAACTATCGACACTTCGCCATACATCTTCCCGAATACAAATGAAGATGCAAATGCAAACCACCAGTCTTTTGTGTTCAGCCGCTATGGCCTGGATCCCAATCAGAACATGATGCAAGTGCCCACCTACATCAACACCGAACCACAAGGAACGTCTAGACTCCTCACCACCGAGCCGCAAGAGAACCGCAACCCGTTTACAGCCGCCCGAGTCGACGCCCTGAACTTTGATGAGCTCATCATCGATGACTACCTCGAAACCAGACCAACTCAGGGCGATGAAAGTCGTATCGATCGCGACGTGACTAACCTCCTCGCCATAAACCGCCAGCAAGGCGTCGGAGACAGCGGCATCGGTTCTGAAACCGAGTGGGACTTCGGCATCGGCGACACCGAAGAACGATTCCCAAGCGGCGGCCGCATTCCTTCCGGCCGTATCAGCAGCACTGTCGCCAACACAGCCCTGAACAGCCGCGGCGAAGTTCGCACAATTGCACCCATCGGTGCTAGCCGTGACTCTCTCAGCGAAGGCGTGCAATACTACCAAGAGCGTCTTACTGGCCGAATTCGCCCGCTCAGACAACTCGAGTATGACCCGGAGATCAATAGAAGTCTGTTGAACCCACTCCTTGCGCCAGCCTGGCGTGTAATCAGAGTGTTCGCCGAGCAAGGTGTCCACATCGGTCGAATCAGAGCCCCGGAGTTGTACGACTACATCACGCGTCCAGGAATACGGCCTAGGAACTACCTAATCCTGGATATGCGCGGCGATGACCCGGATATCGTTCGCATGGACAACATGATGCGGGAAGCCGAAGGGCAAGTCAGGACGATTCCCTTCAGTGCAGATCGCTCGCAACTAACGGACGGTACGAAAATCGGAATCCCCGCTCCTAATATATTTATGCTTGCAGAGACGCATGCATGGCCAAAATGAATATAGATGCTAAAGAACATGAACGCAACCTTCAACAGATCAAATTCGCGCTCTCGGCCGCGGCGAGGCATTGAGTGATGATTTCTGCGATCGAGAGGCCGTTAGGGTCTTCCAAGAAATTGCCAATAGTGATGTTGAATACGGTGAGTTTGTCTCCACGGATTTTCCATCTATCTCCAGCAGTCCCTGCGTACGTATAGTCAATATGAATAAGATATCTAACCTGGCTATAGTCATCGTTCACTGTACCTACGGGCAAATCCGAAGCCCTGCGTAAGCATCCCATTTTCTGCCGCTATCAGGCCACGGATTTCTAGACTCTAGCTAACACATGCACCCATGCACATATCTAACAGAGCCGCTATAGCATTGCAGATGTACGTAAACCTCCATCCCCTTTCTAGCATAAGCTACATATATCGTACCAAAAATCTGACATCTATCCCTTCGATATAGGCTGGTTGGAGCGCGCAAGCGAATCCTGCTCCTCGAAGGCGGTATCGCCGCTTTCGAGCAATATATAGGCAACAGAGAGGCCCAGCTACGCTACCGCACCGAGCGAGACCAGCGGGAACGCGAGCGCGAAGAGGCCGCAAGACAGGCTCGCGAACAGCGAGCCGAGCAAGCGCGAAAGCGCATCGAAGATGATCTCTTGGCTGCGGGCAACACTGACTACCTGAACCTCCCTGACAGTACGTACCCTCTCTTCATCTTCATACTCGACACAGCCACATATTACAGAGAAACTGACAGCGAGTGCGTTTAGGCCCCGAGATCAGCTTCAATCGAGGCATCCCACAAAACTTCGGGAATATCAGCCCGCAGAACCGGGTTCTAATCCTTGGTCAACATCACAGCAACATCCCGCTCGAGGAGGAAGACCGCGAGGAAACAATCCAACGCGACGGCGAGCTGTTCCTCCAGCATCTCAGGTCTGAACCCGCACCTAGAACCGGCTGTTCGCGCCGCGGCGGTCGTGCAACGGGCGATGATCCCTTCGGTGACAACCAGGGAGGGCCGGGGAGTCCAGGCCAGGGTGGTGGTAGAACTGGTGGCGGCCTCGGCGGAGGTCCAGGTGGGCTCAGGAAGCGTGGTCTTGACTTTATGAACGGCTCCAAGTCAGCCATCTTGCAGGGACAGTCGTGGGGTATTTTCAAGCCGGAGAAGCGCGGGAAGGGTATGCGCGTCGTCAAGAGGATGTAAAGAGTATCTTTCATGTATGCTTGTAATGTATCCCTGTGTTATCAAGTCTTAGGATCTGTGAATCGCTCGCTTTGCTTTTGAATTTTAGAGATATCGGATACTAGAGCGATACGAGTTTCTTTCGATGATTTATTGGCACTAACAGTTAATTCTTTAATTCTAAGTCGCGAGGCTAATCTACTAGCTATCAGCTGATAAAATCTTCATCCACCACGTAAAAGTCAGAAGACAGAAGTAGTTGCCCCTTAGTAAATAAATGGTGCCGTGCATACAAGTGTTATTGACGTGAATGATCCCATAAAACGTAAGCTGATAGAGTCCCCTTAGACTATCAAAGAAGCAGATTGGTCGGCTTCGCGGTCGAGCAATGCGTCTCTCCAGTGACTCCCGCTGTGACGAATCCTATTTTTACACAGATGTCAGTTGGCCGTATCAAAATACAACAGCACCCATAAAGGATTGCGATCTTACCATTCTGCGGCATCGGAAAACCAGCCAGCGAGCACAGCTTCGACAATATATGCGTCTGGCGACATGAGGATAGACGAGAATTCGAGATCAGGAATATCAAAAGCGAGTCTAACCTCTTTGTCGCGCTGGCAGTCGTATCCAGGAGGCTCCTGAATATTGAATTCATTTGGCCCAGACTCAGAGTTGGTGATGCTATCACGAATGTCTGCTCCTGGAGTTTCAGCACTACCCTCTATCCCCTTATCAATTTTAACATCTCCAAGCTTCTGCTCAATCTCTGACGTATCAACCGATTTGTCTTTGAGAGGAGTCTCAGGGGCAGTACTGAACGAGTCTCTCATTTGCGGATCAATCGTCGGCTGGGCGCTGTAGAACTTTCTCAACTCGACAGGTTCAGCGTTCTTCTGTGGTGGTATCTTCATACGGACAAAGTCAAGCTGCATGCCGTCAGCAACTTTGACATACATCTCCGTGATGACGGTCAGGAGGCGGTGCAAGTCGTTAGCGACTTGCTGGTTGATATTAGTGTCGAGGTCCATATTGACGGATTTGATGTCGGATGGTACAGAAGTACCGAAGCAAAGGTGCTCGAAGACGTCTTTCCAGAAAACGAAGGTTGGCGGCTCCTTTTTGGTGCCACCAATTGGTGGCCAGAATTTCTTGACGCGCATTTGAGGGACGGTTTGTGGAACGGCTGCGCTGAGCTTCAGGATCCTAGTCTCCCTTTCTGGAGTCGTGAGAATTATGGCTGGAGTTTGGACGGATTGTGGACTTTCTGCAACGGGAGACGAAGAGGTTTTGGAAACAAGGGAGGCGGTAGAGTGGTGTGCATGTCGAAGCATCTGCAGAGCATGCTTTCCGTAAGAATTGGGCGTACTTCGAAGAAATGCAGTGCGTCGAGATGGAGGAGGTGTCTCAGGCGCCTTGTTCTCATTCGACTTCTTCGGCGGTTCGGGCGGGGTGGTAGTCGAAGAGGAAGCCAAGTCATATTCCAGCTGGTTGCTAGCATATACTTGGTCGCTGTTCCAGTTGAGCAAGGCTGGGACAACGGTATCTCTGATGCAAGCCAAGATGCCTTCAGAGAGGAAGGCTCCAACGTGGTTCGTCGGAGACGCAATGACCGAGCCCGAAATCTTTCGCCCGAGGGAGCCGGGAAGAAGATTTGCCAAATTGGTCATGGACCTTGAAGCCAGACTTGTTCCACCGCCAAGCTGAGCTTTCAACTTTTCGCGGTCAGAAAGCATTTGAGGGGCTGGAACTTTGGGAAACATCTTGGGATCGTTGGGATGCTGATCGAGGTAGGTTCTCATGTCCGCGATTTCCTGGGGAACAAGCTTGCTGAAGACACCGGTGACCGGTGAGAATTTGAAGATGTAAACGTGAGAGTATGTCGTGCGCTGGAGAGAATGGACCATTATGACTCCGTTTGGCAGAGAGCATTCAATTGACCAATAGTACCCCTCTAACTTATCTGTGAGGACAGGGTCAAAGGCCGGGTTCATAAAGGCTTCAAGGAAGTCGGAGATCGATATGCTTTCGCAAGACCTCGGTGCGCCCATAGCCAATGATGATTGGGTGTGGAGATAGAGCTCGGATAAGATGGGATGAGTATACTCGAGGGTAGTCAAGATACTGATAACGGCATCCCTGTCGATATAGATGAAAGCTGTCTGCTTTAGCATGGTGTCGGGCTCGAGAGCAGGCTTGGTGATAAGGTTGAACATGATTCCTGGGATAGATTCTTGTTCCTTATGCTCAGGCAGGCGCAGGATGGATAGGATGTTCGTAGGGAGTGGGATGGAGGGTTCCGACTTGAGGCTTGCGGCGAGCGATGTTTTGCTGCCGAACAGACTTCGACGGAGGTCGCGTCTGCTTTTGCTCGGACGACTGTCAATAGAGCCTTCTCGGACGGAGAATCCGCTAGATGCAGTGCCTGGGCGACTGCTGTCTGGTGTTCCGGGGCTCGAGGGGTATCGTTCGATGGGGCTTTGACACTTGTAGTCAGGCGTCAAGACGAGGTTCTTGTTGACTGCATTGGAGGCATCAACTGCAACATCGTCGGCGTTGTTGCCGCCTTTGTCGTCATCCAGCAGCGGCGTCTTTTGCTGATTCTTCTCCCATGTAAACTGGATGTCCAGGAAATTTGGCGTCGAACGGTTCTCCTTCTGCAGGTCGGCCAAATCGTTCCGGACTGCATTTGCTGTCTTTTCAGCATCTTCGGTAGTCATATCGATGGTCCGGTTTTGCGTAGTACGGATATGCTTGTGCTAGACTGGCTCTAAAGATGGAAATCTGGCAGCTGGCTAAGGTGGAGTGAATACTGATGGAGAAGAAGACTGACAGCGCGAAGACAGGTCATATATTTAATCTACATTATCAGCTTGAGCATGCCGCTGAAGAGCGGTTTCCGGGTCGCAAGTTTGTGCTGGCCACATCGTGTGTATGAAGTTGTCCGGCCACCATGGTGACAACCGATCTATTTATTAGCAAAATTGAAGAGGTGCTGGTTGCTAGCAGCATGCGTATAAGACTACTGTTAGTAGACGTGCTTAGCTTAAATGCCAGACCTTTACAAGAGAGATGGTGTTTGGTATATTTTGTCCAGCCGGCCCTTAGCATGAGCTGTCGTACAATTGTGATGTTGAGCTTGGTGTTGAGCTTTACGGGGATGCTGCCTTAAACTCACCTCTCGCGGCACGTCACACGGCCCCCTCCGTCTTCCTCCATCAACTTCCGTGCTACCTCCAGTCATACCAACGTTTGCCCTACGCATCGCTGGTAACCCGCACAGATCGTTATTCTCAAGGTATAGTGTACTCCAGGAAGTGCTCGAGATCCTCTATAAAGACCATGTCATTTCCTGGTGCTAGAAGGGAGCGTGCAGTATCCTAGATGTACGCTGATGGCTAATGGATGATTGTATAGAGAGATCCCACGGATATTTCAAGTGCTGAATTATATATATACACAAGGATTCAAGATGGGAGGGAAAAAATGTCCATGTTGCCATGAGGGCAGTGATACCAGTAACGAGTATGTGTGAACTCGACCCAGAAAATATCATTACATCTTCATCACTGCATCTTCGTCACTGCATCTTCATCACTGCATCTTCATCACTGCATCTTCATCACTGCATCTTCATCATTATATCCTCATCAGTATCATCGTCATTATCACTTTCTACCCTCTATCACTCTGCAACTTTCAAGCCTTCTCACAAATTATCTGACAATGCCTATTTTTCAAAGGTCCAAGGGGCCTGAGACCCCCCAGCAGCCGAGAATTGCAATGCCTATTCCGGAGACCCCCTCCGAGAAGGCTAGGCGGGTTCTCCGGGAGGCCAACGACGAGGTTTTCCACCTCAGTCGCGTCCTTCGAAGCCCTTGCACTGTCCCCCCGGAGCCCCGCAAACGCCTAACCCTCGTTCAACAAGACCTTCTCAAAGAAATCGTCGAGCTCGAAGCTGCTCACACCAATTGGATGATCAATCAGGATGATACAAAGCTTGATTCATCCGTCCTGGAGACCAAACTCAAGAAACTCTGGGACTTTAAGGAGGTTTTCAGGAATAAACTCCGCGACGAGATCACGAGGATGCAACTAGAGAAAGCCAAGGAGGAACAGGAACAAGGACTGGAACTCAAACGCCGTGCTATGGAGGACCGCGTCTATTATCTCACAGTTGAAGCCAAAGGCAGAATCGGTGGCTGGGTTCTCAGTCTCCCTGACAGCTTCATCGAGGAGGGCGATAGTTTGCTTCCACCAGAGGCTCCTAACTATGATGATATCTATATCAAGATGGAGTCCCCCGAGCAGGACGTCAAGTCGGAGCCTATCGATGAATAATATGATACGCTTCATTTACACCAACAAGCTACAGACGAAACTGGCCGTGATGAGAATTCACTATAACGACTACTTTCGCTATCTGTTGCTGGTTATTTCGTTCGTCTGGTTCTGATTCTATAACCGGAAACTATCTCTCTTCAAAAATTCCTTATCGTCTACCAAACGGGTTCCGCTCTTTATTCGACACTTCGCAATTCACGTCATAACTGACGAGAAAAAGCTCTCTGCTCGCGAATCCACCGACTGCATGCTACTTTATATCAAGACACTGAGGTATGTGACAATTCTATTAAGTTATTCTTCGTATCGCTGCTCACACTTTGTCCTCAGCAGACTCGGGGAAGACTTTTATACGCAAATAATCGTTCTCTTGTTAGCTGCTTAACCTCAGTAGCTTCAACCGTTTCTTCTATTTCGTTAGGTGGTCTTTATGGTTTCTCTCTGTCTTGTAGCTACAAATGAAAGGGAAAAACCACTATCAGGAACGTTAAACAAGTATCCATCTCCATGGCGTAATTGTAATCAATTGAAGAAAGCCCACCTGTTCAGTAGGAATTGAAGTATCACACAGTTTAATGGGCTGAAAGTCGGTTGCGTAGGACGCACTGAGCAACTACTAGTAGACGATATATGAAAACTGTCGAAATAACAGTCGCAACAGTGTCCCGAGAGACTAGTTTCCCTAGTATCCTACTCAAAGGCGGACTCGAATTTTTCCCTCGTAACTCACGCTTCACTGTCGTGAAGCTGCGGTTGACTGAATAGCGAGGGAAACTTTTGTAAGTGCTGAGATCGCTGTGGCATTTGGGGTAGCCATACAGTGGGAGCCGCTCGTGGTCGACACGCGCATTGCACGCACATATTCCCTCGTCGTCGTCCACACCTATAAAAAAAAATCCGCCTCACCACCATTCCCACCCCCCTCCCTCTCACAACCATCATCAGCATCTCCCCACCGCGTCTACAGAGGACACCTTGCTGCTCTCCAATCTCTCTCACAAGCTTCCCCCCATAACTCTCCTCTCACGCGATCACCACACGAGCTCTGCCTCCGGCATCTGGTTTACGAGATAAGATACGGCCCCAGCGATCAAAAGTAAGTCAATCCTACCCGTTGGTACTCCTGCCGGTCCCTAGCGTCCATGCATTCACTCCACTGATCCCCTTCCCATACCTATCTTCACCCTCTATCCAAACATTGTGTTCCTACTATATTCTTGGATAGCATTGCCTCAATTGCTCAACCTGTCTATGGATCCTGCCGTCTTTCCTATCAGCATCCCTGCTGCAGTCTTCCTCGGTCTCCGTCTTTCTTGTCCATTCTTCAATCCTCCTATATCTCCCATCCTATCCCGTTCTTATCCTTATTGAACTATGAACTCCATCCAATTGAATTGTTTCATCACGCGTTCAACGATGAGCTAACATTTGTGGATCTTAGTGCCGAGAATCAACCTCCGCATTTCGGGCCATGCCCACTGCGAAGAAGAGATCTTGGATCTCAAGAAGCAGCTCCTGCAGGCCTGGCAGGAGAAGCTGGAGTTGCACAAGGAGAACCAGCGACTCCAAGCGACCCTCGACCGCCGCCAGAGTCTGATTGACGAGCAGCAGCTCCAGATCGACGAGCTGCTCGAGCGACCCGCCCGTGCCCCAAAGCCAGACACCACGGAGCGATACAAGTTCGAGGAAGAGGGAGGCCTGCTGGCCAGCCAGCGCTCCCTCAACATTCAACACGTCTACGCGTCTGACCCAGAGCGCGAGCCGAAGACCAAGCTTGTCGCGGACTCGCACGCCCGCTCCACCCGCAACAGGGTGTCGAAGCGCCGGCACAAGGACAAGGAGACGAAGAAGAAGAAGGTGCCCTCGAAGAGGGCTGAGGAGCAGTTGTTGGCCGCGGCTACGAAGTTCGAGCTTGAAATCTCGGACCTCGAAGACAGCCAGTTCCGCCAGGAGGTCACCGAGATGACCGACCGGTTCGCCAAACAGGTTTTGAGCGATCCCGTCGACCTGGCCGCGGACCAAGCCGCACCTGCACCCGGCCCAGCACCGACGCCCACGACAGGCGTAGCGTCGACCGGCAGCAGCAATGCTGGCCGTGTCATCCTTCCTCTGCCGTCGAGGAAGAAGGCGAGACCGCAGGGGTCTTCGCTTGTGCGACCATTGCCCAATGAGGCAATTGGGCAACGCACAAAATCCAACGTGGGCGGCGACGCCGCCGCCCCGTTGGTAAAGAGGCGGAGGGACGACGAGGAGGAGGAGGACGAGAGCGGCCGGGAGGAGCATGGCCGACGTAAGCGTGGCCGGCTGGTTTGAGCGGTTGCGCTTTGCCCCGGGAGGTGCATCGGGGCGGGAGGAGGAGGATTGGCTGTGTGCCGTTGTTTTTTTTTGGCCCCGGGAGGTGCAACGGGGCGGGGGGTCTGGACATGTATGTAGAGAGAGGCGTCCGGCGTAAGTGGCCGCAGTGCGTGCCCTGCCGTTGCCTTTCGTATTTAGCGGGCGTTTGCTGGGGCGGTATCATATCTCACGGGCTATCCTGCCGTGCGGTCTGGTTCATGAGACCAAGATATGCCCAATTTTATGATTTGTTTCTTGTGCAAGCCTGGTCCCAGCGTATGATACGAAGTCCCCGATGCACCAGTGACATCGATTGCGAGCAATAATCTAGCTGCATCGATCGGCCGACGTCCATGCATATTTTCGTTCTATCCTGATAGTGATACTCTGCATATATCATATTGATATAATGCCTGCCCAGCCCATACACGATGTTGACAGACGTCTAGACCTTGAGCTTCGCAAATATGAAGTAACCCGACTCACTATTCAACTAACGGTCTCGCATACGAATCATCCGATGTTGTAAAGTATTGTAGAAACTTAGATTTACTCATCCAATCCGTGTCGATGGTAAAGCAATACAAGTGCGATTGCCTCATACCCGCAAAGCAGATTGAATTAGTATTACGGTGTAATATACATGTATCGCCTCGAGCCCTCAATATCCTACACAGCAGACCAGTATTTGCGAATGTCCTGGAGAAGCTTCCGCCTTAGCACGAGAGCGGCACCAAGAAACGTCAAGATTGTGAGAGCCACCGCCAGGACAACATAAATCCAAAACTGCGATACCGGTTGAAATGAGGTTGAGCCGCTATCGCTCGTCTTCAGCTCTATTAGATTCGAGCTAAATATCGTCTGAGGAGTAATTAAATCAAATCAGTTTTCAGCTCGCATGTTTCGGGATGAGCGGATTCAGGGTGATCTTACAGCTACCAGTGAGGCGGGTAAGTAAATTGTAGCTATCATACTTAATAGCTTTAGGGTCGTCGAGTCCGCTCGGCCTTGTTCCGCGATTTTGCCCATCAGCCCGAGACTCTCCTGCATGGCTTGCGTTCCATCCAGGACGATCTTGTCATTCCGAGTACTCAGAATCTTGAAAAGCTGCGAAACAGTCAGCTGTCTCCTGTATTGAGCTTTTGCGCAAGAGTTTTGTTCATACCAATTTAGAGGTTCCTCTCAGGTGTTCGATGACGAGTAGCAGATTTCTTCGGTGTCGGTCGATTTCGGCCTTGTAGTTCTCTATACGGACGGTGCAGACCCCTGGAAACCGAGCGGCAATACCGTCCGCCAGTGCTGAGTTTGATTCCAAAACAGACAGTGCCCGTATAAGCCGTCTCCGCAGCCGCTGCAATCTTTGACAATCGGTGAAAGTTACGATGTAATCATTCTTTTTGTCAAAGCTCATCTCCGATAGACACGCTTTGTCGTCCTATAATTCAAAATTTGATCAGCGACGTCCACTATCGTCCAGATACGGCTGGCGAATATATACCAATTTATCGGCTTCGGCCCAGGAATATTCTATATAGTCACCCCAGCTGCTGGTCACGGACTCCAGAACATCTAAATGAAGAAGACAGGAGTTCCGCTGTAGGTCCGTGCTGCTGGTAGCCCTGTTCTCCAAAACGTCTCTCAGCCCGTGGTAGACGTTATCAGACGGTTGTAGTAAGACCCATATCGATTTCTCATCACCGATCATCTGTTGATAGACACCGATCTGCCGTACGGACCAAGGATTTTGAGGACTCCGGTCGTGCCGTTCGACATATCTTACAACGTAAGAGAGTTCTTCAATCATACATGACACATGCACGTCAGTCTAAATGGCAGCCAAGAGGCATTGGATGGTCTATTACCTGATAAAGAACCCCCCGCTGAGGCTGACGGCGAAATCTGGTAACTGTCCCAAGCACGGGTCTCATCATGTCGCCTCGCACCGAACGCAGTGACGACCCGTAAAAACCGCGAAGATATATTGTGGCCATCCATGATAAATTGCAGGCCATCTTGGGAAATCAGGAGGCGACTGAGGGTGTTCAGTTGCCGCACGATACTATATGTATACCACCATAAGTGTTTGATAGTATCTTAAGCAGTGAACGACCAAGATTGCGGTAGTATTTACTAGCAAACCTCATCTGATTTTTTAAGATTTTCCTACATACATGTCAGTTGATATACCTTGTAACACGCCAGGTGTATCAGAAGCATCAAAGAATTGGTGGTGCATACATCTATAAGATCTTGTAATGCCTCTTTCTCGTAGACACATCGTTGATTGAATTCTCTGCTACCTGTGAATATCCGTAGACACTCAACATTGTCGACATCGGGCGTGAACAGCTGGTGAGAATGCGTGTTGAACCGCCGCTGGTCGACATTCATCCGCTTTTCGGGTGGCGGTGTTGGCGAGTGGAACATGTTCGCGAACTCGCGTTGTGTTGCCGGCTCCTGCCAGCGAAGGCGACAAGGACCGGAGTAGCTAGTAGCAGCTACGTAGACGTACGGAGCCACGTAAAGACCAGACGATGGGAAACGCCAATTCCGATGCGACGCGACAGTTTTTGAACATCTCGGGAAGTTGACTTGGGCGTGGCAAAAGGGCAGCTAGCTATCTCGGCGGAGAAACACCGGGGTTCGCGGCCAGGTTCAAGCCTCGATCCTTCGTGTCCCCTATTGGACAGTATTGAACGAGCACATAAGGCGCATGCATTGTTCGTCCTTCCGTTTTGGTCTTGCCCTGTTATTTGATTCCTAAGTGATCAGTACTGATGAGTCTTAGTCAAGTCTTGGATTCAAGGAAATGTCACCAGTCCCTGCTGCAGCTATTCGGCCCATCCGCGTATGATGAGAAGCGCACGGCTCGGGTCGGAGCTTGAGCTTTTGTCTTGGGTGGGGGAAGTCCGCTGGTCGATGGAGTTCGAACACAAACTTTCGTATCACCTGAAGCGGCGGAGCCTCGATCAATTCAAAACCTCCTCTTCGATATGCGCGTCTACAAAGAGAAGATTCCCTATCGGTACATCGAAAAGGCACAGCTCGACAGACTGCTGACGAATTGGTTCGGCAGGGACAACTATGAATGGGAAGTGGTGAGTAAATGGATGCGTCGCGCCATCGGGCGGGGCTGAAGCGGATCAGTTATATTAGCGAGCCCCATTGTGCATTATCAGATTCTATTCGCCATATCTCTGCACGCCATCTGGTACTAACGGAGACTTGATCCAGATCGATGATGAGTTCCTAGTCATTACATTGTACGATGCGGGAGTGTCCCTTCAAGATGTAAGTTGCTACAGACATGCATATGCCGCTCTATACTTCCGCTGGTTAACGATATGCGGTCGACGTCGCAGCACCAACTCGAAGCTATCCGCCGGAATTGCTTCTAGAGTTTGGACATCCGAAAGCCAATCCTGATTACTCTTCTCTTCGGTCTGAGACTTGGCCAAATTGGCGTTTGTATACATTCATTTCAACAACCGGCCTTCATAATCCAAAATCAATTCAAACAAATCGTTCTGTGTCTCAGCATGGAGGCTTCCACTGGTGACCTATGTTCGAGAATAAACGAACTGCTATGCGAATGTGCAGGTGATGATCGAGGTGCAAGCGAAGGCGAGGCCGACGCCCGCAAATTCATGCCGTTGCAACTACTCTACAAGCTTCTGACCAAGGAAGAGATCGAAAATGCTGTCTCCGCATCAATCACAAAAGACGACGGGATCCCGTTCTACCAAGAGGCGGATACAGTCAGCTGGATTGTAGCGAACGGCAAACGAATCTTCGCGATCCTCGTCGTCCTCGGAAATCAAGAACACCTTATACCGAAGTTCATTGAGCACGACTTTGAGACCTTTGACGAGAAACTGCCGTTTCCACTTGACTTGCTACAGAAGGTTGTTCCTAGCATAGCCACCGAGTTTCACAAAAAGCAGTGGGAGTTTGTGTCCCCGATATGGTCGAAAAATGTTATCCATCGCGAGCTACCACCCGATATCCGGCTGCCGTTCGTTTATAATAAAAAGATTGATGCCGGAGGGTTTGGAGATATATATGAGATCAGGCTACACCCGGATCACCAAGTTGTGGCCTTGCTTCCTACAGGTGGAGTAAGTATCGGTCCCATCTCGAGGCTTCTTTGATGCTATTCAAGTGTCTAATGCAGCCGTTTCTGTAGGACCAAAGAATCGTCAGAAAGGAATTCAAATCGGCACTTTTCGAGCGCGGTCGCAGCTCCCGGAGCGATCCGACGACTGGAAGCTCTGCCGACAATGACTATACCAAAGAACTTCGCAATCTCAGCATCCTTAACGAGTTGAAACACCCGAACATAATCGAACTATTAACGTCCTATACATACAAAGAAAAGCACAATCTAATATTCCCTCTTGTTCAAGGAGGCAACCTCGGGACATTCTTCCGTGGGGAACGTCCGGAGTGCTTTCAGTTGGACGAAACATTTCTCGTTGCCCTCTGCGGACTCTCTTCTGCCATCGAGAAAGTCCACTATTACACCCTTGAGCGGCTAAACATAGATCTTATCGGATGCCACTACGACCTCAAACCGAAGAATATTCTCGTAAGCGGGGATACCTTTGTACTGGCAGATTTTGGGCTATCAAAATTAAAGGGGTCTAGCGAATCCCCCAAAGACCTCTATGAAGGTGGCGGCGGCGACTACCTCGCTCCGGAATGCGAAGACTTCAGCGAGGGCTTCATGAAAAATGCTATTAGCCAGTCAAGTGATATCTGGTCATTCGGATGCGTGATTGCAGAAGTACTCACTTATATCCATCATGGCGCTGATGGAGTCAATGAGTTCAGAACCAAGCGGAAGGTTAAGATTGGAAGCTCCAGAATGGCCGCCTTCCACGCAGGCATTGGCAGACCAAACCAGGGTTTGGCGAGCTGGTTGCAAAATCTAGAAGAAGAACCGACAGTCTATAGCAGACATCTTGTGGGACTGATCAGGTCTATGCTAGACTTGAACCCGGATAACCGGCCGAACGCACGGCAGGTTACAGCTCGGCTGCGACATATCACAGTGCAAACTTACTATTCCTCGGTGCGCGATCTCTACGATACCTTGCTCGCTAAATTGCCGACCTCGTTCGAGGCCTATGCAGAGTCTAGGAGGATCAAAAGCTGGGGCGTGGTCTTTGACACTATCCCAAGTGAGCTAGACGACGGCCGAATTTTGAGATCCACCGACAAAATCAACCTAGCGGCCGTATATACCTGTCTCAGAAGCATCCAAGAGGAGCTGAAATCAACTATTCAGCGATGCGAGAACGCGCTCTCGCCACTATTCAGTTCGTTGCGCCTTCTCGGCGACGAACTCTTCGACCTCCTCCCAAGAGACTTGGAGATACGAGCAAAAGCTCTCTGGGAGCTCGAAATGGTCAGTTCGGAAGACCTAGGCGAACTGCTCAAGACCGTCGAAGCAGCCGGCGCTGTAAATAACAGAATCAGCACTCTCGCAAGAATCAAACGAATGTCCGTCCTAGCCGCGGAGCAGCAGAGCCCAGTCGCCACCAACTTGCTCGTCGACCCCAAGTTCATCAAGAAGCTCGGCCCGTGCAGCAGCCATACCCATGCTGTTGTCACTTCCACGAAAGGCGGTCCCGAAAGGAACGTCCTGATAGAATGGATCAATTATGGCGACCTCGAGACCATTTTGCTCGAGAAACTCTTCGCGAGAATCGAGGCACTCGCTGCTCTGTTGAACTCTACGAGTCTAACCGACTTTCGTATCCTCCACTGTTCCGGCTTCGTCCATGAGAGTACAGAAGGTGCCTTCGGCCTCATTTTTGATTTCCCAAAACAACCAAGCCTATCACCAAAGAGCCTAGCGGACGTGATTACGGAAACATCCAACCTGCGTGAACGCCCGACACTCGGCTCCCGCTTCCAACTGGCCTTAACCCTCGCGCTCTCACTCTTCGGCTTCCATAAGGTCGGCTGGTTGCACAAGAGTATATCTCCCTACAACGTGCTGTTCTTCATCAACCTGCGGACCACTAGAGCGTCCCGCTGGATTGAAACCCCGCATATAACCGGTTTCAACCACAGTCGACAAGACGACGCCCTAGCGTTTACAAGGGGTCCAGACGGCAACGAGACTATAGATAGATACTATCATCCGGATTATTCTCAGAGTGTCACACCCCAGATTCCATACCGGATTCAGTTCGACTACTACAGTCTCGGGTTGGTGCTGCTCGAGATCGGATTGTGGGAAACGCTGGAGGAAATTCTCAAAAGGCGGAAGAGAAAGTACGCGTCAAAGCGTGAGATGTTGGAGGACTTGCAGAAAGCGAGAGTACCGTTATTAGGGCACTTCATGGGAACGGATTATCAAGATGCTGTGAACGCTTGTCTGGGCGGTCTGGGTGACGCGAAGGTCAGAGATCCGGCTGAGGCGGCCGCATTACAGTTCAAGTTTGAGAAGGAGGTAGTTGAGAGACTCAGGCGATGCAATGCATGAACCGAACAGAGCTCAGTGATTATAATTATGACGACGGCCAAAGATCTTAAGAGAATGGTGGTTAGAGTAACGATCTTAAGAGAATGGTGGTTAGAGTAACGTTAAAGGCACATGCATATTTTGAACAAAGAGTTAAATGCAATTGAATAATCCAGCTTTGCAAATTTGATATCGCGTCTAATGCAAGGCTGAAGTTTGAACGCCTTGAAGGCCAAGTCCCAATCCTGCATATCTGATCCTCGATGCTCATCGAATGTATCCGTCCATTAGCATCTCCCCGAAGCGAGGCCGCGAGGCCCCGCAGTCAAGCCGTTTTCGCCATCGAGACCCGCAGCTAACTTGCAATTGGTCCATATTTGGGCACGGTGCATATGCACGCCAAAGCGCTGTGGGTCAAGACATCTTGAAGACGAGCTTTAACCGCATGTGGACACATGAACTGGGACAAGGCTGCCAGTTCCAATCTTAATTCCGATTCGCGTGATGATGGACGACGTCGCCTTGAACGTCCCTGATTGACACAGCCGAGCCGCCTCAGCCACCAATATGGTAGGCGGACTGCATGATCACGATGTCTGTGAGCGAAGATATAATTGAACAGCATTGGATCGATTTTCAATTGAACTTTGGCAAAGCATTAAGACTATACAAGTAACCAAAGTTCTGTCTCCTGAAGCCGTATCCGCATTCTTATTAGCGTGAGGGGATTCTACCACTTTGAACATTTGTGCTCCGGCCTCCAATTTGCGGCCCGATGGCGGCACCAGAACAACACATGCAGACGGAATCGCGGGGCAGCGGGGACGCCCCGCTGGAACGGGCCGAGCTGCCCGACGAGATGGACATCGATATCGACCCCAAGTTCGAGTTCATAGTTGTTCCAACCGACAGCTCGGTCCCCCGAAGCATCCCAGAAGTACGCACCGAGGACACCTCCAAAACTGATCCTGGTAACGACTCGATCTCGACTGAATATGTCATTACCGACGGAGAAACATCCAGCCCCCCAACGACAGACCGGAAAGGAAAGGGCAAAGCAAAGGACCTAGATAACGATCCTGTAGCTCGAAAAGATCACGACATAAACCATAATGAATCGTGGAGCAACATCAATTCTGCAGAGGCAAGAACAGACACTCGGCCACACGAGTCTGTAACGAGCTACTATGGCGGCGACACATCCGCCTCCTTTAGCGCTTCGCTGGCAAACGAGCTGACCGGCTCGAACGACCTCCTCGACTTCCTAGCCGTCGTTCAGCACCGTCGAATCGACCTTCTGCCATTTCAATGGGAGGTAGGCGAAAGCCTAGGCCAAGGCGGTACAGCAAACATATTCAGCGGCGGAAACATTGAGACTTCGCAGGGCCACAATCTGAGCTTTGCGTTCAAGCGCTTCCAGCGGGAAGGGGCTGGATACAAGAGAGATGCAAATAAGGTCTATCAGGCTTTATTGTCAGAGGTCTACGTCCTCGGTCATCCAGTTGTGCGACAGCACCCGAATGTCAATGCTCTACAGGGAGTCTGCTGGGACGTAGTATACGATGAGCCGTGGCCCGTTCTCGTATTCAAAAAGACGGAGTATGGCGATCTCAAGCAGTTTATGAAGACGTCGGAGGGACGTGGGTTAAGCTTCACGGACAAAATCAACCTGTGCTGGGATATCGGGAATGCGCTTGAATTAATGCATGCCTGCCGTTAGTGAATCCTGAATTCCCCTAATTGTGACAGTATGTTTTACTAACGATACTATTTCACAGACGCTGTACACGGCGACTTGAAGCCAGACAATATTCTGATATTCAAAGATCCGACTGGCAAGTTTTCTGCAAAGGTGACGGATTTTGGATACTCCACGATCTTTGCACAGGGAAACCAAGATGCAATAATTACATTACCATTCTCGTGGCCATGGACAGCACCGGAGGTTGAGGAGGACTATCATGTCACCCTTCAGCAGGCCAAATCAGCCGATATATTCTCATACGGTTTGATCTGCTACTGGCTTCTTTGCTACGAGATGCTGCCAAGAGACAAAACCAAAGACGACGACGTCCCTGATCCCCATAACATTGACGGGTTGAAGAAGCATCCGGAGCTTCTCTCACTCATTGACCAGGATATCAAAGTCATGACGGAGAGTTTTGACGTCGTAAGCCTGAGTTGGTTCTTTGATCTGGCGTTATCACAGAGGGCTTTGAATCTTGATAGCTTGCCAATGCCAATTGGCAAAATAAGGTATTCGAATCTGGCACGCCCGGTCCGCTTATTTGAGTCTTTGTTTTGCATGTTCTAATCCTCATATGTTTCAACAGGAAACCACTACCTCTCATGGAGGAGTACGGTAAATCACTCCTGCTGAGGACAAAAGCCTCATTTAATGTGAGTTTCCTTGTTCCGATTACAGACCGGTCTATGTAATCTAATAATACGGAAATAGCTGGTCACCTTGTTGTCTCAATTCAGACTATGTCGGCGCGAAACAAAGAAGGCCGTCTTCAAGTGTCTGGAGAAGAGAGCAACTGAGCATCCTGACGCCGAAGTTCGAGGAAACTCTGCCTATGACCTAGCACTTTGCTACAAGATCGGCTTCGCGGTCAAACGTAACCCCAGGAAATCCGACGAGTGGTTACAGAAGACGGCAAGACCCCGCCAGGACCTCGAAGATGCTATCGACATGTTCAAATCAGACACCAGCGCGCTATATCACGACATGAATACCAAAATAGACTATTTCGACGCTGCTCGGCCGAAAAGAGCTAGATCGAAGTCACCAGCACCGTCAGCTAACCCGGAAGACTCCGACGGCGAAACCTATATAACGCCGACGGATGAGGACGTTCTTGTCATGGGTGCTACAGCTGCGTGGGTACACAAGATGCTTGGAATGAATCCCGGCGAAATCAGAATGTTCTCCGATGAGGCGCCTGTAGGGTCTGAAGATTCTATGAGGCAACTCGACGACCTTATGCGCGATCAATTTGGCTGGAAGGATGGCGGCGGGATGACCACCAAGATAAGCCTGACGCTCAACCGACATACAGACGACGACAGCGATGATGATGACGATGATGATGACAAACTAAAAACGCCCAAAGCACAACTCGCACCGCCTGTCATCGGCGAGATGACATCAATTGTGAATGATGCTGAAAGACGATTTGAGAAAAAGAGCCAACCAAAGACAAAAGAGGAAGAGATAGCACAGATCCGCGAAAGCATCGATAAGAAGATCAAAGTCATCGGGCCAGAGCATGAAGATACCCTTCGAGACATGGACAAGCTCAGCCAGCTCTACGTCGACCTTAACAACTGGGATGAGGTCGAGACACTGGAGACGACCATCTTAAGCACCCGACAAAACCTTTTAGGCACCGAGAACCCCGCTACCCTGAAGAGCATGGAAAGACTCACAGGCGCCCTGATGATGAAAGGATGCTACAAGGAGGCGGAACATTTCACCATGGAGCTTTTCGATATCCGCAGACGGGTTCTGGGAATCAAACACGAGGATACGCTAAAGTCTATCAAGGGACTGGAGTGGTTGAACAGACGTTATTTGGAAACCGATTCGACAGACGAGGTAGTACCTCTCCTCGAAAAGATCGTCGAGATTGAAAAGGAGGCATACGGAGTTGAGGACGAGAAAACCCTGTGGCATATGCGGACCCTGGCTCTGCTCTATGGCACTAAGCAAAGATACGCGGAATCCGAGAAACTCCTCAAAATCATCATCCGAGAGACGGAAAAGGCGAAGGGAGATGACAATCAAGACATGATCGAGGGTCTACAGCTATTGGTCAGTCTGTATACTGTACAGATGCTAAACGGCCCCGAGGAAGACCGAGGGGAACTCACTCAAAAGATCCACAGAAGGCAGATGCAGATTGAAAACATCAAGCACAGAGTCACGGACGCGAAGACTCATCCCCATCATCACCACAGCCACCATTCCCACAGCCATGATGACTACGATGAGGAAAACCTCTGTGAGCATCGCATAAATGTGAAAGAGGACATAAACAACATGGGCGGCCTAGTGCTAGACTTCCTCCATAAGCATGTAAATACCGACGAAGTCAACAAGGTCATCAAAGACGCAGAAGAGGCCCTCGAAAACCTCGACGATGACGCTCCCGAACGTACACACGTCCTCGCCACTCTCGCGAATGGGTACGTAGAAAGATTCCACCACCTCAACGACACAGACGATCTGGACGCCGGCATCATGTGGGCGGAACAAGCGCTGCTAGTTCTACCTGAAGACCACGTCAACAAAGCACTACGAACAAGCGAGCTGGGTAACTATATCTGGATGCGATACGAGGCCAGAAAACAGCACGAAGACCTCGACAGCGCCGTCAACTACGCTCAAGAATCCGTCCTCGCAACCGGCGAAGATACCGAATTGACAAAGCGAATAGAGGACCTAGCCATGCGCTTGAAAGAGCGGTACGACCAAAGACTAGAAATGGACGACCTGGACACCGCCATAATGTGGGCCGAGCAGGCATCGCACGCAGTCTCGAACGACAGCGGCCGCCGCAACTGGTGGCTCGTCCTCTTGAGCGCCTGGAATAACGAAAAGTACAAGCTGCTCGAAGACTTCGACTCCATCAACAACGCTATATCCGCGTTCGAGCGTATCGAAGAAGGCGGATTCCCGCTAGAACTTAACACGCAGGTACAAATGTTCGACGAGCTCTCAGATCTCTACGAGGAGCGGTTCTGCACTTTCACCGGCAAAGCGAAGCCCGATCCGACAGACTTGAACAAATGCATCTGGAAGGCAGAGCAAGCTGCCAACCTCGCCCGAGATCTCGGCGACGGTGATGGTCCAACTATAAGCGGGGACAAGCCGCACGGGATTCTGCTCATGAAGTTGGCGTGGAAGTATTTCATGCGCTTCATGATGATGAATGAGCCGGAGGATTTGGATGAGGCGACAATGAGTATCGAGCAGGCTGCTCAGCTAGTTCCCCTGGAGAGCAGGAACCGAGAACGGCTGGATAGAATACGGAATCAGATCTTGGGTTCGAGTAACAGGGTGGCACAAGGGAAGCATGGATGGAGAGTATAGTATTCGGTATATCGATTTACCGAGCTGTTATTTCTTAGATTATATGCATGTCTGGAGCATCACCCATCATGATATGAGTATTATATATAAAAATACCAAGTACGATTTTATCATATTTCAACTGGTCTGAAGATCTACAGCCTTATATACTCGATAACCATCAACTTGTTCGATGATATTGTACGATATCAATTCTGCCAGACGGTAGGATCCCAAGCGCACGGCTCATACTTCCCCGTATCCATCATCTTGACCTCCTCCGGCGTCAATTCAAAGTCAAACACGTCCGCATTCTCCTCAATCCGTTCGTTCCTCTCACTCTTCGGCAGCGGCACGAGTCCCTACAGTGTTCCACCGTCAGCAAAACTACCATGAGAAGAACGGGCATCATAGTAAATATATCTACCCACCATCTGCAAGCTCCACCGGATCAATATCTGCGCCTCCGACTTCCCCGTCCGTTCCTTCGGCCCCTTCAACAATGGATCACCAAACCGCTGGCCCCTTACAATCGGACAGTAAGCCTGTATCACGATCCCCTTCTCCTCGCAGAACCGTCGAATGTCCGCCCTTCCAAGCCACGGATGCAGTTCGCCCTGCCACACCTCCACCCTTCCGCCATCCCGCCCGGCGGCTTCCTCACCTTCGATAAACTCGTACAACTCACGCAGATGCCGTACACCATAGTTACTAACCCCCAGATGCTTGATTTCACCCCTCTTCTGCGCCTCCACCATCGCCCGCCACTCGCCATTCCGCTCAGCGAGGGTACCGGACGGTGCATGGATCAGGTATAGATCAATATATCCTAGCCCGTCGTTCTCAGTCTTCACTTTCTCAAACTCCGGGTCGCCCGGCCATGCGACAGCCAGCACGCCGTCCGGCCGCAGCGCCGTTGACGACAGCCGCCCATCTTCGACGGCAAGCGGCGTACGGAAGTGCGAGAGGCTTTGTGCGATCGCGTTCTTCGCAGCATCGTAGCCGGTTAGTGCAGGCGCAAGTTTCGTCGAGATGAAGATGTCGCCGCGCGAGACGGAGGGGTTCGTCGCGAGGAAGTGCGACGTGGCAGCGACGACGGCGTGCTCGTTGCGGTAGATTCCTGCGGTGTCCACGTGGCGGTAACCAGTTTGTAGGGCGTGTAATGTTGTAGCGGTGGTTTTCGCCGCGGGGCTGTCCACCTGTTAGCCCGCAGGTCTGCATCCCGATATATTGTATCAATCGGGTCGGAATATGTTAGTGCAATGAGTTTACCATTGATATACCTAGGTGTATGCACCGTGTTAGTGACCCTTTCTAGCATTCGGGCTCGGCAGGAGCATACATACACCGTAGCCAAGCTGGGGTATCGACCCCTTCCCGCTGCTGAGTGGCAGCCGCCTAGCGATGCTGAGAGTCGCAGACATGTCACCTTCCATACCCAATCTGCCGCTATTATATATATCCCGTGCCCTGAAATCCTGCTCGATCCAAGCCAGTGTGAAGTGTTGGTCTGCCGAGAATAGAAGCCTGAGGGGCGGCATCGGCAAATATATAGACCTCTGTTGGAAATTGCGCGTTGGGTCGACGTTCGCGTCTATTACAAATAGCCTGGAGTTAGGAGATAGCATACGGCTACATGACGGTTCAGCTGCTCGAGGCCAAAGTGCATCATAGTAGACCCATCTATTTGATTTCATCCCGCTATAGTAATAATAAGTTGTACAAAGGAAATAGGAAACATACACTGCATGAAAGAGAACCCTCCAACATCAACAACCACCATCAGGCTAGCTAACAAAAGCTGGGCTAGGTAGTGTGAGCAGTGCAGGTATAGGGCGACCGATATCATACATGTAGGCAGAGCTCATCCATACATGAAGAAATTAATCGATCGTGCAGTGTAGCCTCAATGAAAAAAAGACGAAAAAAACAATATCAATGTAATGCGGGGATGAATCTTATCAAAAGCATATCTCGATATGCGTCAAAGCGGTCAAAAAATCGCCAAAAGGCCAACGAGGACCATGACGAGAGAGGCAGAGCCACCGACTTCAAGATGGTTGGCAAAGCTACCTTCGGTCGGAACGACGAGAGAGCTAGTAGTCGTGGTTGCGTTACTGACGTAGCTGGAAGTGCTGCCGCTGATAACAGTAGCCATAGTGGTCGAGTATGTGATGACAGACATCGAGTAGGTGAGACTGGCATCCACGGTGATGATCTTGTCGGTGCTGGCTGGCTCTTCAGTTGGAGAAGGGAAGATCAGAGTGGACGATTCGACAATGTCGCTTTCAGTCTTGGTCGCGTCGATGGGGTAGGACTCGGTGAGGATGGAGCCGGCGTCAGTAGTCTTCTCAACCAAGGCAGTGGGAGGACCAGTGTAGGAAGCCGAGGTAACTTGGGGCCCGACACCTCCGTAAACTGGGGCTAGGTTGACCACCGAGAAGAGGGGGGTGTAGTTCCTCTCGGCACCAGATTGGATTTCGATGGAATAGTCATTGCCGGGAGTCAGATTGGAAGGAACGTTCCAGTTGAACTCGCCAGTGTTCGAGATTCCAGCTGCCATTAGAATTAAGGTTAGAGTTGGGAAATACAATCATACACAGAGAAGAGAAGATGGCTAAAACCTACCGGCGATGGCACCGACAGTCAAAAGGTTGCTGGGGTCGCCTCGGACGAGAACAAGGTTGACGATGCCGCCACCGATGTTGATCCAGCGGACTTGGAAGGACGTCCCAGCGGTAACAAGATCACCACCAAGTGGGGCCGTAAAGGCATTGATCTTGTACTGGGGTTCGGCAAAGGAAGGGAGAACGGCGAGCCATGCGGCCAGAAGGAAGGAGATGAAACGCATTTTGAAGAGTAGTTTCGAGTATACTAGGTCTATCTTGTTGTTAGAAGAGGAGAGGTAGGCGGTTGATATAGCTGCTGAACGTGGAAGCGGAGACGATGCGAGAAGGATCGATCGAAGGAGACGAAGATGGAAACAGGAGAGCTTGCTGGAGGAAAGATTGCGATGGAGGGAGGGATCTCGAGGGAGGGTTGCGGGTGCGGGCTGTTTATATGCCAGCTATTTTGACGTCAAATCAACACCGCAGCACCTACGCCGAAACACGCCCATCAGCATACGCATATAACTACGCCTTTCATCTTGCTATATATTTGATGTTCAGATTATCTACTTGGATAGACCTAATACAGAGGGTTTTCTGGCCAAAGATAGCTCGTCTTGATAGACCGTGATTTGCTATCAACTTACACCGCCTTTGCAGAAGATGTCATATATATCGGCATTGATGCGCAGCTCATCCTGATGAGCTTACCTTAGCCCACGCCGTTGGCATCTAATGCATCAAAATTGATAGTCTAGTTTACAGGTCTACCCAGAAGTATACACTTAAGTACCTTTTACAACTACGAGTTAAATGTGGATCAAGATGCGAAGAAGTGAGGAAGATACGTTGAAGGATCCATCCAGACTCGAACACCAATCCGGGACCTAGTCCCGTAGTACCTGGAAGAGCTTCAAGACTGTCATAATGGCTACTGATATCACTAGTGCACTGGAGAGCTTTGCGTCCGGCGTCTAGTTTAGGAGACAATTAGAGAAGCCCGTTTTAGATGACACCTCCCCATTAATCGATCGAGGCGCGCGCACGGATACGAGACTTCTGCCACCTTCGTATATATATGTATATATCATAATGTCTGAGGTCATTTCATTTTGAACAAACCTCCTGCATGCAAGATTTGACATCTCAGTTGCTGTCAGAGTTTTGGTAGATTGTGTTTTTTTGACGAGTTTCTCGTCTTCTATGCATAGCAGAACTTCAAGCTTCTAGAATCCTGTTGCAGTTTCGAGTTTCCATTGTATTTGCGTATGTGCAAAATTATGATTGAAAATATAGCTGCTACCCAGAAAATGGGCGGATAGGATTTCCATGAGCGCACACAAACTATAATATCTACCTCAAAGATGCCATGATATCATGATCTGCGCATGATCCAAATGTTCAAATTTAAGTTTCCCGATCAAACTCATACGATCTAGATTCGTATGACATCCGTAGCCAAATACACAAGGCTGACAATTTTCGAAGATGAACGACAACATTGTATCAACTAGATTAGGCTGTATATTCAACTATAATCAAGATCGAAACTCATGTAATCTTCGTCCACGTGGGCTTCCGATCGAGCGAATGACTCTAGATTCCTGTAATCGTGAATATCACAGTGTAATTTTGCAGTCCACTGGAATGCGACCTATTCTCAAAGAGTCGCTTCAGAGCTCATTTCCCCAATACAAAATCAAAACAAGCCTAGAATTTCTTGCCGGTAATCAAAGCCGTCTCGCATGGTCAAAGATATCTAGAGCGCAGCAGATATGTAACCACGACGAGCGTTCTTTATCTGGGCTGCTGCCGCCGAGTTGAGGCAGCAGCAATTAAATATCAAAGCCTGCCCGCAGAACAAAAGCGCATTGCAAAAGCATATGGCTACTCCCACAATCACCCGCACGAACTCACATGAAAACATTATCCTCCCTGACCGATATTCCTTCTCCTGATCCTCTCCTAGATTAGCACCGTCTTCCTCTCGAAGCCGTCCAGTAATAAGCCAATCGCCGATTCGCGTGTGTTGTGCATGTGGTTTTGGCGGGCGCTGGTTCCAAGAAAAATTTCAAACGCGTCACAAAACTGCCTGGCGGCCGCCCTCCAACCTCTTTTCTCTTTCATCTCCACCACCAACCGCTGTTTCTTTCGCCATCGTCGCTTTTTTCGCTTCTTTCACTCCTCGAAACAGCTGTTCGCATCCTACTCATATCTGAAGCTGAGCTTCTTTCTCAGAATATTTTTCTAGTGATACAGGTGAGTGAAATATATCTGCGCGGACACGACGCAATGCATTGCATCAGTCGCCTGTTTTCTCTCTCTCATTTCCCTTATCATCCCTTTCGCCCAACCCAACCGCAAACGTTCCTCTCATCGCAAATATACGTCGCTCTGAGGATCCAAACATCGTTTCGTTCTAACCCATCTTCCCGTGAGATCCAGTGCTCTCCTCTCCTTTAGCCATATTTTTTTCCCAAAGCAACCTTGAAACTTTATCTCACTCGCAGCGAAAAAGATCATTCGGCAAGATGCCATACCGCGTTGGTAAGTTCAAAATAAATCCTGGCAATGATATCACTCGGGTATCGCCAATGATATCGGAACAACTCACCCTCACCCTCGAACCTCGCGCGCTGACACAGAATCCGCGAATGTCTAGAAATCTCTGCCAATAACAGAGCCGGCTGTAAAGGCGCCGTCTGCTCTAAAAACAAGGCGAAGATCGCAAAGGGTGAGATCCGCCTCGGCACGTGGGTTGAGACCCCGCAGTTCTCTAGTTTTCAATGGCGTTGCATGTAAGTACCTTCCCTCACTCACCGGTACCCGCGCTACTGGATTTTGCAAACAACATATGCATATATACACATATAAAATATGATTCTAACGCCTTGAACCATATCAGGGGTTGCGTGACGCCACAGATCGTGGCCAATGTGTCTAAGAGCATAGACGGCAAGCTCGAGGATCTAGATGGCTACGCCGAATTGGACGACAAGTCTAAGGACTTGATCGCGAAGACTATCGCCGATGGCCATGTCCCCGACGATGTCTGGAAGGGTGTAAGTACTTTCCTGATCATATGCAGACCTTATAGCAATATCAAAATCAGAAGCTAATAGGATATTTGCAACAATTCAGGACCCAGAGCAGAATGTCCCTGGGGCCCATGGAATGTTGAAGAACACCCCAAAGAAGAAGAAGGGTGCCAAGGCAGATGAAGATGAGGAAGACGAAAAGGAAGAGGAAGAAGAAGAAGAGTAAGTTCTCAAATCTTTGCGATAGCATCAAAACTTCAATGCTGATAACATTCTTTCCAGGCCGCCAAAGAAGAAGGCTGCTGCTAGGAAAGCAAGGGCTCCAGCCAAAAAAGAGGAGAAAGAGGAGGCAGACCCCGCTCCCAAGAAGAGGAAGAAGGCTGCTCCCGCCGAACCCGAGGAGAAGGCAGAAGAAGAGCCAGCCCCAAGGAAACGCGGGAAGAAGGCCGCTGCTCCTGCTGCCGAAGAAAACCCGGTCGAGGAGCCAGCTACCAAGAAACCAAGGAAGGCCGCTGCTGCTAAAGACGAGGAAGCAACCGCCCCAAAACAAAAGAAAGCTGCTCCTGCAAAGAAAGCTGCTGCCCCCAAAAAGGAGGAGGAGCCCGCAGCTAAGAAGCCCGCAAGCCGCAAACGCAAGGCTGCAGCTGAGGAAGAGCCCGCGAAGGAGCCAGAGGCCCCAAAGGCTGCCGCTCCCGCAAAGAAAGGTCGCGCAACAAAGAAGACTAAGGTCACTGAAGAGGAAGAACCAGAAGCCAATGGCGACGAACCCGCCGGCGCAGACGACACCCTTGCCGAAATAGCAATCGCCAAGCCTAAAGGTCGTGCCGCGAAGAAGGTTAAGGCGACGGAAAAGGCTGAGGAGCCAGCAGCCGAGGAAGCTCAAGATGCTGCAAACGGCGAACCCGCCGAGCCCGCGCCAAAGACTAAGGGTGCTAGGGCCACCAAAGCGAAAGCTAAGGAGGATAAGCCAGAAGAAACAACCACCCCTGTCAAGCGTGGTCGTGCCGCTGCTAAAAAGGCCGAACCTGAGAAACCTGAGGAGGACGGCGAGCCCGCAGTAGAGGAGCCTCCGAAAAAACGGAGTCGAAACGCTAAGGCCACCATCGCTGGAAAGGATGAAGCCGCCGCCGAAGAAGCAGAACCTGCACCTGCACCTGCGAAGGCTAAGGGGACTCGTGGTCGTCCTAAGCGCAGTTAGATATACACTTCTTTGTGAGTTCCCACTTACCTTCTTAACCTCACGATAGAAATATAAACTAACATCAACGAGAACCCCTCTCCTAACATAAACACGAACCAACAGTCTCCCAATCACCACTTTCCTGCTAAAGATGATTGGTCGTTTGTCTCTTATCTCTACTTCGTTCGGCGGCGTGTTACTGCTATTGCTTGTTGCTCAATCTTTTGCTAGTACGATCTCCTAATGCTGCTTCTTGTTTCTTCTATCCTCTCTCGAATTCTTCTATGCTCGGCCATACTTCCGCACGTCCTACAATTATTATCTTCGTTACATCTCAGGGCCTGCTTCTGTATTCACCTATGTATGCCATCAAAGAATTCCTGCGGGATCGTTAAATTCCAACCTTATCTCTTATGCGCCATGAGCATACCCATGCACCGTGACATTCAGTGATATAAGATGACAGAAAAGCACAGTTAAAAATCCGCTTTATACAGGCAATCTCAAAAATTAAACCTAGTAGACTAATCACTAACTTCAAGATCGACCCTGAATAGCCCCCATGCGTGCACGCACAGAGCAGCTCTAGTATCCACTGTAACTTCACCATGTACCTCGCAATCTTTACGTGAATGTTGGCCAGTATACGTAGTTATCCGCATTGCCGCCAACATTGCGAAACCGTATCTACTAAGCTCCGCCAAACATCGATGCATCACCTAGAGCGTCAGATAGATTGATCCATAAATAGACGCGCGTGCGGACAGCCATCAAGTTTCTATACTACTTACAATATTCGTTTTCTGTGTCCATATATCTCGCGGATGATAGCTAGTACTTAGGTATATATGCATATATTTCTTTAAGTGGAAATGAAAATGTATGAGATAGCTCCTATATATATCAGATTTTTCGATTCATTTAATAATTAACAGACACATTGATGCAATTAATAGGGGAGCTATTCGACAACCGGGCGTCCCAAACCAGCCATTAAAGTTATCAGATCCTGGCCTGCACCAGACCACATGCACAACTTGCGAGACCAGTGCGCCAGTCCTCGTTAACTACTTAGTTAACTATGACGCTAGCTGAGCCTCGATAACGTTATAACTCGATTAATATGCATTTGGCTACCCTTGCCACCCGAGGTACGGTTCCGACTATTCAATTTTAAATTTTAAACCTAGGTTCTAATCTCGGTGTGGCAGTAGTCTCGGGACCAGACGCCGGCTCGCTGTTTCGAGTGCGGCAACTAGACTAAAAAGTCTGATTATAATGATATAGTGCACTCGAGTATATTTAGATCAGATCTACGGAAATATATAATCGACTAGGGATATTGGGGGGAATCCACCAAGTTCAAGAATTCCATTTTATCACAATAGAGCAATATCTCAAGTTCCGCTACGATTCGAAAGTCATATATGCATGTATCGATATAGCCTGCAACCTATAACTTACACTTATACCAACGTACATTCATTCACGCACTCACTCTTCCAAGTGTACATCCACCGCAATCGCAAGACTTACTGAACTCCAAAAGCGTTAGACATTACATCATAACAAGGAAACACGACACGACTGTTACATCGCAGCTGTACCAACAAAAAAAGAAAGAGCTTCATTGATAAAACGCAAACGCCGCTTTTCCCATAGCCAATGCAGTAAATCTAACAAAAAAAGTAAACCATATTCCCAGATATGATCTGCTCGATATGATACGACAACACGGTCCAACACGCATGCATGGCTGACATGAAACGGCCGTCACAAAACACTACCAATCAATACCACATGACAAAAATCAACCACAAGCGAATAAAAAACGCTGACATGCATGCATGCGCGCTCAATCAGTAATACTCATAATCCCCCACCGTTGCCACAACACCCTGCTTGTAGTCCTTGCCGTACTCGTACCGGCTGCTGATCGGGCACTGATCAACTCCCAAGTGGATCTGCTTGTCTCGTCCGCTGAACCAACCGAAGGCATACCGCTTGTTAAGCGACATCAGTTTCGCCTCGCGCTTCGACGTCGGCCACTGCTCCATCTGCTCAAAGTCTGTAACCATCTTACTCTGGTGGATATACGTAAGTACGGATGCGATGGTACCAGGCTGTCGAGGCAGGAATGGAGTCTTGCGGCGCCAGAGCACCAGAAAGAGCGTAGCGAGGAGTCCCGTGCAGATAACTGTTGCGAGCGCAAACGAGACGTTGATAGATGTCTGTGTTTCCTCGTCAGGTGCGGAACGATTGAGGAAGGAACCCATCGTGACGGTCAGAAGTTCAATCAGCACAGAGTCGAAGGTTACGAGTGCAAGAAGCCAGTGGCGGTTCCGAACTGCTTTGATGGTGACCCAGCCGGGGATGGTGCCGGTGTAGTCCATGGTGAGGATATTGGGCCGTGCATTGCCATAGCTAAGAGTGCGGAAAGGCTGCATGATACGGAGCTGTTTGTCCAGGACTTCCCAGATGGACTTGATGAGAATACCGAGGAATGTGGCGGTGAAGGGAACGCGCTGAATGAAGGCTTTGCCGCTATCGGCGAAGGATAGGATAGGCATGATCGCCAGGACAAAACCCAGGAAGACTGCAAACGGAATGGCGGTGAGTAGCGTGAAGATGGGGTGGTTTGGTGATTCCTTCTTGATCTTCTTGCGCTTCGACTCGTGGAATTCCGGGCGATCAGCCATGGCAACATCGGCGCCGAGGTACAGAGACATCTTGTGGAGACGATATCGTCGCTTAGATAGGTGGTCGTGAATTTGCCTCTCATCCGCTTCATCGAGCCCCTTGAAGTCCATCAGGATGTGGGATTTGTTGGCCATAGCAGCGATACCCGCGATACCAGAGACGTCACCGACAAGTCCACTCTTACGGCGCATAAGCAGGATCTGAAGGCAGATACCGCACACTCCGACGAGAGCGAACATCGCTTCGAGCGGCCGGGCGTATTGGGAGTCGACTCGGAGATATTTTTCGCTATAGTTCCCCTTGAGTGCGTTGGCAGACTTTTCATCGTCGCTGAAACTCTCGGTATCGAGAAGGGCACCCAACAAGTTAGGGATGACGGCGTAGGAAATGAGATAGCACATTGCGCTGCATGCCACTGCCCATTGTCGATATTGAAGCCCTTGGAAAGGCGTCAGAAAACTCAAGAATTCGAAATAGTCCACGTTCAGCGAATACTTGGCGATAGAGCCCTGCGGCTTAGACATCTGATAGTAAGGTTCGTTCCGCTTCACTTCCGTGTCGGTAACTTGCCAAAGCACACCGAATACCACACCGACAACTGTAGGTACGTATTTCCAAGCGATCCATTGGCCTATTGGGACTTCGCTTGCGGATTGGTATTGAAGAAGACCCTTGTTGCCAATGGAGTCTGACAATTGAATAAGATATTCTGTGACACCAGCAAGCCCCAACGTCAACACGTTCAGGAATGTGAGATAGGGCCAGTCCATCTCCCATGGTCGCCAGTTGGGTGGGTCGAGATCGACCGGGATGGCTAGTTCTTGTCCGTAGAATGTCCCTCCGCTTCTAATCCCATACGATGAATCATGATCGCCTGCAGCATGTTAGCGGTTGAAGGGAAATAGGGAAGTGAAGATACTTACTCAAGTCGAACGCACTGCCCTGATGCTTGATACCACGAAGCTCAATCCCTCTGCTGCTGTAAGATATATTCGATCCCTTATCATCACCATACAGCGGGAAGCTGTCGTATGAGGATACGTCAACTGCAGATGTATCTTGTTAGAGTATTGGTCAAGTATAAGAATGATATGGGTAGAGCGTACATTTGCCTCCATTGCTATCGTCAGAGTCATCGTCGTCTTCCTCTTTGTCTTGCAATTGCGCATAATTTCCGTTATCACCCACGTTGGACTTTCTGTTCGTGGCTACCGTCCTCATTCTCTGTAATGTAGAACTTCCGCGGTCGAACAAACGTCGCGCCATGGTCGGTTTCCGGATAACCTCGCTAACTTCTGTATTCGGCGACAGTGTCGACTGCGGATTCGATGGATGCGGCGTGATATTGGTTTGCATCACTGCTCCAGCGCCTATGACGCCCGCTGCAATGGCCGCGATCGACGTCCGACCGGCCTCTGGGTCCGCATCTTCGGGTGACCGCAGGTTTCCTCGGGTATCATAGGCCGGCGACGAGATCCTGATTGGAGCCGCGTCGCGGCTTGGAAATAAGCTCGCCGTTGGATGTAACTCCGGCGATGAGGACGCCGGTCCAAAGTGCCCTGGATAGTCGTAAAATCCTTCGTAATGCTCCTCGTCGAACGGCGTTCCTACTCCCTGGCCTATATGCGAGTCTGTTGTGCCGGTGCCAGTCTCGGCCGTTCCAGTGGGCGAATTGCTCGATTCGGACGGCGTATTCGAGGGCACTGGTCTCCTGTTTACTCTTGGTAAATGCGAATGGTCCCCACTACCAGAAGTGTATTGCGGTATCGAGGAAGTGGAGGTGGACGGAGTATATGTAGGCCGTGCCGGCCGGGTAGACGTTGTGGCATCATCTGGCGCAGCGGTAGCTGGAGGTTGTGTTGTAGCTGTTGGCTGACTCGAAACATATGGTTGGACTGGCGGGTTATTCCCCGTTGGATCCCAAGGTTCGTATTCCATGGCGCCGGATGTGAATGATATATGAAGTCCTCGAATGAATATGAGCTCGGTCGCAGCCGCAGGTAAGGCGATTGAGGATGTTCAAGTTGTCAGTCAGATTTCGTCCGGGTGGGATGAGGAGCTTGTCAGCTCTGCCTTAGCGGGCCAACGAGAAAGCGCGGCTGGCAAGCTAGTAACTTTCTGTTGCTTATCGCTGCAGCACCTGCATGCTGAGGAAGAAAAGAGAAAGAGAGTCGGAGTAGCGGAAGAGAAGAGGGAAAGTGAGAGGGGAGGGTGACAGAGAATACGTGGGATCAGTTGCAGCAACCTATAATATGTAGGTACGAATTTGAGAAGGCAGACTTTTTTTTCTCCGTTCTGCCTTCAGCTATTCTTATTTGGAAGTTTGCGTGGACTGTCAGCATTCGGTCGCGATCCAAAACTGTTAGGCCGAAAGGCACTAGTGGCCGGCAGGGTTTATATCTCTAATTGTAGCCACGACAGTCTGCCGTCTGCAATTCGTTTCCAGCCCCGCTGTCTTCCAGCGACGTTTGTTTAGCGCTGTCGTGAGAGACCTGCATGAATAGAGGCCGCCCTCTAATCCGCTGATAGGCTCGATTTCTCTGGAGGTCTCGTGAGCAGGCCCACTGCAGGTATCCGAGCGACGAGAGGACCCAGCGAGGTACCCAGAATCTCAACTTTTCGGCCTTTTCGTATCAAGTGCCAGCGCCGAAGCGAGGGGTCGCTTCTTCTCATTCTTTCCTCGGGTGTTACAGACATGGCAAAGAGGCTTTGGCTGTTCTGATCCTGCGATTGCAAATAGCTCCTACTTTCGCCTTAGCTCCGAGTCACGCGAAATAGTCAGGCAAAAAGAGAATGGTGTCCACCAAGCTATTTGGAAGCACCCGAGCAGACTACCGGACTAGGCTTCTTGCAGCAAGAGGGGCAGCAGCCAGCTGGAAAGGGCAACAGAATGGTGTTCTTGTGTGGCCTGGCCTCGCCCGGGTCTCCATCCACACGCTGCTATTTTTGCCCGGAGAGGCATGGGTCCTGGTGCGGCTGAGCTAAGGCCAAGCGGGTGCCGAGCTATCCAGGAGACCCAAATCAGACATCCTGAACACCCTGTTGGACAAGTATTTCTGAAGCGAGGACAACTTGGGAATCCGCGAGAGTCTCTAAGATGAGCTTGGTTAGCGATGCGATGAGGAACCTGGAGATTGATGACGACGAGGCGCTCACCGTTGACGCGGTCTCTGGAATCGCGGTTCCGGTCGAATGGTGACATATTTAAACATGACGTTGACGTGGAAGTAATCAGCGGTCAGATTTCAAATGCCCGTGGGACAGAGGCGCCGGCAGCCCATCTGCGTTGCGATGGACAGCACTGCGTTGCACTGACGTTGCCTGTGGCTGATCACGGCGTCCCGATTTGGGCCAAACGGAGCCTCGAATTACTTCCCAAAGCTATCGCGGTTATTTATAACTTCATCGTTGATATTTAATCCATCTCGCACCGCGTTCAAGAGCCTAATGTCATACTGTGAGTGATCCTTCAAAGGGGTTTCCCCGTTCGTCGTCGTCTACGCTGCATGACTGACCACTGCCTCTATATATAGATGCGCATTCGCGTCGAACGGTCGTCGTGATCGGTATCCACAATTTAACATGCACACAGATTCACTGCGACCCAAATCCAAGGGTCCTCCAGGGATGTCCGCACGTTCGTTCCATGCCTCCGATATGAGACAAGGCTATTCGAATGGATGGACGAAATATTCCGCATTGGATGATCGCCGCTTGCTTGCAGACGCATGGTCCACGTTGGCTTGGCTATTCACAAGTCGAAGCGAGTCACCTTAGCAGATGTTCACGGCCCGCCACTTCTGACATGCGACTGCACGGGGCCTTCTTGGCTTCGCGAGCTTGAAACGTTTGGAGTAGATGTGCAGTAAGAGCTAGTCGACCCGTGAAACCTTTATCGTTGATACCGAGCGTGCGAGTCTTCGCGTCCAGCGTCTGGTTTACGAGGCAAGTGCGAGCGTACCAAAGTCAGTAGGTGTCTGGGGTCAGTTGATAAGAGACACGCAGGGAGTACAATCTGGTCCTCGCTCGGAATATTGTGTGGGGAT
Organism: Orbilia brochopaga; assembly: GCA_036872635.1. Taxonomy (NCBI): domain Eukaryota; kingdom Fungi; phylum Ascomycota; class Orbiliomycetes; order Orbiliales; family Orbiliaceae; genus Orbilia; species Orbilia brochopaga. The sequence goes on along the minus strand of JAVHNQ010000010.1, from coordinate 479,182 downwards.
TTTTCTGCAAGATAAGGGTCGACTCTTCTCATACGAGACGACTCAGGTATCGAACCTGGACAAAGGTTCAGCTCAGCTGCGTTATTTGTAAGCTGCCCCATACGACCACCCGCTGCAAACATATCGATAACATGGCACAATTCGAAGATGCAGGAAATTCGAACAATACGACTCCACATTAAACAGCAATAATTTCGCCGCCGGACGACCTTCGGACAATGTTCGTATTGGGCCTAGCCTTGGCGAGAGCTTAAGTTGAATAGGCATGATTGCAAGGGCAGCCTCGCAGCGGACTGACCTGCTCTGAGGTCGCTCTTTGTCGATGCACGATACGACAATCTGGTTCAGACTACGTATACATACCACGAATACTATACTCACAGTTTGGACGTGCATCCGGTGTGCATACTAAACATCAACAGATCGCAACATTCACGTCCGACAAGATGCTGAGAATAACGAGGTTTTGCCCCTCGAGAATGCAGCTGCAACCGCTCGAAGGATCAAATTCTCGGGATCCAGCCTGCAATTGGTTGTCCCCAGGCCGGGTAATAACAGCCCACAATCCCCTTACCGCCAAGACGCTTAGCATCCGCCCATTTCCTTGGTGGCAGGCTGCGCAATTTCAAGTTTGCCATGGGCGGGCTGCTTGTCCAGAGCCAATTTGTGTGTAACAGGAACAGAGGCAAGCGACCCTCTGCAAGTCGGGCGCCTGACCCAAATGGCTTGCCTGCATTGAGTTCAGCTGAATCGATTGAATGGAGCCCCTTTCAAACGTCGCTGTCCATCTGTCCGGCGCCCTTAAAAGCCTCAAGACCCCTAGTGCAACTTTTTTCTATCATTGTTGATCTTTTATTCTTAGGAAAAGTTACCATCTACTGGTCTACCGTCGCGTCGTCGGATCTCATCGTTTCTATCAATTGGAGGCATCTACAACGCCAGGGATTGTTTTTTATTGCCATTTCCAATATATCAACTCCCATAGTCCTAAGTCCGAATAAACAACATACAAGATGCGATTCTCCGCTGCCCTCTCGACACTGTTACTGTCGTCGTCGCTTGTCGCGGCGCAAAGCACAATCGACTTTTCAACCGTCTCCATCTTTCCTGATCTAAAGAAATGCCTCAGGGCCGTCTTCGTCCTCGACTACAGCGTCAGTAGCGGCACCGTTCAGCGCAAGATCGGATGCGACACCAACGAATGTCTCTGCCGCCCAGACACACTAGAGCAAGCGGTCACAACCGCAGGTAGCATGGCGCAATCGCAATGCAGCAATACCAACGACAAAGCCAGCGCAACTTCGATATTGACGGCATACTGCTCGAGCCTTGGGTTCGCGAACGCCGGGGCGGCGGTTCCGACAGATAACAATGCAGGTGGGGCCGCCGTCACTGTTTTTGCTACTTCCACCGTCGCAATGGTTACGCAGACGGTCACTGTGTCCGCTGCGTCGTCGGAGCTGCTGAGTCCGCTGTTATTCGGGCGGGGAGTAGCGTTCGGCGCTGCGACGGTCGCAATGGCCGCTGTGGCCATATTAGCCTGAATTCGATCCGAATTCTCAATCCGGGGCCTGCATGCATATGCTGACGGGGTTATATTTTCCAATTCTTTGGCGTTGGGTTATTTTCTACTTTCGATATATATGCAGACCTGAACAGAGTTGTGTCCACTTCTTCCAGTCCGAGTCCGAGTCCGTCTCCAAGCCCTTCTCCAACGATAGGCTCCAGTCCCTCGCCCATTGTCTCGACAGCAACCCAATCGGGTACTACCACGCTTTGGTCGACAGTCACGTCCGGACCGTCGCAAACGCAAAACTCATCGCCGCAGCAATCATCGCCAAGTGGTGGAACGGAGAAGAAAAGCGTCGTCGGCCCGGTAGTCGGTGGTGTAGTTGGTGGAATTGTTGTCATTGGGGCTGCCGTCTTCTTGACAATCTTCCTCATGAGACGGTCAAGACGGGGTCAGTATGTGACGGCAGGACACGCACCATCTTTGAACTACGAGCAGCCATTTGTTGGCGGTGTGGATGATGGCAAGCTGGTCGGTGGCATTCAAGATTCCCATGACAGGTACAGGCCGTGAAATATTTAGGGCTATAATACTGTATGTATTTCGTAATTGCAATTGTTTGGCGAGCTGAGGTCTGCTGCTTCCTGTTTCTTAGCGCATATGCATGTAAATGAGGACGTTTTATATACCTATATATACGCTATTACATTATCTAGATTATTTCCCAGTAGGTTCGAGGCGCTCGGATCAAAATTTTGTTTTCTAAGATAGAGGCATGCGCACGTAGAGAATTTAATTGGACAATTCGAATTCGAATTCCAGCGCAATGCAGCGTGCCATTTTGTTCCTGCGTATGCTTCGGATCTTATCTAATCTTATCGCCTGCAGCAGCGCAGGCCAATTTTTGCGCCTCCAAAAACAACACCAGAAAATTCAAATTTCAAGATTCCACTCGACACCCGCCCCACCACCACCACCAAGCAGGCATCGCGGCGGCTCCGACGACAAGATAACAGCCCTGTCTGCCGCGACGACTCTCAATAAGCCTGCCGACACCTACCCACCCCGAATCCGCTCCAATGGTCCTCGAATGTCCATCCAATGCCCCCGTCCCGACCCTCCAGCATGTCTCCTCCTGCTGCCCTTCCTCTTGCCACCCAGGACTCGCGTCTTCCTGCGCGAGCTGCTCAAGAAGAACACTACCGCTCGGAGAACGGCCTATGCTGCCTCAAAGACGGTAGCAGCACGTTCGCTGAGTATGGGAGCCGCTCAATGCCTGCGACGGACAGACTCGAGGTGTCTACTGCGCCCGAACCATCCACGGCCCTGCCTGCCAAAGGCGACTCGAGGCCCAGTCGGAACCACCGCTCGATACATCTCCACCGCCGGTGACACGGGGCCCAAGCCAGAAGTTTCGTCGTCTTCATCTGGGGCGTCAGAACAAGAACAGGGACCAAGCCCCACTTTTGACGCCTTCAGCTCGCTTGAGAAGAAAGTTACAAAGTACCATCAGCAAACCCGCAACCGTTACGTTGTCTCACAGAAGAACAAGCGGATGAAAAGCATGATCGAGGGCGACCGTGAGATCGACCGTGAGCGGGAGGAAGCCTCACAGATGGAAACCCTTATTCGGGAGGAAATCGAGTTTGCAGCCGGGGACTGGCGGGACGCCGACGTCGAGGAGGGACATAGACACTTCTGGGATCTACTACGCGAGAAGCCGCCAGCGGAGGCTGCGTCTATTCCCAAGCAGATATCCGATCTGCCAGACATTCTGCCGCCGTTCCCTGATGGTCCGCCACCGGATTCGCTAGGTCTGAGGGTTATTCCTGCGAGACGAAAAGATGGGACGGCAGAAGAGAAGAGTAAGGGTGAGGGCCAGAGCCATGCGGCGAAGAAATCGAGGAAGGATGCGTCGATATCATACCGAACGGCACCATTGGATGAGTTCGTGCTATTTGCGCCACCGTTCACGTCGCCCGAGGACAAGGAGGAATACTACGCTCTCTATACTGAAAAGTTCCTGCCCCCGCATCTGCAGCTGGAGAACACGCATCCCACGCCCCCGGTTGTACAGAAGGTCAAACCTCCAGAGCCTCATCCGGGACCTTGGAGTCTTGACATGCCGTATCCGTCAGTCTTTGGAGTCATGGGACCTGAGTCCACTGGGTTTGGCCAGGACGGCTCCTCAACGTCAGAACAAATGCTGCAGGATCTCGAAGCCGAATGGGAAGCCCGGTGGACGCCAGCAGCGTACTCACGCCTGCTATATACTCTTGAAATCGCCCGGGAAGACGGCGTCGATGTTCTCTGTTCCCTTCTACTACAGCGCCGGCAAAGAGAGGTCGTCTGGATCACAAAGCGCATCATCGACAAGCGGCCCGACATCTCCAATCCGGACGTTAAAGTATGGTTGCAGACCAGCGCGGCTGCCGAGCAGGAGAATCCGAAAGAGCCTAGCATGGCGGAGGACATTCAGCAAGGGATGACATTCTACACACGGGATGAGCTCGACGACATCAGCCGGCGGCGGCGCGGGGTGGGCATTCTGCTCAGCAGCCTCACCTCCATGCTGATAAGTGGCTGGAAGGCTGACCAGGAAATCACCAAGACGGTCTTTGGCGCCCTCACAATGATCGATGCGCCCTCTAACCTTGACGAAAAAGAGGAAGCGCAGACTGCCAGCGAGCTCTTTGACTCTGCCTTCTCGCACGTGCTTCACAGCCCTGCGGAAGCACTCGAAGACGAGGAGATGGAGATGACACCTCAGGAAATATTTTCTACAGTCGCACAGATCATAGCCTACCTGCACATCGAGAAGCATGTGCCTCCAATCGTCTACTCAACCAAACATCCTCGACTACACGAGATGCAGAGCGAAATCATGCGCGTCATCTCCTCTGATATTGAGGCTGCCTACGGGATGGAGCTTGGACTCAACATGCCACGGCCGGATCTAGGCAACGCCCGCATCGACTGGGGCCTCTGGCTCGAGCTGGTCAACTGCATTGCTGCTGAGCGCGGCCTCGGTGTCAGCGCGACATGGCTGATGCTTCGCGGCGCGGACTGCATATCATGGTCTCCACTTCCAGGTTCTCCTACCGATGCTTCAGCGGCACCAGTCCCCCGGCATAGCCTTCAGGACCGCAAACTTGTTCTCCCATCGTATCTCGTCACACAAGCCACATCGACCATGATGTTCAATTCCGCGCTGGACGCCTGGCCGCCCGAGACTCCGGGTCGGATGCTACGCCTACTTAAAGACATCTCGCGCATAACGGGTCCCTTCGACATGGACTTTGCGCGCGAGCTCCTCGACCACTCTGAAGTCAACATCCACGCCTCGTACGCGGAAGATATCCCCAAACTCCCTGTCAAAGGCAAATGGGACATCGATGTCTATTACTCCATCATCGCAGGGACATGCTTCCGCCGTGATCTGACGCAGACCGTCCGCGTCTGGGGCGAAATCGAACGAATGCTGCACGGCGACGCACCCATCCTCCGCGTCCGCCGTCAGCCCGGCGAGAAGCTACCGCCCGTCGAGTTTGCGCCAGACACAGCCTTCGAGCACCCGTGGTACATCCTCGCCATTCTCATCCGCCACTTCCGCGACCGCCAACGCTTCGATCTCGTCCGGTACCTTGTCCGTAGCGCCATCCGTGAAGGCCGACTGGAGAAAGAGCCCAGCTTCATGAATCTGATGCTGCAGCATGCTGGCGATAGTAGCGACCATGCGCTGGCGCAATTCCTTCTCAGTCGGCTGGAGCCGCCTCTCGCACGCAGCACAATGACCTCGGTGCTCCACCTGCATCTTCGGTTCGGGCAGCAGCGCGAAGCACAGGCCATGCTGGACTTTATGAAGCGCAACGGCATCCCCGCCGACGGTGTCGACCTGGGCATCATCGCGCGGAATACCTTCAAGCAATCCCACAAGGAGGGCTACGCGCTCATGGACAAGGCCGCCGCGCGGGTGAAAGCCCTGCAAGCTGTTGAAGCTGCGCCCGTCACAAAGCCCTGGTCTGACGGCGTCGCGGTCCCCGTTGTGCAAAAGCGGCCGGAAGACCCCATCGGTCCGAACGCATGGTTCGTCGTGCTTCTGGCTGCGCTCCGCGATGGCAACCGTGACAAAGCCACAGAAGCGTTGAACGCGCTCGGCATCAATCTCGATGACGAAACTGCCGCCTCGAAAATGGGCATCAAGATCTTCAACACGCTGCTCGCAAGCGTCTGTCGCCGCGAAGGGTCCGTGCAGGGCATGCGCATGTTCAAAATCTACTGCATGCCAGACCGCCAGCTCCTCAAGCAGCTCGATATCTCTCTCAAGTCACATCGTAGCGGCGACCGCCGTCTCGACCGTGGCACGTTCCGTGATTCTGGCCGCAACGCCGTCGGCGTCAAGACGCGACGACTGCGTCCGGGAGAACAGTACATCCCACGTCCGCAAGACCAGCGTCTTCATCGCGACGACATCCAGGAGCGCCACCGCGACGGCGTGATTGTGCCGAACGTGGTGACGCTGCGTACGGTCGTGCACCAGGCGCTGCGGGAGAAGCGAGATTTCAACATCACACGGCGGATCCTGGAAACTCTACCGATGCAGCCGCAGCAGGAGGCGTGGATGCGGCACAACGCGTACTTTGAGACCGAATGGGGCGCTGTGCTCGACTGGGCGCAGGGGTTCTGGGAGATGATGGACTACGGGAAGGACGAGTGGGCTGCGCTAATGTCGATGAAGATTATCGGGCCGCGAACGCCGCGGTACAAGCGGCCGGAGCGGGTGGTTCCTGGTGATGACCAACCGTCCGAGGTGGATGTGCCTCTGGAGTTCGACGGAGAGGTGATGGACGATGAAGTGTTGGACGACGGACTCGGCGAGGAGGAAGACGAGGAAGATTACGATGCTGTCGGCGTGGAGGACGAGGAGGAGGAATATCCTGTTAATGATGACATGGATGATGGTACAGCCCAAAGCGAGTCGGGAGAGGAAGCATCTCATACCGACAAGGAACTCGACGCAGTAGACCAAGCATCTGAGGGTGGACATGTATAAAAAGGACCTGTAAATATTGTATATTAGCGGCATCTGACACATACCTACTAAACTTCGTGTATATAATTAACCCGGGGAGGTGGATCCGGATTCGGAATCTTGTATATATTGACATCTCGGGCGCTTTATCGGATCGCATCATAGATTGGGCATATACCTAGGTAGAGAATGACAATTTCTAAGTATGACGAGAGTTCTAATTCGTAATTAATAAAATATCAACTTGGCAAGCGGGAGATCATTCTCAGCCCTGACTGCTGCTGCTGCTGCTGCAGGCTTCTCTTCTGGGTCTTGAGATCTTCCTCTATTAATACATTTTATCTGCTGTCTTTCAAAGCAGTGCTTAATCTTCCTCAGTAGGCCGGCCTCTGCCTCTTTCTCAAATCTTGGAGAGGGCTAGGTCAGACTTTGCGTCCATCGGCTGATTTACGAGACAAGTCAGGATGCTCAATGTCTAATCTTTATTATCTACCTATTACGGTGTATATCTGAGTATATCGATATCGATTTTCGAAATTCGTTATCAAATATAACCATCGATATCCTCTCAGCAAGTATCTGGATCTAGGAACGATGGTAGTGGTGCATCTCCGCCCAGCCACTTTCAGGTCGTACTTTGTTAAATTTCGGTAAGCTGAAGGAAACTCGCAGTCGGGCACAAGCCATGCACGCATATAGTCGACCTGAATAGTATACGAGATGGTATACTTTCCTTGCGCTATCGTATCGAATGCTATCAAAGGAAGATACTTTACATCCATTTAAACAATACCTCCAAAGAGTATGTTCCATTTTTTTTAAGATGTTATGTTTTCAAAAAAAAAAAAAATCACATGTGCACAACAAGTTTCTGTACGTCGTACGAAAAACGCTTGATTCTGGTCCCAGTACCTCTGCGGTAATATAATTCGGGCTAGAGAAAGTTCAGGGCGCTGGTAGACTAACCCCTAAAATCTCCAAAGATGAGAGTCTACCGAGAATTCGAGACTATCTAGAATTGATTTGTGTGTGTTAAGAATCACAATCTCGATACCTAGAAACGTTACTCTTTATTTCAATAGGAAACACCGCCATAATAGTCACAGTCTGGCGGCCTGAATCAACCATGATTAAATATAATTCATTGCAACAGTCACGACGACGCTCTGAGTGAATTCATGAAATTCACCCCTAGTCTTTCTATAATACGTGGTCTGGTAGTCAGAGCAGCATGGTGCACGATCGAACGAACGTAGCTCGCAACGTGACGGCAAACGAACCGCAGGCTATAGAATCGATCTACTTCGACCTGAGGAATACCAGCACCAGCCGCCATCCCGTCACTCTCGCCCGTCCACAATACAAATACCACAAGTATGATGCCCTAGATATACCCCCATGCACCAGGCCTTGGGCACAAGGTAGACGTTGATCGCACATATGATCGATCTCAATGGCAAAACAGACCGTCAGAAGTATATAAGTGGACAAGGTCATCTTGCCCACCCGCCATGGCAATATACCTATATTGATATGATATAATATCCATATCCACCATCTACCCCACCGCTAAATACACCACTCCCACCTCATCCACCACCACGACGGTATATAAAATAAATACATACTTACACATAAGTCATTACATAAAATACTAATGCCCCACAACGAAAAAATACCCGAAGATATACACCACCGCCCGCAAAATAAAGCAGAACACCAGCTAACCAGCAAAAATATAACAAGCAGCACCCAGCCAGCACTGCGAGAGAAGTGATACACAAGGCAAAGGTCACCGCCGGTCAACCTCAAACCCGCCGGTAACCCACCCCTGCAATTGCTGCACGCTCTGCTCCCCCGACTGTATCCGATCATGGTTACTCCTCGCCGCATTCTCCGTCCCACTCCTCACATCGGTATACCCGCTCTTCTCCCTCAACGGCGGCTGCACATAGTTCGTAACGGCCGGCCTCATCCCCATCCCCACTCCCATACCCATACCCATCCCTCCACCAAAACTACCATCTCTCCCACCACTACTACTGTGTAGTGCAGTTATACCACCATCGGCCACATGTACACTACGCTGGCTCGGCGGATGGTACTCGTGTGCATGTATATTACTCTCCTCATCAGGTATGGCACCCCGCAGCGGCGGAATGGCAGACGCAAGCGTCTGATAGGCGTTCGAAATCGGCGCGATACCCCGCTGCACCATCGACGGCAGGGCATGGTGCTGCAGCAGCTCCAGCGCCCGCCGTTCGATAAGGTAATCCGTCGCCTGGTACGACAGCAGCAATAACAATAATATGCTGAGGAACGTGAATATACTACCACACCACACCACACCATACTCATCAGCCACTTGCCACTTCTACTCACAAGACGATAACGAAGCGGGTAGGAGAAGAGAGGGGAGAGTGAAGAGGGTAGAACGTACATGACAATCACACCGGCGGCGACGCCAACCTGCGACATGACGCAGTAAGTATGTATCGCACTATTAATCTTCCTCGGCCCGTCGTCGCTATCCACACTCGAACCAACACCGCCCGTCGAAGAATTCCGCCCGATATCGATGCCAATGGCCTTCGTCTCGCTCGTATGGTCGTCCAGAAACTCAAAGGGCGCTTTGGGATGCAGACAGTTGGGTTCAAACGGCGCCGTGATAGTCGGAATGTACAATGTCATACTATAAAAAGAAAATACAATATAACATAACGTAGGGCGAGCAGAACGGCGGACGGACCGACCGCCAAGAGGGAGGGGAGCCGGTATATATACGCGCACGCAAAAGGTAGTGATTGACCGACTGACGGACGGACACACACACCATGCGAGAGGGAAGCAACGTGAGGACGTTACGTCTGCTTCAAACTTCTTAGCGCTTGGCGAGGGTCCTTCTCGAACGGTATATATCCAGGGTCTCCCCTCCCTCATCTCGAGCCCGGTCCCACGCCGCGAGCCCACCCCGGCAGCGATACGACGTTAGCCAGTGTAAATAAATACCAATGTATGGAAAGGCAGGGCAGCCGTAGGTAAAAGGTAAATGAGGGGGCATAAGGCAGAAAAAAAAGGCAGAGCCCCGAGGGCGAAAAGGGAAGGAAGCAGTAGAGACGGATGGGATAGCTAGATCGAGGCCGTCGAGACAGCGTTGCGATAATTATAGCAATGTGCGACAGACTCAAACACGTGCGCCGAGACCGCGTTTTGCTTGCGTTGCCGTCCGTATTTTCAAGTATTATTGACACAATCACCCAGTCATTTCTCGACAATTCTCGACAACGACACGACGACTCGTTCCCGGGTTTCGAGACGAGGGAAGGCATGCCGACGCACGGTGGAGCACCCGGCCAGTGCGGACGAATCCGGCCAGGCCGAACACGAATAGAGCGCAGGGCGGACGCAGAAGCGCCGATTGGGCTACCCGAGGCGGCCACGCACTATCCGCGATAGGAGGAATTCGGGCAATTTCTGGAGGGGACTAGAATTCACTTACAAAGAGCACCAGAGGGCGAGCAGGATCACCTCGATGGCGACGCTGACCCGCCTCCGTCGAAAGATGGTGAGAAGCGGAAAGGTTATGAGGGACACGGAAGACTGCGAGGCGGGGCCATCCCGATTTTATAGCCATGTTAGCGAGCGGTTTGAAGTGTAGAAGGCAAAAGGCTCCGTCGATGTGCACACGAATATCGACCTCGTATCGAGAAGATGTGTGGTAGACGGGAAGGGAAGAGCAGCTCGGAACATCATGTGCAGTGTATTCTGGCCGCTGCGGCAGATTGTTCCAGACCGTTTCCCAAACGGTTGCAGCTGGTATTATCAAGTAGCTAGAATGGATGGAAACATGTGCAGTCCAGGACTCGGTATGTATTGAAGCAGAAGGGGGAATCTGAAATCCGAGCCAAGGAAAGCCCGACGGCCAAGATGCGGGTGGACAGCCAAGGGGACTACCGAGGCCGAATGGGGGAACCCAAGAAATCGTCCTCTCACGATTCGACTGACGGAACCAAGATGTAACATCGATCGAGCGACGACAGCCGATGAACAGACGACGCACGAGCACAGCGATCGAATGGGGATGACGACGGGATGACAAGACAGCGTAGCAGAAAAGCTTATTTCACGAGAAAGGCAGGCGCGCAAAACACAACAGGAAAGTGATACCTGCATACAGGGATGGGGGGAATAAAGAAACGAGACGACGAAATACAGATAACATGGAATTCTTACCAGGGCGACGAGCAAGACCGGCCGCCAATCGCCTCGGCCGTCCGGAAGACTGCTGTAGTCGACGTTCAGGGAGGCCGACCCCTCCTTGACGACCAGCACCTCCTGCTGCTGGACGCCAAACTTGACGACGGAGAAGATGCCGGCTGCCAGAACGAGGATGGAGCAGAAGATCTGGATGGCGCGGGTGAAGATGAGCAGCACGCGAGGGGTCTTTGAGGCCATCATGGTGCTCTGCCACGACGACCTCTGTCCAGAGCCTCGTCTACCGGGCCAGGCGATCGCGAAGAAGGGCGTGGTGGAGCGGGTGGTGCATGAAGATGGTGTCAGCCGAGACGCGATCGTCTGGTCGGATTCCCTCGGATTGGTGTCAGTGTTGGTATTCGTGGTGGTATTGATGGTGGTATTGATGGTGGTGGTGTTCGTGGGTGGTTCTTGTCCTGCTGCGGGTGTCCTCCCGCTGATAGCTGTAGCTGCTGCTGTGTGACCGAGCACTGCAGGCCCATCTGTCGACATTTGGATAAAGAAAGGAGGGGATGATTAAGCCAGACCTGACCGACCAGACCGGGCCGGGCCAGGTTTAAGTCCGGCGCGATGCTGCAGACACGCAAGCGACGTGCAGATCCGATTCGTGTACGATGGTTAAGTAGGTACGTGGAGTGAGTCTCAGTAGGTGATGTGAAAAGTATCCCGCAGAGGCTACTTGGCCGACTGCCGAGCAGCTAAACCAGGGAAGAGGGGATAGGAGGGGCGGTGGTGCGATCGATTTATCGACAATTGACAAGTCGGGTAAAATGGAATAAATGGAAATAGGGTAAAAGTAAAATAAAATGAGATAAGATGGGAAGTGTAATAAGATGTAGAGAATAATGGAACTGGAAGCGAGAGCGAAAAAGTCGGCAGCGCCGGGACAAGGTTCCTTGGTACCAGGCCAAGAATTAGAAAAAACCTTCAAAGAAAAAATATTATACCAAGATCCTATGATGATGATGGGATTCTAATGGCATTCAGTTTGCTTGTGCGTGTTTGCTTGTATATGTGAATGCAACGGTGGATGCATCGATACGAGACGAACAATGGATCACTCGTCTTGTGAGGAATTAGAATGCCTGGTATCGATGGATTAGACGATGGGTGGACGAGAGGGGAAGGTGCAAGTGTCGTATGCAGTTCCCTGTCCCCAGGATTCGATTCCAAATGCACAGCCGACGACAGCAACGACGCCCCGCAGAGCGGCCGGTGGGAACGTTAAAGGAGAAGATACGAAATAGAATAGAATAAAATAGGATGGCGTGGGTGGAGTTAAGAGAGCCCAATGGACTGGATGGATGGGAGGGTGGTATCCGATATCCGGGATGGATGGGGAGATTTGATTGAGAGACGTCTGAGTCGTCGTCAGCGTCTCAGTCAGTAATACTAGTACCTAGGTACTTGAGCTAGTAGGAGCGCTGGCCGGAGCTAGAGATTGTTTGGTGTAAGTATTACCTAGGTATGTACTCTGGTGGAGGCGAGACAGGCGAGCGGGTGGATGCGAGGGCGGGCAATGCAATGCAGTGAGTGGGTGCAATCGTACTCTGGTGGGTGGATGCAGACAGACAGACGGCGGGAGGAGAGTCGTTCGGGGTTTGTATGAGAGTCGAGTCGGAGTCGGTCGGCGGTTACATGGCTGGCTGGGTAGGGGCGCGCGATGGGGCGAGGGGGAGAGATGGATGGATGCGACGACAATGAAGATATCGATACGATGACGATGTATGTATGATGGAGAATTGAATGATTGATTGATTGATGATTGATGGACGGGGGCGAAGCTTTTCTTGGCTGGCAGCGGATGGGAAACTTGGCAAATGCTTGTTTCTGGCGCCGGAATATTAGCGGTCTACGGAGCACACGTCCTCCTCCGAGACCCTCCGGCACAATAATATTATCAATATAGTACTCAGTCGTAGTGCGTACTACTATTATTACTACTAATACTATCATCTGGCCTGACAGGTACTATTCAATAATACTAAGATCTTAAGAGTGCCCATAGTACTGATGGATAGGGGTATCGTGGTAATAGATACAATATGATAGTCGCCGACCACTCGGCTGGACAGCCCGTCCAGGCTGCTGACATAATCACCCATTCAGCCGCACTCTTAGTACCAGTACTACCTAAAATATACTACTGATGGGAATGGAGAGACACACCTGAATATGATCGGCATAGACGTGTTGGGGATGTTACACACGCAATCATCTCGGTGGAGGATCAGCTTGGCACCTTGGCAGCTGACTCACCCCTCATCTATAATCCAACATATATCAATGCGTCTATAATCATACTACTACATCCTGATCTCTGTCGGCGATGTTGATTGTGGTGTACTGACATCATACATTCTAGGTGATAGCTGTCTCTATCGGTCCGCGGTATTGACATCTGATAACACCCGATAACGCGTGCTCCACGTGCACTACACTCTCCACATTCCACGCGATATTGATATATTATCATGGCGTCGGCTGTTGAGCTCAACCTCGACTTTGATATGGAGGGACACCCCCCGCTGGCCGGCCCCGCCTGCACCTCCCGGCGGAAGAAGACCCCCCGCGATGCATACGAAGACGGTGATGGGACGACAATGCCCGCCAGCTGGGTCGCCAAAATCAAGGCCCGCGGCCGCTGGGACCAGACCATCACGCCGGACACCACTTTACAACCTTCCTCCCTCCCGATGCCCGTCCAGGTCGCGCCCGTCGCCGAGCTCGAGCCATTCTTCACGCACCTCTCCCGCGACCACTCCGCCGCCGCCTTTTCCTCCAACTTTGACTCCAATCACGACATCATCGAACCTGACGAGACTCAAGATGACAATCAGAACCAAGATGAAGATGTCTATACCCCCGGGCATGAACCATTCTATCGCACCGAGTACCTGGAATTCCCCCGGGGCGTCGTCTACGCCGACCGCCGCATGGACCTCTGCAAAATGGTCGTCGGCCCCACCTCCATCGTCCGCCTCATGACATCCCTCGAATCCAACACCTTCATCGAACACTTCCTCCTCGGCAACAACATCATCGGCCCCACCGGCGCCGACGCCATCGCCGCCTTCCTCGCCAAACGGCCCCGCGCAATGCGCACATGGTACCTCGCCGGCAACTGCATCGACACCGCCGCCCTCGAAACCCTCGTCGACGCCATGGTCCGCAGCCCCGTCATCGAAAACCTCTGGCTCAAGCGAAACCCGCTGGGTCCCGATAGTGATCAAGCGCTGTTCAAGTTGCTGTCGCAGCTGCCCCGTCTGCGGACATTGGACCTCGATCAAACCGACCTCGGGGATGGTTGTCTCGCGCGGTTATTCAGCAAGCTGTGCGACCATTTCAGCGACTTTCTGCCCATCGCACCCCCGTCACCGCTGCACAGTCTCTACCTCAACGGCGTCGGCATTCTCCCGGGTCCTGTGTCTCCTTCTACCTCCTCTGCGATAACGCATATATCCACGTTCCTCGCGCAGCAAACCTGCCAGCTAACGTCGCTCTACCTCGCCAACAACCTCCTCGGCGACGCCGGTTTAGCAACCCTCGCAGCGGGTCTCCGCAAAAACACTTCCCTGCAACGCCTGTCACTCCTCTCCGTCGGCGGGTCGAGCACCGGCTTCTCCGTGTTATTCTCGGCGCTAGCGTCCCATCCGTCAATCCGCACGTTGGACGCCAGCCAGTCCTTCTCGACAATAGACCTCGGCATGCAATTCAACGCCATCGACGACGCCGCCGTGCCCGCCATCCTGGAACTACTTTCCTCCTCGGAGACATTGGCATACCTCGATCTAGGCTTCACCTACATTTCCCAGTCGTCATTAAACACAATCTCCCGCGCGGTGGCCGGCAGTAAATCACTACTGTACTACAACGCCCGCAGCCTCCTCGACAACCGATCGCGGGATGCGAGACAAATACATTCCGAGGCTAATAAATTGAAGACGGCAGTGAAGGATAGATTGGCGGAGAATGTGGCGCGGGAGTATGACGGCATGTCGTACGATGTGTGGACGGGTAGTGAACGGCGGTGGCTGGTGAACGATCGGGAGGATGTGAGGGCCATCGACAGCGTGTATCGGAATCGCGATGCGGGGATGGCGCGGCGCGGGCAGATGGTGTTGAAGAAGTGGTGGACGGAGGAGGATGAGAGTATATTGAAGGCAGCTAGCGGGCGGAGTTGCAGTTTGACCGAGAGTATGAAGTCTGGTGTGGAGGTTGAGGCTGCTGGGTGATGAGAGATTGTATTTTGATATGTGGATGCATCTTGAGGATTTATGTCGTTTATGTCGGTTTATGTCGATTTAAGTCGTATTTACTATGTCGTGTGTCGTGATATGTCGTGAGTTGGGGGATGGAGTGGGTTGTTGGAGCGGGGAGTATATTGTGTTGATTATGGATGGTGGGCATATCAGACACCAAGTACTAGTCCGGCATATATAAACCTTTAATATAAGATAAGACTACCTAGACAGATCAAGGTCTACGGACTGAATATATACATAGGAATGAATGTGCCGTACTGCTGGTGGAAGAGTCCGGATGTGCGGCATCTGTGCTCGTGACACCCACCTGCGGCCTTGGCACCACCAGCCGTTTTCGATATGTATGTCGTACACGTGTATGTAAGTACATACCGTTGCTGGTACCCGCTGGTACGCTGGGCTGGGGTGTCTGGTATTACGGTATGCATGTACGACGATTGATGGTACCTTCCCGTTGTACAATTATCTTACCTAGGTACCTACGGAGTTTGTGTACCGCGTATATATGTAGCTGAATACGGCTGGACTTTGATACTTGTTAGAGCTTGTTGACCGCGGTGTACATGTGCTTTTCAGAAGATGCATGAATGGGGATATCTTGTGGGATTGGCGAATGTGAACTCGTGCATGTATGCGTGAAGCTATGATATATCATCTGGATCGGAATACATATACGAGTATGCACAGCCGGTAGCTGGTCTTAAGATCTAGAGTATACACATCGCCAAGGGGATATGTATATATTAAGTAGATCTGGCGGTAAAGTTTGTGATTAAGCGACGGTCAGCTATTATGTGTACATCTACCTACCCATTCTGGGCTGGTTTGCAGGTATATTGCGGACGTGGTACTGATATACTACTGGACGGTGAAATGGCGTGTGCATCGATCGTGGTCAGTTTCGGTAGGTAGACACCGTGGAGGGCTGTGCTCGGGATCGTCGGAGGTATACCAGTAGCCAAGAAAGCTTAAACTGTTATCCACGAACATCCGATCATCATTATATGTATTTAAATATATTTTCGTTGGTTGCTCGAGCTCGAGAATTCGATGTTTGTTCGTAGTCTAGTTGGCTAGGTTTTCATAATATACCAATATATTAATATCGCGATCGTTATGTACGCAGAAAACGCAGAAATTTATGTGGACGGCACGTAGACTCGAGTACTCCAGTGTCGAGACTGGGTCGTAATCGGTATAGAACTCGCCATACATAAATTTGCAATATCCCCCAATTGTGTACTACAGTGTACTACAGTATCCAGTCGAAAGCGAGCCTGAAAAGTCTATGCGTAGGCTAGTTAGGCTAGGCTTTTATAGTAGTTTAACTACTATGTACACAGAGATTTATTTAGTCCGGTACGTAAACTCTATGCCCGGACTGATGTGAAGCATACTCGCAGTTGTGCGGTATTAATCAACCGAAGCTAGGTATCGTCGTCGCCACTAGCTCCTTGATATTTCATACCCGAACCCTTCGCTGGCCCATACCTCAGCTGTCTGGTTTACGAGGCAACCCTACCCGTAACACCGAAACGAGAAATACTCTTACGAAAAATCTAGGATATGATCTATATGTTGTCTCGTGAATGCGTAAACATGCTGTCCTTTTGGCCAGCGAAGTTGCTATACAATAGAGAACATTATTCTTAAGGTTCATATATCTACGTTCGCAAGCTAGAGCACGGCAATCTGATTTCACGAGACAAAGGTTTATGTAATATTATATATGAAGATATAGTTGTATCGTGAACCAGATTGCCAGTCCTTTCAGGACACAATTCGCCGATGGCACCTTGGTTTGCGAGACAAAGGTTTTAGTGGTGGTGAGTTTGAGTTATCGACTTCGTAAACCAGACGCTGGACGCAAAGGGTTTGAAAGTGTGCCTCTGGTCGTGGCAATACCTTGCACAAAGTACCATACAATTATAGATGCAATTACAATCTTATGGGCGATTGGAGAGTTTGGCACTCGAGACCAGGTAGTCATCCGAATACGCTTACCAGACCTGAATACAGGAGAATGGAAAATATCAATTTGCGTGATTGGCTTGCCTCCTAAACCAGACAGTCGATCCTCTAGGCCAGCGGAGGCTTCATGAGACAGGCCAAAAGGACAGCACGTCTGCTTCACGAGACGAGTGATTGACCGACATTACTTGTTCTAGGCCTTCAGTCTTTGGCCTAGCAAAGCCGACGGACCCGCTTTGACGATCGATAACGATGTGCTATATATACACGGGCAATAGTCTCGCAAGATATAGGCTCCGGCGGCAGATGTTTATAACCGCTCATTATATGACAATCACGGTGTTTTCCGACTCAATCTGTATCTGCAACGCACTCTCACGCCACGGCGGCCACGGATGGCCTTCATCTCGCATACGCACTGCAAATGCCTCATTCTGAAATCCGCATACGCCCCCTTTGAGATTTGCACAATTCCTCCCATTCTTAGCCGAAATAATTCACAAAGCGACATTGCACTTCTCCGTCCCGTTGGTAATAATAATAGTGATATAATAATAATAGCTAAATAAATAACTACCTAGTTCAGGCCCGCCATTACTGAATCTGACAGGTACCACAACCTAAATTGTGTGGCGCACGCAGGGGCCATGAAGTACCTGTACTCTCGAATATATGCAATGCAACCCTATATCACACTACATGACGTTAAATTGCCTTCGTCGCACGCATACTTCCAGACTCTCGATCTGATCTGCGTTTTAAATTTCCCGTCCCGTCAAATATTACCCAACAGGCACTAGCGTACTGCGGAGAACGCACGCCAGCATAAAATACACGTCAAACGTAACCCGCATGAGTGCCATAAAACGTCACATCAGGCAATACATTTATAATATAAAGCCATAAAATAATCCCCTAGCCGCATAGAGCAGATCTTTAAATATTCCCTGCACGGAAATATCCCGATCGAGAAAGGTCTATATAAATTTCACATCGGTTTCAAAATTCATGGCATAGCGGTATTTGGAAACAATTGACAATTTTTGAATTTTTCTCAATAAACTTGAACAGCAGGTTATTAATACTAGTATACAGTGAAGGTGCTATTATACATGCACAAAATAAACCAAAATGCAAATATGCAAAGATACCCAATTTTTTGAAAACCCCCAACCGTGACAAAGGAGACTGAGACGGCGACAAACCGCGCATACGAGATGTGTTTGTATGTGCGGATCCTGTGGGGGTTTGCGAGGTCAACCGTTTGGCAACACACAAAATCCAACACGGCCGGCAAAGTGTACGTATGTGTATGTGGACGGCTATCAGCCAAACAAATGAAAGAGAAAGTAAGTGGTTTGTGGTTGTGCTTTGATTCGGCGGGTTGTTTCTCTACCAGTGCGTAGATTCATGGCCCGCAATCCTCTAAGATCCCCTTTTCTGGTTTTTCAGGGACATACTGTAGGTGGCGACTGTGGAAATTGACATTCAGTGGTAGTAGTGACGTCAACCCTGCTTGTTATCCTCACGCCGGGAGGTCCGATGCGGATATAGTTCACTGTGAGTGCATTGGGACCGTTGGCGGAAGCAGTGGGCGCGCCGTAAACTGGTTCGTATGAACAAGTGGTGGTAGTCGTGGTGGTAGTGTCAGCGGTAGTAGTAGTGTCAGCGGTAGTAGTGTCAGCGGTAGTAGTAGTGTCAGCGGTCGTAGTGTCAGCGGTAGTAGTGGTGTCAGCGGTAGTAGTATCAGCGGTAGTAGTGTCAGCGGTAGTAGTAGTGTCAGCGGTAGTAGTGTCAGCGGTTGTAGTAGTGTCAGCCGTAGTAGTGTCAGCCGTAGTAGTAGTGTCAGCGGTAGTAGTGTCAGCCGTAGTAGTGTCAGCCGTAGTAGTGTCAGCCGTAGTAGTAGTGTCAGCGGTAGTAGTAGTGTCAGCCGTAGTAGTATCAGCGGTAGTTGTAGTGTCAGCGGTTGTAGTATCAGCGGTAGTAGTATCAGCGGTAGTAGTAGTGTCAGCCGTAGTAGTAGTATCAGCGGTAGTAGTATCAGCGGTAGTAGTAGTGTCAGCCGTAGTAGTGTCAGCGGTTGTAGTATCAGCGGTAGTAGTGTCAGCGGTTGTAGTGTCAGCGGTGGCAGATGAAGTGGTGGTTTCTCCGCTGGTGGTGGACAGAGTGGTGGTAGGCTCGCTCAGAGAGGAGGTAGTCGTGATGGGACTGCTGGAGGTATCAGCTATGCCAACAGTGGTGGTGGTGGTGCGAGCTGTAGTGGTGATCGGGGTAGTCGAGCTTGGAAGACTCGGCGTCGTCGTGGGATGCGCACCCCCGCCATGCCCTGAGGTACACGAAGTCGTGGTGGCGGCAGCAACATATCCAACAGGGTAGATAGGTGCATGCCCGTTGTAGCAGGAACACGCGCTGGAGACGGCGGGGATCCGGTTTTTATAGTCGGTCAGATATGCTGGGTAGGCGTATTTGGTGCAGGTGACATGGGCGGCCAGGTACGACGAGCAGAACTTTTCTGCACCGCCGTAGCCAGAGTGATCATCTAATGCCTGGTAGAGGTCGTCCTGATAGCAGTAGTTGGCTCGCTTCTTCAGCTGGCCGTGAGCAGGGAGCGGTGCTCGCTTCCTCGTGTCTCCCGGTGACACAGTGCAGTACCCCGCGTCTATTGAATTGGTCGAGATCGTTCCAATATAATAGATGGGTCGTGTGTTTGTCTGATCTGGCACGGGATCCGCACCTACGATGAATGTATAGTCGGGGGAACCGTCACCGTTAGTGTCGATGGTGACCGGTCCCGTTATATCCGCATTGCGGATCGGGCATTCAAGATTAGGGTGGTCGGCAGTTGCCCGAGGAGCGAATGTTAGAGGAGAACACTCGACAGTCGAACCGCCATAGGTTACCGTTGGTGTCCACGTTGTAGTAGGGCAAGGAACCCCTGGAATGGTGTAACCACATGAAGCAGTGGCCCCTGCTCCAAAAGATTCATAATTACTCGTAGGAAGATAGTATGTTATAGGATCGGTATGATAGCGGACCTCCATGAAGGCGGGTAAGTTTATACTGCATGGCGGACAAAGGCCTGCCATTTTGTAAGAGTTCCAAGGAAGACTATGGTGATTCTTTAGAGTCGTGGATACCTGCTGGAAAGCGGATTGCTAACCTGGTGACCGATGCAGCTGTGGGCGAAGACGCTGGTGAGGAGAAGAGTCACTTCTGGGTTCTCTGGACTCATTTATATAGCCATCTCAACTGCAGCGAGATGTCCTTCGATATGCAAAGCTTGTAGTCAATATTTCGCTATTGCTCGTCAGAGCAACTCGCTAAATTCGATATTCAGGCACTCACCCGCATGATGCGACTCTGCAGTTTGATGAAACTCCACACCAAATCTCCACACTATCCCGGCAGTGCTAGTTCTAGCTCCCGTGCGGCCCAGCCATCTCCGTCCTGTCCGTTTGGTGTGCGTATGGGCCACGCAAAGCGGGTACGGTTATGACGCCGCAGATCCCCATACTTTTTTTTTCTCGTCGCCGTCAAGCCACTTAGAGACGGCGCCAAGGACCTGATACAACCCGTGGGCAGCATCGAACGGCTTCCGCTCTGCAATTGCACTAGGAAGCGCGTCTCATATCTCCGCCGCTTTGTAGTACATTGACAATGTGGAGGCATAGGGGCCATTTGTATCCATATAGCGGGCGTTTCGAGTGATCATCTTGTATTCTGATTTGATCATTTCGCAGAGTCTGTGGCTGCAGACTGTGACATGAGGATTTGCACAGAGAACATGCGCTTGCTGATGTTCTGGCACTTGGCAACTGTTAATTCCGAGATTGAGTGCATGTGTGTTTATTTAGAGGCAGCTTGGGCGAACACTCGCAGGTGTAGTCGATCCATAGATCTCTCTATACAGCCGCATATGTATCGCACCGTACTCGCAGTCGAAGTACGGTATCCGTCAATCAGGCAGCATCACACATGCTGCGATATACATCGATGTGCAGCTTACAGGGCCCTCCGAGCTCCGCTAGCTTGGTGGCCGTGCGCTAGGGGGGCAGCGTAATCACCACCGGCAAGGGCATATCACCTGACGGAGAAGTATAGTGCCGTTGGCTTATCAGCCTAAGGGCTGCTGGCCCGTGCCTGGCACCGGGGACGCCCGCTTGACATTTTACCGAGACATCGTTTATGCCTTCATGCATTGCCTAGATAAGCAAGAGTGTTCCTGCGTAGGGACTCCTGAATATTCAGTGTGATTATGCAGACTTGAGACGCATGCGCAAATTGACTTACTCTGGATTTTAACTGGCCGGAATCCATCCGTCCGTTCGGCTTCGCAGCCTTCCTCTGCAGATTTTGATTTCAGTGACGGGCAAAAGCGTCGACGCAAGATAACGTTATGGTGTTGATGGACAGGAGCTGGAAGTTTGATGATGAGGAGCTGCATTGTTGTTACTCCAGACTTTATGCATCACTTCGCTTCTTGAAATTGTATGCGCGCCTCTCTCTCCCTCAACGCGCCTGATCACATCCACAATTTCGGTTAGTTCGCCAACGGTGGACCATCTTGGGCAATACACTGCTTATTTTATCCTTTTCTTTTACGTGTAACGATATCAAGGCATATCAACAAGTTTATTATTAACTTGTAAATTTATTTCTATTGCCACACTCGGTTGCATTTGCATGTAGCGGAGATAGGATCTGCTGGTTCGATGACTTTGCCTAGAAATACCTGGGCAATCACACGGCAAAATATGCCCTGATAGGGCTGCATGCAGCCTGACTCGTGGTCCCTGGTCAAAACTTCCATTCTCTAGTGGAACCCCGCAGCGTAAACATACATGTGAGTACTCAATGATATAGCAGGGTCGTCCAGATGAGAAAAAACGCCAGATGCTCGTAGCCTAGATTGAATTGATATCCGTTCTTAAAATCCACTACCGAACCCCAAGATTAAAAACTCCCCTGGAAAGTAGGCGAGGGCTATTTCGTGTGTAACGCCCAGTTGGCCCCTTAAGCCAGCGTCCACGCCCGTGGTATAACACATGCCATTACCCTATTTCGCATGCTTTCTCGTCCACTCTCTTGCCGTCTTTGCAAACTGCTCGTAGTTATTCTTGTACTCTTCCGCAATGCCGGTCTCGACCGCGTCATCCACGTTCGGTTCCTTCAGCAGCCCGGCGGCCATTTCAAGCACCTGCGAGATTTTGCAAGAGGGTTTCCAGCTGTCGGAGCGGAGGATACCGAGACACATAGACCCCTTGTCATCGTTGGAAACATTGGGGTGGTAGATCTTCGTCGTGAAAGAAAGTGTGGGAGGCTTGAATGGGTATTCCTGGGGTAGTTCTAGGCGAAGTGTGAAGATACCGCCCTGTTTGGAAGAAACAGTCAAGATCAGTATGTTGTATCCAGTGAGAAAGAGCCCGGCGCGTTTGCTTATCGCTGCGCGGGGTCAAAAGCGGGGTGCCAAATGCGTACGGTGTATGGCGAGCCCGGCGGAGCTGTCAGGATGACATTCCACTTGAAGAGATCGTCCTCGGAGGCTGGACCAGCGGAAATGTTGGGTAATGGGTTATCGTTGAATTCCTTCAGCTCCTTGTCGGTTGTAAGAGATGTTAGACGCGATCCTATGTAGCCTTGTCAGGACGGAGGCATGCACTCACACGGCCGATTCTCTTGATTGCTGACATGGCGTCGATGTCGCTGACGGGAAGGATATAGGAGAAAAGTAGCGCTGGTCCTGGCGATCCGGAAGAGATGTAAGTGATGAAAAGATGCGAGAGATGGGGACGCGAATGACAGATGATATATGGTATCTGAGAAGGTTCTGGGATAGCCGTGCGGTAGTTTGACTCGGCTCCAAAGGCGCAGTTGTGGCAGGGCAAGGCACCCTAGGCAGCAAAGATGGAGCTGTCAGCGACTCTTGGGAGCAAAATCCAAGAGGAAGAATCTAGAATCCGGATCAGGATCGGTGGTGCCCGCTCAAGATCTGAGATTGTGAGGAGCCTGAGGGGTGGTGATGGTATTCTTGGTGTTTCCTGTTGCCCCTCCCCGGGAATCGATTCGCGTTGGTTCGGGCCCGGGTGAATCCCGGGTCGACTCCGGGAACGCTACCACAAATTTGATTTCCATGAAACATCCTTCGACCCAAGATACAGGTTTTCGTCGACATCGAAGTTTGCAACCAGACAGAGCGACGGCGACTCCCTCGCGAGCAAAGCCGAGGTGATGCCATTCGGCATCGGCAGCCAGAATGCCAACGCTAAACCCCCGATTAGCGCGCCTCTAGATCTCCCGCCTGAGCAGCATGCTCTTTCAACGGACGCAGTGGAGGAGATTCCCAAAACATGGCGGGAACAGCTATTTGGAAACCAGTTCCTCACAGCTGTATGTTTCTTCCGTTACATCGTTCGGTATGCGCAGCTAACTGATCCAGTAGGAACCTCTAGGGTGTCGGAGTCGTGGGCTTGACTGCAGGTCTTGCCATAGCTCGCAAATCTTTCACTCTTTTGTCCCAGCTCATAGTGCGACACTATCTGGTCACCCTCGAAATCCCTATTCGTGATCAATCGTATCCATGGTTCCTACAATGGATCCATCAGCACCAGCGGAACCTCTCCCAGGCTAGTCTGAGCCCGCCTCCCGCGAACAACCCGCATATATCGCCGTTCAGATCGCCCATAACCTACCTCTTTACTCGCTATACCCCTCGGACTCACCACTTGTCCGTCGCTACCACTTTATCTCGTCACGATAACGGCAGCATAAGCACATCATTCTCCCTCCTCCCGGGTATTGGCAACCATGTCTTCCGCTACAAGAACGCCTTCATCCGGATGTCGCGGACACGGGAGCTGAAGAACCTTGATCCGAATGGCACGCCTTGGGAAACAATCTCGCTGACGACCCTCTATGCGTACCGCCATATCTTCACCGAGCTTCTCACCGCTGCGCAAACGCAGGCACTCAAAAGCCAGGAGGGCAAGACGGTTATCTACACCTCATGGATGACGGAATGGCGACCATTTGGCCAGCCAACAACAAAGCGACCGCTTAGCTCTGTAGTACTCGACAAAGGAGTCAAAGAGTCCATCGTTAGCGACATCACCGACTTTCTTTCTTCGGGAAAATGGTACAATGACCGCGGGATACCTTACCGCCGAGGATACCTGCTCTACGGTCCTCCTGGATGTGGCAAATCGAGTTTCATAAAAGCCTTGGCAGGAGAGTTGAATTATGATATCTGTCTAGTCAATCTCTCCGAAAGAGGTCTCACGGATGATCGCCTGAACCACCTCTTGAGCAACCTGCCGACAAGGAGCATAGCCCTGCTGGAGGACGTGGACGCAGCCTTTGCGAACAGGAGACAAAAGAACGAGGAAGGTTATTCGGGCGCCAACGTGACCTTTTCGGGGCTTCTAAACGCACTGGACGGTGTCGCCAGTAGTGAGGAACGGATCATCTTCCTGACGACAAACTTCAAGGAGAGACTTGATGAGGCACTGATTCGACCGGGGAGAGTGGATATGGCTGTCGAGATTGGTTTGGCCACAGAGTGGCAGGTCGAGCGGATGTTCGAGCGGTTCTACGGAGGCGACGAGGGCGAGCTGGATCCTACGCAAAGGGAAAACGTTACACGCCTCTGCAAAGAGCTCGTAGAGGCATTAAGGGCCTCCGGCGCATTCGATGGCTCTGAGAAAACCGGTATCAGCACTGCGGCATTGCAAGGCCTTTTCGTGTACCATAAGCGAAACCCGGAGGAGGCAGTTGCGACTGCAAAGGCCATGGTGGACCAAAGACCCAAATTATAGAGATATGCCTTTGGTCTTTCCATGTCGTCGTCGTCCCCTCATCCGTACATATTACATTGTATATACATCCAGATAATATATCAACTTGTAACATAGATCCTACATCGGCAAATTGAAGCGAGAATTAAGCGGGCTAAAGAGATAACTCCCACTTATTTCTCCACTGCATCCTCAAATTCGCAAAGCGTGATCTCCTTAACCCTTTGCCCTCCAAGATCCGGTCTACCACCATTCAAAGTGGCCATGCTACTCAGGGCATAACCGTCTAACATCGGCGCCTCGGCATCTTTGATGACGACAATCCAACAATAACAACACGATATCAGAATATATGACATTCATGATCAACTTTTCAGAGAAACAAGAGAAGAGATAGATCTATAGATGTTATGCTTGTTTCCTACTATTTCACCGCGAGTATTCCCACTCTCGAGAGGAGATAATCTGAGCGTTTAGGCCCTTGTGGTAGCTGAGTGGTGTGTCAATTGTACCTGCTCTCTGCGTCCATACGTGCTTGTGTTCAGCTGCGGCTGTCCAAAGATAGAATGTCGACTCTCTGAGGGTATCTTACCAATGTGCATCGAATCTTCATTTGCGACCCAGGGAGAGTCATTATTTGATGGTCGTGGTACCATATATCGCCCTTGATCGTACCATTTAGCTATATGGCCATGTCGCATCTTCATGGCTTGCCGATACACCTTGAACTATATCGAGGACATCTCGTACCTCCGCATATCGGGCTGTAATTCTTCATCGATAGCGTTCGCGCTGACTAAAGAACTATATGTAAATGTCCAGTGAGTTTTTCGTTTAGAATTCCAGCAGGTTAGAGCAATTGCAGTAACCGAATACATAACCTCCTCAGTAATTCCTTCATGATGTATATATCCCGAGCGGCTCCAGTTTTGCGTCTCTGAGCCATCCTCATGGAATGTATCGTATCCTTGATTCGTGGGGGTGGTGATGTCGAAGTGTAGATTTGTAGGTTGCCCCAGCATCATCCTTCTGTTATGTCCACAGCATTTCGAATCATAGAGCAATCACGTAACCAGATCAATTCTGATTTCCGTATACGTCGATGCCTTTCTGTGACGGCACCCATATCAACACCACGATTTTTTCCCCTGCGCGATTGATTTCGGCGACGCACAAAGAAGTATAAAAGGAAGCCTCTCTCACCGCCTACTTCTCTCCTTCTCTTCTCTTCTCCCTTCTTTTCTTCCCCACAAAAGCTGAAGACTCTCGATAGCATCCCACAACGACCTTCTCGCGCCTCTTCCGCTCCTACACTCTCGCGCCTCTTCCGCTCCTACACTCTCGCGCCACGTACTACTCTTCTGCCCAGCTCGCAACAATGTTCGGTGCAAAGACTTTGCTCAACGTTGGCTTTGCCCTTCTCGGGCTCCTCATTCTCGCACCGATTGGTGATGTTTTCGTAAGTACCCAAGACCTTCCCCAATCCTCGTGTGCGCGTCTGGCGGCTAACCACACCCCCCTTGATGTTAGGGTCGTGTCATTGACAAAGACCGCGGAATCACCGTCGATGAGCACGGCAACAAGTGGGTGCACATCGGCAATGGCGAAGTCCTTCCTCTCGGTGACTTGACTGTCACTGGTGAATACTACCCCGGCGGCCCCACTTTCAACCTCACTGGTAGCTCCCTTCAAGTAAGTTTCCCACCAACCCATGGCGAGACCATACGTTTTTCATCGAAAAATTCTCCACTGACTGGAATGGCGCACCAGGCGATCATCCGTGAAGTTCAGAAGTCGCCACTCTGGAACGAAACTGCATGGCAAACCGTAAGTGACCCCTCTGATACCCATTCCCAACAGGCTGAACACTTACTGGTATTTATTGCCCCACATAGTCCACCGAATCCGAAAACGTTGGGACACTTCAGAAGAAAGCCAACCAGATCACGTACTGCGAAAGAGAGCAGGAGGGTAGTGAGCTTGGCATCATCCCGGATGATGCTCAGTACGCTATCAACTACCTCGTCGGAGCTGCATGGCACAGGGCTTTCTGCTATGCCGACAGGTACAAGTGTGCTCCTCTCGCCTGTCACAACGGGGCTGCAGTCATCCTGTGCTCCCACCGCCCCGAGACCGTCAGGGTCTACTGCGGTGATGTAGCTGGCCAGATCGCTCAAGAGGTCGTCAACGCGATGGTACGTGACCGCAACCAGGCAATCCCCAACTTCAACTTCTGGGAGCCGTGTGCCGGATGGTGGATTCCGCCGAAGTTCTACACCGGGTACTCCGTCTGGTCCGATGATCCGACCTGGGACATCCGTGTCCACAAGTGGCCTGGCATTAGCTGCTCGGCATAGAGTGGTTGGAGATGCTGCTTTCTCTGTCGTTCGCGATGACAGGAAGAAGTCGACGATAGGTTTCTTCTTCTTTCGCTATATTGTTCTTTCCTTCTCTTAATGTCTCTCATGTTCTCTCTGCATTTGTTATGGGGTCTCTGACTTGTTCGATCTCTGTTGTTCCGATTCATTTGCCCAGGGCGACTGAATATTTTTCTTGTTTTACTCTGCATAGCGTCTGGCGTCTGCACGTTGGTGGAAGATCATGTATGTAATCTGGCCGAGCTACGTTTGTGCTTGATCTGGAACATAATGATAATCAACCGCTGGATCAACTTCTTACATTTCTGAGATAGTGTGAAGAGTAGAGTATGCCGAAAGCTCTCGCTCTGTAAATTTGAAAGATTCTTAAATAGAGTATGTGGGAATCATCTTCCGCAGCGTGCATCTACAAGCTTTGAAGTCTCCCCAAAGTTTTATATATAGCACGATCTTCACTTCAACTCCCTAAGCTCAGACGAAGAGAATCGACAAATTTGCAAAGCGCTAGAAGATAATTGAAACAGCACGATTGTATATTTCTCGATAGATAGAAGGCTGTGATATCATATATACGCTAGCAGCATCGGTCTGCAGAACCCTTCTATACTTTGAGTCCAGTCTAGATCTAGTCTGGGTGTGGTACGTTCTACAACTGTATACGACTATCACAGGCATCATGCAAAGATAAGGAGAGAGCCTCATGTCATCCCACGTGTAACTTTAGCAGCAGATGGGCTCTTATGATACTACTACTTGGCCTGCTCGAGTCTCTCAAGGCCAGGCTCTATCTTTCGAACATGCCAAGGGTGTTCTTTGGTGGATGATAGCATGCTAAGGCCATGGCACCCCCAGATGTGTGGTAATATACAGGCAATATTCTTCTTCAGCGATGCCGGCGAGTTCCAGACAAGGTAGTCCTTTGAATATTAGACGTAATATTGAGACATATGAAGAGCGCCAGCACCATCCGGTGTAAGCCATGAAGTTCTCTGTCTTATATTGGGATGCGTATATAGGTATAGGTATGTGGTGGACCTATCGCGAACAGCTCGGAATATTCGGTTCCCGATATCTGAACCTCAGCTTGATCTTGAATATTAAGAGCGGAGGGAGTTCATTTTTATACGGAAATAACAGGGGTAGATTCATCTATACGGTTCCCCCCCCCCGGGACTCTCATCTGTAATGTTTCTTCCATAACTCGACCTGGTAGGATCGATATAAAATCAAACACATCTTGTAGATATCGACTTCATTATACCGGTATGTTGACGATACTCGGTGCCAAAACCTGCAGTAGTCGACGTTGCTTGTGGCACGCTTGGCAGCCTGATGTTTAATTTATGTGCCTGCACCCGGTTTA
This sequence comes from Orbilia brochopaga, assembly GCA_036872635.1. NCBI lineage: Eukaryota > Fungi > Ascomycota > Orbiliomycetes > Orbiliales > Orbiliaceae > Orbilia > Orbilia brochopaga. The sequence goes on along the minus strand of JAVHNQ010000010.1, from coordinate 450,619 downwards.
CGAGACAAGCATGCACCCTCAATTTGGGAACCGAACTGTCCCGTTGTTGCGTTCATAAATTCATTTTCCACTCTCGATGAGCAACTTTGACAGGTAGGCATCAGCATGATTATATCCGTCATTGCATATGGTAGAATGAAGCTGGAGGACGGCATGCCGTTGGTGCCAGGTCTTCTTCTGTGAATACAGCCATAACCACCAGGACCTGCCGGCTCGAAAGATACGTCCACTTGCGTAATATATAGGGAGTCTGAAGCGTATCAATCTGGCTGTATTCGAGTTCACGTAATTTCGTTAGTGAACTCGAGACGCCAAGAGTTATCATGATCTAGTAGTATGTGTCCAGCATGTTTTCCTGCCAACTGTGCTTAAGCATGTTAAATTCACCATACGCGCGTTGAGTCGGTATCGACTAAACCAGATCCAGAGCACCGTCCATCTGATAAGGGTAGAGCGGATGCCTCCTCATAATGGTCGTTCCGGACCTTTTTGGTACCATAAGGCCTCTTTGGTCCCACAGCCTTATCCTCATGTCGGCGAGCGGTGACCGGCGCTAGTTTTGATTGTTGCATGTGGTGTCAGCAATAGGCCGGAGATAATATAGATATCCATGCGACTTCCATCAATTTTTTGTAGTGTCTGGCGTGCGTATATATATGCTGACATCCCGAACGAGCAATATCGCGATGGAAGTCTATAAGGCTGTCGAAACGGTATTTGAGCCGAGTTTCTTGCATCGGCAAGCCGCCGTATTCCGCGTATGGCCTTCGAGCAGATACTAGAGCGCAGTCCTCGCCTACGTCATGATTCCAGTGAACCCCATATGTTGCGTATAGATCGTAGAAAGCACGTCAATGGTCCGTTGACAGCTGTGATAATATAAGCTGTTTTTTGCATAGAGATGGTGTCGCAGAAAATCTGGTCGAAATCCGCTGGCAAGAATTGAAACCTATCACAATGCTGGTATTTCGCGTACCTCATTCAACGTTCCTTGATCATCGACCCCGAGCAAGTCACCACGAGCTGAAAACCCGAATATGAGCCGACATTCAAGTAAATATATAGTATGAATCATCGTCTGAGACTTGTGTGCGTTCATGAACAATAACGGTGGTGAGAGGATCAAGGAGAGGGTGAGTAGAAAGTTTCGGTGATGTAAGAGGGAGGACGAAAGGATGAACAAATGAAAAGAAGAGAAGAAGTCCCGCAGCGCTTATATAGGTGTGCTGGAGGTAGGTGAGCATTCCGGAACAGGCTCCAGCCTGTGATGGAATCCGAATAGAATAGTTGGGACCACTCCAGGTCACTCTAGACCAGTTTCGACACGGCCTCAGTACATTCTTTTGGTAAGAACTTAGCTCCAAACATCACCAGACGTCTTTCCAATTCTCAGTAATACCTAATTTGCAGGCTCAGCGATCGCGACTCTCATTAGTAGGCGATATATCGAACGTCAAGTTCACCAGTTTGTCCGCCCAGAATACCACGCTCCCCTGAGTTGTAGACGCCACCGACGTGGTGTCCAACGGCCTGGTTAGTGCGGCATGCTGTTGTGCAACCATGAGCTCGGCCCTAGCTACTACCCAGCCACCATTGGCAAGCTAATGCATCGAAGCATAGTGATGTTGTGCAGGTATGCTATATAGAGTTCAATCCAGAGCGCGGGTTGTGGTACCGCACGAGATGTCTCAATGAAATACAATCTAGTGAGACAGAAAACTTGCATTAAAACCTGAAATGGGGTATTATAAAGGCACACCCTTTCTACGCAATTGCCTCTTACACGAACATTACAGTCTATTAGTCTATCCACGACCCAATTCAGTACCACCACGAGTCAAAACTCCCTGAAATATCTATCCCAGTTCCCATCATCTCCCTCGAAACTGAACCCCCCAAAGTGGATATCCTCATCTTTCCGACCGCCGTCCCTCCCCCACCAGTTACCCCTAGTAACGACAGGACTGAAGTTCGCCTCGGTGAACTCGGTAGAGAAATTTTCCGCCTTTGCCGGGTCAGTAATCAACGGTGTGATTGGCGGGCTGAGCTCGCGTCTCTCGAGCTTCGACCAGTCGATCTTTCGGAAGAACCTGTGCTTCTTGATGGTGGCGAGGTCCTGTGGCATCTTGTAGCCAAGACGCTTCGTGGGCTCCTTGCGCAGCAGACGGGTAAGCAAATCTTTCGCGTCCGGTGAAAGGTAGAATGGCAGCTTCAGCTTCTGTTTTGTGATTTTGTGAAGGATTTGTTGGTTATTTTGACCGGCTGTCAAAGCGATGTTAGCATCGATACTGCTGAGGTTTCGAAGGCAAGAGGGGACCTACGGAACGGAGGACTCCCGGTCAAGAGATCAAAGATCAAAGCCCCAAGGCTCCACCAATCAACTTCAAAGCCGTAGGTCTTGCCTTCCAAGATCTCCGGCGCCATGTATTCTGGCGTGCCGCTAATGCTCTTGCATCGCGCACCCTCTTCGGCAACTTTGCTCAACCCGAAATCCGTCAGAAGGAGGTGACCTGAGGCATCCAGCAGGCAGTTTTCTGGCTTCAGATCACGATAGACTACGCCCACATTACGGTGTAGGTGATCGAGCGCAAGAACGATTTCTGCACTGTAGAACACAGCGGTCTCCTCGGGGAAGATCCTCTCTGCAGCAAGGTAATTGAATAGCTCACCACCTTGAGCGTACTCTAGGATTAAGTAGAGCTTTTGGTGGTCCTGGAAGGCAAAGAACAGTTTGACAACGAATGGATGGCGGACGGATTCGAGGATCGCACGTTCCGTTTTGGTCTGTTCAATCATGCGCTTGTGGACTTTGATGGAAGCCTTCTTGAGTTGCTTTTGCGCGTACAAGCGGCCGGTTGCGCGATGACGAACTAGTAGGACGGTACCGAAGCTATGAAATTTGTTAGTCATAAGGTAGATGTCTCGGGTTTAGAAGACATTACTCACGTTCCTTTCCCCAGCATGGTGAGAGGCTCAAAGTCCTCAGCACACATCTTACGCTTCTCAGGCACTTTAGCATGCCCAATGACGATCCCATTGGTCGGGCCCTCCTCCGCATCGCTACGGGGCCCGCTGCTTGTCGGCGACTTCTTAGATTTGGCATAGGAAGATATGAAATCAGCCTCCAGCGGAATCTCGTATGAATCGTCCGGTAGGCCGTCTGACGAGCCAGAGTCATATTTGTGGAGAGAGAGTTGAGACATCAGCTGTTCAGTCCCGATCTTCGTGTTGAGCGTTAGTTGCGGGATCTGAGCAGCCATGCTAGCTTCTCTCAGCGACGTCGAGAGGGAAGATACATTGGACCGAGGCGCTGGCGAAACTCCCCGTTTCATGAATATCGGCGACGACATCGGGCTCCTTTCCGGTTTCAGATCTAGGGCTGGCATCTTCTCCGTAGCTTTCAGAGTTTCGACTCGGCGGGGCGTTAAGGCTGGCGATTCCTCGGCGATCTTTGGTGGGGCCGGAGGAGCGGGTGATCGCGATGCTTCCTTATTCTTCTTCCGTCGGTCCTTGCGCTTGCGGCTCTTTGATCTGGACTTTCTGACTCCGTTCGCTACAGTCGGTGCTTCCAAGTTGACAGGTTTTGAGTCTCTATGTCTGACGTCGTCCGAATCATCGACCGCCACGTTGTCGTCGGTGTTCCCAGCATCTTGATCAACAAACAAGAGGGCATGTTGTCCTTTGAGGACGACACTCGAACGGCGCCTGTGTTTCGTAGGGACTGGCTCCGTCGACACGAAGACACTTGTGCTGGTCGTAAGTGCAATGGTGCTGGCACTGTCTCCCCGGATCGTAGTCTTCGCAGTTGTTGTCGAGGAAATCCCCGCGAATCCTCGAGAAATCCAGTTGTCATTACGGACGGGGAGGCCCTGCTGTCTCGTGGCGCCATTCACGGGAGGACTTTCGGGCTGGAAATCCGGATCCACCGCATCGAACTGGAACATTTCCACGGGTAGGTAAACTCTTGTTTATATTGGCTTCGGAGCCCGCCCTGGTATTGTATCGGTCGGAACCGCCGGCCGCTGCCCTGCTGTCGAAGCCGCAGGTCGCTCTGTATATTTAAATCGGTCGATAAATGCTTCAGACCCGCCTTGCGCGCAGTCTAGAGCTAGCAGAAATGCAAAAAAGTACGCCTCCGGGCTCAACGTGCCTGGCGGCGTACTTTGGCAACCGCGAAGAAAAGAAGGAAGCCGCTGCCTCCAGTAACGAGAAGGGAAGCAGACGAGAACGAAAGGACCGGCGAAGCGCTAGGGATGCCCATAAAGTGCGATTCCGTCATGTAGTTGTCTTCTGGTATTTGGGTAGGTATCTTTCCTGGGGGGCCGAGGCAGGATGAGCTGTCGTCGAGGCGATGATTTGGGCTTTTGATGTGAGACTGAATGCGAGAGAAGATCAAAAGCTGGCGACGAGCGGAATGCTGGGAATTATTTACCGCCAGCGGTGGACCACACCAAAACTCGTAAATTTCGCACCACGACGAAAATAATCAAACAGGCATCGCGCCGCACAAACTTCAAGCCAGGGCTGACCAGTCAGGAAGCCCGCCGGCTACACGCCTCAAAAAGCGCATTCCGCGGGCTGCTGCTGGGGATCCGGCACCTGCCCCGCACCTGTTATTTCCAGCAAAGTGCGGAGAAGGCCTCTGCAACAGGCCCCGGCGGACGGCTACACATGGCTGAAGCGCTCCGGCTGCCCGCTTATCGAACTCTGCGAACATCGGGAAACCGCTCGCTCGAGAACCACTCATTCAGACTCTGCTACTTAGTACCTAGGTAGACACTTATCTTCTCGGAGGGCTCGTATCTCACTGGTCCCGCGGGAGAGGGCACCTAACGGCGTGGTAGCATTTCCTAAAGCGGCTGGTTGCCTAATACAGGAGATCTCAAACCCAATGGCAGAATGAAGATAGAGCGTAATTGTGAACAGAATAAGCAGAATTGCAACCGGCAGGAAGACCATGATAACTTGACAATGAGGCTAACACACACAGAAATCAGATATCTGGGGCTAGGCCTCGCAAAAGGATGATGATTGTGAGAAGACAGCAGCAGCTGTGGCGACGTCTTAATCGACCCAGAGCTTCTCGTAGAAATATCGCGGATGATCCACGATCACATGCTCCCAGAGCCCTGGAGCCCCATCGGCAAAGTCGGCGCGAAACTCACAAACCGGACATGCATATCCATCGACGGATCCAGGCCAAAAACGAATGCGCCTCTCGAACCTCGATGCATAGGAATGCCTACGTATGTGGTCGCTTAGTTGCCCCTCGTACTGCCCGTCCAGGCCCACCCAGTAACTATTTCTCGATCATGTATTAGTGATATATCGAAGGAAATCGGAACGGCTCAGGGGCATTTGGAATGACTAGACGCCAACAATGGATCAGATATCGAGATGGGAAGCGTACGTTTCGAGTCGGTCTTCTCGTGATGCAAGTGCGTCATGTTGGCATATCGGGCAATGTTTTTTCGGAGGAATATCCCTCTTTCTCTTCTTTGATTTTGTATCGCCGGCCTTGGCGTCATCGACATCCATAGCCGATTCTAGCTCACTAGTCTTGGTCTCGTCGATATCCATGGTTGTAGGAGGCTCTTGGATATCGATCTGCTATCACGAATGTCAGCCTCCGGCATGATAGATCAGAATTCTTACAGCATAGCTTACGTGAGCCTGAGTCGATTCGGACATCTTGAAAATGATTGAAGTGGAAAGCTAGCAGAATGATCGATCCAGAAATAAATGCTGGCAGAGAGTTTTCCCTGATGTTGGATATTGATATTGGACTGTGGCGAAAAGTTACAGAGCCGGAAGTTGATACATGTGAAGAGAAGAGCAGCAGAATGAAGTCCACACAACTTCAGGGGTATATAAGCACCGGCCCCGAGCGTGATAAGTAAAATCATCAATATATGCCAAAGCCTCAGCGCAAGGCGTGCAGTATAGGGTCCCAAACCCTGACAGCGTCCCTGTGATTTTAGGAATAGTATTGAACTGCCAGCTGACTATAAAAACTATTCCGTGCTGTAGCGCTGTACCTGCTGGTAGTTTTCCAACTGCCTTTAGAATGTGCTGGTCCTCTCAGACTTCTACCTTTTGCATCCCTCTCCCATCATTTAGATTCTAATTCCCTCCTCAAACCTATTATATATCCTCCCTTTTTCTATCTGAACACCAACATTACAGTGTGGGCTATCCATCGTTTGGTATTGTGGCAGTGCATGGACTCACGGATATCAGCCTTACGTTGTATCGACGCTACAGCTAAATCATACGCGTGCAACAGGACAGCAAGGCAATATCCTCGATGCAAGCCTAGGCTACTGAATGGGGACTCATTCCTTCCCACGATGTACACACGGGACTTGCTGAATAACGATATGTGTATCAGAAAAATAACGTCTCTCCTACGATGAAAGTCAGCGCGAACAACCTCATGCGATAGCCGTGGCTTTCTATATATATCTGACGACGTCGATCCGAACGGTCTCAATATCAATTACGGAAACGGGCATACGAATGGAATGACATCTATGCTCATAGCCTTCGAGACCAGAATGTGCAATGGATGCCATCCTTTACTTATGGTTTGCACATCGTGCTTTCGTGGATAATTCTGCGTGAAAACCACCATTACCATGCCCATTCTCCGATGAAGTCTAATGGAAAGACAAATAGTTATGTCTTAACACGAAATTTGGTACGTTGTTCAGAGTTGCCCACTCTTTTCACCATCTAACTGACAGGAAATTTAATCTCGCAGCTCGATATATGAAATCTCTGGCTGGGAAATTCTCGATTCATGTCATTCTTCGATCTCATCAGCCGAAAGACCATGTGTCACACGCAACACATTCATTGTTGCATTTAGTTTCGATGCAGCTCGACGGCGATATAAATCACAAGAGCATTGGAACTCTCGATGTCACCTACGGCGGTGACATACTCGACAACCCGACATATCATGAACTACGCCATAGAGAGCTCAGATGACTGTTATAGCGAATTTACAGGCGACCTCATGACAATGTTAATTAAAACTGGGCACCGATCCGCCACATACGAGACTGCATTTTCCTAAATGACAGTCGACTTACAGACCCAGGCCAGACAACAAAGATCCTCACGTCACCCTTAACGTGCAGCCTCTATGGATTACTAAAAGCGAGGTAATTACAACATGCCGATATATTCTCGACTTTCTGACTAGCGTCATTGCTAATGTTCATGCCATATCTCCAGATTGTTGTCCTGCACGTACGTGGCGAAAAGGTGAATACAATGATACACTTCATACATGCGCGAATAGAATGAACATCGAGACAAATACCGGATGTATATATACCATGGATTCTCCAGTTCCATCCAACATACACAAGTCATCTACGTCAGCTTTATGATTACCACGTGTGCATCATGCCATGGTAGTTGGACACAATGAGTCTCGATGAACCGACACTCGGGATCGCCGCGAAGTCATCAACCCTCCACGCACCAAACCGGTGCTGGACTGCGCTACCGGAAACAAGAGTTGTCCGGCGATATTGATGCGGAACCATGGTATTACAGCACCGGCGCTATGCGAATTCATTCGCAGAGGAGCACACGGTATGAGCAGCATCGTATTAGCCAAAATATGCCTCATCGTCAATGATTTGTTCGTGCAAATCCTTCAATCATGAAATCTATTCTCGAAAAACATATGCAAATTTCGGAAGGCTCGGATCATCAAGACAAGTGGGACTCCTTGTGCTAGGTTATATTTCCAAGCATAAGATGCCACAACAATCGACCATACACAACAAACAATCACGACGATAGATGCAACAACAGGTGATATAGACAATGTCAAGTTGATATTAAGCTTGGCAATATTGAGGTCTCTAATTTCACAGCTCATGAGTGCGTTCTGGCGTGCGGTCTGGTTTTCAGGAGCAATTTTTAATGCTCAAACTACTTTTCGACTGTTCAAGAAAGCCATGGCGCTATAACCTTGTTGGGCGCCGCTTGGGGGATCACACCAGTTGACAGTCGGCTATAAGAATTCCAACGACCGTTGGGCTGAAAAAAGCACAAACGGCTGCCAATTGAACGCCACAATTGATCCCTATGAATCATCCAACCGCGGGCGGACGGTGCATGATCATAAACTTGTGTTCAAACATCAAATCCAATGGTTCCGTGATTTTACATTTTGTATGATCACATCGATGGTTGTTAAGTACTTAGTCTCGAAGCCAGTCCGCCCAGGTTGTTAAGTACAGGAGGTTTTGGCTTGAAATTTGCGGATCAGAAGCAGAACCAGGTCCTAGACCACCCCTCGCAGGCATTAGAACACCAATACTCTCACCGGCTTGAAAATATCTCCAACACGAAAAAGAAATCAAAGCACCCCCTGAATACAACAGACCGAGGACAGGCGGTTCCACGACACGAAAGTCCGGGTGTAGCAGTTGCGGAAGCAAGAAAGAAAACAGTTCGTGAAGCAATAGAAGAAGTCGTACTTTTATCGCCAGCTCCCGTTGAACACAAACTTGACAGACTCTCGACAAGGACACATTCATGCGGCGTGCCGCGAGTACGACCCCAGCAGCACCATGGGACTGCTGTGATCTTTTCGATGTTTCGAATTTCTCATTGTCGACGTACCGACCAGAAATGTCTACCGCCTTGGCCGACGAACTCGCCGGCCATGACCAGCGGTTGCTGAGCAATTATCTTCGAATCGACACATCAACTTGACAAGATATATGAGAATAATCGGTTCAGGTAAAGGTTGAGGGTGCATGAAGGGTTGAGGTTGCTGCCTCGGCCATCGACCAGGTCGCGATGAGTCATTTTGAGTTGACAATGAGGCAGCCGCGCCTTAAAGCCTTGTTTTGTTCCTGAGACCAAGCCCATAATCCGGGCAGTCTACTCATAACGATGTTCATGAACTCTGTCTCCAGTTCATGACTTACCTCTCTACGTCATGCTATTGACGTATTTTAGGTGTGTACAATCATATTCATATGATTATACAAATCCACCCCACAAGACCCTCGCGCCAGACCTTGCCCGATATATGCATTTTATCCATGATTTCGAATACAGGCCAGCTAGCAATCACGAATCATCATCAAGGGACCCGAGGGACCCGTCCGACGAGGTCGGTAGCGGGAAGGCCCTTTATAACGGTCGCTGTTCCTAGAACAAAGTATCTGAGCTCCAGTGTTCAATTGCCCGCATCCAAGTTACGGCGAAGGTCACTTACGGGCTGTGCTCTGAGGCTAAAAGATTTTGTTCCGAGAAGTTGTCCCCAGCGCAGTCTGTCCTCTCCCGCTATGGCAATCAGAATTCTGTTAGCTGATTGATTGTCCTGTGCACCTTCGAGACACGGAATGAAGGTAAGCCACCACGATCCGGGGAGTGATTAGGCGATACCATATGGCCATGACTAACCTTGATGGAGAGGCATATTCTCCACGATTTCACGCAGTTGTGGCGAAAGCATTATAGCTATCGCCTGCATGCGTGTCAATCACTACTGACACCGCTGGTGCCGAAGCCATAATATACCATACAATGCTGTTATGGTTCGTGATCTCAACTTGAGATCTCGATGGACGAACCATAACAGCATTTGTTGATGCATAGCATACACGACACGCGGTCAGGAGATTTGACCGACGAAGGCCAGAAGCAAGGATGCTTCTGGCGAACGACGCCAGGTGCTGGGGTTTTTGAGGATATATCGATATCCAAGTCACTCAGGTGGCAAACCGCAATACTAATAAGCGGTGAGTGTACTACATGTATCCTATGTAGTATTCGTTGTTCACTACCATATTGTTAGTTTGAAATGCTTGTTCTTAGCAGGATCAGTGTTTCTAACCTTTGAACGGATTGCCATATACTCGAAAATTTCGAGTTGCTATGCCTGGGAGGCATAGCACGGATAACGCTCGATTCGGGCGTGGCTATGGACAACAGCCATAGCACGGTAAACGCTCGAGTCGGGCGTTTGATATCGCCACAGGGCACATAGCACGGGTGACGGGCGAGTCGGGCGTGAATGGTTTTTCGACGATCTACAACCATCTTAACGTAGCCCACGTGCCGTTCGAGTTGGCTGAGTGGTGCCATGCGACGAGGTGGAGCGGAAGTGGATGAGAATATTGGGGCTAGCGGGCTTCCATCCTTCATGGACGATAGAAGCGCTAGCCCCTCAATCATCTTCGTCTTCATCGCTATATGCTAATTCATTCGCATAGAGCGAGGAGAATTTTTTCCATATTGGATTCGGTAATCCATATCGAAACGAAGAATTCTCAAATTGTGGATACCGACCTCCATTGATATCGCCACAGAATGGTGGCGGTGAGGCGGAGGGAGGGGAGGGTGATGTGGAGCGGGAAAGAAATCTGTGCAGGAGCGTGGTGTGAGAAATATTTTATACTGTGGCTGTCACCTATTGAACAGAGGGAATCAATCTACTGGTCAAGTGTGACTGTGTTTCTGTGGAACCATCTCGAAGCCATTTGTTGGGATGGTGATACTGTTTTGTTGTGGCTAGTGTGTGGTTTCCCAGTATACACTCGCCACACAGACCTACAGATGCTGATAATTTTGTCTGCGTGGCTGTATTGCCAGTAGAAACCAAACCCTGAAGCCTCCAATTGAGCCTGTGAATTACAATCTGCAGTTTATCGCTTGATCACAGTCTTGAGCCAAGATATCACGATAACCCCGAGACCAATATCACGATCGGAATCGAAGCGACAGCCTGCGACTAGCTGATAGCATGCATTTGCGCTTTGGTTTATTACATAATGGCATGCACACCATATGCTGCAATTTACTCCTGCAATCTCGGGGAATTTAGCTCTAAAATATCGGCATGTCTTCACTGCCTTCTTCTTTCGTCGAAACTGTTTTTGCAGTTCCGATATCGCTCCATTCAAACATGCAAAATACAATTGGGACGCGTCCGCGTTGCAACGAGGTTGAGTCAAGTTACCTGGGCCGAGACCTCATCATCTCAGGCGCAAATTTAAATCGGCCCGCCCGACTCCAATCGAAAATCACCACTCTACAAATCGAAGGCAAATCTGCCATGTTAAATTATACCCGCGCCGCGATAACATTGATCGAATCAATTGATGTCTTTCCGATCGTCTATGACGGGCTGAAGAAACCCTGTCTCAGTGCAACAGCGGGTAGCCTCGCTCCAGCCGGATCAATTGTAATCCCCGTTATCGTTCAAAGGTAATATGGTATCATGACATGGCCACGCCATGCCCCACACACTACTGTCAATACACCCGAAGAATATCCCGAGGCTATGATGAAAACCCAGTCGATATTTTCCGTCCAGCTGGCAATTTACAGTATTAGGATCTTAACAAAGTCTCTTTATTGGTGCTTTTCCGGACTCCGGACCATGGGGCTGGCGCGTTATATGTGTTTTATTTTATCACGAAACGCCGACTCGCATGGCCGACCTGGATGTGCCTGTTTGGATCATATCATATTGCCGATGTAATATTACAGATGCAGAACAAGCCAATTGATCAACGACTGTTGGCCGACAGGTTACGTGATGTTGGAGCGAGGAGTAGAAGCGAGGCCGATGAAATGTGCCGACCCGTGTGCTCAGATGGTGATCGGCAGCATTCCAAAGCTAACAAGTTTGACCTTTTTAGCTTCTGCAATTTTGATGGTTTACTTAGTAAGGGAAAGAAAGAAAAAGCTTTTTACGTTCGCGCCGGGCTGAAGCGGCAGTAATCTCGAATGGGAAGTCGTATGTCAGCGAATTCGCAGGACGGACGAGAAGGTCATAATACGAGAGAGAGGGATGCCATGATTAGTCTTCGAGATGCTGTCGTCTCACGACCTGCTGGGTGGCCCCAAGTGCGGTGACTGCAGAAAGGTGCATAGCATTGCATTTATTACACAGCGCCTGCCAGTGTGCATGACTGCACGACGGCGCAGGTGCATCCTCCTTTCCGGGTGCATGGCAGGGCCGTTCGGTGACAGAACAGGAAATTCCGTGGAATGTGGTTGGAATTTCCTCTTCGGCAACAGCTCGTGCTGCTTGTCCAGCCTGGGTTGTATGGAAGGGAAAGAAAATTTTAAGATTGCATCTCGGTTCCTGGACGGCTGGAGCAAGGCCCGGCCGGGTGTGGTGGAAATTAAGGCTGAAAAGCCTCATATTCCAATTTCGGGAAAACTTTTTGCTTGTGGTTTCCCAAACAGACAACATCAAAGAATTGAATGCGACGGTTCGCCTGTATTCTTTTCGTTCTGTTCTCTGGGAAGACCCGGCTCATGGTCAAGTGAGTGATGATGACAATGCAAATAATGTTCAGGAAGAGCTCGAGACGAAACTTTGCCGAGAGGGAGCTCGAAGTGAAAGGACACATGCATACCATGCGTGGCATCGGAACGATGATTGTCCAGGACTGGCGATATTTCGCCCTTACGTTGTTGGTGTTTCCCAGTGGGGCCAGGGGCACCGTTCTAAACGTTTTATCCAATTCCTCGGGTAGAGCATGCAAAAACGGGTTCCTGATCGCCCCGTCCAACGGGGCTTATTCTCTCCTGAAACGAAACCAAAGCCAAGCCAGCAGCCGTCTGTTTCGTGCCAGAAGGCAAGCAGGCAGAGAGAGGGTGAGAGGGAGAGAGATGCCTGCTGGCCTCAGTCGACAAACTAAGTTTTAATTTCTTCTTCTTCTTTTCTTCTGTCTTGATTTCGTTTTAATTCTTTTTAAATACTTGTTCGTATAAATGTTGGTATTATTGGGAAAGAGAACGTCGTTTCTGATTTTCCCCATGTGCGCTGCCACACCAGACTAGTTTGCCGTACCTTAATAACTCTAACTCTTCATGCGGGATCGATCGGTGCTGTGCCTGCATACAAACATGCATATGCTTGCCTGCAGAGCTTTCCGTGGCTGCATTTGAGGCACAGCTTGCATCATGTACCTTCGGCTCCGGACGGCCACAGTGAAAATCTCTACGGGAAGCAGCAGTGGGCTGGCCGGCCGGTACCTATCGTCTATTAGGCTAGTTGCTTGGGTTTTTCTCGTATGCTACCTTCTGTTTTCCAGGTGCGGCTTTTCTCCGCACACAATGGGCAAGGGAACATGGCCGGATGGGCCTGGTATAAACTACTGGGAAAAATAGTATGAGTTGGGTTCTAGACGTATTCCGCCCCATGCCCAGCAAACCGTCTGTACGGTAGTTGACGATGTCGAGGGGAAGGAATTCATGTGCTGGATGGCGGCCAGCATTCGATCGGAAGGTTGCTACTCATCATTAGTGTGGACTGCGGGCGGGCTCTAGCAGGCTGTCATATGTCAATCTTACTTGGGATGGAAGTTTAAGGCAAAGAGTTATTTTCCCAAGCATGTGCGTGTGCAATATGCGAAGCCTGGACAGAGAGAATTTGCGAGCAGTGCACGGCATTGCGTGTGCGTAGTATGTCCTGCATGCATGCAGATGGCCAATTGATATTTGCATTTCATTTTCACTTCTCCTCGACGGATGTCCTTTCCTGAAGTCCTTTTCCGCAGTTTTAGTTTCTCGTCGAGACTGCCTTTTCGCCTCAGCTACAGCATCTTGGAGTTGCAAGTTTACAGCCAGCCGCGCCACGTTTGAATAAACTTATATTATCACGAATTGGATACACATGTACAGGTACGTCCGTGGATTTCGCCCAGAACTATCGCGCTCGTACCTGTACCTTTTCTAGACGTTTGCATATTGGCAATGCATTTGCAGTAATGTCCTCTGCTTCGTGACCCTTGCCTATTGCATCTGCCTGTCGCTGTTGTCTCCTGTCTTTCACTGTTGCCGACGCTTTTGATCGGTTTCCGACTGGCTAGCTCGCAGGCGCGGGTTTGTGCTACGTGCTGGAGGACGTTACGAATATACTAGTCTACTGCACCATCGGTAGCACATACATACATTTGCCGTGGATGTTCTCCACTTGCAAGTGTATGCACTGCTGCGCTGTAGGTCTGGTTAACGTTTCTAGGCTTCCGGGAGCCGGAGTGGTCGAATTAACTAGAGAATATCCTCCGTTCTGTGCAGGAGAGTCACATTTCGTATGGCTCACGACGGCGTCCAGAATTCGGCCCAGCTCGGGTTGGAAGTACGCATTCTGGACGAGCGGGCTTAATATAATTAATTGCTGCATCGCTGCCCGCGACGAGAACAGTCAACAGAGTGCGGGTTCGGAAGCAGCAGTCTGTTTACATACTTTAGTCTATTGCATTCCTTTGCCGTCGCAGTTGCTCCTCCTGCTCCTCGACGATGATGCATACTTGCTTCCGGCTTCGTTCGATTCGCGTTTGATGCAGCATTAATCATCATCTCGTGTCCTTCCGGGCTTTTTTGAACTTTCCCATCCAACTACTCGACGCTCCTTTGGCCACTTGCACCGCCCTCATTCATTTGGTTTTTTATTTGATATCGTATTATTATACTATTTGTCCAACCGGCATATCTTGCATTTTGCTGCCATCCAACATCTAAATATATCGGGTCCATTCTTGAGATCGTGCAACTAATACATCATTGTTTTCTTTGAAGAAGCCGTCCAACAGTGTAATATACTACCTACCATCATTCAGCAACAGTCCAACCAAAACCTCCAACATCTCGGAACTTCGACAATTAATTGCTAATCTAATAGTTCCAAAGTTTGCTCCGGCCTCGAATCGAGAGACACCAACCAACGAACCAACGGACCAATCAATCAACCAACATTTACGGTTTCCAGTCGAGTCCGCCTGCGTGGGATACAATACAATTATATAGACCTTGATCCAATGCAATGCAATACAGCATCTCATATATATAATCTGGCTTGAAGCGAAGTACGTACGACGTCGAACGAGCCTTCCTATCAGAAAACAGCTGGAACGGCCCACCTCGCGATTCAATACATCCGCCGCTCCAGATAACGTTATACACGCGGTATATCCATAACTATCGCTGCTCCACCGGGACCGCATTAAGTCGCATTGCAAGCTTCAGCCCAGATAATCTCGATCCGTCGAATGACATCCCGCCCCTCCTCCTCCTTTGCGCCAGCCGTCGGTCACGAACACCGGTTCCTCGACCGTCCAAGCCAACAGCATCGGTCTCAGCGCTAAACCCGCGTTTTCGATTGAAAGACCGAACCGAGCGCACCATTTCTCCATACTTCCATAGACGAATAGCGGCCTCCAACGGCGCCCAGCACACCATCAGCAGCGGGCGAAAAAGGCCAGACCGGCTATTAATTTGAGCCCGGACCGCTCTCCGCTTCCGCCCAGGCAGGCAGGCCCAGGCACCATCTCGAATCGGGCGACTGGCAGAGAGAAAACCACTGGGCCGACACCCTGTGAAACTTGGCTCGCATTTCTGGCGGACGAGGGTGCCTATAGCACCGCTCCGCCGTCCGCGCTATAGCTGTATTGAGATTTCCTTTTTCCTCGGGTCGTGAATTCGAGCGAGAGGGGACCCGAAGGCAGCAATAGCAGCTCCTGCTATTGCCCTTGGTGTTTCTTTTCTTTTCTTTGCTTTTGGCCTTTCCCTTTTTCTGCCCCTTCCCTCCCTTTTGAGGGAGGCCACCGGGCATTGAATGCCTACTGCAGTCCTGAGACCTCGCCAGACCGAAACCCTCTATCGTTACGGCCTCAAGTATCATCACGCCGACGGCCAGGCCGACACTAGACATCGCGATAACCCTCGGGCGGGCAAACCTGGCGCTGGAGTCGTCACCGCTGCAGGCGGAGGGTTTGGCTCCAATATCAATACCAGCTGCAGCATCAGTTTCAACAGCAAGGTCATCAGCAGTGCCAGCAGTGTTCGAAGCGTCAGGACCCAGTACACGTATAGAGGGCCTGCTGCTGCTACAACTGCTACCAATACTACTACCACTACTACACCCGCAGTCAGCCAACGGGGGAAGACGACGACACCGACGCCGTATGCAGCGTCGACGAGTAGAACCGCCAATTCTAATTATAACCTCAATCCAAAGGCTGCCTTCGACTTTGACTTCGCGAGACCGGTCGGAACGACAACGACGACGACTACGCCAAAGTCGGCAGCACCATCCATAAAGGCGGCATCCATAAGATCAATTCCAGCGGTAAAGGCAAAGGCGGTCTCGGTAAAATCGTTACCAGCAAGATCTCTACCTGTACCCGCATCCAAAATCACACCGACGGTGATAAAAGTACCGCTTCCTACTACACCAGCATTATCAGTTCATAAAGTTGCACCGATTTCGAAGATTCCTCGTGTGCAGAAATGCGAACCAACAACGACAACGACACCAGCCGCTAGCAGACCTAGTTCTCGGAAAGGGCAATTGCCAGCGGCAGCAGTTCCGGTTCCAGTATCTGTGCCTGTACCAGTACCAGTGCCTGTGCAGGTGGCGGAGCCGAAAGAGAAGAAGACCAAGCAGCCAGCTGCCTCACGTAGGCTGGTGCCGTTCACGGACACCAGAAAGCTGCAGCCAATGCCAAATATGATGGTAGAAGAGCATCGGCCTGTGCACACGGTCGCTGACATGCCTGGTCACCCGCACCCGTTCCAGCACCACCATCACATGGCTGGTGGCAACGGTGGTGGAGGTGGTGGAGTAGTTGGTGGTGTTGGTGGAAATGGTGTTGGTGGTGGTGACCTTGTGCCTGTGATGCCGTCGGGCGACTTTGACAGCAGCGACAACCATGCCCACAGCAGCAACTACAACTACTACAACCACAACATCAACCACAACCATCACCATCACCATCACCAAAGCCAACCGCGACGAGCAGGAGGAACAATACCAACGGCACCAGGTGGCGGAGTCGGTATCACCAGCCCTGTTTCCAGTGGGCCCAACGGTCCAAATAACGTCAACAGCAACTGGCCGCCAAACTCGCCCGCGTTGTCGTCCTCGCCCGCGGGCTTCCCTCCACGCCGGGATTCCAAGAAAGGCAGCAACCAACTGCAGCACCGCCGTCCGTCGCCGCCGGCATCAACCTCGCATCCTAATAATAACTCCGCTTCTCCAAACGTCCCATCCGACTGGCCCCTTGACAGCGGCCAGCAGCATCCTCAGACTCGTGGCCCGATCCAGCCTCGGCGTCACCCCTTGCAGCGACAGCTCTCACACCCAAACGCCCCTCCCAGACGGTCTCATAGCCCTGGTCGCCCGCCCGCCAGCGGCGCCAACAGCACCTCAACGCCAGACCACGATCGAGACGCTCACCTTCTTAATGGCTACCCTCCCGTGAGAAGTTACACGCCGGACCTCATGGCGAATGCCTCTCCGCAACGTTCGTCTCCCGTTCCCTTCGAGAACATCCAGCGCCAACAGAGGCCGCCTCCGAACGGCCCTGCCAACTACGGACCCTTTCCCAACAGCCACCCGAAAGGACTGAGAATCCGAACCGGTCCCGCGCCACCGCATATACACACCCAGAATCGAGGTCGGACGACCCCTGACCAACGCTTCGATCGAAACGGGAGACATCCAGAAGAAAGCGGCATGAGGTCTCCCATCATCCAGATGCCCTTGGCATTCAACAAAATAGCCTCCAGGCAGGACCAGTCCCGGTCATCCTCCCCCACCACACGATCCCCCATCGAGGGCTTCCATTCCCTAACATCCACCCGTCCAGCCGACAGGCGACCCACGATCCTTCGTGCAGAAGTCTCTCCATCGGAAGAACGTTCCTCCCCGCGTGGCACCCCCGAAAACCTGGTTACCGCCGCCCGACTCGACGAGATAACCAGCCATCCGATTTCAGCAAAACCCTCTGCATCATCGCCCGAGCTTCGCCAAAAGCGATCGCAATCCCCCTTCCCGGACTCCCACTCGTTCAATGAATCGCCGTCTGCAGTTCGCGGCTCCTTCAGAACAGCTCTCAAACAGACCGGACTGGCCGACGCACCCAACGGCACTCGATCTTCCATTGTAACAAACAACTCGGCCACAACCACCTCCGCTTCAGAAATTGGCGATGTCTCTGGGGAAATGTCCGTTGAAGATGCGATAGGAATGTACGAATCTGACGACGACGACTGGGATCCCACTGAAGTCCCAGTAATCGACAGAACCAAGCGAACCGACAGCGGCACACCCGTGGAAGAATCATCAACAACGAAACCCGTATCTATGAAAGAGGACAGGATGAGCAGGAGCGGACTAGCAGACTTCCTGATTAAGCAGCGGGAGGAGGCCGCTTCTCCTTCCTCCCCGACCACCGATGAACGAGGCGTGAGCCTGGTCCTGGAGAACGGTATCAACCTGGAAGCAGAGCTGCATGATGCGCAGAATAACGAATGGGCCGCCATCACGGACAAACGGAGGTCTGCTCAGGTTGAACCTGCCCCGCCTCAAGAGACAGAAATTGTTGATGATTGGAGTGAGATTAGTCGTCCCGCCCCGGATGATACCCCTCCGCGATACCCTCCCATGAAGCCTTCCGCCCCACGAGACCGATATGGGTATGTTGCTCCCACCCCTGTGCTTACTCACTTCACAAGCTAATGTTAGTCATAGATTCCGCACGGAAACCCAATACGTTACCGCTGCTGAATACAATGCCTGGAACTCGAAGTACGAAGAAATCATGGTCCGACGCAAAAAGAAGTGGAGTAGCCTGCTGAAAGAAGCTGGTCTCACACCGCTTGACAACGAGGTTCCAGTCCGATTCCCACCTCGGTCTCAGAAAGGTACAATCCACCTACACTCGTCTGATATTTCAATATCTAACTTTCCCTGCAGTCAAGAGGTTCGTCCGGAAGGGCATCCCGCCTGAGTGGCGAGGTAATGCATGGTGGTTCTACGCTAGTGGCCAGAAGTACATCAGCAAAAACCCCGGTCTCTACGAGAAGCTCGTTGCACAAGGCGCTCCAACAGATTCGGAAGCCCCCGAACTCATCGAACGCGATCTTCACCGCACGCACCCCGACAACATTCATTTCAAGCCCGACCTGAAGCCGACTCTGCCCAACAGCACAAAGCCGACTAAGCATAAGCAATCGAACTCTAAGATAGTCGAAACGCCCATCATCAAAAGCCTTCGTCGCGTGTTGACCGCATTCGCCGTGTATGTTCCCAGAATTGGGTACTGCCAGAGTCTAAATTTCTGGGCCGGCATGCTGTTGCTGTTCATGGATGAAGAGAAGGCCTTCTGGATGCTCTACATCATCACTCATCAATACCTCCCGGGCACTCATGAGAGAAGCTTGGAAGGCAGCAATATTGATCAAGCTGTAAGTTGTCATTCTGCAGATATTTGTAATAACTTGGCTAATAAAACGCCTGCAGGTCCTCATGATGGCTGTCAAGGACGCCATGCCAAGTGTCTGGGCTAAGATCAGCCTGTGTCTCGATGGTACTTCGGTGTCCTTCAATAATTCCAAGCTCCCCGACATTACCCTCTGCACTGCCTCCTGGCTGATGTCGGGTTTCATCTCAAATCTTCCAATTGAAACTGTCCTCCGCGTGTGGGACGCCTTTTTCTACGAGGGTTCAAAAATTCTCTTCCGCGTCTCTCTCGGACTTTTCAAGATCGCCGAGCCCGCGATCAAAGCCGTCAATGACCCCGTCGAGGTTTTCCAGATTGTACAAACTACGCCTAGGAAATGCATCGACGCTGGGGCTTTGATGGACCTCTGCTTCAAGCGACGGAACGGATACGGCCACCTTAGTCAGGACGATATCGACCACCGACGGCGCGAGCGCAAAGAAATGCTCGAACGAGAGAAGCGGGCAATCAACGAAGGCGTTCCGAGAAGCAGCAAAGACGACCTGTCAATCCGAAAGGGCTTCGCCCGAGAACTTCTCGAGGAGGGCGAAGACAATATCCGACGGTTCAGGAACTTTATCAAGCGATGAGCAACCGCTTTATATAAATTCTCGAGCGGGTTCACAGCTATAGAGAACGTTCAGATTCTAGCTCTAGCGACTGGATGTTGCGCCTTTTTTTGGGCCATGCCTTAGCATGTTAGCCTTATTTCCTTGGTCCATGTGCCCCATTTTTATTTTCTTTCCCACATCTTGCGATGCATGTCTTTGAAGGTCTACCTTTGAGCGGAAAAAAATATCTTCGGCGAACCGGCGTTACTGAAGGAAACTTCGAGTGTATTATTCTTCTTTCTTTTTCCTCTGTCTTCATCCATTACACTACCTAGTGATACTCTGCACCCTACAACCTTTTTCGATTTCTTTTGTACAATCATGTCCTCAGTTTCAGTTACATGCGGAATTACCTCGGGAGGCGTCGAGTTGAGGATTCTTCTTTTCAGTGTTGATACATCATTCATCATACATCTGGGCAGGCGATAAGGGTTTTCTTTAGTTTTTCTGTTTGAGTTTCTTTTTTATTCTTTATATCGATCAGCTAGTCTCTCCTTTCTAGCTTTTTTTCCCATTCTGACCAGCTGGTTTTCCGTTTACATTGTTTTCTTTTTCCCCTCGATGTCAAAATACGTATAATTTCCCGTTGCTGTTTCGTTCGCGCGGCGGTATACATGCAATACCGCGGCTACATAAGCACCATCCTTTCGGTTCCGCCGACATCCATCCCATGATGAAACTGGGACGAGTTTTCCTTTTCTTTTCTTCTTTCTGTCAAATTTCTGATTTTATAAGCCCGTACATGTATATATATTCTTTCCTTGTCCATTTGTTACCTTCCATTGCCTGCAGTGATAAACAAAACTTGCGGTGTATTTACTTCTTTTCTTCTTTTCTTCGTTTCTTTTCTCTTCTGCGTTTTATATGCATCAGATAGCTGGCAGGTCGGCCCGTACGAGTGCGGGAGGGTAATAAGATCCCGGGCATGCGCGTGCGGTCTTTTTTCTAAATATTTCCTCTAGTATGCCTATACATACTAAGTACATATATACGTTCATATATACACATACATATATACATAATTGAATTCATGCCGCCGCAGCGCTATCTTTCCTGTTGCGAAGGTATGCTATCAAGGTTGTCTGGTAAACAAGACACTGGTAGATCTGGCAGTATGCTAGTGCATGCGGTTTGTAATCTAACTTGTGCTACTAAGTGTAAGCGCTGGAATATTTGTTCCACGCATGGACGTTCGACGTGCTTATGCGCTGGATCTGCGGGGCTTAACACACGCTTGACGTGGTAGTGAGGTCCTTTGTAACGGACATATTTGTGGAACCATTATATCTCTAAGGCCAGTTGGCTGCATGCAGACGGAATAGAGGTTCTCGATCAATCATTGATCGATATCCAGAATCTCCATGGGCAGGCGCCCAAGGTTGCATGCAGATCCATCCGTCCTCAACCTCTTGGATTCCGCTGAGGTGACACTAAGTCTGCTGTGATAGAATAGCGCGCGCAGCAGCTAAGCTCTCGCACTGACTGTGAATTTATATGTGACTAGTAAAGTTCAAGCCGTACCTGCAGGATTGTGGTTCTATATACATGGGGAATTATATTGATTATTTAGTACTGTTTGTAAGTATTTTCATAGGAAAGGACCGGACCGGACGCCTGCTGAACGAGATAAAGAGCTGCTTGGATGCCAGTTTACGCCGTGTAAACTACATTAATAAAGCGGGTGCTGTCGTACCCTGCCTGATAGCGGCTGTCGTAGCCCAGCTCGACGGGTGCGGGAACCTGTCCCTCGGATGCGTGTCCTTCCGAGCCGTATCCTTCTGATGCGAACTCCTCCGATGCATATCCCTCCTCGCTAACCTCCGTTTCCAACCTTTGTTCTCTCTGCTGCCGCTCCTGCGCCTGCCGTTGCTGCTGCTGCTGCTGCTCGTGTAATTGCTGCAGCTGCAGGCGTACACGTAATATATCCGCCTCCGTTGGCGGATCAGGCCCGTACCACCCCTTCAATAGGTCGCCAGCACCAGTTACACCCGTCCGCTGCATAACCGGTGAATTGAGGATCGCCCGCTCGAGATACCGTCCCAACCGGCTGTTTCTATCAACAATATCATACGCGACTTTCGCTCCGAAAAACAGACCCGTAGATCCGAACCGGAACTGTGGGGCGCGCTGATAGTCGACGCAGCGAGCAATCTCACGACATGTCAATTCAACTTCAAACATTCCCGCCGCCCGCCGCAGCCGCATCGTCAAGTCTGCTGTCGGGCCAAAGTACAACTCGAACCACGGTATGAAGCGGCGAAGATGGTTTGCCATGATGAGTATAAACATGTCGTACTGGTACAGCGTCGTGCAGACGGAGATGTTATCAAAGTAGAGGATCGTGTCGAAGAGCGGGCCGTCAAGGTCGAATGCGGAGAGGCGTGGAACGGACGTCGACGGGACGGCGTAGGTGTATGGCTCCACGCCGTATGTTTGGTTCCATTCCTGCCGCCAGGCGAGCAGCTTGTTGACTGCGACGAGGCAGGTTTGCAGATGGACTGCGGCGGCGGCCGGCGTCAATTCTTTGGATAGAGCGTAGCCTTCTTCGAGGATGCGCGGGAACGGGGTAGAGAGGTCGATGAGGCGATTCCAGGCACCTTTTACGATATGACGTTAGCATGCGTGCGTGTGTTAATTGCAGTGTGAGATGAGGGGCATGCGCACTTTTGCCGCCGGGGTAGTATTGCGGGGGGATGTTGATCCATTCGTCTTGTTCGAGGAATGTGCGTTTTAGTTCCATCAGGCCGTTGAAGACGATGTATGGTCGAACGACTTCGAGGATGGCGCCGGCGAGGGGGTCGTGGAACGCGTATGGGCCGAGAGAGAGAATCAGCCGGCCGAGGGCCGCGAGGTGGTATAGCCATGTTGAGGCCGAAGACGATGTCAAGATCTGAATATCATTGCACAATCGTGTCAATCGATAGTTCTATTTGAGATTTTGATACAATAAGGAGTATATGTATACCTCGTAATGCGCGGCCATCATGCAAGTATATAGAAACACGGCGGGATCGGAGTTCGCCAATCCGTTCTTCACATAGTTTTTCAGCTGCTTGAGAAGCTTGAGATAGAGTATGTGGCCCTGTATCTTGGAGCTCACATCCCTCTCCTTCAGCGCAAAGTAAGTCGTCGCACAGGCGGAGAACGCGTCTTCAAGCTCCTTCCGCATCTCAGGGGTGTCGCCTGTGCGAAAGTGCGTAGCGTACAGGTGACCGAAGCGGTACGGCACCATTGCCGTCTTGCCGACGGTGCGGTACGGTGCGGAGACATGGATGAAGTCTTGGACGTAGACGTTCACGTAGACTTGTGATTTGTCGAATGGGATGGAGATGTTTAGCGGCGTGCGCTGAGTTACGGCGGGAGTGCTACTTGCACCAGATACGGCTGCATCCTACAATGTGCGAGTTCCAAAGTAAGTATACATGGACTATTCGAGTATATAAAGTATCTGCTGAACGGACTTACGGAATTGCCTGATGCAGCCCCTCGCTGGCGTGCTCTCGAGCCGGCTTTAGGCCGTCGCTGGACGCTGTTGGCAACCACGACTTGCAGCTGGTTGCTTTCTATCGTTGTCGTCGCCGTCTCTTCCCATGTTATCGGAGAGGCCTTCTGCTGGGTACTGTAGACGAAGTGCAGCGTGCGCGCATACCCCGGGCACTCCTTGCCTATCTTCTGGCATCTTACGCAGCCAGGACGGGCCTCATCTGATATATTGACATCGCCATCGGATTAGTAATCGATCAACAAAAAGCCATGCATTGCCGCATAGAAAGAACTGTCCAAGAAATCCTGGGTTTCTGGTGTGTGGAAAGAGAGAGACATCGAGTGGAGAGGCAGAGAAGCGCCTCGTGGATTATCGCCCAAACGGGAAGTGTTCCGCGAGGTGCTGCTGCGCTGGGAGAAAAGAGAGACTGGGAAACAGACGAGGCGAAACTAACAAATTACCTACCGCACTTGATCTTGCGCTCGCGACAGGTCTTGCATCCCTTACTGCGGCCTGCGACTCCAACCATGGTGACTGCAATGCTTGAAGATCACCGCTGCGGCAAAGAAGGCTTTCTATACGGATGCATGAGTAGATAAAGGGGAGAGTCGGTAAATCGGATCTAGGACTGGAGCAGGTAGACTTGTAAACTTGTATGCAAGCCAAGCGACGAGCTCAATCCCGTAATCAGCGTTCGGGCTTGCAGTCCCGGTTTTCTGAGCTGTTCTCCGCAGCAAACTCTCAGATTGTCCGTGCAAGCGGAACCGAAGCTAATATAGGCAGAAAACTGACTCTCGCTCTCGTGCGTGGCCGCCGAAGAATTAAAATGGCTATAGCGGCCCATATTTGTGAGAACACGCCGACCAGTCGGGGCGCAGGGGCCACGACGGCGGGACGAATGGACAAACGCGAGAGCGCCAATGCAATAGCTCACATGCCCATCATTCTTTCCTCTCAAGCATGAAAGACTACCGGTTCGACTGGTGGAAGAAGCTGCTTGGCGACATACATAGCCTGCAATCGCGACGTTGAAGGGCTTATGCAGCTGGGACACCCGAGAGCCGATAATCAGAGCCTCTCGGCGGCGTGTTCAACGGCCCCTTCGCTTGCAAATGGGCGGAGAGTCGGCGCAGAATGAACGGCGTCGGGCAGATATCAGCAGGGTTGGCAGCCTTGCAGCTGACGAAATTGGGAAATTTTGTCCCAGGTGGAACACTCTGGGGGCCTTAACGGTGGCTTGCTATAGCCAGTCAGTTTTTGAGATATCGAATTTTTGGATCGTATTCCATGTCAAGTCGGATGGAATATGCTGGAAATGTACTGTAAGGCGGTGAGCTGAATCCCTATGCACCCACCCGGACGGACCAAGCCGATCGACTCGCACGTCGGATATCTACAGGCTCCGTTTCTGGTGGTGGTCTGATATTCTTCTTCGGTGGGAGGCTACAGCAAGTAGCGCGTAGAGGCAGCTAGAGATAGTAGTACAACGATGCTTCGCTTAGATGTCTGCGATCCAATGCGGTATAGTGAGAGCTGGTGACCTGAGCTATAATTAAGCTTGTCATAGCTGTTGGCTCTGTTTCTTCACGGGAGTCCCACATGGAAGCGAGGTGAGAAAAAGATGCTGGTCTTCCACCGGGCACCAATCGGTTCATGTCGTCTTGAGAGCTGAGTCATGTTTCCCTTTGTTCTGCTCGCCGTGGAGTTGTTCCTGCAGATAAGGCAGCAGTGGCTTCGTGCCTTCGGAATCCTTATGGGGAGCTTTTGAGGCTGGATGTTGATATCGGCTGGAGATCCTTGATCCTGGGACACATGCATGCGCATGCATGTCTAGCCCAATGCAACGTTGAGAGGTCAAATTAGGGCTGACCTCTGGCTTGCTGGCGGGTAATTTTTTGGGAAACTTGTATTCGTATCACTGGCGCATTGGTCCATACTGTCGCTTGTCCATACCAGCACAAATTCGTAGACGGCTGTGATTTATGGTTTTTGCGGCGAAGCTAGCATGCTGCGAACTTGAGCGAGAGCTCTGCTTGGCGTGCTATCTGCATCACCAACATGCAAGAATGGTGGCTTGGACGCATTGTCCTTAGCAGTCGCAATGTCGGCACCTTTCCAAGCCGGCACGATATCCGAGAGTGCGACGCCTGGTTCTGTTGGATACAAATTTGAGTGATCTTTGAGTCTGTGTTCGTGGCTACAGCGCTACAGCCGAATATCTGGCACAATGTATGCATTGGTAAGTAAACTCGGTTCAGTAATGCAAGCTGTGATATCGTGCACGATAAAGAACGTGGCGTTCAACTCAACCGCGAATAAATGTATTGAGCATGTGTCAGAAAGGGGCCTCACGTAGCCTAAACAGTCACCCTGCCTCTCGGCACCTAGCTATGTAAATTTGGGGACCACGGTAACATCTCGGGCAGGCGTAGGGGATCCGGAGGCCTGTGCTGTCTCCCGAGCCCCCGGATTGGACGATGCCGCTTTGTGGCTGAACTCAAGGATTTGATCATGAGGGACAGGATGCTCCTCCTCTTACTTTGGGTCTAGGATTGCATGACCCTGCTCCCGGCGGCCGGGCTGAGTCGAGCCGTTTTCAAGACAATATGCGTTCTCACTCAGGGGGTGATTGTGTATTGTCTATAGATACCCGCTATCGACCTTGGTTCCTAAAAGACATCGGCTGGGAGCGGCAGGAGATTGCGGCAGGAAGATTGTATCAGTCAAGCACTATTCTGAAATTTCGGGATTGGTTGGGATTGAATGTCCGAGGGCTTGGATGAGTATATGCTCAGCCCATGTTGATTGCTATATATCGAATCATTCAGAGCGCTGCAGCGTTCCGTTGTTACATTGGCAGTATCAATATTTATATGTACCGACCAGCCCAAAGCCAATCAAAGCACCTATCTCTATGTTATATCTACCTAGGTATCCAGCCACCATATCCAGAAGCCAATAGAGCTTCGATTTTTAAACCCCTCATCCTCAGCTGGACGGTTCGTCGCTATTGTATCACTGTTTACGCAAATTATCGACAGGGAGCCGACTCCGATCCATAACGTCGCCGATACATATCCGCGTGCGTGTGCCTGACCTACAGACGGCTTGGATTTCATCTCGGGTATCTACCAGCCAACGTTAACGACTACAACTACGCGTGCGGTACAGTTGAGTTGGAGGGGAACAAGCTATCAATTTCCCAGATGATATCCGTATTGACGGTTCCTGGACAAATCATACACGTCCCTTTAAACCACGCCGACGAGACGTAATATTAACGCCACCTGGTGCAAAGTACACAATTGGAAATACCCCTAACTTCCACGATAGGTGCTATAACTCCACGGTGCCAATAGCACAGGTACATGGTAATGCTCCCTCCCATCCTTCGCCATATCCACCACAAATGTGACCTCAACGTAGGGAAAGAACGTGTTTCCCTTGAAGTACTCCCAGGTCTCGAAGCGCAGTTTATACACCTGCCCATTCTCGATCTTAAAGTCGGACGACCAGGCTGCTATTCTGCCGTCGCTGTTCGTTGTTGCGGATGCAACGGTTTGGGGTGCTGGCGCCGAGGAGTCTGCGAGGGCGGCGACGGAGGGAGAGAGGAGGGTTAAAGTGACGGGGATGGTGGCGGCGGGCGCGCCGGAGGATGTGTCGAGGACGTGGCAGGTGATTGGTGGCATCTTGGGCTTGTGGGTGGAGGCCGTGATGTGGGAGGTGACGGCGTGTAGACGCGCCGCTGAGCTCATGTATATGTGAGTTGTAGTATCGTTGGTGATGTCGAGGGAGCTCGGATGTAAGCAATGAAAATGCTCCAGATGGGTGTAAGGAGGCCAATTGGTCGTTTTGCTGGATTATGACGGCTGACTCTGGGTTTTATATTAGCGGAAGGTCTGGAGGACGACATCGGAAGTCGCCGATGCTGCAAATTGGCGTGGTGATGGTGTTGCAATTTCTCCGCAACACAGTCGCCTTCGAGTCGTTCAGCCTGATCGGCCATGATGTACCACGCCTTACATCTTTCCAGCGAGAGGATTGGCGATAAGGCAGATAGATGGTGTTAGTGAGCATTCGACAAGGCGTTAGATTAGTACTATAGTGAGCCTGCTATTTTCGTGGATAGTCGTCGGGTGCTCTCTGTCCGATTCATGGTTAAGAAGTTATAATCTGAATTTCGTTCATTGCTGCCAGCGCATGCAGGTGGACATATCGAGGGAGGCTAAGGTCGACAGACTGGACAAAAAGGATTCGATAAGCGTACTTGATTAATCCGCATGGTGGTATATAATTTAGCCAAGGCTGGGCATCGATGTCAACGTGATTGTGGATCGCAATTCCTCTGACAGTGCTCTACGTCCGATAATATGATTCTCAGATAGCCTGGCGTGTGAATTGCTGGATCCGGACGCGCTACCTCTATGATACCCCACTCTTACTAAGGCTTATATAAGATTGCTAGACGTATTATATATTTTATCGATCATAATCTGTTGCGGGGGACCTGAGGCATGGCTGCTAATTCGAACCCGAAAGCTTGGTTTGGACTTGCATTGTGATCTAGTGTCCACCTGCTACGTCTGCCCCACCCTCACTGCATTGCCTATGTGTATACTCGCGGATATAATACATGTG
Organism: Orbilia brochopaga; assembly: GCA_036872635.1. Taxonomy (NCBI): domain Eukaryota; kingdom Fungi; phylum Ascomycota; class Orbiliomycetes; order Orbiliales; family Orbiliaceae; genus Orbilia; species Orbilia brochopaga. The sequence goes on along the minus strand of JAVHNQ010000010.1, from coordinate 422,603 downwards.
TGAATTTAAATTTATCTTCTCAGCACCCTCGAAAAGGCCCTGTCTTGCATTCTTCGCGTACCTAAAAGGGATATTTCGAGCTCCTCAACACTGCACGTGCTTGCGGCGGCTAAGCCGCGGGACAGCCGTCCCTCAAGGTTCTCGCGAGAAAAGTTTATTTTGCCGGGTCACAGGCCTGATGTCGCTGGATAATATCGCAATCCTGTCGACGCACGTCAGCTCGGGTCAATTAAAGCCCGAGATTGTTTGCCCTTTTCAATGCATGACGTATATCACGGCAGGCTCGAATCTTCGCGAATTTTGTCCTTCAAAATTACTATCAACACCACTTTGTAGAAGTCTTTCTAGCATTCAACATTTTGCCAATGAACGATACTCTTCCAGGTAATAAGACTGTCCGATTGGCCATGATGCGATGCAATGCGCTGTATACGCATGTAATGATATCTACCTACAATGTCTGGAGCTCGAGTGCTGGCGACGCTGCCGCAAAGCTCAGAGCGTCTGCGGGATGCCACCATTACTAATCGGCTAAGACGGGTTATTCCCAGTAGCAACATACCCGAGAGCGGCAGCGGGCCAGCAGGTGCATCCGCGTGGTAAGCTTAGAGGCAGGTGGGGTGGTCAAGTAATCCAGCGCTGACATAATCGGATGCTGTCGGCCGGTATTTTGTCGAGTATGTGTGCCCGATCTCCTAGTTGCGGTTGGCGGCCAGCTCCACCAGCCAGATTACTAATGCCTCGGTGCGGAAGGCGGCGCACAAAATTGTTCCGTGCTGGTTGAATTGAGCTCGCGCAATCAGCGTACAAATGGCTTGATCTTGTAATCGGGTGGATTAAATTTAGGCACGGAAACAGTATATATAGAGCAGTCTCTTCATCTGTACCTTCGATTCTATTATTCCAGCATCGACATCTTCAATTCAATTGTTCTACAGCCCAGCTTTTCCTCTAACATCTACGCAAACTGCACTTCGGAATTCAAGATCCGTTTGTCGGCCAGATCCGGATTAATAAGCAACACATCTGCTACACAAAATCCAACGAACCAATCCAACGAAAAACATGACTGTTCCAAAGCTCGTCTACGGCGCTGCGGCCTTTGCCCCAGACGCTGAAACCGGCGAGGTCACCCAGGTGGCAGAGACTCTCGACTTACTATGGAGCCTGGATGTAAAAAACCTGGATACTGCCCAACTGTACGGGCCCAGCGAGGCCACCATTGGCAAGGCACACAATCCGCGTCGATTCACAATCGACACCAAGCATGCTGCCAGCTTCAAGCCTGGAACGGCGACGACTGAGGGTATCATCGAGCATGGCACCTGGGCCTCGAAAACACTAGGACCAGTAAGTCGCATCTATTTTATACATTTATCACAGTTTGGGCATCGAATTCTAACCGCGATTGCAGATTGACGTCTATTATCTCCATGCACCGGACGAGTCTATCCCTTGGGAAACCCAGCTTGCAGGTCTCCAGAAGCTTTACGACGCCGGCGTCTTCAAGCGCCTCGGTCTCTCAAATTTCACTCCCGAGCAGATTCAGAAGTTCTACGATGTCGCCGAAGCAAAGGGCTTCATCAAACCCACCGTCTTCCAGGGCAACTATAACGCCTTTGCCCGCGGCCAGGAATCCGGCACATTCCCACTGCTTCGCAAGCTTGGCATCGCCTTCTATGCTTACTCTCCGCTCGCCGGCGGCTTGCTCGCGAAGACGAAAGAACAGTTCCTTACCGCTGGCGGTAGATGGCAAGCTGGTACAATCCTCGGCGACATGTACCGTGGCATGTACGGTAAGGACGAGCTGCTCGACGCTCTGACAGACTGGGAGGCTGTAGCCAAGAAGGAGGGTATCTCACTCGCTGAGCTTGGATACAGGTGGATTCAGCACCATAGTGCCCTCGACGGCGCGAAGGGTGATGCTGTGATCTTTGGTGCTTTCACCCCGGAGAAGATCAAGGAGACGGTTGGCTACTTGAACAAGGGCCCGTTGAGCGAAGATTCGGTCAAGGCGATCGATGCGATCTGGGAGAAGATCAAGGATGTTGCACCTGTTGACAACTACAATAGCTACTCGAAGCACAAACAGGGATAAATGGTGGTATGATGTAAGATAATAGAGATCGGGATGGTCTATCTTTTGGTATAATGAACGGTAGCGAAGAGAGGGGCTCGGGTGTTTAGGAACATGTATTGATATGAGAAATGGCTATGACCAATATTGCAATATATTGCCTGATGTTTTTGAATGAATGCATTCTAATATATAACACGATTGTGCATGTGCTCTTAGAAGCGAGCAAGAGTGGATCTCCAAATTGTATCTTCGCATACATAACAAGGACTCATCGTTTGGTGTGATTCGCGAAGCTGGTCAAGTCGCATGAGCCTGATGCGAAACATGCTTGCGACACCAGTCTCGAAGCTATGTAACAATATATCATGATCGAATCCTGCATTGCGCAAGCTCGAATTGCTTTGTTTGCAATATATGCAACCTGGCCACGATATCAATGATGCCACGTGTATACAATGCTACAAAGTTAGCATTGTACTGGCAGATTTACAGATTTTGAGTTATCCCGCCAGAGACACGGCGCAGCCGCAGGATCGCTTCCGCTTCACCCTTATCAAAAACATATAATACAACTATATATTCGATACTCGAACGCGAACTGGCGGATGTATTCGTTTGCCAAATCAGTCGAGTCATGCCCCATGGCCCCACAGTTCTGTTCGGTAGGACAACATTGCCGAATCCAGCGCCCTGCAGTCCCCACAGCCAAGCCTCACTCACAAACCAGTGCAAAGTCGTCGGAGATGTCCAGATGGTGCCTGAACTAGATTCGTGCAAGGAATTTTTTTGCAACGCAAAGGGCAGGGTCTGGTTTACGAGACAATGCAAGGGACGACACGGTTGAACTTAGAATAGACCGGGTGATTTATGTAGTTGTATACTTAGTAGTGAGGCTCTTGAGCCACCACCAATCAAATGATAGCTAGGATCCCCAGAATTCCAGGACAGACAGCAGCGGCAGCGGACGACCTGCATTATAGCTCGCAAAATGCTCCGAAAGTGGCCATCTACCCATGCAAGTGCCGGTCGTCTGCGTCGCCGTACTGCTAGCTTGTGGATAGCTTGCTGGGAAACGACTCATGTAGCTCTATAGTTTGTCGTCTCGCGGCAATCTTGAAACATCGGGCCGGGAATTTGCGCAGCTACCTGTAATGTCATGACTGCATGTCATTCACTGGGTAGATTCCTGGTTATTTGCTTTCTAATTTTCCGCCCTATCGACATAGCTATAGTTTATTGACCTGCAGTGGGCAATGCTGATTAGTCTGCATGAGATGCTTGCTGGCTACCTGGCATCGTGGCAGCGACATAGCTGCTCCATATATGCATAGACTGGGTTAGGAATAACTAGTGCAGAAATGTATTAGAGACCTGCATGCATGCATGTGCACAGTTACGTGGAAGCTTCAGCTCGCGTCTGTCCAAGGGGCCAACGCCGTTGCATGGCCATGGCGCCCATGGATGGCGCCAGAGATGCAGATGTGGATATTCACCGACCCAACGCTAGTTTCGTAGTCTGAAGAGAAGGTTGTTTGGAAGCCCTATTGATGTTAGAGTCGGATGTATAAAAGGAAAGGTACCACCTTGGCGATTCGACAATCTTGAGAATATTCTCGGAGGATATATTCGAGATCTATTCGATATAACTTCACCAGGGCACCCCGGAAAAAATACCACTCGGACAACGCGGTTCTCCAGGACATATCTCTATCAATATCCCCTCGCCCTACTCGTATATACATTACGACTCTCATACATCCTCGGAGCACCCTCTTTGATCATATCCTAAGAGAATTATAGATATAGAAAGTATATATATCTTCTATTATCTACCATAGGCCTTCGCCATGGAGGCACTGCTCCCCTCACAACTGAGGCAGCTCTTGGTGCAGGAGACACCAGCACCCAGGCCTCTCCTCCACACCACACCCACCGTCTTTACGACAATAGACCTCGCACCAGCCTTTCTGGCCCTCCTCTACTCCGGCATCCTACTGAGCTATGCTGCCCGGTCATTCAGAAGCTACCGAAAGGGGCACAAAGAGAGTAAGTAATCAATTCACTGGTTGCTTCTCTCTAGCAAACCCATACTAACGGATAATTTAATTAGTTATAATCGTTCACTCACTCTCCGGGATAACCGAACTCGCACAATTCTACCTTCCCACACATACCTCTCGCACCGCTGTCCCCATCTCCGCTGTTCTCCTCTGTAGCATACAGTCTGCTACAAACCTCGTCTTGGTCCGCAAGCTGCACCGCGGAAACCCCGCCCTCGTCCGCCCTGTCTACCAGGCCGGTGCGCTTCTTCGTCTCGCACTCATACTAGCAGCATACCACTTAAACTCCCACAGCCTCTACCACGACACTATTGTCGTCATTCACGCGTTTGCGTACACGAGGCTCATTTGCTATCTGTTGACGACGACTAGCACATTCTCAGAAAGCGAGGTCCCCGAGTACGATTGTGCGCGGAAGCGCAGTAATGAAGTGGGAATCAGCGTTGCGCAGACGTATACGGCGGCTGTGTACGGTGCTGCATTGCTGGCGATGGGCCACATGGAGCTGAGGTGTGCTGGTGTGGCGTTTTTGGTGCTCGTCGGACTGATAATCAGGATTGAAGGGTGGGTTGCCGTACGTATGAGGCGGGCTGCTAGCGGGAAGATTAGCAGAAGGGGAGCGTGGGATTCCGTGGCCTGGGCGTTATATTGGGTGGGGATTTGTAGATTGAGTGTGCTGTGCGAGATGGATAGAAGGTTTTCATGAACAGACATATATATATGTGGCATTGCATTGGCTGGCGTTCAAAACTTGTAGATTATTAATTGTATATATGGTTGTGCTATATCTGGGGGGTGGGAGGTCGATGCATTTGCCGGGGGGCGATGTTGGATACGCCGGTCTGTTCCAGCGTTTGTCAGCCATGGATGATATTACTTCACGGTCTGGAGTACGGAAATGTACTTCGGGCTACATTCGGGGTCGTTTTAGTAGCCTCGAAGCCAGGCGCTGAAGGGGCAGGGCAACTCGTTTTAGTGCTTCGTAAGAATAGATACGCATGCATGGTCTCGTTGCGCATGCATATTCAAAGACGTAACGTAAAAATACACATTTATCTTCGATATCTCGCAGTCCTGTTGGTGAATGTTTACGTTGGGAAATAGTACCTCCATTGTAGGTTTACAGCAAGACGACATAGAAGAATTTGCAATAGTAAGCTATCGTAGAATAAGGAAAACCAGGATGACAAAAGCACATAACCCTGTTGAGGCGAGGAGGAAGGGAGAGAGGGAAGATAAGAGAAGGAGCATAGAAGAAGGAGCATCAGAGGGGGTAGAGGATAAGCGGGAGAGGGAGAGAGGTGGACGAAAGAGGAAGAAACTTATAGTAAAGCATAATAAAAGACAAGAGTGGTGATCTCGAAAAGAAGTTTAAGGAAAGGAAAAATAAAGTAAGAGAGTCATGAAGCAATGGATAATCCTAGCCCTCAAGTACACCACAATAAACATTCCTGAACAAGCGGTTGGGCCTCTAGGTTTGAGACCCAAAACCGCTATCCCGCCGCTACAATCTGTAACCTTGTCGATGGCGACGGCCACTCCGTTGGCCGCGCCTGCCTCTGACGTTCGTGCGCGGCCTATCCATCTCCAATGGTCGCATGAACGAACCATTGTAGGCCATTGGTGGCAGACGCGGACGTTGGCGTTCCCTGTTGATGGGAGATCTGGATCTAGATCTCCCTCTGATTCTCAGCCTGCTGAGTCCAGGGAGATCGCGCTCGGGAACACGCCCTCTGTATTCTGGTGCTGAGAGGCTGAAGTCGGGTGGTGAGCCGGTGCCATCGAAGCGTGAATGGGCCCGGTTGACCTCTCGGGAAGCTTGTGGATTGTGGCCGTATCTGTCGGAGGGTGAGCTGTCGTTTCCGGTTCCGACTCTGTTTCTGTTGCTGCCCCCGCTTCCACTGCCGCTTCCACTTCCGCTTCCGCTCCCGCTTCTCTCTCTGCAGTAGGAGTAGTCTCTTGCGGTTTGCATAGAGTTGCGGCCATATGTTTCGAGAGGAGAACGATTGTTTTCATGGCCGCTTCTGATCCTGTTTCTTTCTTCGTCTCTCTCGTCATGACGCATTGTGGTCTGCTGGCGGTGGCGACCGTAGCTGTCAAGGGGGGAGACGCCTCTATTTCCGCTTCTAGTTCTGTCTCCGCCACGATTGTAGTAGGGCCTTGGGGTTTGTAGCGAGTGACGGCTGTGTAGGGACCTTGGCGGGAGGTAGCCACGATACTCGCGATATTCGCGGAACTGGTGATTTCGAGGCGCGGATGACCCGACACCTCGCTGTCGTGGACTGGGGCCTTCTCTGCGGCGTGGAGAAGAGAAGCGGCCCGGATAGGGTGTCCAATGCGTCTGTCGGCGTGGAGGAGGATTGCTTCCGGGGCGGTTCGTAAAGATGTTGGAGAGATAGGTCGTACGGCGCTTGGAATAGGGCGGTCGATAGCTGTCCGTATCTCTTGCAGATGATGGAAAGCCATTTGCTTCGACGTAATTTTGGCTGCTAGACCTGACGTTTCTATTTTCGATGTATCTGTTGGAAGGCGAACTGTGTTCAGGGTTCTTCAGGCTGTTGTCGCTAGCGGGTGTCTCGTCACTGTAGGGAGTGGACGGAGGCACATAAGCAGGAGAAAGCGGTGGGCTAGTGATCAAAATCGGAACAGCACGAGGCGGAGGCGGCGTCGTTGGGGGAAGAGCTGGCGTCGAGCTGTCGGCATCAGGTAGCGGCCAGCCAAGGTGTGCTTGCACCATGATCGTACCAAGCTCGCAGAGCCGGCTGAAAAATTGGCGCTGCTCGCTAACTGTGTTCATGCATTCTCGCAAGATAACGAGCTTGCCGGCAACCTCCATGAGATTGATGGGATGCCTCGATACGAGTCTTGGTGGCGTCTCCATTAATCCATTCAGCAGGGCGTATGAGTCCGGGGCGGTGCTGATGTAGCGCCATTGGCTATACTCGTCGACTGTTTTGAGCTGAAATTACCAATGGCATCGGAAGTTAGCTAAATGTTCAACTAATGTCGATGTTGCCTGGATAGCCATATTAGGAGTATTGCTAGTATATCTTACCTTCCAGTGGCGAGCAGGGTCCTCTTGGAAGTTGCTGATATAGATGACACCTTCTGAAAGCATATTGAGAATTACTTTCGAGATGGGAATCATGAGCTCGCAACGCTTCTGCATCCAACTTGTAAACGAAACCTTGAGTAAAATGGTGCCATTGCCGTCGTTTTCAGCGCGGAGGATGATTGGAGGTGGTTCGGTGGTTTGAGGATATCGACAGACAGCAGTATCGTCTGTTTTGTAAGAACCCGCGTAAAGCTTCTTGTAGCAAAGCTGTACGACGGCTGAAATTTGTGTAGACATAGTGCGGGAGAGGATATGTCGGACGAGAGGAAGTGAAGTCAGAGAGGGAGCTCAAGAGCGACTTGGTCGACTCGGGGTGCTAGTAGGCGGATAAAGAGGGAGAGAGTAATGTTGATGAAGAGACTGCAGGAGACACAGATCAAAACGACACCGATGCGAGGGTCGATGGGAAGGGACTCAGGCGAAAGTGGGATGGGGATGACGAGGCTGATTGTTAGAAGTGGTTGTATGATAAGCACAATGAAAATTGGAATCATCGTAGGGAAGAAAAGGAAGAGAGAAGATGTATGTGCTAGGTTGGAAATTCTATTTTTATAGCAGGACGAACGTTGTGGGGACGGGTTGAGTGTGATGTGTGGGTTGTGATTCCTCCTAGTCAAGGAATGCCGGCCGAGCAATTCTATATGTAATGGCTGAATAGAGCGTACGCTCCATGGATCCAGCTGTATGATAATTGTGTAGACTCATATGTGAAGAGAAGCCTATTGTCATAAGGACAATCTCCAACCCTCCGCATTCTGAATAGCACTGAGTGAACGTATGCAGTCTTTGAATGGACGAATTGCTATATTGAACGAATGGTTACAACGATAAAAACTATCACACATTTACACTAAGTACAGTTCCCGTGGCGTCTCGCCTCATAAAAAATACCACAAGCTGGAACCCGGTACCCGTGATAAGACAATCTACTCTCTAGGCCGCCACCCTATCCCTGCCCTGGTGCGAGCCTATACTCTGCACACACATTGCTCCAGGTAGCACAAAACCCGTCACGTAAAAAATACAACAAGACTGTGATGTTTTCGCGTTGTCTGGCCAGACCGTTGCACAACAACAATGTCGTCTTTCATAAGGCAACGAACCCACACAACTATCTCCTCGACCATTTGCACGCATCGCCACTACGTAACATCTGCTAATTCTCTATTTTAAACTCTTTTTGTATTGCTTTACTAACACTACGTGAGTAATACTAAAAAGTGAGTATACATGAATATGGACAGGAAACACCGGGATATCACAATGAAAAAAAAAAAAGGTAACCAAGAAATGCTCGTACAATCGTACAATCAAAATCGTATCTCCTTGCCAAGGAAAAAAAAGGGACAGAGGAAAGACACAAGGTATATGTAAGGAAAAATCTCTGACTAGCAGTAGTAACTCAAGAGATCTTAAAACTCCGATTGTAAGCAACACCCGTATGAAAGAGCAAAACACGACCACAAAACCGGAATTCTTCTGGTCGGACTCAAACGTGTAAAAGGGGAGACGAGGGTAAAGAGCCATGTATAGGAAACTGTGGTGAAAGGAGAAGTCGATGTCCTCGTGAAATATAAGGCGATCATATGGACTCATAACTAGAAGCTTGACTTTTTTCAAACGCGATTGAAAGGCATAGCTTTTGTTTTCGCTCAGACCCGGGAAAAGATAAAGAAAAGAATGGAAGATAAAACACAGTAAACACCAGTAACCAGAACCATAAGGATATCGTAGAACCCAAGTATGTATCATAAATAAACACGTAGGAAAATGGACAGCTGGCGAGCTGACCAAGGTGGAAGGTTGTGGGGGGGAAGGGCGTGTATGATTTCATGAGGAAAGGAGAAGACCCCTGGAAATCCTGAGATAGATTTCGGTAGTGGAAAGATTTACAAATGCGCGTGGCTATCTGAGAGCGGCGCATCGTCAAAAAGAGGCTCCAGGGGCGCAGGGTATAGCGCCGGGGGAGTTGGCGTCTTCTTCCGTCCTGGGTGAGTAGCGTCCGACTTGCGGCGCTGAGAAGGTGTGAGCGAGGAGTCTTTTCGAGGCGCGTTCTTCTTGATCCCCGACTGATGGATGCTGCTGGCAATGCTATTGTTGCGGGATAGAGCGTTGTTCTGGTTGACACGGAAAGCTGTGACAGGGACGGAGAAAGATCGAATAGGAGAGGATTCTGGGACGATTTCTTCGTCTACCACTGAGACCATGTTGAGCGGGTCGGTCTCCAGGTCATCCGGAGTAGGCTCAAAGCCCTCGACGAGATACTCGGTCCATTCTTGATGCGCTCTGGTTGTCGTCGAGAAATCTCCAAAGAAGGACTCGTCCCATTCAGAGCCGAACAAAACTTCTCTATTGGCTGAAGACATCGAGTCCCAGTCTTCGCTCGGGATAGATGCGCTGTACTGGCTGTATTGGGTGTACTGGGTGGGTGTTCGAAAGGCGAATAGCTCTTCGCTAGCTTTAGTCACTGGGCTGGTGACTGTAGTGCTGCTACTGCAGGTGCTGCTGTCTCCTCTCATAAAGAATTCTTCGGAGGATATGTTGGTGACAGTTTTGAATCCGCCTGGAACAGTCTTGATGATGCATATATTGCGGCCGGGGCTTGGCGTAAACCATCCCGTCTGTGGTTGCATGAAAGGCTGCCTTGGAGGTTTGGTGGGCGTCTTCTCATTGGCGGATTCCGGGACAGGGGTTGGAGATGGAGATCTCGACGGGATGGACATGACTTTACGATATATTAGATCAAATGTAGTGAGATAATCGAGTTGTGTCACTCTACTTACTGTCATAGGCGGTGGCATCACTGTCATATTCCTCCGAGTCAGCGAATGCCTCATCGGAGAAATATGGCTCTAGCATGTCATCCGAGTTTTCGTTGCCGTCGTCACAGATGGTGTATGAGTGGTTCATGATTTTTTGGACAACCGGGTCGTCCATATCCATGTAGATATCCTCGTTGTCATCATCGCTCTCTGCTGAGAACGCTGAAGGGGAATTCGGGACCCCGATCTTGACGTTGACAAGATTGTCGTCCGAAGTAAGCGGCACACCGGTGATGAAATCGGTCTCTTCATCGAGTATGCTCTGGTCGTCATCGAGGTCTTCCATATCTTCGTCGTCAATGTCCTCAGCGGAATCATCATCGTCGATGTCGCTATCTTCGGAGTCGGATATCAAGTGACTGTAATCGTTTAGAGCTGTCTCCTCGTCATCGATGTCGATATCAGTTGTAAGCGAGGAGTATTCGCTGTCGCTGCCGAAGGCGTAAACTGGAGCTCCGCCGCGTTTCTTGGTGGGGGTGTCATCCGAGATTTCGTCACGGATCCTGGTGCCGGATATCTTCTTGCGTGGAAACGCCTGCACATGCTTTATAGGCCCCGCGCTGCCCGTCTTCTTATTATGCTTGATCTTGTCGTGTTTGATGCCTTTAAGATGACCTCTCGATGTCAGCGCGGGGCCGTTCACATAAGGTTTGTCGCTCGAATCATCAGATCCATCTTCGCTATCGTTACCTTCATCCTCGGCGATCTGGCTCGAGTCGTCTCCGGTCGGGTCCCAGGAGCCTTTGGTGACAATCTTCTTATTCTTTTTGGGAGTTTTCTTGGCTTTGGGTTTAGAGACCCGATTGGATGCCGGGCTCGATTTGTGAAAGATGTCCTCGATGTCCTTGCGGGAACTCCGGGGAGTCCGGCAGGAGGCCAACGTCCACTCCATCCTCATTTTATTTTGTCTAGCCATTGCGGAAAATATGACAGACTAATCTGATGCAAGGATGTTCCTGTAGGGTATGATAACCAATTGGCTCTCAAGCTGATATCAAATGGAATACAGTGAACCTGTTTGTTTCAACAGGGTGGAATGAGGGTATACGTGTGTAGTCTGCCATTGTCATGTTAGCATCGAGTAGCAGCGTATCGAGCAATTCTTGGGACGCCTAGCATACCTCAAGAATTGAATACGCCAGTCGCTACTCGGGCGGTATTGGCAGAATGAATCGGTGTATCGGTGGTACTGGGGATTCGGGATATGGAAATGTGTTCAAAGAACTGAATGATAGGTTATAGATGAAGCGGGAACTTTGGGGAAGAGGGACAAATCAAATTGAAGTGTCACGAGAGGAACGCCAATGGGATGTATCTTGGTATAATACGTGCAAGGAAAAAAGATCACTTTTAGAGACTTTTAACGGTCGCCACGTTTATAATGAGGTCGTAGATATGAAGTGCAATGCAAATTTCAATGCTTCACGAGGTGTGTTGCAAGGTGTGTTGCACCTGTTTGCAACTAACGCCAAGCCTGACCGAAAATTCTGTCGAGCGACGAAATCGATAAAAGGCCTGTTTAGAGTTGGCCTGCTGTGGATGGTTGGCTAAGATTTCACTGGATCAGACTCTTCGTCTGAGTCAAGGGAGAAGAGAGTAGCCTGATACTTTAGTGTAAGGAAGGCGAAGATTTTTCTGGCTGAGGCAGTTGGACATGCGCGTAGTTGAAGCGATTGATGTGAACAGCGTCGTCTGTCTTCTCGAATTCTCTCAATCTCTCGAACGTGCGACAGCGAGATTGAGTAGGGGACAGGTCTGGCTCCCGATGGAAATGCAGAGGACTGTCCCGCTCAATATCGCTGGGGGATCGGTTGTAATTGGTTTGAGCGCAGGTTGGGAGCTTCTGGCATGAGTTCTCGGTACAAGATATTTGTACAAGAACCCGGATCGCGTGAAGGCTGGTTGTATACGTTATCAATGTAACTGAAGGGTATCGAATACTTGATTCGGTCGCTGGATTGGGAATAAGCCTGTACTGGGACGAGATTATATGATCAAATCGTCCACTTATCCGTCGTCACTTCGATATCGTTCGTTCTATGTTGCTAAAGCTGAAGGCTGAGGCAGCGGATGGTTGATACCACGCTACCCCAGAGGGGCATTTACAGCTCTGCGACAACCTGCATCCTGGAATATATATACTATGGTTCTGATGTAATTGCTGAGGGGGGATTGTTGGCTGGGAGTATAGGTGATAGCAGTTGGGGTCCTTCGAGAGGAGAGAGATCGATAAGTTCCAAAAGGAAGAAGGAGAGAAAGAGAGGGAAGGAGAAAATTAGAGCGAAAGAGACTCGATAAGTAGGCGTGGAGAAGCGATGGGAGTTCAGGCCAACTTTTCTTTTTGCTGGCAGCCCAGGCAAGAAAGCTGCCTCTTTTGCCTGGCTATCAAACTAGCTTCTGCGGACTGATTGCCCAGCAGAGCATCAGTCACTCGACAATTGAGGCTGCTTCCCTTCCGACAGCAGAAAAAAATATCAGAGTACCTCTATTTTTTGAGCTTTTCTGTGTGCGAACCTCCTTTGACTGCACTTGCTGGCGGGGCGGCGCTAACGCTCTTTGGTTTAGTTTTCTGATGCATGCTTCAAAACCGGACCCGCCAGCCTGATATTGCATTGGAGCTTCCTGGCCCGCCGCCAGGCCGGAAGTACCCCGAGCTCCATCTTCGAAGGCAAGGTACTCGTACCCTGTCGAAAGGGTCTTCAATGTGGGATGTGTGGTATATCGATACTCCCCCGCTACACGGAAGACCAATCACTGCGAAACAAGACGAGCACGGTACATGTTTGTTCACAGCTTAAACACCGTCGGCGGCGGCAGGCATGTCGAGCATGCTAGCCATGCACCGAACGAGTCGACAGTCTGTCAATTGAAAGCAAGCGCAAGAGCACATGCATTTTCATATGCATCGACTGATGGCATCTGACAGCAGCACCGCTGGTGCCATGATGGAAGCTCGTGCCGGCTAGTATTCTACCCTCTTGAAACTCGAGGCTATTCAAACTAACGTTGCCCCGCGAAGATTCTAAAATCCTACGCTATCGCAATACAATCCTGTGAACGGACATATATAACGCTTTCAGTGCCTCAGTCTCGGAAATCGCCATGTCAGATAGGAAACATGATCTCCAATATGGCGTCAACGGGGAGAGCGATCCGAGAGAACTGCTTCACGCCGTCCTATTTTGTTCGAACTCGATACCGGCTGCAGGACTGCCAACATTCCAACGCTCATCTCCTTGCGCCGGTTATCAGACGCCCCCATGCATGCATGCATGCGTGCGTGCGTACTACTCCAGCTCTGCAGGATGTACCACTACCTCAAGCGATCATTTCCTTCTCACAGTCCAACACCTTTGTCATCCGAAGAGTAATTTGACAATAATGCTTCAACAAGTCCATTGGGCAAAGCAATAACATCTGCTCGACCTTCCCTGTTGGTAGGGCGCTCTCGCAGGGAGAGATGCATGGTGTCCTGCAGTCGATTCATATTTTTGGAGAACTGACACCACCAGATCGAACTTTTGTCAGAGCGAAGTGGGGAAGCGATGCTGCAGCAAGCTAGCAAGGAGACTCCGAAAAAGAAAAGAGGGAATGAATCAGCAGTCGTGGAAGACGCGGCAGAAAGAAACTTCCTGCGAAGGCTCGTATTGCACTATTGGCCAGTACTGCATTTGCTATCAGGCAAATGTAAGCACGGATGCATGCAATGCTCTGGCAGGACGCGGCATTCGTCGTCCAGCGTCGGTCAAGACGACGCCATGATTCTGAACGATTACCCGATTCCAAGATCGACCCGCATCAGCCTTTCTCTTCCACATGAAGCTCAACATCATATCCAATCTGCCTATCCTATTCCGCCATCCAATGAGCTCTCAACGATCTGCAACTAGCCAATTGCAGTTTCTTTTATCCATAGGGCGATGTCATATACTGACAAAGTGTGGAGGACGGGCTTTCCCACCCTTGTCTCGTGATCACATTCCTTCTCCGACGAGGCCGAGATGCATAAAAGACCTACTTAGCCTGCCAGCAATTTAACCAGGAAGCCTGGGAAGTTTTGCTGTTCTTTGCCCCAACATTTACATTCGAAGTGCGGGGTGTTTTTTCGCCTTCGTCTCCAACAAGCGAAGAATTTTTTTTCCGCTTCCACGAAAAAAATTTACTAGGGTCAGTTTGACAGTCGCATGAGCTCCTGCCCTTTATCGATAAGGGTTATTTAAGCGGACTAAGGGCTAGACTCCACCAGCGCCACTGAGACGAAAGCGCATTTGCTGCGTTGCAGTGTTGCACAATATCGCGGGGCGTCGACGAATCCAAAGTTGAGACGACAAAACCTCGCAGATATCAATTGTCAACTCGAGAGGATTTCTGAGCTGAGTTAACCTGGCTGCTCCCCCGGATTTTTATCCTTTCGCCATGCAGCAACCAGGCATGGGACGAAAATTAAGCACGGGCAGTCGCCTAATTTGACACGCTAGCTAATCTCACACTGACACCTGTTTTCGCAGGAGCTCAAGTGAAGACCCTGCCTGGCCACCTCAACCGTCTAACAGAGGGTCCTCCCGGCCGCAAATTTCCCTCCAAAATCGACGAGAGCCTGGCCCTGCCAATGTAACTTTCCATCTTATTTTCGAACACATGTACCACGTCCATTGGCGAGAGCAACGGTTGGACACTTGCGCTGCCATGGCCATGCAACCCGGGTTGGTAAATTTGGAGAGACCTATAAATTAGCTAACGCTAACTGGCTCGACTCGAGAGCGCCCCCACAGGCAGCTGCATAAGCCGCCTCAACTGCAGCAGGCATTCGAGTAGACTCGAGCTCGTGGCTGCAGGCGTTCGGCTGTGCATGCGCAGCGACACGGACTAGCAGAGGAACGCAGCACCCCTCAAGACCGACGAGGTTAGAATATGATGGCTATTTTGACATGTGGGCTAGAGTGGAGTTCCTGCAGGGCATTGACTGAAAATATCGACGGCTATTAAAGCTCCGCCGTTTCCAGAAATAACAGCTGCCGATGCAAACTTTGTGTCTAGGAACCATCAGGATAGCAAGCAGAACTACGGGCGTTTAAGCTCCTCGGTGAACCTTTAGCTTCAACGACAGAGTTCCGAGCTGTTCGCACCAGGGAAAATGTTTTGGTTCGAGCAAACTCAATTGATTTCCTTCAACCTAGTTCCGTTCAAGTAAAACGACAGCCGCCCCGCTATCACATTTTCGACGCTGGACCCTGGCGGATGTGGAATATCAACCTTCCGATTCGCCCCCGCTAGTCTTGCCGACATGCATGCTGAACGGGAAGGTAGTAAAGATATGTAGAGGGGAACAAGTTCCAACTTGGCCAAGGTAGGAACGAGCTCGCGCGACGCCGAACGCCGAGTTCGGATCTCCGTAGCTCTTCACAAACGTGTTACTGTCCCATGTTACAAGCTGGGGCAAATCGTCTTTGATGCAAAGGAACCTCTAGATGTTGAATAGGCAGGTGTATTGTACGATCGTGCTGGTCACAATTCGAGGATCGATCTCGGACCGGTAAATTAAATGATCCTCTATGCAGTTCAGCTAGCTCTTCGTCAGGAATACACTCGGGTACGATATGGTAGAAGATCTGCTTCCGCATTCCTGTTGTAATTGATGGATATCGGGTAGGGCCTATTCAATAACATCTAGTTCTATATTACAACAAAAGCCCTTGCTCTTCAGTCCCGCTTATAGGAGCTGACAATTCGCTTGTCGACTTCATCCACTGGTACCTCTTGCTATATTACATGGTAGTACAGGGCATAGTGGCCAAGGTTCTGACTTCCACCCTCAACACGAAGCAGTTCCTTCATCGGGTGCTTGTTGAATCTCACATTTTAGCACATTTATTTCCCAAAACGAGGTAGTGCGTATAGAGCTAGTTCCACAATCTACAACACACCTGTTCGAACTATCTCCATATATATGGTGTAATGAGCAGACTCCAACGTAATCTGCCAGGGTGTCGACTACGATACCGGCGTTACTACCTATGTAGCCAGGATAGTATTGTCGTACAAAGCTTAAGGTCTCGAAATTACCATTTTGTTTATGTGACATTTATATCTACAACACGTGTGACTGCTCTTCAATTGAGCCAACACAAGCATGCAGATCCAATTATGATTATGACTAACGGGAAACTTTCTAAGCCTTAAGACGGTATTATAACTTCTTACTTCCTATCTTCTGTCTCTCCACGTCTTATAACTGGTATATACAACTAGCCCTCCATACAACTGGAAATCTTCAATCTTTTCCTAGTATGTATGCGGGCTGGCTGATCCTCGTTCAATAAATTTTTGTGGACCGAATGACGAGCATCCGCAACGCTATGAAGCACATAACATAACAGGTCTTGTAGAATCCTCATTGATTTGCATACGTAGATAGTCAAATTAGCCTCATGACAGTAATATCTTAGTCCTAGCAATATAATATTGGTATATATATCGGCGTAGGTCGATACCGAGATGCACGGCTCCCTCGAATTTTACGCTGTACCGCTGTCTCGTCGAGTGGCATTGTTGAAGTTTCCGCCCAGTGCAAGCCTTACATTTTGGTTGCTTGATCACTGAAAGAAGCCACACGCACAGTACGTTTCTATTTTCTTTTTTCTTGGAAAATAAATTCCAGAGACTACCGCTGCCTTTCACCCCCACCATCATCACCTCGAGCTACTGCTTCATACAAACGACGTCTTCGTTCTACACCAACGCTGCAACCCTCCCTCACGCGCCGATATCTAGTATTCATTCCATCGGAACCATTTACGAAGTCTCGTAACTAATATCGTTCTGAAAACGCGGTGGATATCAATTCGATCATATCAATACCCTCTTCCACTGGCTTCGGCCCACCAGAATAACAAAGCCCATCAACATTCTCTCCTTCTCAAGGCCTCTTGATCAGGCAAGAACACTTGAAACAGGTAATTTCCATTCCTTGTACCTCATTTAAAGCTAGCTTGTAGTCAGAAACTAGAGTTGAGCTGCATAGCATTTGTTTCAACCCTGATATGTATATCCTGTCAAGCCGCTCCGATAGGGTTAGTTGCTAAAGCTAACCAGCATATTCGTCTCACAGAACGTGTTTCCGTTTATTCCAGCAAGCCTCCCAGAAGACTATCTTCACGCTCAAAGATCTTGCACACACCACTATGTCTGACTACGGCTCAGAAACAAGCAGTGTCCAAGCTGCCTTTCAACTTGCACGACACTACGAACCCACAGACCATCTCCACTATCCAGACTTCAGCTTCATCATGGCTCCACCCCAGCAAACCGCCGCCAGCAAGGTTGCATTGTAAGCATCCCATTATTCTCCCCGTCATATCAGGATAGGATAGCGAGTGACAGGTTGCTGACTTCATCAGACTTCTCGACTCGGAGACGATCTCTATCACAGTCGGGGATCAAGGAAAGATCCTGCACGTCCACCGTGCCTTGTTCGAGACGTCGGAGTCTCCCATTTTGCAAGCAATCGTCTCCGGCAAGTATAAGGAAGGTAAAGGCGAAAATGGCCTCGACTGGACCACCGAAGAGGTGGAGACTGTGAAGCGAATGCTCGCATTCCTTTACACAGGTGACTACAATGTCCCACCTCCAAAGCCCGTCAAGGTCCCAGCAGCCACCATGGAAAAGCCACCCAAGGAGAGCAAGAAAGTTCAGGGAAATGGTGACGATTGGGAAGGCCCCTCTGCAATCGATACCAACGGAGAGGAAGGAGAAACTCAGGGCGGTTTGACGCGTCCTCTGACTCCCCTCCAGCATCACATCAAGAACGTCCGTCTCCCGACCTGGAGAATCAATACGGAGGCCGGCCACCTCGAATACATGGACCGCACCAATCGTACCTTCGAATACGGCCCCTTGCTTATAGCACATGCCAAGGTCTACTTGCTTGCTGATTACCACCAAGTCGAGTCTCTTATGACGATGGCACTCGAACGCCTCATTCAAACGATGCTTCATATGACTGAGGCTGCGGCAAATTTCCAAGCTGACCTGGTGCAGCTCATCAACTTCACGTATCATCAAGACTCCGAACGTCCTGAAGATCTTCGTAAGCTGGTTGCCCAGTTCGCTGCACTGCACTTCCAAGAGTTTGGCGGTGAGGAATGGGAGACAGTTCTTGAGCAAGGAGGCTTGTTCATGAAGGACCTATGCACGCGCCTTGGCCGCCGAATCCTCAACCAGGAGATGAAGTTGGGAGGCGCTCGTGCCCGGATCGCTCAACGACAGGCTCGCCAGAAGAACTCTGGTGGCAGTCAAGGCAATGTAAGTCTCTTCCACGCCTAGTTCCTCCCCAATCTATCTTGATTCCATTCTTACTTGAGACCGCGTTTTGTAAACAGTGATGTATGTAGGTGTGATCTGAACCTTCGGTCAGAACAATCAAGCTAACTTGCTGGTATCTATACAGCGCCATGCATCCGGCACACATCCAATGACCATCCCAGCAGCCCTTGGACAGTGGTACGCAGGGAATGTCGAATCAGCAGACCTTATGGCGATTATCGGAGCGACCAGCGGAACTCAGTAGAGGGCATTGATATAAACAGGCCCGAAGCTGCTTTCGAATAGCTTTTCCTAACATTCACTCAACTTTTTTATGCTACGGCTCATGTTCCTACTGTGGTTTTTCTTCTATTCATGTCTTTATGACGGCTTCGTTTCCTACGATTCTTTTACTTTTCTTTTCTATCGACACATCATTACTGTTGCAGCGATCTGAGCTTTCTCTCCACGACTCCTTCTACGAACTTTGTGAGCCACTCATTCTCACTCCCTTCTCCTCCGATGAAAGCCAGTACGCTCTTCTGTATAGTAGTCGCAGTTTATCAGAATGCAAACGCTTATTAATTAGACGCGGCTGCGAAGCTCCCTTACCTCAACGTACTTGCCAACCTGGTCAACTTCAATGTTGACCAGTTCTCCAACCTCCTTCGCTGCCGTCACAACCTTCTCCTGGGTATATGCGATTAACATGACCCCGAACTCTGCAGTTGCGTCACTGACATGGGTCACTGTCAGGCTCGCACCGTCGACCGTGATGAATCCCTTCTCCACGATGTATCGCACCAGATCCTTGTGTTCGTCCTGTAGTTTGAATATGAAACTGACAGCATTCCCATCTGGTGTCTTCTTGGTGATTGTGGCGGTCGAGTCGACGTGTCCTTGCACCATATGTCCGCCGAATCGGGAGTTTGGGGCCAGCGGCTTGACGCCGCTTGGTGTCGTCTGCTGGCTTAACTTGGCGGAAGTCGACATTGCTCGCTCGAGATTGACCCGCGAGTTCACTTTGAGCTGCCCAAGGTTCGTCCGGCGGAGTGTTTCGGGCGCAATGCCCAGCTTGAAGGAGGTAAGGTCATCGGATAGCGAAGTTATCGTGAGGCAGGTGCCGTTCACGCAGATGCTGTCGCCGAGGAGTGCATCCGAGAGTATCTCGGCGCAGTCGGAGATGGTCATGGAACAGCCATTGCCGCCGGATGAAGAGGTATCGAGCTCGAGAAGCTCGGACACGACTGCGGTGAGTTAGCTATGAAATATGTCCTCGGCTGCTCTGGTAAGTGGAGAAATGTACCTCCAGTCGTTTCTAAACAGGAGTCAGCAAGTGGCTTCAAAGGCTCTAGGCAGTATCAGGAGCGGCTTTGCAAACCTACGATGCCAGTGAACATTGCGCCGGCGTGATGTCCTAAATCAAAGTCGTTGTTTACGCCACTTCGGAACTGTCGGCCGTCGCTGACCGGGATTTTGGGATTTTGATCTTGGCACCGACATATCCAGCTTCCTACGTATACGGGTAGCTACAACGCACTAAAATTCAAAGTTCCAACACTCTGAACGTAGGGATATCTGTTACCGCGGAAATCTATCGCGGCGAAAGTCCGCATAAAAACAGTCGCTTAGTAATCTGCCAGATATCCTGCTCGCCTTTCTTTGTATATAGATCTCTTCTCTTCTTTTCTTCTACATGTACTTAGGAGAGCTCATCACCATCAATCCATTCGAATACTCTACAGTTAATCAGCATCATTATCCTCCGGCAGCTAACACATTCGAAGGTGTGAGAAGAGAGTATCTAAGATTGGGGGCTATTCTGCGAGTTTAAGAAGGCCTTTCTATGCTATGTGCATGTCATGATTGAAACAGAGGATCGAGAATATGCGAGATTTACATTCTTCGATGGATAATTTTGGCAGAGCTCAGCTTATCTACTTCTTTCCCCAGTCTACGCACGCGTTCTCTTCGTCGAAATCCCATTCGTCAGACTCAGTCGCTGGTCCTTCCTTCGCCTCAAGATCTGACAAGATGTTCTCCCAGTCGGCCTCAGATTCTTCTTCCATCTCTCTCTCGCTGATCATCTTCAGCATATCTTCGATATCCTGGAGCACCGTTTCATCCATACTCGATCCACTGGTTTCCAGCATCTTCAGGACCTCCTCTAGCGTCGACACCTCCTTTCCAATCTCGCTGAGAGCTTCTCTCTCACTATTTTCCGTGGTGAGTATATCCCATCCCTCCTTATCCGTATCAGAGGCGGCTATCTCGCAGGCCTTATTGCCGGGGACATCCCACTCTTTGAACGCCCAGGTGACCACGATATAGTCACCTTCATCGACGGCTGAGATGAGCCTGACACGTGGGGACATCTGGGGCAGCGGTTTGGTGTTTGTCCACCCGACTCTCCATTTCGTCAGGAAGAGTTTGACCTTGTCTCGTCTGAAGGACTTCTTGCTCACTTTCCTGCGGACGTATTTGTACTTTGACGCCTCTGTTCGCTCGTCGAAGAAGTCTTGATCGAAGATTATCCCTTCTTCAAAGTTCATCTGCGAGGGGAGGTCAGAGTAGCGAATAATCTTCAGTGGACAAATCCAGTCGCTATCAGCTTCTTTCGTGGGGAAGTTGCGAGAAATATCCTTCGCGAGCTGCTGAAGCGCCGTCATGCGAGAGCCCGGGCGGGGGGAAATCTGATGCAATCTGTTGCGAAGATTTGTAGCTAGGGCTGCATCGACGCTATTTACCGAGCCCGATGGTGATATGAAGGTCCAGGATAAGTCGGAGCTGGTGGTACTAGGTGTGCTAGTGCCATTGTGGGGACGTGGAATTCGACTAGGGCGTGCAGTCTGAGGAGCTGATGCATTTGCCCTGGCTAATGGTTCAGGAGTCATGCTTAAGTGTATGAAGAAATGGTCTAGATCTGTAGAGTGAATATGATGCAGACGGCAGTGTTGTTAATAGTATGTTGAAGATGATGAATTTAAGGAGAGGTTGTCTAATTACAGGCCTTAGCTTAGTAGAACAAAATTCCAGCTGTTCGCCTGGATACTTGCATTCTCATCCATCAGGAGCGTAATAATTCGTCTAGCAGATATAACATATTCACCAGCACTTGTTCCTTCCCCTGATATTCAATATGAGCAGCTCTCCAAAATATAGAGGATGCTTATACCTCCACCCAGCTGTTTTCGGATCCCTTTCTCAGATGGAAACGCTTCCGGAGAGCCCCATCAACTTCCATGTACGTGATAGTATCGGGCTTCCAACCATCTTCTATCCAAGCGTTGAATTCCTGAGCAACCCACCTTGCCTGTTCAAGAGCCTTGGTCAGTTCTTTGCGACGGTATCGAGGTCGAAGAGCCCGCGCCTTTCGAACGAACTTTCCCGTGATTCCCCAAAACCTCTTCTTGAAATGGTGCTTGTTTGGTTGAGCTTTTAGATTTCTACAGGTGAGAGACATGCTTTGCATTAGACTTAGTTCAGGGACAGGGCTAGCCTTACCAAATTGAGGATGCTGGAGGTAATCTTTAGTCTTGTTCGTGGACATTATGATGCTTTTTCGATGAAAGTGAAGAAATCAAGGAAGTGGTTGTGAAATGTGTTGTTTGTGATTTGGTCTACAGTCGGTGATTCTACGATATTGAAGATCGAGATGTGATAATAGTTTTGGGGAAAAAAATGAAATTTGACGAATTGAGTGGGAAAGAAAATCTTAAATACACGTCGGGCTGGACAAGTAGCCCAGAAACTATCCTTCTCAAACAAAGCTACTCAAGACGCGATAATTGCAATCCTTTGATTCTCACAGATCGTTGAGTTGTTTACCGATCATGGTGTATTACGGCATTGAAGATTGTCCCGTACTCCATGAGCTCCAGCGTTATTATGAGCACGATCTGTGCAAATCAATGACTTTGACAATAATAGAACTGACAGGAAAAGAGAAAACCCGGCAAACGGGTCCCCCGCGATCTGCAAGAAAAATAGACTCCTCCTACAATACGAAAACTCAGTGCAGGTGCGACTGCAAATCGCATCTAGTACGTGATGTTGTACTGGATACTTCCCCCGTGCAAATTTATTTGTTGCGCCCAGAGCACAGACTCATACGTGACGATGTGTCCATGCAGATCACTGATAGTGTTTCTCGTGAACTGCGCGGCTATCATGAGTTCCGCCGAAATAAAGCTGAAGCGGAGAGTGGCCGCTAGCGTGCATGTGCGACGGGAGCGCTCTCCTCGCGAAGAACTGGCGGTTTGGCTTCTGAGGATCGCAATTTGTCTGAGTGTGCGTGTCCTCGCGCGAGGAGGAGGAGCAACTCGAGTGCTTCTTTGAACTCCTCGGCCTGCTCTTGTGCGAGGCCTAGTGGCAATTTGGTTGCTTGTCTGACGCTCTCTTTCTGCCGTTGCATGAGGCAATGCCGCATGCGTAATCTGATTGTTGGTCTGGACCCGCGTAGGGTGGAGGACCAGTTGCATTTGGTTGCAATGCGTCGGCAGGACCGGCGATGCCTGAAAGCCTACGGTCAGCGGTCCCATCTGTAGGAAGTCATTGAACATCCGCGTAGGGTGGACTAATTTGACGGTGGCCACTTACTAGAAAGTCGAGATTGACGATGGGTGTTTCAATCTTCTGAAGACCGGGTGAGGCCGAGGAATTGTGGCAACGATTCTGAAGATCGGCATATCATGTCAGCTACCATAGCTAAGGATGGACATGGCGGTGCCGATGCTGACTTACGATGGTTTCTTGTGGGTCTTCGATGGTGAGACTGTTCAATCTGCGTGCGAGCTGGAGTATTTCATCTTCACACGTAGTGCCCTGGTTGGCTTTTTCAATGCGATTTGACATCTTGGTTTTTTAGATCTCTTTGAGAGGTTCGAGAGAGGGTTTCTTTGATAGATTTGAGAGAGGGTTTCTTGAATAGACACGAGAGATGGTTTCTTTGATAGACTCGAGAGGTGGTTTCTTTGATAGGCTCGAGAGAGATAAAGAGTCCACGATATGGATAGTGGCTGAGGAGGGGTGGTGCACTATTCCGATGTGAGGAGATCTTGATGGTGGCTCTTCTAGCGGGAGGAAAGTGTGATGTTATGATGGAGAGACGAGAAGGTAACAAAAAATATTGATGGTGCTTTTGTGCGCGACTGCTGTCGACAGCTCTTGCACAGGTGCCAAAAATCAACACAGCTGTAGCTGAGGCCATCTGCCAATCGGACAGCAGCATTCCCAAGTCACCAGCCTCGTATAACCGACGAGTTACAGCGTAATAAATTCGAGCATAATTCACCCTCCTCTGCGTTGGTTCAGAGCCTATCTACCACCCCTATATAAAGCATCAATCGCGAGGAGGTCTCTTATATGACCATCGGAACACCTGCCACACTCGATACGACTTTGTATCTGACGATCCTGTACATGTACTCGGCGCACGGCGCCCACTTTTCTGATGATGTAAAATCTGTCGCAGAAATCGAAATCAGCCTACCCCGGGATGACCTGGTCTCAAGTTCCAAATGAATTCTCCAGCGACACGGATGACCCAACATGGGAAATGTTGGATTTTGTGTGTTGCGACCACAGTTCCAATTTAGGTTGATATATATGGTCTGGTCAGATCTGGTATGCGAGGCAGCCGTCATACAAGCAAGAATTTGGCAACGTAAATGCATTGAAGAAGAATGTAAATATCTTCGTGAAAGTATAGAGCATTCGGTGTGAGGTGTCTTTGTTAAGCTCTGTCCGAAATGCGAGCATCTGTACACCGGTGGGTACGTAGTACTGCTCCACATCCTTTGCGCGTCTTTCGTAGACGATCTTTATTTACAGGCGGCAAATTCTATCGTAGGGCTTCAAAGCCCCGGGGAGTTACATCTGCAGCTGACAAGGGTCATGAAGACTTGAATTATCTCCTTCACACATATCCTGATATAGAACCCTTACCTCATGCATGAGCCGGAGACTCTATTTTTCTGGCAGTATTTACGATATCTAGACAAATACAACTTCTTGATATTGCTACGCAATTAATCCTACTCAATTACATTTGTACTTTCTGCTGCATGATATTCGTGGATCAAAAGTCTACATGTTAAGCCTTGGGTATCCATTGAAGAGATCACTATAAGAGTGTATCCGTAAATATGCTATCAAATATCATATACGACATTGTCGAACTGCGGCAGCGCTTGCGACATTCCAAGTAATCCAGCCGTCGTCGTAAACGAAATCTGTACAACGTCATTGAAGTTCGAAGGAAACTGCATCGATGCGAACATTGCACGCCCAAAAATGGCTAGGTATTTACACTTAGCGTTAGTATCTACTGTTTTCTAATTTATCTAAAGGTAATAGGGATAATAGATGAGGGGATGGGATACCGACCTGGATTAGTGAAGCTGAAGAGGGTTGAGACTAAAGATCCGTCTTGTTTTTTTCCAAGTGCCGTGATAGAACAAGAAATTGCGGTGAGTGAAGTTGCAGACAAACATGCATAATCCAGTGATTCGGGCGTAAATGGCCCGCCTGTTTCCAATTGCCATGTGGGCTTTGCCTGAGCTGTTTGCGCACCGATCCAGCCGCCACTGTTGATATTTGTTTGTACTTGCTCCGGCCGATAGTAAATAAGATCATAATATTGCAGTGGGTTGGTGGCATTGACTGGGGTTCCGGGTGGGATGGTGAAGCCGTCTTGTTCGAACTGGCGGGTGCGTAGAAATTAATTAGTCCTTGCATGACAACCACAATAGCGAGGGGGCCAGGCGGTATCAATGGCGAACTAGGATTAATTCGCTGTCTAGACTTACAGTGTTGACGAAGTGGTCTGCTGATACCAGATGCGCTACTATCGAACTCAAGAAAAATATTGTGGCTGTAAAGGAGAGCATTCTTTTGGATATTCCGTTCGTGGAGCTGTTTGGTTGAAGCAACAGGATCGAGATAGAGACAGGTGAACGCAATTGCAAATATTCGAAATGAACGAAACGGCAGAACAAATAAGACAGTCATTCGGAAGAAATAGTCCGTTGCTGTCAAATGCGACAAGACGTGGTCATATTTATAAGTGCGCGTGGGCCCCCTTATCGAAGCGTCACGGCCATGGCATCCTCTCTCACATATCACCACTAGCACTCGGGAGCTGTCGATCAGTACCAGAATCGCTAGCCATGGCGATGGATCGCTCATGCAATGTTGTATATTTTTGGGGTGCCATTGGTTCGGTTATCCCCAGATCTCCAAAAAGGGTTAAAGGTCAGTCCCTTGGCAAGCGCCATTCCAGCTCCAATTTCTTTGAAGCATCTGTGCTCAGCATATCACAGCTGCAGGCGATAATAAGTTGAAGCCTGACGTTATGAGTGTCGATTGGTGGTACTCCACCTAGAATGGGATTGTAGTTCAGGGGTAGAACGTTTCTTTCGCACTGTAAGGACCCTTCAAAAGGTTCCAGTCGAAACTTCGGCCGTAGAAAAGGTCCCCGGTTCAAATCCGGGCAATTCCATGATCTTATAAACCTGTTTTTTTTGGCTACTTTCTTTTTCTAATCAGGCTGGACAATTACGAAGATGGATCGCGTCATGGTGCTTGTGCAATTGTGGTGCGGCTCTCAGAGACGGACGTGATTTTTTTTTTCGCAATAATCCCTGTAGTTGCATGTGAGGAAGCCAGCATCATGGAGGGGCTCGGTTAACGTTATGTCGACTCGCGAAATTGCAGATCTGGATTCGTACAGACATCTAATCGAATCGAATATTCCGCTGGGGCAACATGTAACCAAAGGGCTGGAAAACTGCTCGCTTGATATAATTAATGTACAAGATATATAACGCACCTACTAATACCAATGTCTATCACATGAGCCGCGATAGCCTCGAGCGCGCCTGTTGGCTAAATCTGAGTGGCGGCTCCTGGGATTCGACGGAGCTAGAGCCGTCCATCTCAGATGACATGAATACCTGATTTCTCTTCACTAACATTGGAGCCTCGGGTGGAGACTCCGCTGCGGCTTCACTCGGAGGCTCCGATGCAGCCTCCGTTGCCGTAGCTTCGGGTGGCGTCTCTATAGTCGACTCCGTTGTCGTCGCTTCAGCTGTTGATTCCGGAGCCTTTTCAGTCATCGTAGAGAGCTCTGTAATGGTTGTAGCTGAAGTAGGCTCGGATTCAGGCTCCACAGTCTCAGTAGGCTTATCCAGGATAAACTCATGCCTCCAGCACCCAGCATCATCTGGGTCGCAGCAATCAGGGAAGTCCCGATCCCCGGGATGGCAACAGTATGGGTCCTCAGCATCGCATTCCACATAGCAATCTGACTCCGGCATCTTGGGGTCACAGGGCTCGGTATCTGGTGTGAATGTCAATCCTGGAACCGAAGGGGCCGCTGTCGGGGTTTCGGTTTCTTCAAGCGCTGATGTTTCACTGCTAGATTCCTGAGTAGTGGTTGCCTCAGGTTCTGGTTGCTCTGTCGATGAGAATTCTGTCGATAGCTCTTCCGACGAAGTTGCCTCAGCCGACGATGTTTCAGTGATCGGCGGCTCGGTCGTCGATGATGCCTCGATCGAAGATGGCTCAGTCGGTGTCGGTTCCGTCGACACTTCAGTCACCGTTGGTTCAGGGGTAGTCGGTATGGCACCAACGGTAGGTTCGCCCTCTGTAACATGAACTACGACTGTGACGATTTCCAATGTTGTCGGTGAGGGCGGCGGGGTCACCTCAGGAGGGCTTTCCGTGGCTTCCGTATTCTCGGCTGGCTGTGGCTCTGGCTCTGGCGACTCAGTTTCTGCGGCCTGGGTTTCTTCGGTGATAGTCTCGGAATGTCTTTCATCTTGTGTCGGCTCTGGAGCTGTAGTTTCCTCTGGTGGAGTCTGTTCACGCTCTCCTTGCTCATGGGTTTTCTGAGGGGCCGGCGCACTTTCAGGTGGTGGGTTCTCAGTGGGAGTTCCAGGCTCATCGGCCACTGGCTCCGGTTGCGCACCTTCCTCTTGACCGGCCTCTGGCTGCTCTCCACCAGCGTTCTCTTGAGCCGGTTGTGCTTCTTCGGATGGGCTTGGATTCTGTGCTTCGACGAGGTTCTGAATGAAATCGTCGAATATGACAATTGGCTGATTTTGAGACTGGTCCTCGCTTTGGGTTCCGTTGCCCTGTTCTTGTATCTGTTGCTCTTGCCATTGGACTTGCTGTAACTCCTGCACCTGCTCCTGAAGTTCTTCCAATCGCTGATCTTGCTCCTGGTCTTTATCCTGTTCGTTCTTTATTTCCTGATCTTCTTCTTGATTTTCTTCTTGGTCCAGTTCCAGCTGCTGTTCCTGTTCCTCATTTATCTCCTGCACCTGCTCGATTTCTTGATCCTGCTGCTCATCCACATTTTCCTCCTGTCCTTGCTCTTGGCTTTGATCTTGTTCCGATTCCGATGACTGCTCTTGCTCTTGCTCTTCTTGGAGCTCTTGTAATTGCTCTTCAATTTGTTGAAGATCTATATCTGGTGTTTGATCACCTGTATCCACATGGTATATCTCATCTTCTTCGATGGAATTTTCTCCGACGTCATCGCGGGTTTGATCTTCTTCAATGATGTCCTCCTGGTAGTAATCTTCTCCGGCTGGCGTTTCTTCAGTTGGCGTTCCTTCATTTGAGATTTCTTCAGTCGTCGTTTCCTCGGTCGTCGTTTCCTCGGTCGTCGTTTCCTCGGTCGTCGTTTCCTCGGTCGTCGTTTCTTCAGTCGTTGTCTCCTCAGTTGACGTCTCCTCAGTTGACGTCTCTTCCGTTGACGTCTCTTCCGTTGACGTCTCTTCAGTTGATGTCTCTTCGATTGGTGTTTCATCAGTTGGGACTCCGGCGAAGAAAGGTACGGAGGCTATGCTTGGTTTCCTCCTTAGTACCAGCCGAAAGCTCGAGATACCATCGAGATTCAATTCTCCATCATTCAGTAAGATCGGTTCCTCATCCCCGCCATCTTGACTTCCATTGACTCTATCCGCGACATCGAGTTCTATCGGTCCCGAAATTTCGGTATATACCAAGCCGTTATCGCTCTGTGCTTGCTCGACTAGTCCAGAGGCCTCCTCTATGCAATATTGATCATGATATAACATTACGCTTTGAAGTTCCAAATCCTCCGTTCTGCTGCTGTTCGGATCTGCCGCAGCTTCCGCAAAGACCGTCGACGCATATGACCAGCCGGGCACATACTCAACGAAATCAACGGACGCCTTCCCGGGCTGCTGAGGCTTTAGTGTGTTGCAATTGCCGTTCCAGCCAGGGGCATAGTCCGAGTAGGCGTATGAGGTGCCGTCGGAAAAATAGAAAATAACAGCCTGAGCCGCATCCTCACTGCCAACATCCGATGTCGCATCGGGGATTATATCCGGAATAGTATCGGGGACCACCAGTTGAGCGGCGCTAAGTCTGATCCAAGATAGGAGTATCGCCGTTGCGACACCGCCACGTGCCGGCGGCATATTTGCTTTGTGAGGCTTCGTAGGGCTATCTGCCGTGCTCTACGTGTCCCAAAATGCCAGAATTATGCGATTTCTTGCGCGTGTTCGACCTTGTGAGGTTGTGATTTCGCTCAAAATACTCATGGACCACTCTGGCAGGTTGTCTCTATGTAGTATTCTATGTACTCTACACATTATGCCGGATGTGGCCGCCGTTGCTTGCGGTAGATGGCGGTTGCTGTGGTGTGTGCGTGGTTTGAGCATGTTGGTGAGAGGGATGTTGAGTGGATTTTACGCATTTGGATCTCTAAATTTGTTAATGAAAAACGCAAAGGCAATTTTCGTAAGCTATACGGCGTCAAGACATTTCAAATGCAGGTTATAAGAAACTGTTATATATAATCTATGTATGAACGCCACAGTCTTGTAGTATACATGCGTGTGCAGAATGTACGAAGTAGACATGGAGTAATTCATGCAAGGCCCAGTCATTGATTTTTAGCGGCCCAGTATGAACCCGAAGAACACCATTTGAATGAATAGCAAAGCAACTGCCTCGAGATCATCTTCTAGCCCAGGCTAAGCTGCCAACTTGCTACGTCAGCAAGCCTGGTTTACCAAACCAGATCCACCAAGTCCTCAACTCGTGTAATCCTCGTAATACCTTTTTGTCCATACTATCAGCAAGCCTAAAATGCAACAGGTAGAATGTGTTGTATATATCGTGTGCAAACATTCCTGTTCCGGCAGTCCCACCTCGATTGACCACATTTCAATAGCTCGACCAACATCACGTCTCGAGAGTCAGCGCTGGTATACGAAGGCAGCCTCCTCCCACCAGCAGCTCCATCGCCACCAATCGCCATACCCTCAGCTTCGCCTCGCTACCCAAGATGCTCGCCGCGCTATCCGCCTACCAGCCGCGCCAGCTGCTGGCGCAAGTCCTCAACTTCGGACTGATCCTCTCGACCGCGTTCATGATGTGGAAGTCCCTTTCGCTAGTCACCAACTCGCCGTCGCCGATTGTCGTCGTGCTCTCCGGGTCTATGGAGCCGGCGTTCCAGCGTGGCGACCTACTGTTCTTGTGGAACAGAGGGACAGATACGCAGATTGGCGAGATTGTCGTGTACAATGTCGACGGGAAGCCGATTCCGATTGTTCACCGCGTCTTGAGGCGACATGTTAGCCGGTACGTAAGGGCATTGCTTTATATACCACCTCTCCTCGAGGCGCACTGGACAGTAACTAATCAGCCTATGCTACTCTATAGACCACCAGCAAAGGTTTCGAAGACGCGGAATTACCCACCTCTCAAGCTGCTTACCAAGGGCGACAACAACCCGCAGGACGACGTGCTCCTCTACGCCCCAGGTCAGCAGTACATTGACCGCGAGAAGGAAGTGATCGGGAGCGTGAAGGCGTACGTGCCATTCGTTGGCTACGTCACCATCCTACTATCAGAGCACCCGATGGTGAAGACGGTGGTGCTGGGCATAATGGGGCTGTTTGTGATTCTGCAGCGAGAATAGTTGGTAGTTCGCATAGCATTTTACATAGCATACTTTGCGAGCATACATGCGTGCAGGTCTTCTTGTTCCTTAAAGGTGCTGTGCTCACCGCGATTCAGGAACATATCGGATTGGGCTCTCCTAGATCAGAGGATATGCAGATGGTAGTCTATAGTTTATACACATTTCCGGGTATCAAGCTTCAAAATCTCTGCGTCCATACATATGACTCCGGACATTAGAGACTCATCTACACCTCCTCTTTATCCATATCGTCCCTCTTCCCTTTCCTCATCTTCCGCCCGACGCCCTTCTCTTTCTTCTTCTCTTGCCAGTCCTTCACCTCCCTGATCGCCTGCCGCTGCGCCTCTCCGACACTCTCAGCCAACAAGCTCACCTCCCCCTTCTCCACCTCGAGCACATCCAGCTTCCTACCCAAAGCCTTCTCAATTCTCGTAAATTCCTCAATATCATACTGCGTCACAAGGTTGACGCACACACCACTCCTGCCTGCTCGCGCCGTCCGCCCAACGCGATGGATATATGTCTTCGAGTCACCCGCGATATCGTAATTCACGACCAGATCCACCGTCGGTATATCCAGTCCTCTAGCCGCCACGTCCGTCGCAACAAGTATATTCCTGCTTCCTGCCTTGAACTTGTTCAGCGCGCCTAACCGCCCAGTCTGGCTGAGCTGCCCGTGTAGTGGTATCGCCGCGCACCCAAGTAACCGCAGAACTATACTGATCCGCTGAGCGTCCATAATTGTCCGCGTGAAGATTATCATAGTCTTCCCCGCGTACCGCTCCGCGACCAGGTAGACTAGATACGTATCCTTATCCTTCTGTGGCACCAGCATGAAGTATTGCAGTAGCGACTTGACCGTCTGGTATTTCGATGAGACGGCAACGCGCGCCGGATTGGTCAGCGACATGCGCTGCAGCCGCTCCACTTTATCCGTCATGGTCGCAGAGAAGAGGTACGTGTGCCGCTGAGTTGTGGGCAACACCTTCAGGATCTTCTCAATGATCGGGCCGAAGTCGAGATCGAGCAGGCGATCAGCCTCGTCCATGACGAGGTATTTGAGGGAGCGAAGGGAGAAGCCCTTGGTATTCTCAAGGTGATCGAGCAGTCGGCCGGGTGTAGCGACGATGATGTGTGGTCGTTTCGCGAGCGCGATAGCCTGGGGCATCATGTCCATGCCGCCGACGATAACGCATGTCTTCACGCCGAGCGAGCCGCCTAGTGCCTCCGTCTGTTCGGAGATCTGGAACGCCAGTTCACGAGTTGGTGCAAGGATGCAGGCGAAGAGCGTGGAGTGCGGTGAGTGATAGAGCGCTTGGAGGATGGGGAGGGCGAAGGCAGCGGTTTTGCCCGAGCCGGTTTCTGCCAGGCCGATGAGGTCCTTGCCAGCGAGGGCGGGGGGAATAGAGGCTTGTTGGATGGGCGTTGGTTTATGGAATTTGAGAAGTTCGAGGTTTTCGCAGAGTTGATCGATGATACCCTGTGAAGCATGTTAGGAGTGTATCACGACAGGAGCATATCAAGAAGGACCCACCAGCTCCTTGAAGGACTTTTCAGGCTCTTCTGCTTCTCCTTCCGCCGCCTGAGGAGCTACAGCGGGGCCTGCAGACTCCTCATCATTGTCCCTTTCCTCAGCTTCGTTCTCTTCTGGTGATGGCTTCCTCCGCTTCTTAGCATCGCCGTTGCTTCCTTTTGAACCCTTTTCAGATTTGCTCCCAGCTGTCTGAGTCTCAGCAGCCTGTGTGTTCTTCTTGATCGAGGCGACGAGGTCCAGCAGAGACGGTTGCGATGGTGGCGCCAGTTCATCCTCATCGGAGGGTCGCGAAATCTTCCGCTTCTTCGTCTTGTGGGTCCTATCACGATCCATCGTGGCGTTTGGTGTAGATTGGTGCTTTTCGATGTATAATCCGGTGTTCGTATGCTTCGAAGGGTCTCGCAGGTACTTGTCAATGTTGTCGCGCAAGGATGCAGCAAAGGTTAAAATGTCGCTGGTAAAAAAAAACCGGGTCGCACAAAATGTAAAATGCCAAGCCCGGCCCAAAAGCCACAACGCACAACACGCTTCGAAAGCTATACAGCTGTCACGAGGTCACGCGTCTACGGCTTCAACAAGCGACAAGGGATGGTGGCAAAATCTCGTTTCCTACGAGCATAATCGTAGCTAAATTAGATATTAAGGTACTATATCTGCCGATTATATATAACCATGGCATGCAAGCGGCTCCAGCTCTACCGGAGCCACATGACTAACTAAGGACGGCCGAACTTTTTTTGAAAGTCTCAACCGGGTATCATCGTGGTCGTATGTTATCGCTAAATCGCAAACGCTGCATGCAAAACGATAGGAAAAAAATTGATGGTAAAGAAATCCGCTCGGCATCATCCCACATGCAGAAACTCCAAGAAAACAAAACGACCAGTGTGCTGGCATGCTATGCAAAATGACATAAGTGTGAGGAATAAAGAGAGAGAAGGAAGATAAGTAGGCAGATTATTAGTACGATAGTATGTTGGCGTCAAGACGTCATTCGTCGGCGTAAATATAAGCAGAGAAATTTTAGCAAAAAATAACAAGTCATCAAACCCCTTCGTGAATGGCCCGATTATCGTCCAGCGTGGTCTTTACGCATATGCGTCCGTAGGTTTCCTTGTCCGCGGGTTCCGTAGAACACACGGTCACAGCCGGCATGTCGGCAATGGTAGCTAGCCTCTCTAATCGCTGCATTGCCATGTTTTGTCCGCTTGTGCCGACTGAGGTTGCTTGACGTGGACGCAAACTCCTCGCAGCCAGGGACGTCGCAGTAGAGCCTCTTCCCCGTCGTTGTGACTTTTCTCCGCCGAGCTGGGAACGATGTCGCTCCGTCACCTTCAAGGTATTTTCTCTTCCTTGATTTGGTTGTCTGCGTATCTCGAGCGTTTGATAAGGATGCAACCAAGGGCGTCGGGGAGAATGAGTCCTCGGCCTCGGCCATGTAGACATTTGCTGGCGAAGGTACCGTCAGGATAACGCATGGCGCTGGTGTCGGCGAGAATGAGTCTTCAGGCTCGGCTGTGTAATTGTAAACGCCCGCTGGCGAGGATATTGGCAGAACAGAGCACCGCGCTGGCGATGCTACTGGGTTCATGATTAAGTTTGACGTAGCCAGGGGACGCGGATGGGAAAAGTAGTCGCTGCCGAAGCCTCTATCGTTGCGGAGATTCGGGTT
Organism: Orbilia brochopaga; assembly: GCA_036872635.1. Classification (NCBI taxonomy): domain Eukaryota; kingdom Fungi; phylum Ascomycota; class Orbiliomycetes; order Orbiliales; family Orbiliaceae; genus Orbilia; species Orbilia brochopaga. The sequence continues at coordinate 389,054 of JAVHNQ010000010.1, read as the reverse complement.
GATGTAGATCTCGTCTGGCGTGACATTGTTGGAGTTCGGGTTGCTAAAGCTGGTCTCACTACCTGGTAGCCCGTGTGGTGAACTCTCCCACATGCTGTCATTGTTCGGGGAGCTCGAAGAAGCGGTGCTGTTAGCCGGCGAATCCTCCGTAATGATTAACTTCCTCCTAGTCGATATCACGGGCATGTCGATAGCACACATGCCGACGTTGAGAGGTGACGCAGAGTCCGTTTCATCCGCAACTGGGGGCAGAAGTGGGTCAATCGCGTTATCTGGCTGTGGCACGGATGGTTGGTTGTCAATGTCATTCATAATGACATCCACGTTCCGCTGAACTGAAGCCGAGCTTTCAGGTTCATCGGATAGCCGCCCAGAGAACCAGCGAGTTTCTTCGTGGAACCGTTCGTCCACATACTGCAGGCTGTATTCCGCATCATCGTTGCCTCTGCACGATGGCCACAGGTTATCAGGCACAAAAGTAGCGCACGAATTGCAATGCCAAACGATGGCATACACAAACGCGCAGAATTCTTCTTGTGTCCGCCTGCGGACACGTGCGAGGTCGACCATGCAATTTTCGAATTCCCGGATAGTGCGAATATATCCCTGCTTAAGCAAAGACACCGCAGAGGACGTCACATTCTCCACACCGCCGTACTTGTAGGCGTTGAGATGGGCAATGACATCCCGCTGAAGATGTGGTACGAGTTTTGCTGTGGTGGATGTGGCACGGTCTTTAAACTTAACCCGTTTCTTGAAGCTGGTTGCTAAGGATGAACACACGCCGCCACATAAGTATGCGAAGATTATGCCAGTATCCTTGAGTTCTGTGAAGTAGTCAGCATCATGCTAGTTTCTATAAGCAGTTAATGGAACTCACCTTTCAAAAACCGGACCACGATAGCGAAAACGCCGCATCCAACAACATCTTCCCATGATGACAGCGGACTGATCTTAGATGGAGTGGATGTCAATGTTTCCAAGGGTATCACTCCTGCTCCTGTTTCTGATTTTCCAATGAACAGAAGCTTGGGGTCGATGGTCATATCCATGGCCATGCTCTCCAAGTCCGGAGAGCAGTGACTGCGCATGAAGTCTGTGAGCCCTTCGACCTCGATACCCGAGTAACCGACTTTATTCAGCGCCTCATTGCCATCCCAAGTCTCGATCCATTTGAGCGCGTACTCGAGCTCCTCCCACATAATATTTGCGATCTCGTCAAAGATGTCCCGTTCGCTGGGCATCCCGGCGATTTCAGCAAAAGCAGGGAGACACGACCTGAGTACCGAAAGACCAGCTTGGAACTCTAACTCGTTTGTCTTTTGAGGAGATAAAGACTCGGATTGGGAGATTGCATAGGCGACATGCAGGAAGCAGTATACCATTTTCAGAGACCTTGGCACCTCCTCGGCAAGGATCATATCAACGACAGCCATGCCCACGTCGACAATATCCTCGACGCTTCCGAGTGATTCCACGAATTCTTTGAATTCCTTGGACGCCTGAGGTCTCTGTGTCCCTGCAAGAAGCTTGTCGTAGGCATTGCTAGCTGCTGTCAGGAACCTGGTGTTCATCGCAGCCAGCTTCACTCTTGACAGGTCTTCTGCTTCTGGATCTCGAACTTGGAAAGATGCAAGGTCGGCTGCGGCAGACTTCGGGTTGGCAGAAGCAGCACCAAAGTTGCTCTCCGCTTGTAATTGATACTCAACTGCGCGCTCTTTCCCTTTTCTAGACGGCCGCGATTTCATTCTGCTACTTTGAGTGGTCATTTGCGAGGTATTACCGAGGTACTCGGGTTTCGAATGAAATGCTATCGGCGAAATATCCGGTCCAGTATGGGCGTCTTTTGCTATTAATTGCGGATTGGTTAAATGATGAGGAGCAGTTCTGAGATCCTCAAGCATCCTTTCAAGGTATTCTTCCTCGGCGTCCAAGGTCCCGGTGTGTAATTTTGCAAGAGCCGGTGCGTATCCAGAACTCGAGGTAGCGTCGTCCAACGATGCATTCAAACTCCGATATGCCGGTAGCACGCTCCCAGATTGGATATCATCCTTCATCTTGAGAGACGCTGCAAACCCATGCCAAAGCTGTTTGAATTCAGAAGACTTGACTTCCTCGGATACTCTGACAGCGGTCGCCTCCGGATCATCAAGTTTGTTTGGGAACGCGGAATCAACCGCAAGGTGACAAACGCCGCCAGAGCAGTGAGGGCAACCACAGTCAGTCGTTTTCAGCCGTTCAAGTAGCCGGACGTTGTCAGAAAGCTGCTGGTCCACTCGTGATGGACGGGGTTGGATGTCGTGCTCTGCTTCCATATGCTCATCCCTCTGTTCGTTGGTAGAGAAACGCATGTTGCAGCCGAAGGCATAGCACTCAAGCCCTTCCCCATGGCTTCTGCTCCACTGTAAAGGCGGTATATTGCTTTTGAGGGCAGAAGGAAACGTCGAATCCTGAGGCGTTCTCGAGACGGAGCGTTCGTCCACCTCACTCAGGTGTGATGTTATTGTTGACTTTCCTCCTCCTGGCTGTCCTACAATGTTCAACGTGAATCTAGATTCCGCATCTTGCTTCGACTCTTCGGGTGGTGCATAAGGTGCTTTTGGGTTGTCAAAGGTCTGCTCCTGTGGTTGTTCCGTGCGAGCATAGTCCGCAGGAGGGGCCTCTAGATTGAACATATCGACATCCAAGTCAGCGTCTCCGGATCCAGTACACGTTGTATGAGCCGCTGTCGCGTCCGAGGTGCCAAACCAGTCTGTCATCCGAGCCGCCCAGCTCCCGTGTGCATTCTCAAAGTGGTTCTTCAACTCGAGATACCAGTTGCCCGTAGCTTCGCCCTCCCGGTACCGCAGGTCCGCATGGCAGATTCCACAAACACCGGGTGGGGTATCCAGCTCCGCATCCCTTGCATCTTGCAGCTTGTCTTCAAGAGCCAGTTTTTCAGACTGCAGAGCTTGGAAGGTGTCTACGGTGTGTTGGGACGCCTTTCCATTGACTGTTGAATCGGTCTCACGGAGGCGCTGTGATACTTCCTCCATCTCGTGAAGGATGCGCTGCACTTCGCCGTCAGTTGAGACGAGACCATCAACTAAAGCAAGGGTTGCCGGTACTGAGTGCTCTATATCGCCGGGTGTCTCATGCTGGAATGGAGTCTCTGATCGGTGGGCGCTGGAAGGTTTGTCGACCGGCAGAGCGGCTTCGATTGCTCCGAGCGGGGTTTGTTCGATGACAGCGGCCGACGATGGTTCTCCTGCAATCGGTACTTCCAGGACGTTTGCCGACTGGTCAGTGCCAGAAGAAGACTCCGCAGTGAGGCTGACGGTAGACCTAGGGAATAACTCCGGTTTATCATTGTCAAGCGTCGGCTTTGCTCCAGAATCCTCTATATTAAATGTTAGCAACAAATACTTGCCATCAAAATAAAAAAGTAGAGATCGATCCGGTCCGAGACTATATAAGAGGATACATGAGATAAAAATAGAAAGCCGCTTACTATCCGCATCCCCCTTGCCTTTCCTGCCAAAGAACCACCAAGCTCCAGTATCTCTCCTCGGTCTGCCAAATGTCGGTGACGGTGGTGAGATTGCCTCGCCATCGGCCGCCATTTCCTCCTCTTCCTCCAAGCGTTTCCTCAGCGAAAAGGGTGATTTCTGCCGCGACTTATCTTTCGCGGCAGCGGCGGCAGCATCCAGCTTTTGCTTTTGCTTCTTTGAGAGTGCAAGGCTCTCGAGTTCCGCTTTGCGAAGATATGCCGCGGCCTCTTCCTCGGTCGGTGTGTAGCCGACGAAGCTCTTCCAGATACTCTCGTCCTTGCCGTCCCCAGCCCAGGTGTGCCGTTCGGGAGGGCTGACACTAAGCGACGGATAGGACGGAGGTTGTATTTCATCGAGAAACTGGACTAACGACGTGCCATCCGGGATTTCGCTGTACCACGGTGACGGCGGCTGCTGCTCGACTTGTTGACTAGGATTTGCATTTGTCGCCGCACTGCTCGTCGAGGGATTCGCGCTGGACTTGTCAGCATCATTACTGCTGCTCCAGTCGGCGTTGTAAGGTGGCGGGCTGTCAAAGTTGCCAGCAGAAGGGTGACCGAGTATAGGCTCCGGGGTAATGTTTAGTGATCTTAAGTCGAAATCGCGGTCTAACGACGGTGTAACGGTTCGACTGCGTGTCCTTCCCTCTGGTGACTCGGGCCGCCTGCCGTTTGTGCCAAGCGGACTGAGTGATAGTGGGTATCTCTCCGGGGAAAATTCTCTTAGGAAGGCATCCATCGAGGACTCGTGCAGACGGAACCGGGGCTCTGGAGACGATAACCGTATTCTTTCGGGATTCGGGCTTCAGGATATCGCGATATATAATTAGTAACTCTGTTCCCAAATAGAAAAACTTCCATCACAGAAGCATATATTTGTAGAAATACTCAGAGATATCGAAAGATATATCGATATATATGTGGATATCTATACATATATCTATATGTACCTCACGATAGATAGGGAACATACTCTATTAGGTTTGGGAACTCGCCCATACTGCTCTCACGTTTTTTTGACGAGGCCATCGTCGTCACAGCGCCGATGATAGTATGTCTTTTGTACCGTCTGTCAGACTGCTGCTGCTGTTGCGGCTGTTGTTGTTGCTGACGCTGGCGGTGGATGTGTAGATGTGGATGCGGGACGTTTATGACGACGGCGGGCTTGACGGCGCTGCTAGCTTCTTCATTGTGAGCCTGCTGACGGGACCGTGACTTCCTCCAGAACGGCAGAGGCCGCATCGTGCCTCGAGTTAGATCTCACCCTAGCTTTCCGTTTTGAGCTTACAGTCTGTGGGAGCTTTCTCGAGTCGACGGTGCGGTGAGACGGTGGGTAATTATAAACGTAAACGAGGCCCGCGTGCGTTGGGTGAGGTTGGATCCTACTTTGGCCGCCAACTCCGAACGGGCTACAACGACTTCCAGCTTCTCTCCAGATAACAATTTTTTATTTTTTTTATTTTTATAGAAAGCAGAACAAAGTCAGGGCAGGAAAGGTATCCTGACCATAAAACGATAGCAAAAATGAAGAACAAGGTCAAGATTATAAGCAGGCAGGTAAGTCGTCCAAAAGGTTAGAAAAAAAAAAAAGCGAAGCAGGAGGCTGAAAGCGTGTATTTAATTCGACTGCCAGGCTGCCCTACGGCTGCTAGCTCGTGAGCTGCTCTCCGCTGGTTTGCTCGGTTACAGCCCCGCCAAGGTATCAGATCAGGCTGGCCTGGGCTGACTGAAGTGGACCCGGGGAAGAAAGACGAAGGAAGGAAGGGAAGGGAAGGGAAATGTCCACCCAGCGTCCGTCAGTTGAAGTCCTGTCGGTCTGTCAGTATCATATTACTTGCAGCGGCACTTGCACTGCAGCCAGGGTATCTAGCGGGCGTCCCTCCACGAAGAAAGTAGGATTCCTGCAGATAGCTGGTTGGATTCGGACGCGGACCTGGCTAGCCTAGAATCGGATGGAACTATGATACCGCACCTTCAGACTGAACTCGAGCATCCAGTACTGTTTTGGCCGCATACGCAAAGGCTGCGATTGGCCGTCTTCCTTCCCCACTGCACTGCGCTGCACTCCGATCGCTGCCTGCTGCAGCAGACTGACATCCGTCCAAGTCTGTCAGTCCATACAGCAAGAAGCATTTCATACAAAGTACGGGAACATGGAACTGAGTGTCGGCAACCTGGCAGTTTAGCCAGCGAGCGAGCCACGCCAAAAGAGTAGGATTCGACCACCAGCAGGTTGGCGTGGTGGACATGACAGGCAGTATGCCTCGCCCGCATAGCCTCACTCGAGCACTCACGAGCTCGGTCATGACATAAAATTGTAACCTGCGACCAGTCACATTCTTCGCCCTTGGCAATTTAACAGTGTTTGCATGCACTGTTGTTCATGTTCCTGCTGCTGTAACGTTGGATGCTGCCAAAAATCCATTGACGATATCCTGAGTGCGCCCAAAGTAAGCAGGTCACCGATACACGTATATGCTCACTATCCGTCTAGCGATAGCTATAGCGCGGCGGTCGCAATATCGCCGACCCGACTCGCTGTACTCCGTCCATGTTGACATGTTTCGAATCGACTTCTAACACTTCCCCCTTCGTTAAAAAAAATATCCACCTCGCATTCGCGAATCAAGGCCGCGTGAGCCAATCGTCTCGATTGCCTCCGCACCATCTTCGACGCTCGGCTGTTTCGACGGAGTGTCGACCGACCGATTGCAATATGTGGAATAAAATGCGCATGACTAACAGGCGAGTTCGCTGGCCAGTGGACGACTTGGCCGGTTTAGTGGGAGTTCCCCCCTCGCCTGGGCCGCTTTTAGGATCCTCCCTCGCTCGCTCGCTCACCCATGACGAGACCAGACCAGACTTTCGACCAGAAAATAGCACGTACGGAATAAGTCTATTACGCCCGATAGAACGACAAATCTCCACATTGCGAGGAAGACTAGCTAGCTCGGGCAGGCCCGCCCTTGAGCTGTCTGTCTAACTCCGTAACGGCGGCACTTTCGTCATCGTGATCACCTGCCCTATCGAAGTGGTAATCCGTACCTAAAAACGCTCGTTCCATCAATATTTTTTACTCGTCAATGCATGGTAAAAAAAAAAACCTACCGTCAATTCCCGCGTCGGATTGGCCAAAGACTGCCTTGTCCCATGGACCAAAAGCGCAAGTTCCCGTTTTGCCTCTGCAAAGGCCTTCTTGTGTGTTCGCCCAGCCTCTGCATTGATTGCCCTGGGAAACCTGAAACCAAGCAGAAACATTACAAATACAGCCCACATAATCAGATTGTGATCACGGGATTCATTCCTCGTCTCGAACGCCGCGAAAACGATCGACGGAAGGACAGTACTTAATTAGAGGGACGTGAAGGATCTATTCAGCGTCAATCGATTTCAAGTTGCAACTTTTAGATTGTCGCCAGGGTGGCGTGGTGCGCGGTGTAACATTTCGAAATCTGCGCAATGGGTCCGGCCGCGTCATTCAGATGATAACTTATTTTATTTCGATGTCGTGGCTTCTCTGAGCTTATCTGATGACTTCATAGGAGCCAGAAACACATCCACCTTCCTATCAGGCCAGCTTGCAATTAATTGCATCGTCACAATGATGGGGATGCAATTGTGTATGCAATTGGGTACGCCAATGCATCGCAATGGACTCGTAATCACTTGGTATCGGATCTCACATTCGGTTTCGCCGATTTTCAAAAATGCAACAATTGCAACGCATATCTCCATTACTACTTAGCTATTATACCACCCCCGCACCCCTGTCAAAGTAGCAACCCGCAACTGGTAGACAAATAGCCCTTCCACCACGGAATCACAGGACTGCTGTACTTGGAGGTGTTACGTGTCAGAATCTACGCTCGCCGTCACACGCATTGAATAAATCCCATCAAACTTGGTGAGCAATTGGCTAAACGATATATTGGTATATGCAGGTATCGATATACAAAATGTAGGCTATAATTTCAGGGCCAAGCCGCCCGTTACGTTTACGATACAATGTGTAAAATTCTCCAATCAGATGAATGCAACGAGATCTCAAAACGCCGTGAAACACCAAAATGCCCATCGTGCACCAAACCCCAACCCCAACCCCATCTATACCCAATGACCCATTGCTCACTTGAATCACCACATTCACAATCCACCCAGCCCTTGCATCACCCAATCCGAAATATTCTGCGCATCTGGATCGTCCGGCACTGCCCCAGAGCTCCCCTGTCCCTTCTGCAAGCCTCCAACTGCACAGCCCGTGAAGTTCGATTTCGTACCCCACTTGAGCTCCGCCAGCTCTCCCCACAGGTTGATCGAGTCCCTGAAGACGGTTTCAGTATAGTACAATCGACAGTCCGCAGGATCTAGCTTGAACTGCAGCGGCGTCTGCGTCTCATCTTCCGGTCTGATCGCGTCGCGGAAATTGATGGCTCCAATGCTGATACCGAGCGGCAGCTTGTATGGAAGCACAAGGTCGTATAGGCGCTGTTTCTCGACACTGTCGGGAGGAATGGTTGCCAGAACGTTATTGGTGGCGTCGAGGAGATTGCTGAAGTAGAGAATACGGCTGCCGTGAGTGCCGCCGACGTGTGCAGAGGGCGCGTTGTTCGGGCGGCCGCCGACGACGATGGTGGATATCCCGGGCTGCTCGCGCTTCAGGAGCTCCGCGAAGATGGTGCAAGTGGACGCGCAGGTGCCGTCGGAGAGCAGCAGGATATCTGGTATCTGGAATGGCTGCGGTGTCTCCGTGAAATTTTTCAGTAGCCCGAAGCCGGAAATCTCGCTGTCGAATTCCAGGTCAAGATTCGTCTGGACGACCGCGGAGACGCTGTCATTGACACGCGGGGAAAGGACGCCTCCGATCCACGAGTCCAGGTTCTTAAGCTTATTACCTTTCACATCGAGTACATTCTGTCGGCTGAATCCTCGCGAGAGCTCGGTGAACACCGTGGTGACCTCTTCCGTGGATAGCGTCGAATTTTTGCCATCGGAATAGGCATATTGGATCAGTTGTTCAACATTCTCATCCGTCGCGATCTTCTCTGATGCTGTTGCGTAAATTTGTGAGGCGCCATGTGCACGGATACGGTAGTAGGATTTCGCCGGGGCGGCAGGGAACAGTTGCTTGTACAGTTCAAAGCCCAGATCGACGAGGCCGCCGCCGTTGCCGCGCACGTCGATGATGACCTTCTGCGATTTGCGGCGGCGAACTTCATCGAAGAAGGCAGTCACAGCGGCACGGAACCCCTCCGCCTGTTTAGCTGCTTCCTCGTCCTCAGCAGCAAAGGACGAGATGTCGATGACTGCGGTTTGGAGCGTGTCATTGAGGAAATACCCGCCAAAGATCTGGTTAAGATCCTGCACGTAAGGTCCAACGCGGTGCTTCATGAACGGAGCGTTGTAGAGGACGAGCGGGGTTTCCTTCTCTGGCTCCCCGGTCGAAGTTGGCGCCAACGTCGACGTCGTCGTTGCATTTGCTCGCTTCCTTAGCTTCTCGACTACCCGCTCGACTGCTGGAGCGGGCGTTGGCTGTTCCCACCGTTTGGCTGCCACTGCGGTAGTTGCAGTCTCGTTGAAGAAGTTTGGGTTGACGACGATTTTTTTGTAGAAGTCTGTGCCGTCATTGATGCCGGTCCAGTTCATGGCCGGCGTCCACGTCGCAAATGCTTTGAAGTCATACTCATACGTTGACGAGTTCGAGAAGGTGATTGAGATCGAGTTCTTCCCCGGATACCAGGTGTACAGATTGTAGAATGAACCATCGGATGGCGGGTCGTATCTCGCAAAGACAGAATTATATCGTGCATCCGGCGACTGCGAGGAGCCAAAGTCGGCCCACTCAGCCAGCCATGCCTGGACTTCGTATCCATCGATTCGGGTGACGTACGGTGCGTCCGTTCCAAGTCTCCGCACGTCACTTTGAACGTAGACTTTCGGCTTTGCAACGCCATCTACACTGACTGAGACTAGAGGAAAGGGCCCTTGCCAATCGGCCAATGCGCCACTGTTGAATCTGAGACCCAGGTGGCCATCGTGAGCGCGCTGCAGGAGCTTGATGATCGTATATTCGAAGATGATATGGTGCGCGATCTCGCCACTGGCAACCTTCTTAGCTAGCGTCTCGAGAGACCCCAGGATGTCGACGGGGTCTTGGAGAGATCCTTCAGGGGGTTTGGCCAGGTATGCGATCGTCGATTGGAATTTCAGATACTTCGAGACTTGTTTGACGAATTCAATCGACAGGTCAACGTTAATAGGGATCGAATATAGACAGTCCCATAACTCGCGAGGCCTTACAGGCACGCTGGTTGGTGCGACTGCGCTTGTGTTTGTAGCGGCTACGGATGAGTAACTCGCCAGTGCACTGGCATAAGAGGCGCTAACTTGTGCACATGCAGTGCGGAAGACGGCCGAGCTAGGTGTATATGCTGTTGGTGTCGGTATATGTGTGCTGGGAGGAATAGTGGTATTTGTATAGCTTGAAGTTGGGGCTGCGACCGCAAAGTTTGCGGCTCCAAGAAGCCACAAGACTGCAGTTGCTCGCATGCCGAGATGCATGTCTATATGTTGCCAAGAAAGCTTCAACTGTTGCAAGGAAAACTTTTAGATGTATACAGATGGATATAAATAATAGTAAGGAAATTCGTTAAGGTAATGTCGCGAGATATGTTGTTCTGATGCTTCTGTGTGATTCCGGTTCACTGGGAGGCAAAGCCGGGCAGAGGTTTATATATTGCATGATGAGAAAGTCCGTCCACCAGAGTTGAGATGGCTAAACACCGCCCGCAGGGGTAAGAGGCCGATCACTGGCACCTTCGTGTGCATCAGCATGGATACCATCACAATGCGACGGCGTGAATACGTACGCTGACTTGGGCTCTAGCATTTGCACTGCAATTTCCTTGCACGTCGACGGCAAGGCTTTCGGTGTTCCACCAGCCAGTCGCCTGGTCCAGGTGGGTCAGCCCAGCCCACTGTGTGCTAGTGCTGATTGCAATGCAAGGCCGTTGGCCTAGCCACAGGCCTCGTGGGCATGTCGGGCTCACCCGGCTTGTCGAACTCTTGGAGAGGCTTATGTGAAACACGACATGCTGAAAACGCGAGGCCGAAATCCGGGACCTGCCCAGAGATCGAGGGGAGTTGCAACTTCAAGCGAACCGAGTGTTTCTCTTCACCACCAGACAGCATGGCGCCGTCGACACTGGTTTTGTCCCCGAACGCAGATTTTGCCTTGCGTGAGCAAAATCGCCGCACATCCACATTGGCAAGCGGATCTGGCACCGAGTCTGGCACCGAGTCTGGCACCGAGTCTGGCACCGAGACTACGTCGACACTCGAGTTTCTTGACGTCCTGACCCTGCTAGTTTGTTCAACCACAACTAATCCGAGAAGGTGACAATTGTGCCACCAATGGTAAGCGTGGTCGTTTTGTAACAGTCGTATTACTCGCCGGATATTCAATTAGTCTTGCTGAAGACCGACTGATAGCGTGATAGAAAACTTGGAACGACAAGGCACGCTCATGCAACTTGGACGTGGACCACGATTCCGCCTAGAATGCTTCAAGCGTCCGTCAGCACAGCTGGTGTGACAAATATTGGCACGATTAGCGATTACAGTGCCGGCTGAATGGCTGGTGAGTGGTGAGAGGTGCCCCGCCCTTTTTTTAGGTTGTTCTGTATAAAGAGCACTCGAGTAAGCATACCTCAAGCTCGCCGGGTCTGTTAAGTAATCGATAAAGACTAAGAGATCCATGGATCGAATAGCACCATTCTCGTATCTGAAAGATAGAAATGTCCGAGGGCCAGACGGGTATATCGGCAGCGGCTGAAGGCGCTTCCCCACATACAGTTCCAAAATATCGAACGGTCGACGACTGAGGTTTGAAGTTGGGGCCGGAGTTTGATGTTGAGCCCGAATTCCGAAGTTGAGATGCCATACAACTGCAAGTTGGCCGTGTCGGCCTTGTCTTTGTGAAACCTGGTGCCTGTGTAGGAATCCAACACACGCGAGGCGCGTCGCTCGCTTGGCCAACACAAAATTCTGCCGAGCGAAGAAATTTCCGTCGCGAAGAGCCTCACCGCCTCAACACCATCGTCACCTCCACGTCTACACCTGCCCATCGCTTGCGAAACCCACTGATCTAGCCTCCGACCGAGCCTCCGAATCGACATCGATCCCATCGCATATAGCTTCTTGGCCCATTCGCGATCTCCAGGATGGCCCGTCGCCGATCGAAACGTCGCACACATGTGCCCGATGCCAGCAGGCAGAATCCCACCGCCTCGGCCGCCGTCACGGCCAAGACGTCGCTGACGTCTGCCGCCTCTCGCACGCCGAAAACCATGATCATTCGCACAGGCGCCGCTGCCGTCGGGCCTTCGATATCGCATCTTGTCCGCGACCTGCGGAAGGTGATGGAGCCATACACCGCAGCCCGTCTGCGAGAACGCAAATCGAATAAGGTCAAGGACTTCACGACGATGGCTGGGCCACTGGGGGTGACGCAAATACTCATGTTCAGTCGGTCCGAGAGTGGTAACGTCACATTGCGGATATTGCGCACACCGAGGGGACCGACGTTGCATTTCAAGGTGTTGAACTACAGTCTGTGCAAGGACGTCGTGAAGGGCCAGCGACACGGCGGCGTGCGGACAACGGGAAAGGAGTACCTGAATCCACCATTGGTGCGATCCCCCGTGCATCTACCCCGCATTGAGACTACTGGCAAGCTAACGGTGGCACTTTGCAGTTGGTGATGAGCAACCTGGTGACACCGACAACGGGCAAGCCGGCCAACCATGAGATCCTCACACAATCGATGTTCCAGTCCATGCTACCGCCGATATCCGCGCAGACTATCTCGCTCAAGTCTGTGAAGCGGGTGCTGCTACTGAATCGCGACCTACCGTCCGACCAGAAGGAACTTGAGGAAGGCCTGAAAGAGGGTGAGGAATACGTCGTAGATCTACGGCACTACTCTATCACGACGCGGCCGACAGGTGTACCACGGGCGATAAGAAAACTTAACCGGGCGACACAGCCGTCGTCGGCGAGGAACGGTCGTGGTGGAATACCTAACCTGGGCAGTCTGGAGGATATCTCAGAGTACCTGTTAGACCCCAGTGCCGCGGGAGGTGGATACACAAGCGAGTCCGAGGTCGACACCGACGCAGAGGTCGAGGTATCAGTACCTGGAATACAGCGAGCGGGGAGGGTGAAGAAGGAGGTCGCGAATACGGGAGCGGAGAAAAAGGCCGTGAAACTGCAGGAGCTGGGGCCGAGGCTGCGATTACAGCTGGTGAAGATTGAGGAGGGCGCAAACGACGGCAAGATTCTATGGCACTCATTTGTGAAGAAGTCACGAGAAGAGGAGAGAGAGCTGGAGAAGCGGGCGAAAGAGCGACAGAAGCTTAAGGAGGAACGGCGACGAGTGCAGGAGGAGAATGTGAAGCGGAAAAAGGGCAGTAAAGAAAAGGCTGCTAAAGAGGAGGAGGACGAAGACGACGAATTAGAGCGCACTGCGGGGTGGAGCGGGGACGAGGACATATGGAGTGACGAGGAAGTGCAGGACGACAGCGAAGAAGAGGAGGATGAAGATGAAGATGAAGACGGTGACGAAGATCAGGAGATGGAAGACCAGTAGTCTGGTCTTCATTTTGCGCGACGTACCATCTGTACTATATTGGAGCCTGATAGACTATTGATACCAGCCGGCGGTTTTCACAAGCGCCTACACGCGATATGCGCCCAGCACTCACTCTCTTTGCCTAGTCTCGGGGACGCTGCCCCTCCGAGGGCTTGCTCTTTGCCCACAGAATCACGTATCACTTGTAGTAGCACGCCGTATACATACACTCGTAAAGCCGCTGGCTCGCAAGCTGATACTGCACGCTCATTTGTTACCGTGTTGGCAGGTGCTTTCGCGTCAAACACCCGTCAAACGCGTCGTCTAAACATCGTCAACTCAACTCGAACAACATCTTCAGAGACGCGAGGACGACAAACTACCTACACCGTGCAAATGCCTCCTCGCGCACCACCCCGCGGAGGGCTGCCCTGTGGCAACCCTGTGCTTCTCAGTTTTCTCGAAGAATGGGCTGATCAAGCTCGAGGCAGCGAACGAGAACGAACGTATGTATGCCTGCCGTCTGTTCCTCCATGCATAAGTAAATACTTCTGCCCTTAGGCGATATCTTGCTGACGGCCTCTAGGTACCGCCAGGCGGCAAGTTCGATGCGCGCCTGTCCAACCACTTTCGCCCACCCCTCAGAAGCAAAGTCGCTTATCGGCATCGGTGACAAGATCGCTGACCGGCTGACGAAGCAGTATATCAAGTACAAAGAGGAACGCGGCGAGACCCCACCGCCGCTGGTCCCATATCTCAAGACTCAGAAAACCAATGCCACGAAGGGTCGGAAGCGGAAGAGCGGTGATATAGACGACATCGATAATGGAAATAGCGTCGACCTTGCAGAAGTTCCAGGCGAGAATGTCGATTCCCTCTTCGACAGCAGAGAGCCGGTTCTGGGTCGCTGGGACACAGCTAGGCCAGCTAAGAAGACTAAAAAGAACACAGCCGCCACCTCTACGAGTCTATTTCTCGGTGACGAAGATGGTGAAGAAGGAGGAGACCCGCAGCCAGCGAAGAAGCCGCGGAAACCACGCGCTCCGAAACAATATGTACCGCGCCCGCGAACCGGTGGTTACGCCATCCTTCGCGCCTTTGCGGAACTCGACGAAGGAGCACGTATCTCAAAAGACGAGTTATGCAGATATGCCCAGCCATTTTGCGACTCTTCATTCACGCTAGCAGGCAACCAAGGCGATGGCAGCAGGTATACTGCCTGGAGCAGCGTTAAGACGCTCAAAGACAACGGTTTGGTCGCACAGAACGGTCGTCCCGCTCTATTCAGCCTGACGCCCTACGGATGGGAGGTGGTTGATAAGATGCTGGAGGTTGAGGGGGAACTGGGCGGTAGCACTGTTGCCGCGGATGCACTGGCTAATGGCAATGGAAGGGCTGGGAAGAAGACCGCACACGGCGAGGCGGATCGCTTGGCAGATAGGACTGCTGCGAGTGCCACAGAGACTGCGAATGCCTTCAACGGTATTGGGAATCGTCTTGATGGGCGGTATGATGAGGGTGATGACGATGCAGATGTGCTTCCGGCGCTCCCTGGACACTCTATTTTAAGTAAAGGTTCACAACAGCTGCCTGCTCGACCGAGGCCTAGGTCCGCCTCTGCGCAACCGGTCAGTAACGCACCTCCAGACGTCAAGACTCCATTCACGCCACGATACCTACGTGCTGGCCAGTTCACTGTCCACCTGGTTCTCGACAACCGCGAGGTCGCGGCTAAAACGGACAGAGACTACATTCAACGGTCCTTCGAGAACGTCGACTGCCCTCCTATCACACGAAGTATGGAGCTCGGCGACGTCATGTGGGTGGCTCGCGGCAAGCTATACGAGAATGGCCGTGCAACCGACGAGGAAGCCGAGCTGGCGCTCGACCACATATGCGAGAGGAAACGCCTGGACGACCTCATCAGCAGTATCAAAGACGGGAGATTCCACGAGCAGAAGTTCCGGCTGGGCAAGCTCGTTGGCAACACGACCTATATTATCGAGGTGCCCAACGGCCGTCTACATGCACAAGCTACTCCATCGTTGACGGACGCTATCACAACCGCGATCTACAGCACGCAAGTAGTCAACGGGTTCTTCGTCAAGCTATCGCCAAAACTCGACGACACCGTACGATATCTAGCGAGATTCACGCGCCTACTCAAGCAACTATACGAAGGGAAAGATCTATATATGTATCCAGAGAACCTCGTGCAGATTCGCACTTTTACCGAACTGAAATTGCACCTGAAGCAAACGCAACCGGATAGAGACTACCTTCTCAGCTACAACACCCTGGCAGCAATGGCAAGCAAGAGCCGTACGAGCACGCTGCGGGACGTCTTCCTGAAGATGCTCATGTGCACGCGTGGCCTCAGTGCGGAGAAGGCGCTAGAGATACAGCGGCATTTTAAGACACCGAGAGAGCTGTTGGAGCGGTATGCTAGGTGTGGGGGCGCCGCGGTCGGGAAGACGATGATGATGAGTGTGGTGGATGTAGCAGCAAAGACGGACCGGCGTAAAATCAAGGGGGCTCTCAGCGGCAAGATCTGGGAGGTCTGGGGCGCTTAAGCATGATCGTTGTATTTCTCACGATATCTATAGGTAGTTCAGCGGGGTGTTTTAACTGTATTTCTAGATGTCCGGTTTGTAATATATGGCGTTGCATTTTTGGGTGTTGCTTAGTCAGGCCAACCAGCCAGCTCGAAGCTCCGTTAGTTACGCACTTACGACAGCCGCGCTGATAACCTCCCTTCATCCATCCACCCGTCCATCTCCGTCCGCTCATCATCATCGCCATCCACGTACCGTCCGCTGCTACCATAGCGTCGTCGCGAGCCTCAAGCAACCCCGCGTCACTCCTACTTTGGAAAACACACGCGTTTGGCCGGCCCTCTTATCGTCGATAACCGCTACTACTACCCACCCGCCACACCACCAACATGGCCACATTAGAAGATCTAGAGGCTCTCGAGCAGGCCAACGCCGCCGACGCCGCCAAAGATAAGGAAGGCGATGCCTCCATGAACGATGCCGACTCTGGCATCGACCCTGAGATTCTCGCTGCCTCTACGCAAGACATCATCAACCGCCGCCGGCTGCTCGAAAACGACCTCCGCGTCATGCGCTCTGAATTCCAACGCCTCACCCACGAAAAGGGCACCATGAACTCCCGGATCAAAGAGAACCTCGAGAAGATCGAGAACAACCGCATGCTGCCCTACCTCGTCGGCAACGTTGTCGAGCTGCTGGATCTCGATCCGACATCCGAGCTCCCAGAGGATGGCGCGAACACAGACGTGGATGCCACGCGGACGGGGAAGAGCGCTGTGATCAAGACGTCGACAAGGCAAACAATATTTCTGCCGCTGATTGGGCTGGTTGACCCGGAGAAGCTGAAGCCCGGTGATCTGATTGGTGTCAACAAAGACAGTTATCTTGTCTTGGATACCCTACCAGCGGAGTACGATAGCCGAGTGAAGGCCATGGAGGTGGACGAGAAGCCGACAGAAGGCTACGGCGACATTGGCGGGTTGGACAAGCAGATTATGGAGCTGGTCGAGGCGGTGGTCACACCGATGAAGGAGGCTGAACGGTTCAAGAAGATTGGCATCAAGGCGCCGAAGGGTATTGTTCCTCCCCTGACGCTTTGTCTCCGCATTCATCTTGGAAGGGGATAATGATAAACTAATGGAGTTCGATTTGGTAGGTGCGTTGATGTACGGTCCCCCCGGTACCGGCAAGACGCTGCTCGCTCGTGCCTGCGCAGCACAATCCAACGCCACATTCCTCAAACTCGCCGGCCCACAACTTGTACAAATGTTCATCGGTGACGGTGCGAAACTGGTCCGCGACGCCTTCGCTCTCGCCAAGGAGAAAGCACCCGCCATCATCTTCATCGACGAGCTCGACGCCGTTGGCACCAAGCGTTTCGATTCAGAGAAGTCTGGAGATCGTGAAGTCCAACGTACTATGCTTGAGCTGCTCAATCAGCTCGACGGCTTTGCGTCTGACGACCGCGTCAAGGTTCTTGCGGCGACAAATCGTGTTGATGTGCTCGATCCGGCGTTACTTCGGTCCGGCAGATTGGACCGCAAGATCGAGTTCCCGTTGCCGAACGAAGAAGCTCGCGCGAATATCCTGCAGATCCACTCGCGGAAGATGACAGTGGATGAGGGTGTGAATTTCCAGGAGCTGGCGCGGAGTACGGATGAGTTCAACGGCGCCATGTTGAAGAGCGTGTGCGTAGAGGCCGGGATGATCGCCCTGCGGGAGGGCAAGTCGAAGATCACGCACGAGAACTACGTGGATGCACTTGCGGAAGTGCAGAGCAAGAAGAAGCAGACAGTGAGTGCAATTTACCCGCTACCACCCCAGTTCTTTTGGAGTGACGCAGTTATACTGATACGATGTGCTCGCTTTTAGGTGAACTTCTACGCGTGAGAGTTGCGTATGGTATCCGTTGGTATGTATGTCATCATCTACAGCGATATAGAGCTTGGGCCCTGTACATAGCAAGCATAGCATGGAATACAGGCAGCTTCTGCGAGCAATCACGATTGTAGGGGATCTCGCACTGTGAACCCCTCGATAGCGTGATAGATGGAGCGTCAACACTGTAATAGGTTCATAAGATTCGACGCTCTTGATTTTTTCTGGTCGTTCTCCAGCTACACAAACTAGTGTCCCCTCAACTACGCTACAGGTCGTAAGATTAATCCATGGGCAAAGCCGTGTTCTTGAAGCGAATTTTGAGGCAATCAATCGCAATTCGTCGCGTTGCATCCACCTCGCGAAGCCAAGATGCGACATATACGTGCAAAGCTGTAGGCATCTACGTTTCCGGAACACCAAGAGATCGGCCCGACGCCTTGAATGGCCTTGAGCTCAGGGCGCTCACGCGCTACTATAATGCCGCCTTTTGCGGGGTCGGAATCAAATATGCCGCTGTCGGCACCCTCGTCTACGTCCCGGCCGGCCGGGTAAATTGTAACCTCGCATCTCGAAGCGGTATGCGATCCTCGGATCCTCGTTTCGACTATATATGCGCACCTGGTCTGGGATGGTTGTGTCCACACTTACCCCGCGCTGTTATTGGATGTCGGGTGATATTAATCAATGCGCAGGGATGCCGGCGGTATTAGTATGGGGTGGCCTCGAGGGTTTATATTCATGCACGATGACGATTGAGGGTAATATATATGCTGCTACCAGTCGACGTCGATCGTTGGACCCTTCGAACTTTATACTAGCAGTTGCTTTCATGCTTTGCTATGAGAAAGGCGAGAGGCAAGAATGTAGAACATAGTTTCTGAGCTGGAGAAAAGCTCAGGAGTCGATCAAATATCGTCTAGACCTGCCGGTCTATAGAATTAGATATCTCTATCACAGAGACGTAGGTATTTCAATGTGCTGATTACTTGCAAGGCTATGACTTTGTCAACGTGATATTGGACCTAACTAGAGTCATCCACTCAACATGATATTTTGCAAATTTTGGAGTTCCTCCGGATTACACGTATACGTACGAACAGTCAATTCTGGAAGCTTATACCAGGCTAGCTAGGATTCTCCACCTTCAATGTCAGCGTACCATCATCTGATGCATAAGTCGGCCCATGAGGCCGTTGAAGCCGCTTCAACATGAAAGATCGACGTCGACACGTTTTAAAAGTACTGCCCCCGTCAGCATGTCACCGCGGTACCTGAGCCTTTAAGCCTCTCATAGGCAGCCCACGATATTACTAACATGGCTTTTGACGGCTGCGTATATGCGTATACGCGTATGCAAAATAGAGATTAATTTGTATATGCATAACTGGGAGGTATATGTCGCTATCCATGTACACATGTGGCTGTCATGACTCGTGGTTATTGAAGCTGAGCCGCAACTCCGGATCGTCGCATGCGGAAACAATGATTCTGAAGATGCGCTCCGTGCTTCCGGAGTCGCTATTGTATCTGATGCCAAAAAAATAAATTTGAACTGAGGACGTTCCTGGATCTATAGTTCGAGCGTTCCTGACGCAGGTATATAAAGGAGCCTCAGTCGACCTGTTAGCAAACTGTCTCAACAATCAATCTTCAGATATCGCGTTTTGCTCACAGAATTCATATATACCTTATCTCTCTTATCGTACACATTATTCATTAAATAAGTCTCCTTCAGTATCTCTTGTTTTGGTCTCAGGAATAGAGAGGCTCGTATCTGCAACATGGTTTCGGTATCAAAGTTAGCATTTTCCTCGGCGTTCCTCTGGTCGCTGACGGCTGCCCAAAACGTCGGGACGCAAAAGCCGGAAAACCACCCTTCAATGTCCTTTGAGACCTGCGACGGCTCCGGTTCCTGTTCGTCTCAGTCTGGAGAGGTTGTCATTGACGCCAACTGGCGTTGGGTCCACAATAACGGTATGTATGCGTGCCAACTATCTCAACGCGTTACGCACAGCAAAATGCAACATCATGAATATAAATAGCGGTGTATATATACACGTTACAGCACGCGTACAGGAACCCTCGCTAAGAATGTTGATTGTTCCGCAGATGGATATACCAACTGCTATACCGGAAATACATGGAACTCGGAGTATTGTCCAGATAATGCCGCCTGTGCGGCAAATTGTGCTATTGACGGTGCAGACTACTCGGCAACCTACGGGATTACGACCAGTGGTGACGCCCTAACTCTCAAGTTTGTCACGAGAAGTGCGTACACATCCCTCCGTACCCTGAATTCGATAAGCTACAGAATTAACCATATGTGCCTTGTGACTATTAGGCGAGGGGACAAACATCGGTTCTCGTACTTACCTTATGGACTCTCCCGATAGCTACAAGAAATTTGATCTCTTGGACAACGAGTTCACATTTGACGTTGATGTTTCTAATCTCCCGTGCGGTCTTAACGGCGCCCTGTACTTTGTTGCTATGGACGCCGACGGCGGCATGTCGAAGTACCCTGGAAACAAAGCTGGCGCCAAATACGGCACTGGATACTGTGACGCCCAATGTCCTAGAGACCTGAAGTTCATCAATGGAGAGGTAAGTATCTAATCGCTCTCTCCCTCTCTTATGAGAACTACGGCTGAAAATAGTACCTCTATCTAGGGTAACGTCGAAGGGTGGGCCCCATCCTCCAACGACGCTAATGCTGGTGTCGGGAACCACGGCTCATGCTGCCCAGAAATGGATGTCTGGGAAGCCAACTCCATCTCCACGGCCTTCACGCCACACCCATGCACAAACACCGAACAGCACATGTGCGACGGTGACAACTGCGGCGGCACGTACTCTGCCGACCGCTACGCTGGGGACTGTGACGCCGACGGCTGCGACTTCAATTCCTACCGCCAAGGCGATACGAGCTTCTACGGTCCCGGTCAGACCATCGATACCAACAGGAAATTCACTGTTGTCACCCAGTTCCTCACCGACGGTGGCTCGCTATCTGAGATCCGTCGCTTCTACGTCCAAGACGGCAATGTCGTCGAGAACTCGCAATCAACGATCCCCGGCGTCGAGGGAAATAGCATTACGCAATCTTATTGCGACGCTCAAAAATCCGTCTTTGGCGACCACACAGGCTTCCAAGATAAGGGCGGCATGGCAGCCATGGGCGACGCGATGAGGAACGGCATGGTCCTCGTCATGAGTCTGTGGGATGACCACCATGCGAACATGCTCTGGCTGGACTCCTCCTATCCCTTGGATAAGGACCCATCGACGCCGGGTGTCGCGCGTGGTACCTGCGACACTGGGTCTGGAGTACCGTCGGATGTGGAGTCTTCAGTTCCGGACTCGACAGTCACTTATTCCAAGATCCGATTCGGGCCGATTGGATCGACGTTTGACGGACCAGCTGCGATCAAGCAGCGGATGGCACGCCGCAAGCGTGGAATGAAGCGTTTGCAAAAGTGATTCGAGAGCAACATTGAATGTAGCTCCTAGGTGGTGTGACAGTTTCACACATGAGTTCTGAGGGGAAAATTAGGGTAAGATGTGAGCGCTTATCGATGGGGACAAAAGATTGGAAGCAAATCTACCAACGCGAACGCCTTGATGGCGAGATATCACAAATTTCTGATTAAACGAGCCAACATAACCACAGTTCTATTCTAGCATATATCCCATCTATTAAGTTTACTTCCCAATGTATATTCCGCCTTGAGTCTCTTTGTACATGTATATATACACGCCGGCACAAGTGTCGGAGTGGGTAGTCAGGACGGCACATGTTCTGTACAAATATATACTTACATACGCACTACTTGTTTAGAGAAGGGTTGTTTCGGCAAAATATCACCTGGCTCCTGCGGTGATTCCTGTCGCTAAATAGATTACGCGGACGTCGGCCTGCGAGACGGGTAGATAGGGCTCACGCCATGCTCGTATCATAAATTATCAACCAGACTACGACGAGTGGGGTAAGCTACTCCGAGTCATAGCATACTCAAAGTGCGCTGGCTTGCTGGTGGGTCACAGCTAAGCTTGCATGTCGTTTCTCGTCAGCTGAGTCTGTGCGTGTGGAGGAGTTTGATCGCTAATATATCGTACGAGGCCAGACTATCTACAGTGTTTGTATATCCCATGTACTTTAGATGGATAAATTCCGTCCCTCCGTCTACATACACGCGCATGCCCTGTGTAATATCATTGAAACGCTAACACATCCTGAAGAGAAGATTTAAAACCAATGTCGGCTTTTTGATAGTATCAGGAAGGCTTTGTCACGTGAACCAGACTGTAACACTTTTGGGCCGCAGGCCCTGTCGGAGGCAAAGGCCGTTAAACAATTCATCCTGTCAGTCCAAGCAAGGCAGCAAGAAAAATGACGGAAGAAGTACATACGTATCCCGCTAGCTATTACATCGCTCTGAACTCCCATTATCCATCATCCCAAATCTACCGCTCAATATCGACATATCCATAATACAAGGTTAAATTAATTACATTAAGAGTTAAATGAGAAATTCCACCGTCAAGGCCGTAGCATTTTCCCTACCATCCAAACATGCAACCAAACTATCAGCCACTGTCTTCTAGGCGTTTACCATCATTACCGTCGTAGGTTTGGTCAAGCTGATCAAGAGGGTCCGCCTTGACAAGTGAAGCAGGCATAGTTCGCTTTGATCGTCTCCGGTATATACGGCTGTGGTCTACCACATCCGAGCATAAACTCTCGTGGTAGGATTTGAGGCTTTCCAGAACAGATCTGGCTGGTGCAGTACACCTTTGGTGCTTTGGAGAGTTCGCAGCGAAAGTGGCCGCAGGCGTACTGGACTGCAGAGTAGAAACACATTCTAGTATATATGTGTGTCTCTTGGAAAAGTGCACGTGGCTCGATCTGGTGCTCTTGCTGGGAGGAATGGTGCGGCTGGACTAGGGAAATAGCTTGCTGTACTTCGCTCCGGTCCAGAGGAAAGAATATTAATGAGATGAAGGTTGAGGACGGAGAGGTCTATAACGTCGCGACGATCAATGTATTATAGAATTAGAAATGTAGAGAAATTATCATGACATTTGATAAACAGAGAATATAAATCGGTCTGAAGAGCTCGAGTGGTTTGATATGGGAATATTAGTTGTCAAGCTTCCTGAGGCCATAGGATTATATACGTCGGTCTCCTGGCGTTAATGCAAAGATGAGAATTGATGTGACTAACGTAAAGCCCAAACTGCTACCAGGACGTCACACGGGATTGATACGGCCGCTTTATATCCTTCAACGACGCCTGCTGCCGACAGCCCATGGGGTTTCTTTGAGGAGCCGAAGTCTTTGTAATAGTTTGTGCGTGCCTCAGCCAGCCTATTGATTGCGAGGTCCCGACTGGCAATGCACATAGCCGGCCAAACTGCCAAACAAGCGTTCCATTCACAAAGCCTCTTTTCACAGCAATGGCAATTAACAGGGCGGGCAGAATATACCCTTGATGTGGAGGAACCCCACACAGCAGTGTGGAAGCAACATATATATGGACACGCATGCACGGCAGTGGTGAGCGGCAGCAACAGTTATCAGCAGCGCCAGCAGTGATAGATACAACTTTAGCAACAGCAACATCGTGAACGACGATTGTGCGAGTAGCTTAACATGCGCACGTACACATACACAAACACACACAGGGCGTGAGCTATCCGAGCGGGCGGGCTTAATGATAGTCAACGGTTCCCCACAACAAAGGAACAAGCCGGTTCTCGCGGCAGAGTTGGTCTGGCGGAAAGTTCCAATGCAGTGGCTGTACGAAATATCACCTGCTCAGGTTGGTTACCAACCCGCATGAGCACCTCGCGTGCGTACACGGCAGCCGGAGGGAGAGAGAAGACCGCAGGATCGAATGACGCATGTTCCATATATTGGGACTCGCCGGTGGTGGTCGCAAGAGGTTCCGGTACACTCGGGCGAAAATTTGCGCTGGTAGATTGGAATTTCGTTTCGCTAATCGACCTCCATTTTATGCGATGGGTCTATGTGATAGCACGCTAGAATTTGTTGCTGTGCTCTGTGTGTTTGCTTGCTTGCTTATGCGAGCTGCTGTTCTGTTTCAGAGTCCAATGGAGTTGGCTGTTGGTCATGCATGTGCACCATGTTGGTACATACTGCGGAATTGCGCCGAAGATAGATCAAAGATAACGATAGAAGGAGATAGAAGGAGAGATCGAAGGTTCGTGCTGAGAGATAACGGGAGCCTTCCGTAAAACATCTGACTCTCGCCATGCATCCAAGAACACTTGGTACACTGTTGTTAATAGGGCAGTAAGCTACGTAAGAGGCATGAGCTGTGCGCGCGGAGCAAATATCCGTTTCAACCGACATTATAGAGCTTAGAATGCCATGTTAGAAAGCTTAATGCTTTCACTGAACGTAGCTTCTTTGAGAACATGTGCTTGCGAGGACGACCGGTAAATTCCTTTCACTTTCTAAACACATGTCAACGATTACTCATTGTTATGTTAGACGGCTCGTAAGATTGACAGCGTCCCTGTAAGGGGGCACTGCAGTGAGAGTGTTCCTACCTGCCACCGTCTCAAAGTGTAAAGCCTTCGAGCCCAGCGATATTATACATGGTCCACTCAGACTGAAGCCAACAGAACATCGAGATCTGTCGATGAACTGTTCGTATCTCGCCCTTGTCAATCGACGTTGAATGTTGCTGCGTTGAACGCGTGTTATGTTGAACCTCGCACGGTCAAACGCAACGCAGGCTGATTGGCCTGTTCGTCGACGACTTGAAACAAGAGCTAGTCGATTGGATCGAGCTGCCTGAAATTAGACAGGTCAGCGGAGGGCTGGACTCGGTCTGGAGCCAGTCGCCCGCTGCGCCCCATGTTCTAGCTCGCCGTCCGATAGAAATCGCAATCAGGAAAGTTGTCCATCTCCTCTTGCCCCAGAGGGGAGATAGTCGCCTGGTGATAAAGCCCATGTAACCCTTCGACCAGCCGCAGTATCGCAATCTCCAACCCTTTCAGCTCCCTGGGCCTCCTGAACATCTTCGACCAGCTGTTGCCACGCCTGTTGAAGCAACATCCAGGCGGTACAACATGTCGGTCGCATTCAATCCCAGCGAGCGACCGACTGCGCCGCAAGGCCGTGCCGAGTCCTTTGTCTCCGATATCTCAGAAGACGACCACCCGCACGGATCGGCCACTCGCGATTACGTTCCCTCGATATCGTCCGGAAAGGTATCCGATTACCAGCGTCGTGCCTCATCGCCCGCGGAGGAGGAGAAACGGTCTGGGGAGCTGGATCATGAGCTGGTATCACCGTCCCAGGTCAGCGAGAATGGAGATACGTCTTTGAGCGAGGTCGCAGAAGCATACAGGAACCATGCAATCATCACCGGTGGATCTGGTGGAAGCGGGAGGAGGACACCGAGGGCGTATGAAAGGGGCGAGGTCATGTCCGAAGTGGTTGAGGGGCTGCAAGACGAGATTGAGCGGCTGAGGACCCTACTTGAGCAAGAGGTAGAGAGGAGGGAAGAGATGAAGTCGGAGTTCAGCAGATGGAAAGATACAATGTACGTACCGTGGCCCCGGATTTGCCGCAGTGTCGCCGAGATCTCATGATGCACGATGCACGATCGATGCACGATGCACGATGCATGAGGTTGTGATGAGCTAGCTGACATAAAGCGCAAAGCGTGCACAACACACGGGCGTATATCAAGAACTCACAGGTCAACCTCCACAAGAACCACATGAGGATCTATCCGCTGCTGAACGACGAAGGTCACTACCCGGACATGGTCGTTTTCCCAAACACAGTCGGCGCCCTGATGAAGATGAACGGTACGGCCTCCAAGACTAGTATAATACTCAGCTTACTATATATAAAATATCCGCTAACTGCGATGGCTTCGGCAGAGGCGCATCTTACCAGGCTGGTGGTATTCTACCAACTCCAATCCGATCCTGCAATGGACTACTATGCAAAGTACTGTGCCCTACGGGATCACCTTGGCATCGAACCCTAATGAAGCTCAAAACAACAGCGTTGATATTACGGCCGTATACTCCTAAATCCATCGATCGAGTTTATATGTTGTACATTGTATTATGTATTAGTATATGCCTAGATTCCCCATGTTCATTCCTCCACTGCAAGCTCTATTATGTAGCGATGTGTCGCATCCCTATCAAAGTCTTAATGCGAATTCCCGGTTCCTCCTTTAGTAGTATACCCACCAAAATTCCAGTTCATACCGCTATACTCGACCTCAAGAAACTCCTATCGAAGTCTAGCTCCAAACGTTCCGCAAACATCCTAGCCCGAAACGCCAGCTCTTCCGGCTTATCCTGCTCCATCTCCACTGTCACAGACAAAAATCGGTCTCCTATTAGGTTCTCGCCGTGGTTTGCTACATAGTAGTCGCACAATATCCAGTTGATGGGATTGCCGTCTGTCTTGGCTCTGTACTTCTGGTCGTCGGTCCTCCATTTATGCATCAAGCTGAGGAACCGTCCGACCGTCATAACTTCGTTCAACATGAGCCTTTCCGGAGTGCAAAAGCTCCCGCGGGCACTCCGGTATTTCGAGATAAAGAGACCGACGGTGACAGGTTTGCCAGTGTCGAGGCAACGGAACGCTGGCTGATGACAAAATGATGACAAGTTAAACACCTCTTGGCTGCGGCGATTAGCTATGCTATCAACGTCCACGGCGGCCCAGGCGTGCTTTTTGCTGTGATCTCCAACGTCGATGTGTGTCCAGATAAACTTCCTCCGCTTGCTGTCCCACCGGAGCATGTTTTCGTGGGCTATCGCCCGATGAATCTGCGGTGGTTCGCATGGGTTGATGTTCCGGCCGAGGATCGCAGATGAGCTCCGAGTGAGGGGTTTGTAGAGCTTCGCCCGGTTCTTAGATTTCGACAGCTGCATCCGCCAAGCTTTGCAGACCTGCGAGAGCGTCGGGTGCTGGTACCATTCCGCCGATTCGAGGATGTGGTATTGCAGCTCCAGAGGAAGAGGGGATGTCGAATGGCCGTAGATAAGAGGCAGCGGCTGCTCCACCATTTTCTCCAGCTGTTATCGGTAGGTGAGAGGTAGCTATCCGGCGAGTCTCCTCCTCAGGTCTCGATATCCTCCTCAGCTGCCTGGGGCCTCATGAACGTCCACGGCCTAGCCCAGGGAGCCCGATCGATATATATATGCTCCAGGTATATTCAACGTACAGGAAGGCTTGCAAGGAGAGTGGCATGGAATTCCCAATTGGGTAAACACAAGCTTCGATCGGATACTTAATTTATTTTGGCCAGGTGGACTGATACCATCGTGATATCGGCCAGTATGCAAGCGGCTAAGTACTTGCTTATCCATGCCCGCTCACGCCACTTTTGCCCCGGCTCCACTAATTGTTGCATTTTACCCCGCTCTTTGTGTTGTTCACAGCCCAACAACACAACTTCCGGGATGCTTCGTACTACCATCATCTGAGAGTCTTACGTCCGCGCAGAAGATATCGGACAGGGGCCATGAGAATGTGAGAAGAAGGGACAGCGACACGTATTCCAATGCACGCAAGGCACATCAAAAGAGAAAGAAAGAAAGCCACTTAGCCGAAAAAAGAAGTAGATGTGCATCTATCAGCTCAGATCAGCGAACGTGCACCTGCATTTTTACGAAACGCGGAAAGCTATACGACCGCGCAACAGCTTTCATAGGTTGACCAACATGGACATGCACGCCATGTTGAACGTGAGCTGAGGATGCGGCACATTCTCTCCTGGACAAAATACGCTCAAAAAGAAGAATCCGATGCTTCGCGTCAAATTTGTGACAAATAATGCGATTCTCAGAATTAGCTATCATGTCATGCGAAAGGAAAGTTCCCCTCGATGGTCCCACTTTTATATCTGGTGGTACGAGAGTACGACGTCGCGCGCGTCTTCTTGGCACCATTAGAGCGCCGTGTGGCAAAGCCATATCGATATCAGCATCACGCCGTAAATCAAGCCAAAATGCATTTTCACGATATCGATAGCATGTTCATGGGGCACCGAATATGGTCTTCGGGTCATCGCCATTCGGCTGCATGCCGAATAAACACAAGCTAGCGTTTCACATCGAACCTTATATTTTTGATATCCATAGTCGGCAATGGTATCTCCGAGGGGAATGCTATTCCATAAGAGACGTTTGTCAGGATCAGGAAGATGAGCCTCCAACGCCCGAATCTACGATGTATAGCTCCGACGGATATCGTCTGCGCCCGCTCAGTCCCATTGTAGCTCTAACAAAATTGATTATCCAGATATCTTATGATTGGATGCATATTAGAAGCAGATTTTCAGATAAACAAAATACCATGGCTTGCGGTATAGCTCTGCCTCTGACCAAAGATTACAGGCTACTGAATAATCCGTGATTGCTTAATATTGTACATAAAGTCCCGGCTCTTCTGCAGTTATATATCATACATGTCCTATGCAAAAAGCACGGCGGGATATAGAGGATCTCTCTCATCACCGATGTGCACGTCTGAACCAAATTATTCGAACTTGCAAGGTCCGACAACCATTCCCTCAGAAGGAGAAGGTGCCACTATTCTAGCGGTCGCACTCTTGCCATCCTTGCTAACCATCGGCGACGGCGGGACCTGGCCACGGCATTCGTTGCTGCCGGCAAAATACCCGGCCTGGTAGATCTGCAGAACTTGGCCAAGCTGATGGTCGAAGCAGCCGGGATGATCGCTCCTGGGAATATAGCCGCGGATGGAGCGGTACAGTGCTGTGACGGTGACCTGGGCAAAGTCTTCGATTTTGTTGACGTTCGCGTAGTTGTCAGGGACGCATGAATCTTGATTCAGAGCGTCGTTCCATTGAGAGGTGCCTATATCACACGATACAATTACGTCAGTTAGATACTCGGGAGGGAAAATTTAGACTAAGACACCTTTGGAATTTTACGTACCGCTGTGGTAGTTTGCAGGATTCAGCATGGAGTCCATCTGGTGACCGGTTTCGTGGATCCATACGGAGGGCGTAGTGCATTCACCTCTGAACACGATATCGCCGATGCCCGTGTACGAGTACGCGGAGCACGAAGGATCCCTCGTTGCGATCGGATGGCGAACAAGCCCACGCATGTGCAGCGGGAGCCGACCGAAGAGGCTGGCCATGGTTGTAATGCTCAGCTGCGCGGTATTTTGACGGCAGAATATCCATGGTTTCGGGCAGCCCTACACTATATGTCAGCTGGCCGTGCTCGATTGATACGAGTGGTATGAGAATAGACGTCTAGACTTACATCGGTATAAGTGACGCTGTATACTTCTGTATCTCTAGGATTGATTTTGAGTTCCTGGAAGCGGGTTTTGCATCCTTCAGGAATCAAGCTGCCTCTCATTTCCCTGATGATATACTCTGCCGGGCGTGTAGATTCCAAAAATCCAGGGTCAAAAGGATCATGGAGACCACCCGAGTAGGCAACCTGGTTCTTGATGGCCTGAGTATCAGCGCTAACGGCAGATATGGCCAGAGCAGCGAGGAGCAATAGTCTCTCCAACTGCAGCATCGTGACTTTTATCTTGAATTTCTTCTCAAGGAATATATAGATAAGATAACTATCGATTACGAGAGAGGGGACACCACAACTGTGTATCCTTTATGAATGAGATTTTGCCAGCTGATATTCTAGATGAGTGCTTGAATAGGGAAAATAAGGGCGAATGAACATGCTCTTTTATATACACCTGTATACCATATACTGAATTACGACGCTGGCCTGGCTTCCGAAGCCATCCATATATCGCTCACACCGTCTATAACGTCCTTCTATATCTTGATAGGCTATCTCGTATTACGGCACCGCACGAGATATCATGCTGTATACTCGTATTTGTGATAGCAGGGCTTACTCGAATTCTCCTGCAGAGCCCCAGAAAATTAACCCGGTCATGCCAGGGCGGTTGACAGCACCTCACCCAAATTCTATCCAGGCTACCGGGATCCTTGTGATTACTCTCTACGCCCGCATCTACATCGTCCAATACACTCTTCACTCGAAGGTTGTCACGTAAGCGCGGCAAGTACGGTACCTGAAGAGCCGGTAATCATTGCTATATAATTGGCAATAACTGTAATATCAGGACATAGCCGAGTCTGGGATATATTTACCCTCGAGAAGACGATCGGCCGCAGGATCCATGGGTCCAAAGCGCCACTAAGCTTAAGAGCCAGTGGCACACCAACTACCGGCAAACACCGTACCTTGGCTCTTTCCTCGAATCAGTCGCTGTAATCCGTACCTCGACTTCCAAATCCGCAGGCCAATAATGTCGCAACCCACAGGCAACGCGAAAAATACAACAGGGCGGTCCTGCCGTTTAGGTACCGACGGTAAGAACCGTACGACGGCTGCATCGCCTCACTTCCGTACTTTAGCTTATTTTTAGCCAAGCCTTCCAGCTGCCGATTCTGTTCGTGCGCCTTGTAGAAGCTTGTGTGTCTTGAAGCCATACTTCCAGAATGCCGTGCCTCGCTCGCGCAGTTCAAGAGGTAGATGTCAGCTAAGACCTGCCTCGATCGGTTAGTGTCCGCCCTATGCATTTTCGATGCCGGCTCACCTCGATCTTGGCATTTGAGCTTGACAACCCTGCAGATGTAACTCGTCAGAACCAGGTTTAATTTGATGTCTCTCTCGAAGGAGTAGCGGCCGTAGGTATATTGATTGTTCGGGTAATTATATTTTTTTATTCCATTCGGCAAAGGTTCCGTTGTATGAAATGCATTGTGGCTCGATGGTATCGTGATCGACTTTGCGAAAGTCGATAATAGGGCAAAGAATTCCATTATGTCTTTCAGGAAGAAATAGTGAAACCGTAAAAAGGGTGGATTTTGAAACCACCATTGTTCTTCCACCTACGAATTCCGCTGCCTAGACTATCGGGCAGTTTCTAAAGGGTACTTGTCTCGCAATATACCTATAACAGACCACAACTCCTTGGTATTGCCAATGTCTCAACAGCGGAGAATATTGGAAACCACTCACATAGACGCTTCGCCTTTACCACCCTGAGCCTCTTATTATAGCTTAATTAATTTAATAGACTTCGAAAATGCCAGCGAAATGTCACCGGTGAGAGCTCTTGTCTCGCGAAGTCGGATTAATGCAACATCTCAGGCACCAAAGCTTGCGAAGCCTCAATCCTACTGTTAATCAACGGGTAGCTACGTCAGTCTAGCATGGAGCAGCAACAATCCCATTGTATATATAAAGGCAAGCTGGAGTAGCTAGAAGTCCTACATCAAGCTTCAGCAGAATATCTCATCTTCAGCAGAATACCACAGCTAGCTCAAGCAGAATATCTCATCTCTAGTAGATTATCAATCTTATACAACATTCACCATGGCTGAAATGTCCCTCAAAGACCTCAACTCCCTCGCCGGCCGCCTCGTTCGCGTGCCCGTCCGCATGGACTGCTTCTTCGTCACAACAGCCTTCCTCCTGCGCACCACCGTTGACGATATCTCCAGACGTATCAACATCCCCGTGCCCCAGCCCGGCTCGACCGGTGTCGGCATCGGCGACATCATCAACGGATTGACGAGGCTCGGCATGGTCTTCAACGTGTGGAACTACCAGGAGGAGCCCAGCGGCGGTGGCCCGATCCGTGGTCCTAATGCCAACACCCTCGGTGTCGTAGAGAGCCGGGCTGGCAGCGCGGTGGGCATGCCGCGTGTCGTTGGAGCTGTGTATCTCCGCCCTGACCGTACCGGTCACGTCGTTGTCTGCAGGTACGCACTTGTCTACTTACTTTTTACATATATGCATAGCATATATAATCGACTCTTTGTTCACCAGGTCCGCTAATATGATATTCGTGGGTGTGCAGAAACCCTGGAACGCCATACAGACGCTACGTCGACTACCAGGCCAGCTCGGCCGGTGCAGACGCGACGAGAGATGCCCAAAGCTCCAGAATTGTCGCCTACTTTGCGCTCGATACCGACAGGACGCCGGCGTCAGCAGTGCCCGATAACCAGAAACAGGGAATCGAGCAGATGGAGGTCGATGAGGAGCGAGCTCATCCGGACGAGCCCATGGATTGGGAAGATGGTGAAGGTAACAAGCCGGGGCCTTCGAAGAAGCCCCCTGTCCATGACGAGCTTAGGAGAGCTAGGGCCCGGAGATTCCGCAGATTTTAGATGCATCTAGCCCCATAGGACGGAATTTCTTTTCTATTTGTATATATAGGGCCCAGCATTTCGTAAATAAATTGGAAAGGATGGGCGTTTGTGGACAGCTATAACCGCCATCAGGACAATTGCAAGACGGATCAGTTCAGGAGAACAACCTCCAATCACATGAGGGTGCGTGGTCTCATTGAATTATGAGTAAATCTTTTGTGAATTGACGACGCAACATTTAAGTGCATTGCGGCCTGCTAGTATACAAGGAAGACAGACCAGTGCAGCAAGTGGGTACAGAAAATATGATGATAGAATTATGATACGCCTATGCACCTTAATGTACAGAATATGAAAGCAGCAGAAAGAAACAACCGTAGAAAATGGCCCCGCAGCTAGAGCCAGACCTCATAAAGACTCCATCTATCAAGTAACGCCACAAACTTCTGACGCCATCGTGAGACCCATCGAATAAGAGAAGAAAAAAAAGCAAATAACTCCATAAGCCTCTAAGGCGTCTTGATCTCCTCAAACAAACTATCGAGCGCCGCATAATTGATCTTTCTCGAGAAAGTCTTCTTCTTCATCATCTCCCGCGCTGCCTCCGCCGGACTAGCCGGCATATCCGGGAAACTGCTGTCCCGCGGCTTCGTCTTCCCGCGCTTCTTGCGTGTCTTCTTGCCGACTCCCGCCTTCTCGTCCGCCTCCATCTTGAGTCTTTTGGCCTCCTGTTGCAGGAGGTATTCTCGATTGTATTCGTACCAGATCTTGGTCTTCAGCGCGACTTCCTCGGGTGTCATCATGATGGATTCGATTTCGTCGTCGTCGACATCTTCGAGGTTTTCGGGGTCGGCGGAGACGGCGGACGGTGGAAGCAGTGCTTGCTGCCGGAGACGCTCGCGGCGGATGTCTTCGACGGCGCTCTGGGTTTCTGGGTTGTTGATCAGGGCGAGAATTTCAGCCTCGAGCGGGCTGTTGGGGGACGTTGTTGGTTTGCCGTCAGCCGAGGATCCGGCAGGGTCACCCTCAGAGGGAGCCATGCCGCCGGGAGATGCCGCCGTGATTGGAGGAGAGGATGGACGTGGTGGTGCTGGAACGGTGGTGACGGGTGCTCTGTTTTGTGTATTTGCAGGATCGGCGGTGGGGATGGCGGGAATTGCAAATCCGTCGGCATCGATGCGAAGACGCTTGCGAGCGGGTCCCTCGCCAGCATTGTCTTCCTTGAGCGCCTTCTTTGCAGCGTCGTTCGCAGCATTGGCTGCAGCACCGGGTCCGACGAGGCGGCCGTCAGGGCCGATGAAGTTTCCGGCGGTAAGGTCGACAACAGGCGTCCCAGTCTGCTCTTCCTCCTCTTCGTTCTCAATCACCTCGCCATCTTCATTGACGCTCTTAACCCACCTCCTTCTTCTCTTCTTCGTCTTGTTGTTCTCTCCAAAGCTCGGCGGATCGTGGTATTGCTCGAGCCACATGTTACGGAACTCGCTCACAGTCAGCTCGCTGCTCTTCGTGTTCTTAAATTCCTCCAAACGCTTATTGATCGTCATAGTCGCGACCTTGACAACATAGACAATCTCGGTGACGGTTCGTCGAAAGTTGTTCATGCGGGCAGCGATGATAAGTGCGGCACCACAGACACCGGCAGGACGACGACCCTCCATAATCCAGTCGCGGTCCATACGCTGGACAATCTTGATAGCATCTCTGCAAACCTGCTGAGTCTTGTCACCGAACTCGAGATGCTTTGCGAACCGTCGAATCCACAACTCCGGGTCGAGTTGTGGGATGTTAAGATTCAGCGTTTTGACAAGTTTGAGATAGGTAGCACCGAGAGAGAAAACATTGATCTGAAGGATGTCGGAAAAGTCGATGAGCATGTGCGCGCTCTTATCGAGCCGACAAGCAATGTACAAGCAGCAGGCGACGACATGCTGCGTCTTCCGTCCTTGGATAAAGTTGTGCGTGACCGCCAGCGTGAAATAGCGAGCAGCCGTCTCGACAAACCGATCGTGGACGCTTAACGCCGACGCTAACTGGTTCAGTTTCCTGCGGCCTGGACATCCGAATCGCGATTAGTACGTGAGACCCATGCCGTGTCAAAAAAGCTCATAGAACAAAATAAAATAAATAGAAAAAAAAGGCTACAGGGAAAATTATATCTCAAACTCACCATTCGAAATAACTTGTTCTCGCGTCTCAGCGGCACCGTGACGACGAAAGGGACCCGAAGAACGAGCATGCTTCTGGTCAGCACCGACGTAGGAGCCCTGGACGACAGCAGCACCTGACGAAGTTTCGCCAAAGGTGATTTCGGATACGATGAAGGACTCGGTGACGACGGTACCGCAGTTGGTACAGATGCGTTTGTCGTCAATGTCCTCGACAGACGGGTTCGAGCAGGACGGGTTGGGACAGGATGGGCCCGCCATAGCTGGTAGCTGATGGTCGTAGCAGTTGGCAGGCGGAATGCTACGATGAGCAGGTAAGGGCAGAGATAATAAGGACAATGAAGTATAAGAGCAATGGGTTATCGTCGTTAACAATTAGAGTTGACTGTCGTCTGTCGTCTGTTGAAGGGGGTGGTGATGGATGTTGGTTGGTGGGAAGTTGGGGGAAGGGCGATGAGATGACTCTTGGGTTGGACCAAGGTTCGAACGCTGTCTTAATTTTGCAGTTAATTTTTTTTTTGTGGGTGAGCCATCTGGCCAGGACCGTCTTAACCACCCGGCCAGACAACACTCGCAACACGCCCGCAAATGGAGCCCGCTGCCCAATACTTAAACCCCCGGCGACGGACATAGGTCTCCGCTTGGCTTTCACACATCTACCGTTCTCTACGAGCTGGAATGAGATCATTTGCAAGTTATCTTCATTATTTGTTTGCGATTGGCTATCAGGGTCATAATGATAGAGCGATTATAACAGGAAGGTGAAGACTACTTCTGGTGACAGTAGTAGTGGCGGTGATAAAGGGACCCGCCATCGCTTTTATTCGAAAAAAAAGACATTCATATATCGTGATCCGTAACGTCCGTAGAAAGAATAAGGGAATCTTTGTATGAAAAGGCGAACAGAAAATAGAGAATTTGCATCGAAAAGCGCAGAAATCAAAAGGAAACAGAAAGAAAAAATATTAGAATAGCAGTGGATATCGAGTTCCTCAGAAGTTTAAGTTTGGCTGTCGTCAAACTTCACTTTCTTCTTCCTCCCTGGCTTACTAAAAGCTGCAGGTTCCACTTCGGGCGGGTTTGCTTCAAAGCCGCGAGTAACACCAAGATCTGGGAACAGACGCTGGTGATTCTCAATCATACGAGCCACTTCAGCCCCACGCCTCATTTCTTTCAAGCACTCTCTCCCGTACTCGCGGTTGTATTCTCGTGAATCTTTAGGAGGCCCCGCATCTAGAGACTATTTAGATGCGGGGGACTTGATCCCAAAATTTCCAAGATAGGCCGTCTCTTGTTCGATCTGGGCTTTGATAGCAACCTTGATGTGGTCCGGCTGGTTTTCGTAGACAGATGGGTCGACAGACATTAGGCCCGTACCCGTGCCTGCCGCATATTCACCGGGAGCAAAGTTCAGGGTGGTGGAAGGAGTGATGGTCTGGTACTGAACCGCATACGAGGTGCTGGGTAAATATTTGTGCTTTCCAGATGAATTAGAGGCGTCTAGGAATTCATCCGGAGTGGGCAGATTGTCCGATATCTTCTCCCATTTAGCGACAGATGGTTGCATATGCTTGGGGAAGTGCATCATGTTGGTATGTGGCTCGTAAATTCCGTTGAGAGTGCGGCTACGATGGTCTCCGAGAAGTTTGTTGTATTCACTACAAGGCTGTGCGTCAGTGATGGCTGCAGCGAAGAATTTAGTTTGGTAGAAAGGGCAGCCTTACGCAGTATTGGCTGCAAGTTCTGCCATCCAGTTGTCCGAAGTAAGCTTCTTTTTCTTTGGGTTGTTGACCGTGAATAGCCCTCCAGCGGCAGATGTCTTGACTTCTGGAATTGCGGGCGCAGTGTTATGGTAGACAGAGCTAGCTCCGTGCCATGCAACGTACTGGTTCTGATTGTAAGGTTGGCCAGGAGGAGGAAGGCGGTCATCCGGGTCCGCGATCTCGCCCTCGACGTCACCGCGATCTCTGGCAGCTTGCTCGTAGTAATCGTCGATGATCATGCGACCACCCACAATCATACGGGCACCGAACTCGCGGAAGACGGAACGAGCAGTACAGACACCGATGGCACGGCCTTTGTAAGAATGAGGTATGATGTTCCGATTGATAAGGTCGAATTTCTCCTCTTCATTGCAGATAATTTTGTAGAGTTGCTTGTGCCTCTGGAAGAAGAGGTAGGAATCGCGGAAACCAGCACAACGGGCAGGTTCGGTCGACAACATGTACAGCTGGTCGCCACAGTTCATCATAGTAAACGTGCGGCAGCGGTATTGTCGTCCTCCGAGCAGATTCCCATCCTTGTCGACTTTCTGCTCGCCGGCCGGGTCCTCCGGGAGGTCTATCTCGTTGTTCTTCACAGGCTGCTCGTTTCCAAACTTGTCGTTAGGAACAGCCGTAGAATGAGATGGCCCTCCGCGGGCTCTGCCCCTGCCGAGACCTGAAGACGGCCTGCCACGCCCTCGTTTACGGATCATGTTTCCCGATGGAGAGTCGGCAGCGGTGGGTGAACCCGGCGTAGGGGTTTCAGTTTCGTCGAATTCCTCAAAAGCTGGGGGCTCTACAACCGGCGCTCTTGGAGGGCGTCCTCTGCGCTTTCGTTGCTGGCTTGCTGGGGGCTCCTCAGAGCCTTCGGACTGCTCTTCTTCCTCTGGCTCTTCTTCTGGACTGGGCGACTCAGGTGGTGGGGCTGCTCAGGAAAATGAGTGTTAGCGCGCTCAATCGTGACTAACACAGCGATAGACAAAGCAGCGATCACAAGGGACACAGCGGTGAACGTATTGCTGGAAGAGAATGAAGCGTTCTGGACGGCCGCTCGAGGGATTGATGAGGGAGTTGATGGCGATGAGGGTACGACTGTGCGCACAATAGCAGCAGCGACACAGCACACCTCCACACACACCACCGAACCAGCCCAACACCAAGCTCCCGGCCACCTGTTGGCGCCGTTGTCTTTCATCTTCGCCCTCAATCCGACATCCAATCACCATGCGCCCTTCCAGACCAGTACGGGAAGCGAACTGACGGCGCGGCCGGGTCCCTTTGACGCGGGGCTGCATTTCCGAGACACGTTGCGGGAAGTTGAGACCTACAAAGCTGCTTCTCTCTCTCCCGTTCCTTCTCCTTCTCCTTTTCCTTCTCTTTCTCTTTCTCCCTCTCCTCCTGCCGGGTTGACCGGCGCCTAGTAGGCGCGACCATGTTGTTCGAAGGGACGAAGCGCGTCGGTAAGTTGGTCAATGATGTCCGGTCGATGAATGAAGCCCGCTGGCTAATCGATGCCTAACCGCCACAGCGTAGACAGGGTCGGTTCTCGGACGCGATAGCGGATGTCGCTCGTTACGATGGAGATGAGGATGTTGAACTGGAAAGAGTTTCCGCAGCAGCTGGAGCCGTTTGCTTTCGCGGTTAGCTGCTTGTCCGCCAAGGCTTCCGGGATCGCGTTCCTTGCATAAAAGCCAGCCGTGCGATTGGGCCACGCTGTGGCGCCGCTGTGGCGGGGGTCGCAGACGATCGAGGCGTCGGACGGCGGTCAAAAGAGACAGCGCAGAGACACCTCTCTTGCATCAGCCTCGCGAATCAATCGAATCGATATCACAATATCACCAAGGCTGCAGGCCGAAGAATGCTATGCCCAGCAACCAAGAGTCTTGACGCCAGTCCGGGCTAATATCAGCTGCAATCAATCTCGACACCGCCTTAAATTTATCCGGCCCATCGCATCTGAAAAGACACCGCGAACGGACAGCCGCAAATTGATCCGGGCTAAATCATGCTGCCTAAATCCCTGTTTCTTACACAGATCTGACGATTCCCGTGGGACACCGTGCGCGAGGGATCTTCTGAAGCCTCACCGCAAGCATTTCAGAACAGCTGGCTCGCGGAGTCCAGACTCACGAACATCAGCCCCTCACGTCGATTCGAAGCAAGGGCAGCCCATTCGCAGCCATGTGGACCAACTTGGCGACACGCGTGATGACCAATGCTATCGTAATCTATCCAGCTCCATCGCCGCCAAGTTGGCGATTTGGAAAGTATCGGCGTACAAGTCTACCATCGTGCTCACATGCATACGAAGTAAGCTGCATTGCATTCTAGAAACTATACCAACATGCATGCTATACTCAAGACACGAACCAACAGGCATCGCGTCCCATCCCGCGCAAGGCCGAGAAATATATCTGGCAATCGGGCTAAAATCCCAAGTCTTGGTCCATTCGCGTCGTCCAACAGCCAGCCAATAGGTTGATTGCTCGGGCGAGATCTCCAACCGCCTGTCCTGGCCAGAACCACGCAAAGCAAGGAGGCCTGTAGAGATGCAGTCGCTTTTACTAAATAGACCTCCTGGCTGCCCCTCCTTTCCCCTTATAAGTACGAAGGCCTGCAGCAGTTGATCCTCCCGGGAAACGTGGGCAGCGCATTGGAATGCTGTTTACACTCTGTCGCAACTGCAGCTGGATTCGGTCTTTTGCTGGCGCATTCAACACTCCTGTCACTCTTTCGGAGGCGGACGTCGCAGAACGCCGAATACCATTCTAATCATCAAAATTTCAGAGAGGAGGTCAAACCCCATTGACATCTACGACAATGTTGTTTACATCCGTTGCGATCGCAGTTTGTGGGCTCGCAATGCTCCCAGGAGGCTCGATGGCCGCCGCCATCCACTCGCGAGATGGCTCGACGTCGGCTACCACATATGACTTTGTAAGTCCCCACCGCATGCCATAGTACTTTGTATAATAATGACGCATGCTCACAATCTTATGATCAGATCATAGTCGGCGGAGGCACCGCCGGCCTAGCCTTCGCTACAGGGCTCGGGCAAAAGCTGCCGAATGCCAAAATCCTAGTCCTCGAGGCAGGCCCGGCCCCTCCCGCGAATGAGCCGGGGATCAGCATTCCCGGACTCAAGGGCTCGACTCTCTTCGGCCCCTACGACTGGAAGTTTCTCACCACTCCGCAAGAAAACATCAATGGCAGAGTCATCGGGCAGAGCAGAGGGAAGGTGCTCGGCGGCAGCACGGCCTTGAACTTCATGGTCTGGGATCGCGCTGCGAAAGCTGAATACGATGCATGGGAAGCCATCGGCAACCACGGCTGGGCGTGGGGCACCATGCTCAAATACATGCTCAAGGTCGAGAACTACGTCAAGACCAGCAGCATCTTCGGCCTGAACAAAGGCGTCGGCACAGGTGGGCCCATACAGACTACAATCGACCGCATCCAGCCTCCCCAGCAGCTGCCGTTCATCCCCACGATGAACAACTTGGGCGTCCCGACGAACCTGGAGTCACTCAACGGGAATCCAATGGGCGCTGTCTACCAGCCCAGCAACATCCGAGCATCCAACTACACACGATCATGGGCCCCAGAATACCTATGGCTAGCCGGCCCCAACATCCAGATCGTAACAGACGCCACCGTCAAAAAGGTCAATCTGCAGCGCACCAGCAAGGGCCAACAGGCCACCGGCGTAACCCTTGAAGACGGCACCGTCTACACCGCGAAGAAAGAAGTCATCCTCTCCGCGGGCACCTTCCAATCACCCCAAATCCTAGAAGCATCAGGCATCGGCCAATCAGCCATCCTCGCCAACGCCGGCATCCCACAAATCCTCAACCTACCAGGCGTCGGCGAAAACCTCCAAGACCACGTCTACGTCAGCGCCGCATACCAGCTGAAACCCGGCTTCACCTCCTTCGACTCCCTCACCACAAACGCCACCTACGCCGCCGAGCAAATGGCCCTCTACCAATCCGGCCAGCCCTCCGCCTTCGACTACAACGGCAGCAACTTCGCCTTCCTGAACTGGAACCAAATCCTCGGCATCGACGCCTACCTGCTCCTCCTCGCCGCGCAGGCCGCCTCGCCCACCAGCATCGTCGATCAGACCAAACTATCCTACCTCATAAACCCACTCATCAAATCCGGCATCCCGCAGGTCGAAATCCTCTTCGCAGACGGCTACACCGGCACAAAGGGCTACCCAGCCGCCGGCACCCCCGCCCACGGCAACCAATACATCACCCTCCTCGGCATCCTCCAGCACTCCTTCTCCAAAGGCTCCGTGCACATCGACGCCTCCGCCCCGTCCGCCCCCTCCCCACCAGTCATCGACCCAAACTACCTCGCGAAAGCCTACGACGCCGAAGCGCTCAAGCAGATCGTAAAGTACCTCCGCAAAATTGCAAACACAGCACCGCTCAAAAACATCCTCGTCGGGGAGTACGAGCCCGGCGCATCCGTGGACACAGAAGCCGAGATCTTGTCCTACGTGAAGGATACGGTATCGACGCTCTGGCATCCCGTTGGTACGTGTGCCATGCTGCCGAAGAACCAGAATGGCGTTGTGGACTGCAATCTCAAGGTTTATGGTACGACGAACCTGCGTGTGGTGGACGCGTCGGTCATACCTGTGCAGATATCCGCGCACATCCAGACTGCCGTGTATGGGATCGCGGAGCGGGCTGCGGAGCTGATCTCGAACGGGTATTCGTAAGGTCTCACTATAAACATTGGCCGACACTGTGCATTAGTGACATCCGGGTGTATATGTATATATACACCCGCTGCATTAGTCTAACCTATAATATATTGTAAATACCTGAATTGTAATCGCATTCACTATCTGTGCCGTGCATGCTATGCTCGTCTCGTGTATCAAACAGCTGACGGTGTTCGAAGATGCTATACATTATTGATTACCATATATATCGGTCGATACCAGGACCCGATTCTCACCTTAAATACCAGATACCTACAAAACCAAACATTGAAAATACATAATCTTATCCAACGCAAATTGACATATCGCTCGCACATTCTCGCTCCATGAACCAAGATCACATCAACACACAAATTCCCAGAATGCAACATTTCAATCACCACCAGAAAATCGACTTTGAAATTTCAAAAATTTCAAATTCCTCATCTCAACGTTACAACTTCACAACCACCATATCATTCACACAATGAATTCTATATTTCACAGAAACAGCATGCTAGCATGCACTTGATCACATGAATCTTGATTCTAGACTCTGACATCTGTATTATTATATATACCGAATATATAACTACCGCCCCCTCCCCTCCGTCTGACACTCTACCACGCCACGAGCTCCAGAAACCCGAAATGCACCCCAAGCACCACATTCCCCGCCCTTGCATCAATCATGCGTGCATACTGCTCCTCCCAAACATCATTCCGTTATATACTTCTTATGATGAGTACTTCCTATAATAAAACCAACAAAAACTGCAATAACGGAAGCAAAAGTCGCTGCCGGCAAATCGGTGTATAGAACAGCGCACATACGTTCTCAGCAGAAACAGGCAACTATGCATCCATCGTTCCATCCGCACGTACATTTTGGCATAATAGTAAACCATCCATCGACAAGACGAAATATATAGCATGCACATGATCAATAGTGTAGCAGCGTCAGGTACCAAATAGATATAGTGATAGGAGGGAATTTGATTGGAACCACGAAAACACGTCTGAGGAAACATTTTTTGTATTTTCTTTTGCCGATGACAAGAACCTGTTCCTTGCAGCCCGGCATCGACAAGAGTCAACGCCAAACCGCTTTTTTTGTGCTTTGGTTTTGCGTTTTTTTGTTTTTGTTTTGTCCACGAAGATGCTTATAGTAAACACGAATTTGTCCAAATGTATAAACGAAGAGAAGATAAAAGAAAGGAAAAAAAGTGGTCAAAAAGGTGAGAAATCTTTCATACAAGAAGCCACAAGGAGAACCGGAGGAGGAAAAAACAAAAATTGGAACCAACGGTAAAAATGTGAGTTTGGGTATATGTATAACGACTGTTCAAGAAACGAAAAACAGAAAAATGTAAAAAGAGAACAGCTGTCCGGTTTGAAAAAATGGCGTATTAAACTGTGAAATAGTAGGGAAAAAAAAGTAAGGCTGGTATAACAAAAAGTAAATCGAGAAACCCCCATCATGCATATCGAAAGAGAAAACCGCAGAGAAAAAGAAAAAGGTTTATCGAGCCGTATGCAGAAATGAAAAAAATACACACTGTTGAGATAGATAATAAAACAAACAGGAAGAGCCGAAGAAAAATCAGAATGTACGAACGGAAAAAAACACAGGAGATTCGTAAACGGACATGAACGACAAAGAAGATAAGATATGAAAAAGGAAAAGGGAAGGTACTGGTAACTTTGATATCCCCTGCCTTCGTTCGTAGATGTAATTTTTTTGTAGCTACTGTGAAG
Organism: Orbilia brochopaga; assembly: GCA_036872635.1. Lineage (NCBI taxonomy): Eukaryota > Fungi > Ascomycota > Orbiliomycetes > Orbiliales > Orbiliaceae > Orbilia > Orbilia brochopaga. The sequence goes on along the minus strand of JAVHNQ010000010.1, from coordinate 346,869 downwards.
CTGACAAGTGGCGAAAAGATATAAGGAACGTCGCAATCCTACGTGCGTCGAAAGGTCGAAGCGTCCAAAGGCACCGACAAAATGAGAAACGAAGAGAGAAAAATAAGATCATCCGCACAATACGCCGCATTGATAGTGAAAAAATATTAAAAAGAACACAAAGGCTGCTGAGCAAAAGAAAAAAGACACGCTGGACATGATCATGCATTGTAGATATTCGAAAAGATGACGACAATCAACAAATGAGAGAAACCCAGTTCATCGAAGAAATGTGAACGAAAAAGAGTAAAAAGTCCAGAGGGGGAACACCCGAGTATCGTAAATTTGGTCCAGTCGAACCGGAAACTGTCATCGGCGGTAGGTGACCTTGTGTTGCGGGTGTTGTCGACGTGTGTATTCGTCGCCGTAAAATCCAGACGATGCGGTATATTAGAAACGATGACCTCGAAAGGGAAACGCTTGACACCGAAAATGAAGAACCATTAAACCGGAACGTTGTGATAAGAGTCCGAAGAAAGAACTGAAAAAGATGATTAACTCCGTGTAGGAAAAAAGGTAAGACGACTCAAGATATTCGCAGAGAAGAGGAGACAGAATAACAAAAGAATCCAGGCAAGATAACGAAAATGCTTTTATATGACCGATTCGCTTTTTATCTTTTCCCCGTGAAACCTGATGCGAAAGCAGATTGGAAGGCCGGAACAAACAGCAAGCAATTTTTTTTGTCGACAAGGTGGAGAACGCCGCAACGGATGGTTGGTCTATTGTTGTGATCAATGAAAGAGTGCACCAGGAGCTTTTTAACCGACAACTTGTTGGCCGTAGCTCATGATATAGTTGTTGCTCGGAAGAGGATACATGCAAGGCGTCGGGAGCCTGCCGTTGGTAGGCATGCAGTTGACGCAGTTGCACGGAGCCATCCATTGGTGCATAACCGGGTACATCTGGGACGAATGAGGCGGTCCAACACTCATCCGCGGTGGATAAGACGGCTGGGGCTTTCCGCCGAACTGATTGGGCCAGTTCATTGGGAACTCCCAGTTCGGGGTGGCCGGACCGGTCTCGGGGGCGGAAGGTGGGGACGGTTGGCCTGACGAGGTCAAATCAGGGCACCAATAGCCTCCATCGTTCATGCCTCCCATATGATGTTGCTGCTGTTGTTGCTGCTGGTGGTGACGGAGACGATCGCCGATGTAGCCGTGCGGCAGAGCCGACTGGGGGTGTTGCTGTTGTGGGGAGAAAGGTTGGATGAAGGAGAGAGTGTGGCGACGGTTGTTGACGTTGGTGTTCAAGGGAGCGAGCACCGGCGCGTGGGCGACTTGTTTCTGACTAATGAACGAGTCCCAAGACGCTTTCCAGGAGTCGAATCCAGTGTAACCGGGACGGGCGACGTGGAGTTGCCATCCGACGGCAGCCAACCATTCGGCCTCGAGAGTGTTGAGTTCCGCAACCGGGAGACCAGTAACATCGGCCCAGGAGCGGTTCTGGAAGGTGTTGTCATCCAAAAACTTGCTAGCCAACAGCAGGGAGATGGTGCACAGCCGGTAGAGCTGGTTGGTTCCCTTCTGCTGGTTAACCGGCGGACATTTGTTCATTCTATGAGACAAGTAGTCCAGCGACAGGATGACGGTGGAGGATGGCAATCTCGTAGACTGCAAAATGGTGAAGACAAACTTCTTGAAGGCACTGATGGTCTGCTGGCTCTGGTGACCGGGAAGAATTCTAAATTCGCTATCAGCATCAACCTCGATATGAATACGGGACCCGTGTATGACATACATTCCAATCGCCATCGACGTGACAAACTCGGCCATGTCTTCAATTTCGTAGTCGAGAACCTGGGCGACTCCACCAGTCGGCTTGTCCTCCACCTTGGCAGGGGCGGACTTGTTGGCATCGTTCCGGTGGTTCCAGGACATCTGCATATTCTCATCCGACTTGATACCGCTCAGGGGCGGCAGGGTATTGCAATCGTTGTAACCATTGTTGCCGGGATGGGAAAGTCCGGGGGGATACTGCAAGCTCTGCTGCCTGTATCCGAGATGGAATTGCGATGCATGGCTGTATCCATCATACCCAGCAGACTTCTGGTCGTGCATGCCGTAAGGAAGGTTGTTGGGACCCATCGGATATTGGTGAGAATAATACATGGATTCGGGCGGTGTGATTGGGAGCCCGGGAGGAGGGCGAGCGTAGTACGAAGGCATCAGGGATGAGAGAAGAAGCCGAACGGGAACAGCAGAGGGCGAACGGGACTTTGCTCCGTTCGCGACTTCGCTGGAGACGGTGAAAAAAGAGCTGTTAGCCCTGACTGAGACTCGTCGGGAGGTATATGTTACTGCACGAGGCGGTTGCGTAACAACGGTGACAGCACTCGGCAGGATCATCTCCTCGCGATCGGGGGTCAGCGAGCAGGCGAAATAATATGTACTTACCAGTTCCTAAGTTTGACTTCCGGAGAAAGACTGTCACCTGCGAAAGTCGGCTTTCGAAGGTGAAGGTCTAGTGGTGGTAGGGTGCTGACGCTGACAAAAAAGACAAAGACAGTAATAGATGTACACTGAACAAAAGGTTGAAAAGTCTATGCGATGGAACCAAAACCGTTAAACTGAAGGGGGAATCAAAACGAAGAGGTATATCCGTGAAGAAATAAGGCAAATGGCGAAAACAAGAGCTTTTGGTGGTGATTGTTGAGGGAAAAGAGAGAGAAAGAGAGAGAAAACTGGTCGAGGAGGGAAGCCGGCTCCTGAAGCAACGTGGTGTTGACCAGCGAGGTGGTGGACGAGAGAGAGAGGAGGTGAGCAGACCGGAGCAAAGAGGCTCCCACGGTCAGAAGGAAGGAGGGTTTCTTATTGTCGTAGAGCGAGCATTCAGGTGTAAATTATCCACGATCTGGCTCTAGTGACTGTGACTGGATCCGAATGTTTCGCTGCGACCGGTTTCGTTCTAAAATCGGCGATAGGACTGACGCTATTTCGTAGTATCGCGGATTGTTGGCTACCAGGCGAGGAAGAACGACAACTGAGTATCGCGGACGGCGGATTTGATTTGATAGGTGCAACGGTAACAGATCCGAGAGGAATTACTTAATTAAAAGCTCCACAGCTCGGGCAGAGGTTTTTTGGTATGTTCAAAAGTGTGCCTGTTCCGTTTACAGTAGGATCCAGAGGCGGTCGCAAAGCGGCGAATGAACCCTGATGAGTGAGAAAGAAGAGAGCGAGATTTCTGAATGCACTCGGACAAGGAAAAAAAAAGGAAACCGCGGATATTGTAATTATATGGCCGTGGAGAGGCAAACTCTGCCGTTCGCGTCCTATGAGTACAAGCTCGTGATGCTCCGAATACCGGGAGATGGAGGCCTCGTCGGAGAGCGATATCGTGTCGATTAGTTTTTCCGTGAGCAGAACAAAGATTACCGCAAAACTGCCTCGCTGCCGCAAAAAAGAGATATAAAACAAAATAACCGGTTTAAAAAAAAGAGGCAAAGGAGTATAGTAGTATGCGTGTACGTCTCTACCAGACCGGGACAGCCGTTAAAAGCAGATGGCAAATAGATCTCGTCGGATGCGAGCCGATTGTGCCTACGGATCGAGCGCCGACGGACAAGATAAACAAGAGAAAGGAGAATAGAAGAAAAGAAGAAAAGCTGGGCAGATGCGAACCCAGGTATGTCAGTCAGAACGATGGAGCAGAAAAGGGACCGGGGGCTGTGTATGTTTTCAGGTCGCCCAGTTTTCCTTGCAGCTAATGTTCTGCGGTGTTTCGAATAGGTGATTGGTGGGTGGTACGTCTGTCTTGGTTGGTGGTATCCGCGATGGCGATGCAGCAAAGCAATGAGATGATGGAACTATTACGAGAGTGTATAAAAGAGAAGAATCCTTGATTTCGGGGCTCCTCCAAGTGGGTGATGGAAGCGTTCGACGTTCGTCCAGACCAAGGTTTGGTATCTACCGGGTATTACTCCAAGTGAATGGGTTTTCTCGAAGGACGAAGGACGGGAACTTGTGGTTGCAGGCGAGTGTGAGAGACTGAGGGTGTCAAGAGGGATGGAAGGGGGGAACGGGATAGATCGACTCCAGGTATCAAAGCTAGACTGACGAGCAGAACGATTCGATTGATTGTACGGGCAGGGCGAGACAAGGATCGAATCGATGTGGAGAGAACCGGCTGTCTGTATTGTCGTCGTCAAGATTGCGAGAGGGGAGAGAGACGAAGGCGAAGGCGACCAGGAGTGGAAACGGGAGGTTTTGGGTTTGTCGTAAGAAGTAGCAGTCGACAAGTAGTGACACACGCAGGCACGCACTGGGAGTGGGAGCGAGAGTGAAGGAGGGAGGAGAAGAAGTGGAAGTGGAAGTGGGAGTGAGTAAAAGTGGAGATGGGAGAAGGGTCGGGGAGGAAGGAAGAAGAGAGGTTCAGGCTTGGAAGGGAAGGGGGGGGTAAAGGCGAGAAGGGGAGGAGGATGAGGAGGAGGAGGAAAAGAAGGGTCCTCTGAGATTTAGTTGGGAGAATTGGGCCAGCGAGAAATTGTGTTGCGGCGGGCGGAAAGGGAGGTCGAGCGAGCGAGGTGAAGTGAGACGGAGGCCTTTTGGCTGGGCGGGCAGGGCAGCCGGCTCCGTTTGGTTTGGCTGGCTGGTTTGGCTGGCTGCTGCTTGCTTGCTGCTGGCTGGCGACGGCCGAATGGGGCAGGGAGCCAAACACCAGACACACTCACTCACACCACACACACCACACCGCATACGAAATATGGAGTACACACACACACACTTCCTCTCTCTTGGGTCACTCCCTCTCACCCATCAATCAATCAATCAATCAATCAATCCCCCCGCTGCACACCACCACTACGGGACCCAGTCAAGTCCTGCGAGAGCACCTCCTCCTCCTCCTCCCCATGCACCCAATAGGTTGCTGCGACTAATGGGAACTGCTAAAATAAACCCAGCGGCCAGATGGAGAGTAGGAAACCACCACCACCCCAGTGCTATCCCCAATTTGAGCCTGGTTTGGGGGGTGGGTGCCAGGGTCGGGAGGAAGACCCAGCAGTGACAGCAGCACAGAGAGGAGCAGAGAGATGCCGCCTGCTGCTTTAGCTTGCAGTCTGTTCCCTGTTCTTGCGTGTGTGAAAAAGGGCAAGGCCTGCTGGCTAATGCACGACAATCAGCAGGCAAACGAATAAGAAATGAGAAGAGAGAGTCCAAAGAAGGACGAGCAAATTAACATTAGTTTGGACCGTGGCCAGCCAGCCAGCCGGCCGGCCAGAGAGGAAAGGGAGGGAAAGAAGGAGCAAAAGAAAACAGCCCGGATGTCTGCGAAAAAGCAACCACGTTGCACCTCCAATTTCGACGGCCGATCTTGTCAGTCGGCCAGCGAGAGGGAAACAGGCGATATCAAGATTATTCTCTTCCCTGGCCTGGCAGAAAAAAGTGGTGTGTGCGGAGAGAGCAGCACTGCCAGTGAGAGCGCTCAGCATCTGATTCGTGTGCCCTGGCAAAATTGCCCGTTCGTGGAAATCTTCGACATCACGGTGAGCGATGCCGACGACACCACCACACCACCACCACCACGCTCGATCCGCTTTGCTGACCATCCGGCAGGCTGGGCTTTGGCTGGCTGGCTGGCTGGCTGGCTGGCTGCGGGAGTGGATCGGTATCATCACTACGTAGGCCCGTTCTCTGCGTGGGGACATCTCGTCGAGGGGATTGGATGGGACAAACATGCAGCACTCTGCAACTCTCGCATGCATGGCCAAGTTCAGTTCATTCTTGCATACCCACTCCATCCACACAGGTACATTACATTACATACACTCTGACATATTCGGCCGGAGCAGCGGTCGGTACACATACAGTACATACATCCACATACAGTACATTACATACATCCCACACATACTTACATACACGTCTCTCCGGCACCAAAGAGACAATGTACTTGTTATGCATGTGTATGTATGTACTGTCGGCGCTGCACCATCTTCAGGACTTGTTACAAATCGAAAAGGTAATCGAGGAAGAAAAAAAAAAAAAAGAGTTCATCGAGAGTGCACCTTGCGAAGAAAAGAGCGCAGACGCATGCTCACACACACACAACAGTCAGAGGTAGAGTTCGGGCACCATGTCTTGCCATGCCCTGCCCCAGTCTGTCAATCCCACAGCCGACCGGCAAACGGCGGTGGAGGCGATAACCTTTCAGCAGTGCCGGGCAACGTATTCGCCATTTCCGTCCATACCCACCAACGTCTCCGAGAGGGTACGAAGTAGGCAAGAAAAATTACTTAACAGTAATAATAACAAACCCATCGAAATGGAAATCAAACCGCAATCGAATAATTGCCGCTTTGCCTTCCTCCCGCATCTTGGAACAAGTTTGAGAGAGATGGAGGCATCATGTCACGTCAAATTCAATTCTTCCTGGGAAATTTGAAGCCCAGGCGGACGTTTGTATCAAATAGAAATCGAAAGCCGCCCCGATCAAGAAGGACAAGAATGTTCGGAACCACTTGGACGCAACTCCGCCCTCAACGAAAAACTCGTCCACAGTCGGGTGTTTGGCCGTCCGCCCAAAATGTACACGGTACCCCGGCTCTCGCATCGTCCTCTCTGGCAAGCGCGGTACTTGCCTTGTCTTGCCCTGTCACCGCAAAGCCAGCCAGCCAGCGTGCCAGCCAACCTCCGCTACTTGGTACCCTCGTCACCGGTTGCATGTGTCGAGTAAGTTACAGAGTGCCAAGAGAGTAAAGAAAAAATCAAAAAAAAAAATCAGAAGAGGGCATCCCCACGTTCGACCAGCCCCATGCAACGAGCTCGCGTCTTATTGGTGTCGTGAGCATGTCACTAATGCATGCGGTTGAACGTCCTGAGAAAGAAGAAAAATGCTGCCTGCTGCTGCACCTGCCCTCTCCCAAGTCCTCCGTCCTCTCCCACTCGCGCGCACTGGCGCAAAGTGCTGCAGCAGGAGTAGCAGCAACAGCAGCAGCAAGCAAGCAGCAAGTTGCTGTGCGAGAAAAAGATACATGCACGCACATCCAAACTTAAGACATGTCCATGTACGTTGTATGTACGTGCTTGCCTTGATGCCGGTCGGTCAACAGACAGGCGATCGATTTGATTGGGCGCTACGGGGATTCAACATGGCTCGATAGCAGCAGCAGCAGCAGGAAATCAGCAAGCGGGAGCCGTCCGAAAAAATCGAGTTTTTTTCTGGTCACTCGGGTTTTACTTTTTCGCCGGGCCCTATTTTGCGACGTGGACACGGCGAATATCAACAATGAAGGGAAACCATGACGGATACACCTTCCGCTTCGCAGGACCTCGTTCAATTTTAAACGAAGCAGCGCAGCAGCAGGCAGGAAAAACGAACGAACGAACGTCACGTCGAGACTGCTGCGTTCAGGCTTCCCGGATTGAGGGAACCGAATTGGTGAGGAATTCCTCGAAAGCGAGAGAAGAATCCGAATAATAAAAATAAAATATACCACCTCCAATTCGAACAAGCCCTGCCTGCTGATGCATGTAATGGCTGGCTGGCTGGCTGTACCGTTGTCTCCGAAATCCAATCCCATCCCATCACATGTCCTCGACCTGCATGTCAGTTCATAAAAAATTTTGAACTACCATTTCAGACAAGACGGCCAGATATTCCCCGATACCTTGACTGCGCTGTCGGAATACGCTGGACGCAAGGTAGAGTTACATACATGCACACCACCGTTCCTGAATAGAACGAGAAACTAGGCGCCGAATTTTCCAGATTTACACCCTCAACGATTTCGATTGATGGAGCCCAGCCCATCGAAGGGAGAGGCAGGGAGGGAGGAAAACGGCAAGACGAATGGTGTGAGCAGGGTCGAAAGGCGCAAGCAACCTGGTCGACAGGGTGATGACTGACCTAAAAAAGAAATCGACGGGGCAATCTGGTTGGTCGACGGAGCTGCGAGCTCGCCAGAAGGGTTTCATTTTTTATTTTTATTTTGTTTTTTGCTTCTACAAGAAACTTCCTCGTGGTCTTTCCCTCACGTCTACATGACATGGATGGAGCAGAAGTGGAGCAGAAGCAGTCGAGACGAGGATGGTAGGCTTTTTTCGCGCGGCATCCGATGGCATGGCAATTTCCATCTTATTTTCCCGTCTTATTCCCACGACAGACACGAATCTGCCAGCCAATCAGACCGGCGATAATGCGGATATCACATTTGTCTCGTCCGTCGTAAACAAACGTCCGAGTTTTCTGCAGGGTGCAGCTCTGTGCTTTGGCTCCTGCATGAGGACTGGAACTTGCTTGTTCGGTCGAGATGGACGGACGATGTGATTAGATTGATTGAATGAGCGATTGTCACCGCACCGCTGTCCGACTATGATTGATTGATTGATTGATTTGACTGATTTGATCGATTGACTGGCTTCAGAGAATCCACCCGCGCTGAAATCTTCGCATTGGGCTTAGCATCGGTATCAAGTGGAGCCTGTCAGTTTCACGTCGAGGCGGAAGGGAAGGGTAAAAGTGGAGTCGCAAAAAACCGCACAGAAACCGACCGACCGCACTGCTTCCCACTGTTACCAGCCGGTCTGGAGCCAGCAACGTGGAAATGGAAACACTGCAACCACCGCCTCGAATCACAAATCCACCGGACTGTGCAGCGATGTCATATAATTGTCAGAGCAGGTTATATGACAACCCGACAGGCTGGAAGGCTGCTCCGATTGCCACGGCCACGGCGCGACCGTCAGCACACACACACAGGCACACACTCGCAGATCACAGACACGAACATGCGCCTGTCACATACGAGGTGGATGTGGATATATGACAAACAAATATACCGACAGTGCATACACGTAAAACCGTCTACCGGATGTGTGAGCTACTTGACCGACCGAGTACTGTTTGACTTTGATAAGTATTATACAGTACTAGGTAAGTCAGAAATGTGCATGCAGGCGAGCTGAATCGAATGCAATGCGAGCACCTCGTGAACAGACGGTAATTCTCCGCAGCAATTTCAATCCATGCCGATGCATCGCCCAACCCGGTCGAAATTGCGTTGACGGGGCGCAATCGAGGTCCCTGGACAATCATTGTATCCCTTCGGACGCTCTCTGCCCATTATCATTACTAATATCACTAATGGATTGATTGATTGATTGAGATATAAGAGCAGGATGGATGGGATGGAACACAACGGATGCAGTCGGGGCCGGTTAACCCCTCATCGCCACAGACGGCAGGTCCCTTCCCATCCGGCTGGCTGGCTGGCTGTCATGCCATGTCTGTTCGACACGCCTGCTGCCTCGAGTGAGTGAGCGAGTGAAAGACATGCATGCGAATGCGGACGACGGCTGGCGGATGATATGATCTCCAGGAATAGCTTGCGCTTGGTGTTCTGTTCACCCGTCGCGATTCCGAGCTGCCATGCCAATAGCCACTAAGCTAAGTACCTACTTCCATACATACAGTGCAGTACCTGTACAAACAGGTATAATACTTGCAGTCGTCAAGATCCGGAAGGGTGTTCCCTCCGGTAATTTTACTTGACTTCATTTCAAAGACGGGCGAGCGGGCGAGGGAGCAAGTCAGCAGGCCTTACGTTTTATATTGGTCGTTAATAATACCTAATACGACACGGTAACGGGTCCCCTTTCTGCTTCTCCGCAAGTTTGAGGCCCGCGGCGGGAAAGGGGGGATGCAATGGATGAATGCGCCCTTTTCCCTCTCTCTCCCAAAACTCCGTCATTTTAAACAGCGCGATCGTATCGTATCGTATCGTATCGTATCATGTTTATTGCCTTTTTAACTAACTCCGATCTAAATGTGATTGATTCTCAATATAGCCTTCACGACACCCTCAGACAGACTGCCTGCCTGCCTGCCTGTCGGCCAGCCAATAAGCGCACGTCCCGGACAGCAGACGGACAGGTCAAAGCTATTTCAAGTACAGCAGCCGGCTAGCTCTCAAAACGTCTTGTTTTGATATGAGATTGAATTGAATCGTGAAATAACTCTCGTCGTTCGCAGACGAGCCGCCCCTCTTTGTCAATCTCTGGACGACGGGCTTATTGGAAAAGAACCCCGCTGTACAAGTCCATGTCCCTTGCTGCGGCTGTGAAAATCCCCGTACGTTGGAGCGTTGCTCATAACGGATAACGGCCATGGCACAGAACATCTCGATCCCTTGCTTGACTCTCTCAACAATATAATAATCGAGCAGGGGTTCCAGTAGTCGTGGAAAGATTTTTCAATCCTATGACGGAAAATTGTGATCCAGATGTCGTAGACACGAAAAGCTTGATCTAGCGCTCCTCTCGATGAAAGTACTAGTACCAGCGTCCCCGAGACTAGAGAAATACTAGTAATAGCCCGGATGAGTCGGTCCAGTAAAAGTGGAAGGAATAAACTAGGCGATGGAAATGGCCAAATGCAGCCAGCAGCGTCTCTTGGCACCCGGTTTCGCAGCTGCTTGAGACTCGTCTACGCAGACAAGAAGTAATCCACCTCGCCAACAGCTTCTGACCCTCGCAGCCGATGTTTGCCTTGCAGGCTACTCCCGATCGGTGCCTGGCTCGTCTGCTGTCGAAAACGGGCAAAGGGAGAATGACGGATGCCGCTCGTGACGAGATTGTACCAAGTAAGTGTCGCCAAACGTGTGTCGGCCGGTCATTCGGCGCTGCAGCAGCGCGTACCGGATACCGATGCCCGTCCGTGACGCGAATGCTCGTCGAAGCGGGATGGCATTCCCCAGCATGGTGTTTTGGATGTACTGCACTGGGTGGAGAGCAGCTCGCTGCTGGCTGTTTGGCTGTTCGGCTCCCAGCGGAGGCAGTTGAGGAGGAAGAATTCAAGAGAAATGTCTGGAGGGAGACATTGTACCGGTACGTTGTTTCATGCAGCATGCAAGTACCACCGCCGTTCAACAGCCTTCCCATTTCCAGAACGTCCTTCCGGTCGCAACGAAACCCACATGATTTTGCGCAAAAAGAAATGAGGGTAACGGAGATGGGGGAAACAATGCTATGTTCTTACTTTCTTTAGGGTCTTCCGATCGACCTTCTCGAACGAATGGGAGGACGGCTTCGCTGACATTCAAACGGATGTGTGCAACAGGTGGGCCGGGAAGGGCCAGGCTGTCATATGTATCATCATCATCATCTCGACCGACATGCCCGTCCTTCTCACTCACGTTCGGGCGCCTTCGGTCTCTTTTTGACTCACGCCCGTGCAGATGATGATGATAACGAGTGCCTGATGCTATTGGCCAGCGTCCGTCCGAAGGATTCAAGCCGGCTGCAGGTCTTGCAGGTCGGCTAGCTTCCATGGCGGGCACTTTTAAGTCTTCACTTTCAGCCCAGGCTGGATGGATGGATGACCCGGCATTTGCATGGGACGGTCTCGCAGATGTGAGTTTTCCCAGCTTCATCTCGACGAGCAGTGCTAAGTCGAGTCAAGTCAGAGCTGCTACTGCTGCTGCTGCAGGTACTCAGCAGATCAGTACGGAGGGTCGGTGTCGGTCTGACCCTCCCACCTCCTTCGATCCCGCCAGCTCGGGCTAGCTTCGCCACCTCCGTATCAAGTATGCGCCTCATACGTCCCTATCACACTTCTGAGAGCCGGAGCGTCCCGTGGAAATACCTACTCACTTGGTACTGCAGGCTGGACAGTCACTTCTTCGTGGATCAAGTACGTTTGTACTCTCGCCCTCGAATGCGATTAGAAATTGTCGATTTGTGATGGTCTGCCTGCTTACTGAGGTTGACGCGTCTCGATGACGAGCTGGATGGATGGATGGACGATTGACTTGAACGTCGCACCGACATCCATCCATCCTGCCAAAATGCATGTTTGCATGGAACGGTGGTTACGTTCGACGGTCGTCAGCAAGACAGCGGCCATGCATGTGCAAGTTACTCGCAGCACTCTGGGTCATTCCACACTCCCTCCATCCATCCCAGCCTGCAAAAAGTACCTCCACCGCATTATAATATCACAAGTAGGATTCGATGGAGTATGGATAACTATAATAGCATACCGTCGACTATACCATCTTGAATTAATATTCAAGACATGCATGAGACGCATGACGACCAACCCTTGACTCAGTGACTCCTCTTCTCCCCTTCCTTCGCTAACGTTCGTCGTCAACGTCCGGCAATGCAATATCGATAAGCCGACCAGACGTCCTTGCGCCTTTCACCCACTCATCTATTCCTTCGTCCATCCTTCCTTCCTTCGATTCCATGCTTGGCCCCCGCCGCCCACGAGAAGCATCTTCCCGAGGTAACACTACTTCTCAAAGGAAGCATACCATCGGCTAAGTGAGTAGTCAGTTAGGCTCCTCGCCGCTCGTCTAAGCAGCATGTAAACGTAGGTACGTTCCCTGCGCACGCACGCACCCATCCATGCTGTGTACCTCTGCGTGCGTGTGTGCGTGTGCGTGGGAGCAGGTGGCGAAACCATGTCGACTCGCCCAAGCTGGGTATTTCCGTGCGTCGGTGATATCATACAGCAGCAAGGCGGAACCTGCAAACCTGTCCTCATTGGCAGAGAGTCACAGTCACTCCTGCAAACTGCAAAGGCAGGGGAGGAAAATTTTTTCTTCCCTTCTTCCACTCTGTCTGTTTACTCCGCTTTCCTTCTCGTTCGTCCGTGTTCTAAACGAGAAGGAAAGTTTCTGGATTCGTGGGATACGCCGTCGCACTCGTCCAGTCGCTAGAGCTGGGTGGGAGAACAATAGGGCTAGTAGGTACAAGGTACCGCGTAGGCTGCTGTGGTACTGCACAGTATAGTACATGATACTAGACCACATACGTAGGATAGAGTCTAGTGTCGTCTTGTACAAGTATAGTCTGGATACTTATACATGCATGCATGCAAGCAAGGCCTTGCATGTACCGCTGGGATACCGCTATCTCCACCTTTCCTAACCAGCAGGAGCGTCTGTCATGAAATTAAGTAGATTTGTTCATTTTTTTCAGACGAGTTCACCGGACGGATGAAGAGCGGAGGCGAGTTCGCCATAATTACTAGTACATACATCAAATACACTAAGTCTAAGTCTCGAGTCTTGAACTCGGTCTAATGTACTCTAGGTAAATGCGGGGATTGGAAAAGTTGCAGCGCACGCACAGCTAGTTTGTATTCTTAGCTGCTGCTGCACGACAGCAGAGGAGCTCCTCTTTTCCCCTCTTTCTCACAACGTTCCTCCCACGCACAGCTGCTCGGATCGTGAGGAGACAGACTTCTTAGTACGAAGTAGAATACATGTACCCTGAGAGAAGAAAAATCGGACGGAAATCGCCCCGCTTCTGTGCATTGCCTGGTGAAGAAAATGCCGCAGAAACTTGGCCGCGGGAAGGCCACGTTCCCAAATATCAAAGTGGTCATTGGCAGATAGCAACGTCGGCGACATATGATTCCAGCTCCGACAGACCGTCACGTCGTGATCTGATGCACATCCGGTGCTTCTAAGTATATCTCGGCCTTTACTATGATTTACTAAGGCATGCACCGATTTTGATTTTAAATAAAATCAATTATCAACTGTAATGATAACAGACGCCAACAGTTTGCTCTGTATCACCAGGATATCCAAACAGACGCATGCTAGATATAGCAAATCCAAATAACAAAATGTGAAGGATAGCAGGCGCCAACAGTTTGCTCTGCTCCATCAGAATTATACATTAAACTGCTCGCAGAAGAAAAAAAAAATACTCGAGAGATGTAAATCAGACCTTGTCGTCGCGGTCGACCCGAAGTTTCGGCTTCTTGTTCGCCTGCTTCTTCTCCGGCCGCTTCGTCGCACCGATGGCCGTCAACTTGGCGTCGAATTGCGTCTTCAGCAGCTCGAACGCCTTCAGCACGTTCTGCATGCCGCTCGGGTCCTGCAACGCCGCATGACTGACGGTAGAGACGTCAATGTCCTCTTCCGCCTCCAATCCTCCGCCCACCGTCTGCCGTCCTTCGACGCTCCCTTCGACACTCGACCCTTCCTGCTCATCGGCCTCTCCCTCCCACGTCTCGATATCGCTCTGTCCACCCTCCTCCATTGCCAACGCCTCCGTCAGCCCGGCCGCGGACCCGCCGGTCTCCTTCTCCGAGAGGAAATTCTTGATCGATGTCACAATCGTCGCGAGAACCATGGCGAAGTCGTTCAACTTGAACCACACGTCGCCCTTGCGCAGCCCGTTCGCCACGACGAGCGGCTGCGAGCTTCCGTGTTTGTAAAAGTCGAGCAGGTAGGCATTGTAGTGGCCGTTATCGACGTCGACGATTGGAATCGCGCTGGACTCGAGAAAGACGCCGTTGCGAGATGAGCTGGCGAGGTCGTCGACGGACGTGAAGGTGTCTCCGTGGCCGGATAGTCGGTAGAATGTAGAGCGAGCGTGGACCTGCACGTTGTCATCATCGAGAGTCGTCGGCTGCCCGACTGGTCTTCCGGTGAAGGGCAGCACGTTGTCGGGCGTCTCTCTGCAATGCTGGCTTGCGAACGTGGCGGCGTACCCCGTGAACGTCTCCAGCGCGTCCTTGTTATGCCCAATGACCGCCCGTCGGGCAATCTCTGGCAACGGCGGGAGGTAGACATCGCTAGGAGACCTTTTGATCGCCTGGAGCCGCTCAGCGCTCAGCTCCTCGGGGGCCTTGCAGCGGAGTCGTCCGAAGATGTGCGCCATGACGAGCATGAGCATCGCGCATGTCTTCTGGGGCTTGCTGTTGATGTCCTTGCAGATAGTGTGCAGGACACCCTCCTTGAGCAGCGCGTGGAAGGCGAAGGCGCTGTTCTGAGTATAGTAGAGGTGTCCGACGAGTCCTGCGAAATTGATCGCCTTGCCATTCGCATTGATGAGGTTCTGGCGACGTAGGTACTCGATCGAGAATCGCAGATGGTGCAGCACTTGCTCTTTGTAGCTGTTGCCTCCCATGAACAGTCGCGATTGGGAAAGCAGCTGGCTGACAGCCCGTTGAGAGTATGGAGACTCCTGCGACCCGTCGATGAGACTGAACAGTCTGAGAACGAGAGACGTGCTGATGGGGAAGTGGCCATGTAAAGATGGTAGTCGTGAGCTGATGAGACGGTTGACCTTCGCTTTGGGCAGCCCGTGGAAGATGACGTTGCCGAAGAGGTCGAATCCTCGACGACCCGCACGACCGGCGCATTGACGGAAGGATAGGGCGGTCAGGTAGACGCTGTCGCCGATGAACCCGGCTGTCTTGCAGGGCATGTTGATACCGAGTGCCAATGTCCCCGTGGCGATGACGACCTGCAGATACCCCATGCGGAAGAGCGTCTCCGTGCTACAATGTCAATTAGCATCAGTCTATACGAAGATAGATGATAGGATATGTGACTTACACTTCTCGAAGCCGTCGACTGAGACCCGCGTGGTGAATGCCGATACCTCGTCGCAGCGCGGAAATGAAGACGTCTGGAATACCGGCTTTGTGTAGCATCCTAAAGTCCTCCTCGACGTCATAGTTCGCCTTGCCGGTGAACAGAAACTTCTCATGCGGTGCATTGGGGTCGAATGTCGCCCATTTGCTGACTTCTTCGCGCTGTTCCTTTTTCTGCTCCTCCTTCATGGCGTCTAGATCGTCGTCTTTGCTCTTCGACTTTTTGATCTTCTTCTTCGCCGCCTTCTGCTCGGGTTTGACGACGCGCTTGTCCTTCTGCTGCTTGACGTACTCTTCGTACTGCTCCAAGTCACTGAGATAGCGAGGGTCGGTCTTCTTGAAGGTGGCTTCCGCCGCCTCAAGCTGCTTCAGGATCGTCTCAGCCGTCTTCTCGACCATCGTTCGGTCGAATGTGAACAGAATCGCGGGAAGCGCATTCTTGCTATGCAGGCGAGAGAGCAGTGACAGTGTCGTCTCCCGCGTGGTCGCATCGTTGTCGTGCTCGTCGTCCTCGTTGTTATCAGAGGCCGGCGATATAGGCCTGTCGTCCGCCGTCTCGCGAGCCCTATCAGATGATGCATCAGTTGTACCATGCGCGCCCATTAGCTCTTCCATGACGGCATCGAAGGGGGAGTTCGCCGCCGCCATCCACCCTTCGAGCTCCCTCTTCAACGCAGCCTCCCACTTGACGACATCTACCTTCTTCACGACCCCCTGGAAGAAATTGGACGGCTGCAGGGTATCCGCGACGCGGAAGTCGGGCGTCTGATGTTTCGTCATATAGTTGTACAGCTCGAGGGAGTCTCGGGGCTCTAAATTGAGGTCGTCTGGCAGGGCGCGGTGCTTGACGTCGACGAGCGTCGAGATCGGATTGACCGCCGTGAAGTCTGGCTCGTCGTCAAGTTCTTCAAAGTGCCGGCGTTGGTCGAGGCCCGTGAACGTCGCATGGTCGTTGGGCTGGTAGATGAACTTTCTGAGATCGGAGTACCGGTATTTGTGCTCGATCATCGTGAGGTCGATGTTTGCTGCCTTCTGTGTCTCCACGAGCCAGTCGCGGAATTCGACCGGGTTGCCAACGGTAGCTGAGAGCGCGATGATAGGACTGCACACCACCGACTATATTAGCATTATGTCCAGCTTCAGAACGCTCCTATTGTCAATGTAAGATATAGTACTTACCAAGGCGCGAGTAGCAGAAGCTGCTCCCAGATGACACCGTCGTCCGCCTGGCCGATGGAATGGATCTCGTCAAAGATGATGCGCTTGACCTTCGGTGCCCATTTGCCGGCATTGTGTGGTGCCAGGAGCATAATCTGCAGGATATGCGGTACCGTGATCAGGATCTGGCATTTCTCCGGACTGTTGATTCTGTAGTCGCGCGTGTGGATGGCCCAGACGGTCTGGCCGGCGTGCGGATAGTTCTTCGTGAATCTCGCGAGGACCTCTGCGGCGATTTGATTGACCTGTTGGATTTTCGTTAGCACTGTGTTGACTGCACATTGAATGTCACTAGGCGTCTTACCAATGCCTTGGTTGGCGCGACGTAGACGAGCACGCCGTCGTTGCTGCCCCGGAGTACCTTTTCCATCGCATAGAACGAGATGAACGTCTTTCCCGCCGACGTTGGAGCGACGACGAAAACAGACTTGTCGGCATCGATCTGGTCTAGCACATCGCGCTGCCAGGCGTCCGGATGGAACTTGACGCGGTGATCCGGCGCCGAACCGAAGCTGCGGTCCATGTACGGCCCGCTGTACGTCAACTGGAATTCGACGGAAGATTGACCAATCTTCATCTCGGGCTTGATTGGTGTCAGCTCGAGATTTGACGACAGACGGTCAGCACCCTGCGGTACGACGACGGCAGGGACCTCGCCGAAGCCCATGTTGACCCAAGTCTTCTTGAGCATCTCGAAGACCTTCTTCGTCAAAGCAGGAGAAGCCATGCTGTGCCTGGCTTCGTCAAGAATGAGCGCAGCCAAGTTCTGATGCCGAGCCTTCTCCTTCGACGATCGACAGGCCTCCCGCCATAGGTCTAGCAGAACCTTCAAGCGATACAGCCGCGTCTCTAGGTAGACGTACGTCGACTGCTCGGACTTGAGCTTGGATTTCTGGAACTCCGAGATGCGAGATAGTGCTGTCAACGAGGCGTCTTCGAACTCCGCCTGGGTACGGGTCTTCTCTGACTGCTCGATGAGTTCGTCGAGCAGGCGGCCCCATACTGTCGAGACCTTGTCTTCGGACTTCCTCGCCTTCGCCAGCGCATTGGCCTCTCTGATCGCATCGGCCTTCTTGATACCCCGCTTTGAAGTCGGGCGAGAACCCTTCTTGCTGACGGGGACGTTGAGGGCTTGGCTATTGTTCTGCCCCTTCTGCTTGCCGTCCTCGACGAGAATGAGCTCCGGCTCGAGCGACTGCGCTGTGCGTCCCGTAATCGACGCAGCGTACCTCTGCATGTGCGAGTGGTACAGCTGCTCGGAGCGATGCTGGTACTTGTTCCGAGTCTTCGGCTCGCTCTTGAGCGGCGCGGTCGAATGCCAGTGCGTCTTCTCTGGCGCGCAACGATGCAGGACCTCCACCTCCACGGTATCCGGACGGTCGATGTCGAGTTTGATCGCGGCGAGGTGTGCATCGAAGGACTTGTGCTGGAACGGGAGCACGGCGACGCGGGTAGGCTTGTCGGTGGGGCGAGCTGTGACGCGGCAGTCGAGGTGCTCTTCGTCGGGCTGGGTGAGACTGATTTCGGTTTCAGTCTCGAAGGCATTGACCAGGCGCTGGACCTTAGCGGAGACCTGGTCGCCGAAGCTCTGATCCGCAAGACAGTACTTGAACAAGCGGATATCGACAATATCGCAGAGCTCGGAATTGGCAGCCGGGAAGCTCTGCTGCAGACCTTCGAATTGCAACTCGCCGCCGATCACCATGGAGAGATGTCGACATGCAAGGTCGATAAACTCCTCCACGCCGCGCGCCTTCTTCTCGCCGATCTGGACGCTTGGCAGGCACCGCTCATCGAGGGTGAGGGTGTCGAGCAGTGCAATCTGCTGCAAGAACGCGAATCCAAACTCCTCAACGTGCGCCCTCGCCTCGTAGTCGCTGTTAGACATCACAGCCAAAGCCGCGACGACAGCGCACTCACGAGGACTGGAGATGAGAGCAGCAGTTGCAGAGCTGAGTTGCAAGGTCTCTTGCACCTCGTCCGCGTCGAACCTGGCCGCGAGAGCTGCGACAGCCTGCTCCACCTCCCGGGCGTATTGCAGCTCAAACGGCCGCGAGAACTTGAAGAACCCGTGTCCTTCCGCCACGAGCGTGATCACCTATTCCACGTTCGCGGGAGTTAATATCGTCAGTCTGAAAAATATCCACGATGACTTGAGGGGATTATGGTCGATCTAGGCTTACCTTTGAATCTCTGAACTCGACGCGATCAAGCAGTGCAACGTTGAGGCCGCCGCGCATCATCTTCCAAAGCAAGCCGCACTGCAGCAAGTGCTGCTCGCGCTGGCCCTCCATCCCGGCGACGGCATCGTGCGCCATACAAAAGTAGGGTTTTGCATCGGCTAGGTAGCGGTCGAATGCGGCGTCGGCGGTGCTCTGGAACCAGTGCACCTTGACAGGATTGTCGGCAGCGAGAGACTGCTCAAGGTGTCGAATAAACGCCTCGCGGATGAGAACGAAACGCCATGCGCGGTCCGCGGCCACGGTGGCGTGGTTGAACGTGAGGAACTTGTGCTCTGTACAGATTATACGATCTGGTCAGCATTGCCCGTATATCGTGAAGATCGCCGCGCGAATATGCGTATCGAACGAGCGAGATAGATGTCATCAGGATGGGGGTAGTAAGGACGCACCCTCGAAGAAGACGACGTGGAAGTTACAGCCACGTCGCTTTAGGTCGGCCAAAAACTTCTCCATGGCGTATACACCATGTACGACCTCTGGCCCGTCTGTGCACACAGATAACATGATCAGCCGTCAAATTCGCGCAAAACGTCTAGAGAGGAGGAAAGACGTACCTTCGACTTGGATTCTTGCATCCTGCAGGATGTGCAAGACCAGGGAGTCTCCTTCGATGAAGAAGAGCTCCTGGCCCGCGTAATCGCCGACCAAGTCGAGCAAAAGTGGGCGCAGGGAGCCATACCAGCCCGACAGCTGGTCGAGAGCTGGGTAGGCTCCGTTAACGGTTGGCTTGCTCATCGTCGACATGATGGTAAGTTGGAAGTTTGAGAAGTCTGGGTAGATAAGAGTAACTGTAGATAGCTTGAGTTGACAGTTGGTATTGCAGTAGTGACTGGTAACGATTTAGCTGTGCTGAGGAACCGGAAGAATATTTTGAGGATTAGGAGGAAAGGCCCCCAGAGAAGGAGGGAGAAGAATCCTTTTATGCTTGGACGGGGAAAAGTACACGCTGGTACAGATCTTTATTATCGTGAACGGTCTCACTTTCGCAGTCACAGCTGCACAGATATATCTCTCGAGGCCAAGAAGGCGGTAGATTTTCACGATCGTTTGAATTGACGGTGACAGAGGACAGATACCGCAGTTCCCGCTGGTGATCTGTCGCGGCACTGATGTAGAACATTGTGGATCGCCATTTAATCCTCTCACCCCTAGATTGATCTCGAATGCGAAATAAGTACTTGCTGTGCCATCTAGGCATCTTCAAAGTTCAGGCACCATTTGTGGAATCCCAACATAATATTACCCCAGGTACAAATCCACTTAGGTAATCTAAACTACTATTTTATATTATAATCTACTATTTTCTAAAACACTATTTAGTAAATTTAGCAAATTAGGGAATATCTTATTAAAAATCTATTAGTTAATAGCTAATACTAACTTATAAAAAAATTAATAATTATCTTATTAATTAAATTATAAATAAACTAGAATATAATATTATATAAAATCTAAAATTATATAAATAAAAATTTAGTATAATAAAATAAAATAAGAATTCTGTTTATTATATTTAATTTATAAATATTTAAAATTAATATAATAAAAATATATATAATATATATTAATATAATTAAATAAATTTATAATTAAAATTATATATTAACTATTCTTATAAAATTAATAATTTAAATTATTTAAAAATTAATAATTCTAAATATAATATTATTAATAAAAAAAAAAAAAAAAAATCTATTTTTTATCTTAAATTCTAAAAGATTATTTATATTATTATTTTTAAAGTAGATTTAGGTTTAAAATTTTAAATATAGTTAAGATTATTAATAATCTTTAATAATTATTATTAATTATTAATAATTATAAGAATAATTAAAGTTTATTACTATTTAATAATAATAATTAATAATAATTATTAATTATTAATAAAATAATCTAAATTATAAAATAATAATAAACAAATTTTCTATTATTATTATAATTTATTTAATACTTGTTAATAATATATTTAAATTTTTAAAAATTATAATTAAATTATTAATATTTTTATTATTATTAAAAATATCTATATTAATATAATTTTTATTAAAAGTATTATTAAAATTTATTTATATATAATTTTGGAAAAATATTTTTTTTTAAAAAAATTTATTATTTAGTTAACTAACTAGATCTATTTTATAATTAATATTATATAAATAAATAATAATTATTAAACTAAATTATTTATATATTAATAAATAATATATTTTTTAATATATTATATTATAATTTAAATTTTTTAAATTCTAATTTATATTTAATGAATTTAATAATTATTAAATAAAATTATAGTTATATTATTATTAATAAATATATAAAGTTTTTAAAATAAATTAAATATAATATTAAAAATAAATTTTAAATCTATATAATAATTTATTTAATAAATTAATTAAATTTAATTTATATAAATTATATTTTTTTTTAAAAATATAATAGTCTAAACTCCCTATTTATTATTATATAAAAGATATTTAAAAAGATTTATAAATATAAGATATAATTATTATAATATTCAAAATAAAAAAAATATTAAAATTTATAAATTTTATTATTAATAAAAGTATTTAGAGAATTTATAAACTCTAATATTTTAATAAATATATTAAAAACTAGAATATAAGATTTATAATTATTTATTTTTTAAAATTCTAAAATAATTTTTTAGTAATTATTAATTATCTTTTTAATTTATAAATATTATTTTATAATAATATATAGAAATTTTACAGTATTTTTCTAATTATATATTTAATTATAAATAATTTATAATTTAAAAATTTTTATAATAATAATTTTAAGAAAATAATTATATATATTTATAACTTTTTTTATTATATTTTAAATAATAAATAGATAATAATATTTTAAAAACTCCTCTTTTATTTTATTTTTTTAATTTAAATTATTAAAAACTTTTTTAAAATAATTTTTAAAATTTATTTTCTATATAATATAATTATTTTAATTATTATTAAAAAATTTTATTTTAAAATTGGTTTTTAAATTTCTTTTTTTTTGATTATTTTTTATAAATTTTTATTATTATAATTTAAAATAATAAATTCCAACTCTAAAAACTTATTATAAATTAAATTATATTAGGATATTGTTTTTTCTATTTTTAAAATTAAAAAGATAATAAAATTTTAATTAAAACTAATTTTAAAATTTTAATTAAAAAATATAAATTTTTATTTCTAATAACTAGTTTTAAGAAAAATAATTAAAAAAAAATTAATTTTAATTATTTTATTTTATTCTTTTTGTATATATTTTATAATATTTATAATAATCTCTTTTTTTTTTTAAGATTTAAATTTAATAAAAAAAATTTTATTAAAATTTAATTTAATTTTGTATAAAAATTTCTATAATAATATATAAATAATTTTGATATAAAATAATTTAATTTAAATATTAAAATTATTTTTTTTAATAGATATTATATTTTTTTTAAATTTTTTTATACTAGTTTAATAAATAAATAGCAAGAAAGTTTCTTATTAAAATAATTATTAATTAATTTAAAAAAAATATATTTTATTATTTTTATATTATATTAGAAATTTTTTCTAAAATTATAATAAATAAAAATTTAAAAAAATAATATTTTATTTTTTTATTATTAATTTTTTTAATAATTTTGTTATATTTAAATTTATAAAAAACTTAATATCTAAATTTATGTATATATATATATAAAATATTAATAAAAAATTTTATATATAATATTAGTTTTAGATATTGTTTTTAAAAATATAATTTAAATCTATATTTTATATTATAAATTATTATTAAATAATAACTGTTTAAAAGTTTGTATATAATATTAGAAATTAGTTTATTTATTATAACTAATCTTTTACTTATATATAAGTTTTAATATTATATTATATTATTATATTAATAAGTTATTATAAGAATATCTATTTTATTAAAATAAATAAAAGATTTTAATTTATTTAATATTAAAAAATAATATAAATAAAATAAATTATTATTTTTTATTAAATTATATTTTAAAATATTTTTTTTTTATTAATATAAAATAATAATATAAATAACTTTTCTAATAATTTTATATTTAAAAAATTTTTTAAAATAATTATTATTTTATATTATTTATATTAAAAATTTTTAATAATATTAAAGTATATATTATTATTAAATATATACCAAAATTCAAACTTTTTTAATATTATATTTATTAATAAGTTAGTTAAATTATTCTAAAAAAAATATATAAAATATAAATTTTAAAAGTTTATAAAAAATATTTCTTAATTTATATAAAATTTTATTTATAAAAAAAAAATTTTATTTAAATAATTTTATATTTTAATTTAATAAATCTAAATATTTAAAAAAAATTTATAAAAACTAAGAATATTATTATATTAGTATACTTTATAAAAACTTTAAAACCTTTTTATAAAACTTTATTTTAAGTAAGGTTTTAATATCTAAATATTTTAAAATAATTCTAGAATATTAAATCTAAAAGTAATTTTAAATTTTTTAATATATAAAAAAAAATTTTTATATTAGTAAATTAATTAACTAATTAAAATAAATATATATTAATATAATTTTAATATAAATTCTAATTAAATATATATAAAGAAATTTATAAATTATATCTATTTTATAATTATAATATATATAAAATAATTAAGAAATTAATATTACTTTAATTAAATATTTTTATTATTAATTAGTATAATTTTTTTAATATTTATATAATATTTTAAAAATTTTAAAATTATAGAAATTATAAATTTATTTTTTTAATAAGATAGATTTTAGTTAGAAATAGTTTCCTAATTATTAAATATATTTTTGTTTAGATATATATCTAACTATAATAATAAAAGATCTAATTTAATTATTATAAAAAAAAAAAAAATTATAAATTTTAAAAAATTTTTAATAAATATTAAAAAATTTTTATTAATATAAAACTTCTTTGCTTTTTTTTAAGATTTTTAAAAGTTATTTAATTAAAGATTCTAAAAACTTTATTAAAAATATTAATTATATTAATTTTAAAAAACTATAATATAGAAAAAGTATTTTAGTTTTTTAAAAATTTCAATTATATAATATACTAAAATTATTAAAAAAAAAAATAATATTAAAAATATTAATTTTCTAAATTTTAAAAAAAAAGTATTTATTAATATTTTTATAAAAACTAATATTAAAAAAAAGATAAATTTAAATATTATTTTTTATTAAATCATTATAAATAATTATTAAAAATTATTAAAAATTATTATTTATTATTAAAAGTTAATAATAATATAATTAATAATATTTATTAATAAATATAATTAGTTTTATAAAACTAAATCATATAAAACAACTAATTTTATAAATTTTAATAAAATATTTAAATATTTATTTATTTAATAAAAAAATATATTAACTTAATTAATATATAATATATTATAAAAATATATAATTTAACTATTACATTTAATATTTAATATTATAAATTAAGTTAATATTATAATATTATTTAAAATATTTTATTTTATTTCTAATATTAAAAAAATTTTTTTAAATATAATAAATTTTAAAATAAAAAATATTATAAATATCATAATATAAATAAATATATATAAATAAAATTAAAAAAAAAAAAAGATTATTAAAATATATAAATTAAGACTATAATTTAAAAAAAAAAAAAAAATAGAATTAAAAAATAAAAATTTTTTTTTTATTAACTAAATCTTAATTTGATAAATAATTATAAAAAATTAAAAAAATAAAAATAAAAATAAAAATTTAAATATTAATTAAAAAATTTAAAAAACTAAAAATTAAAATAATAATAAATATTCCACTCACCAATTTTAAAATATTAAGTATTAAAATAATAATTAAAAAAAAAAAAACAAAAACTCTATTTTTTATTTTTAAAATATTAAAAAAAATAATAATAATAAAAAAAAAAACAAAAACTTTATTCTTTATTTTTAAAATATTAAAAAAAAAGATAATAATAAAAAAAAAGATAAAAATTTTATTTTTTATTTTTAAAATATTAAAAAAAAAAATAATAATAAGAAAAAGGATGGAAACTCTGCTTTTTATCTTTAAAATATTAAAAAAAAAGGTAATAATAAAAAAAAAAATAAAGATTTTATTTATTGTTTTATTTAATATTTTTATAAATATAATCTAGAATAATTTATAGAAATTTTAAAATAAAACTTACTTAATATTATATTTTAAATATAATTAGATAGAAAAATCTTATTATATAATAATTAATTTTATATTATATATTTTAATTTTTAAAAATTATTCTTAAAACTTAATATATAATATTATTATTTAATAAAATAACATTAATATTAAGCTTTTTTTAAATTTATATATTTATAAAATAATATATATTTATAAAAATACCTTTAATTTTACTAATTTTTATTTATTTAAATAAATTTATAAAAAGACTTTATTACCAATATAATTTAAATTTATAAAAAAATTATATAGTAAAATATCTTTTCTTAATTTTTTATTATTATTTAAATTATATTATAATTAGAATTTATATTATTTATATATTCTAAATATTATTCTTTTTTTAAATTTTTAAAATATTTATTAAAATTAAAATACTAGTTAAATAAATAATTAAAATATAAAATTAATAAATAAATTACTTTTTTTAAAATATTACTTTTAAAATAACTTATTTTATTAATATTAATTTTAATATTATTATATTTTAACAAGTTTAGTATTATATTTATTTTTTTATTATTAATATTAATATTTATATTTATATTTAATTTTATTTTTAAATCTTTTATTTTTATTATTATAAAGATTTTTATTACTAGATTTATAAATATTAATAATATAATTATTTTAAAAACCTTTATTAATATTAAATTTAATAATATTAATAATATTTTTAATATTATTATAATATTTATTAATAATATAATTAAAAATCTTAAATTTATTATTATTATATTTAAATTTTTTAAGTTTATTAATTTTTTTATTAAATATATTAAATTTATTAATTAAAATATAAATATAATTAATACCTATATTATTTTTAATAAATTTATAGTATTTATAATATTAATAATTATATTTATATTACTAAAGCCTATTATTTTAAATAATATTATTAATTTAATTATTTTATATTATTATTTTTTTTATTTTAAACCTTTTAATTAGTTTATTTTTTAAAAAAATTATTTTATTTAAGTTATTATAATTATTAAATAAACTTAAAAAAATAAATAGTAATATTATATTTAAATAATAATAAAAAATAATTATAAGATAAAAAATAAAAAAATAATATATATTAATAATTTTTTTATATATAATTATTTATAAAAAAAATTATAACTTATTATTTATAAAAATTATATATAAATTATAAATATTTTATAATTTTTTAATATTAAGTAATAATAACTTACTATAAAACTTTTAATTTTATAAATAATTTTACTTAAATTATATTTTTTTTATAATTTTTGTTATTTAAATATAATTTATAAATAAAAATATTTTTTTATATATTTTTTATTATTTAATCTATATAAAATAACTTCTAAATTATTTTTATATATATTATTTTTATTATTTTTAAGATTTTTAAATTTTTTTTAAAAATTATAATATTTTTTTATTTATAAAATAACCTTATTTTATTATTATTTTATTAATATTAGTAAAATTTTGTGTTTATCTTATTTTATAATATTTTATTTATTTTATATTTATTTTATTTTATTTTTAAAATTAATTTATTAATTCTAAAATCTATATTAAAAATAATAAATATTAATTATAAAACTAATTCAACTATATATAAATAAAATTAATTAGAAGAGTATATAATAAAGTAAAACTACTAACAATTTTTAAAGTTTAAAAATATATTTATTATTTTTTAGTTTATTATTAATTTTAATATTTTTAAATATAAAATAATTACAAATTAACTTATATAATAAAAAAAATATTAATAAAATATAATATTTTTTATTAAGATAATATAAATAACTAATTAAGTTAATTTAAAAAATATTTTTTATTTTTAAATTTTTTAATTATAATTATTTATTTAATTGTTTTATAAAAAATATTTACTACTACTTTTAAAAATATTAAAAAAAAAGATTAGGTATATTATTCTAAATATAATAAATATATTTTATACTTATATTAATATTAAATTTTATAAGATTATGTTGTTATTAAATTAAAAAAAAACCTTAAATTAAATATTAATATTAATAATAATATAAATCTTAATATAACTTAAAAAGTTAAAGAGATTTAAAAAAATTTTAATTTAAATAAGAATATAAATTTTAATATATAAAAAAATAAAATATTAAATCTAAACCATATTTAAGCAGCTGTTTTATTTATAAAAAAAAGAATTATAGTATTTATAAATTAATATTAAATTTATATTTTATAATAAATCTATATAAAGTTAATAGTTATTTAATTTATTTAATTTATATTAATTTTTTTTATTCTATTTTATAGTAATATTAAAAAGTATTAATAATATTATTAATTATCTTAAATATATTAAGAAATATATATCTAAAATTAATACTAAAATATATTATATTAAATTAAAATAATATAAATCTAGGATAATCTTAATATTATATATATAAGTATATTATATAAAATATAACTAAATCAAAAAATTTAAAATAATATATTTTATTAAAAAAATATCTAATTTTACTAAATATAAATTTAAAATTATTAATTAAATTAATAAAAAAATAAAAAAAAAATTAATAAGTAGATACTTAATATTCAATATCTAATATTTCTAAATTTTTTTTTAAAAAAAAGAGGGTTTTTTATTTTTTTATTTTATTTTTTTTTTTTTAAAAATTAATTATTTAAATTATTTTACTAATATTTACTAAATAATACTAATAATATAGTTTTAATATTTTTTTTATTAAATAATAAAATATAAAAAAAAAATCTTATTATTTATAAAAAAAATTTAAATTACTTTATTATAATATATATTATAAAATAATATTATTAATTAATATATTAACTCTTATAATATTAATATATTATTATATAATTTAAATTTATTTATATATAAATTTTTATATATATATTTTAATATTAATATATTCAATATAGTCTTTTTATTAAAATATATATATATATATTATAATAAAATTTCTATTAATTATATTTATTAATTAGTTTATTTATTATATACTATATAATATATATAATATAATATACTAACTATTATTAATAATTAACTATTTATTTTATTAATAAATATTAAATTATAATATTATAATATAATAATATAATATTTAAATTTAATTTAATTTTAAGTATAAATATATATTATCTAACTTATATACAATATTATTTTTAATAATTATTAAAATAAATTATTTTTTTAATTAAGATTTAAATTTAGTATTTTTTTTTTTAATTTTTATTATTATAAAATTTTTTATTAATATAGTCTTGTTATCCCCTAATTAAATATTTTATTTATATAATAATAATTTTTTTAAAATTATAAATATTAATAAAATAAAATATAGTTTATATTATAAATATTATATTTAAATTTAATTATTATTATTAATATTTTAGAAAATTAATAATATATTCTTTAAATTATATTATTATTAAAATAATTTAGATTTAGATATTATTAAAATATATAAACTTATTTAAAAAACTATTAATAATTTACTATTAAAAAATATTTAAATTCTATTATAAAATTATATATTATAAAATAAATTATAATATTATTATCAATCTAACAATTTAAAAACTAGAAATAACAAAAAATATATTATTACTTTAAATAATTAATCTTTATCTTAATTATTTATAATTAAATTATACTATATATAATTTTCTAATTAAAAAGTATCTTTAATATTTATTAAAATATAAAAAATATTATTTATATAATAAAAATTATAATAATATTAAAAATTTAATAAAAAATTTTTTATAAATATTATTATTATTATTAAATATATTATTATTTATTAAATTAATAATTATATATTTATTATTTATAATTTTAGTATTTTTTGATTATAATATCTAATAATCTTAATAAATTTTATTATAATTTTTAATTTTATATTAATATCTATTTTAAAAAAGAATAAATTAAAAAGGATACTAAAATTATAATCTATCTAATAAAATATAATTTTAAATAATATTATTTTTTATCTTTTAATATTTTAATTTTATTTTTTTAAAATTTTTATTTAAAGTTTCTTTAACCTATTTCCTAATTTTTTAAAATATATATAATAAAATTAATATTAATATTTAATAAATTTTTTTTATAAAATATAATTATAACTATAATATTTAATATTAAAAAAAAACTATTTAAAAAAAATAAAAATTATTAAAAACTAATAAAAATTATTACTTAATTTCTATTTTTTTAATTTAATAGATTTTTTTTTAATTAATTATTAATATTATTTATAAATTATTATTAAATTTAAAATATGGTTAATCTTTTCAACAAATTTTAATTTATATATTAATTTTAAAGTAATAAAAAAATAATATTTTTATTTCTTTTATTTTAAATAGTATAATAAAAAAGAAATATAGAAATTTTATATTTTTTTAAATTATAATATTATAAAAAAGAAATATAAAAATTCTATTTTTTTTTAAATTAAAATTAATTTAAATATATAATAAACTTTTTATCTATTTCTAATATATATTTTAATTAATAAAATCTTTTTTAAAAATTATTAAATACTTAAAATAAATAAATATATATTTAAGTAATATAAATATTACTATTATTAACCTTTATATAAATATTTTATATAAAAAAAGAATTTCTACTATTAAACTATTTATAATTTTTATTAATAAATAAGAAAAATTAATAATAATAAAATAAAATAAAATTATAATTAAATTTAAATTTAATATAAAACTAGCTAATATTATTATAAAAGATTTAATTTTATAAAATTAAATTATATAAAATATATATATATATAATTTCTTATCACTTAATTAATAATAAGTTTAGTTTTAAAATCTTAATTTAAATTAATTATTAATATTTAGTTATTATTATTTTTTTTATTTTATTTATATTAATAATTAATATAAATTATAGTATTTTTAAACTTATAATATAATATAAACTAATTTAGATTTAGTTATTTTTTTTAAATAACTATCTCTTTTTTTTTATTATTTTTTATAATATTTTTTATATTTTTTTTTTTTTAATATAAAAATTTTGTTGGTTAGTTTTTTTATTTCTTTTTTTTTTTTTATATAATAATTTTGAATTTTTATATTAATTTTAAATATTATAAAAAAGTTATTATAATATTTAAATTCTAAAAATATATCTATTATTATATTATTTATATTTTTACTTTATTATATTATTATTTATACTTTTAGTAATAAATAAATAGAATTAATAATATATATTTTATCTAATAATAATAAAAATAATATTAATATTAATAAAAATAATTTTAATAATAATAATATTAATAATAATAGTATTAATAATAATAATATTAATAATAATAATATTAATAATAATAATAATAGTAATAGTAGTAATAATACTCTATCTTTAGATTTATTTTTAAATTTTTTTCTAGATTTTTCTTTAGATTTATTTTTTAATTTTTTTTTAAATTTATTTTTAGATTTATTTTTAAATTTTTTTCTAAATCTTCTAAATTTATTTTTTGATCTTTTTTTAGATCTTTTTCTAAATTTATTTTTAAATTTTTTTCTAAATCTTTTTCTAGATTTTTTTTTAGATTTATTTTTTAATTTCTTTCTAAATTTATTTTTTAATTTTTTTTTTAAATTTATTTTTTAATTTATTTTTAGATTTTCTTCTAGATTTACTTTTAGATTTTTTTTTAGATTTTTTTTTAAATTTTTTTTTAAATTTTTTTTTTAATTTACTTTCTCTATTATTTTCTATTTTTTTAAATTTTAATAATTTAAGAGTCTATTTTTTAATTATAATTTAATAAAAATAATTTTTTAATTTATAAATCTATATTTTTTATTTTTATATTTTAAGTTAATAAATTTTTATTTAATTTATTAATACTTAATATATTATCTTAATATAAAATTTATATAATTTAGAATCTTTATTTATTAAGGTTTTAAAATTTAATTTAATAAAAAAATTTTTAAATTTATATAATTTTATTTAAACTTCTTATATCAAAAATAAGTTTTTTAAATAAATATTTAATAAAAAATTATCTATTAGTAATAGATTAATTTATAAAATAAATTTTATTATATATTTTTTAATAATATTCAAAGAAAATTTCTATTATTTATTAAATTATTAATATTTAAATTTATAATTAGTATTTAAGGGTATATAATATTAATAAATTTTTTTAATTAAATATTTTATTATTATATATCTTTTTTTATTTCCTATTCTTTCTAGTATAATTTATTTATAAAAAATTATTAAAATTTTTTTTCTATTTTTATATTTTTAAAAATT
Organism: Orbilia brochopaga; assembly: GCA_036872635.1. Lineage (NCBI taxonomy): Eukaryota > Fungi > Ascomycota > Orbiliomycetes > Orbiliales > Orbiliaceae > Orbilia > Orbilia brochopaga. Next base: position 315,447 of record JAVHNQ010000010.1, on the reverse strand, counting down.
TATTTTAATTTTAGCTTTTACTTTATTAAAATTTTTAATTATATTATTTTTTTTAAATATTAAAAAAAAATTAAGTAAATTGTTAATAATATTTATAAAATTATTATTTTTATATATATATTTTTTTTAAAAATAGTATTTATTTTTTTTAATTTTAAAATTTTTTAAAATTATAAGTATTATTAAAAAACAGTTTTTTTTTAATTTATATTATTTTTATTATTTATATTTAAGATAAAATAATAATTTTTTTTATAAAAAATTATAATTTTAGATTTAATCTTAATTATATAATTATATAAAATTAATTTTTTATTATTTAAGAAATATATTAATAAAAGTATAAAGATAAACTATTATAACTTATTATTTTATAAATAATATATAATAAAGTATAGGATCAAATTTAATATAATAACTTATTATAAAATAGTATTAAATATATATATTATAAATTTAAGATAATTTTAAAGATAATTTTTTATATAATATTTTATTATATTTATTTTTTTTATTATTAAATTTATAAGACTTTAATTTAATTTATTAAATAAATAAAACAATTATATTTATTTTTAATATATATAATTTAATTTAATATTTATATCCTAATTCTTTATATTAAATATTTTTTTTAAAATAATAATTTAAATTTTAATTAATTAAAGTTTGTATAATTTATTAAGATTTTTTAAGATAATATTAAAATAATAAAAGATATTAAAATATAAACTAATAAAAAATTATCTTAAATATTTTTTTTTTAAAATAGTTATTTATAATTATTAGAAATATAATATAATAATAATAAATTAAAATCCTTTTTTTAATTAATTTAAGTGTTAAATTTTTAAAGAATATATTTTAAATAATATTTTTTAATAATTATTATAAATTATAATTTATTTATCTATACTTTAAAATTTATAGTATTTTTATTTTTTATTTATAATTTTTATTTAATTAAAATTAAAAATTTATTTTATTTTTTATATAATTTTTAGTTAAATTTCTTAATTAAAAATTATATATTTTTATATATTAGCAAGTTATATATATAAACTAGTTTGCTTTATTATTAAAAAAATATTATAATTAATATATATTAATTTAATAATAATATTTTAAATTTAAATAATTTAAAATATTTATTAACTTATATTTAAAAATTTATTAAATTAATAAAATTATTAACTAAAAATCTTATTATATTTTCTAAATTAACAGATAATAATAATAGTTTAGATTTTTTTAATTTATTATTTATAATTATTTTAAAATTTATTAAATTAATAATATTATTAGAATTTCTTAACTCAATAAATTATATAAGAGGTTTAAATAATTTAAAATAATTATTAATATAGATTTAAAAATTTATTAAATTAATAAGATTATTAATTAAAAATCTTATTAATTTTAATAATAAAAATAATAATAATAAGAATTTTTCTTTATTTATTATTATAAAATATTAATTAAAAACTAAAAAATATTTAATTAATAATAAATTATTAAGATTTAGATATTTTAATAATATACAAATACTTATATTTTTATATAATACAAATTCTTTATTTTTTAATAAAGTTTTTATTATTTTAAATTTTAAATAAAAATATTTTAAATTGATTAATTTATTACTTTATTTAAATTTTATTTAAAAATTTTAATAATAAATCTATATATTTTTTGTATTTTTAATAGATAAAATGTTTTATTTATTAATTAAATTAAATTTAAATTATAATTATTTTAATTGTTAATAATTAAAAAAGATAATAAAATTTTTTAATAAATATTTAATATTTATAAATTTTTTAATTATTATTAAGAACTTTTCTTAATATTAAATTAAAATAATAAAATCTATTTATTATTTTTAGTATTTATATTTAAGATTTTAAATTTTATTTTAAATTATAATTATTATTTTATAAATTTTAGTAATATAGTTAATTTTTTCTTTTAAAATTAAAATTTAATTTTTAATAATAAATTAATTATTATTACTAAAAATAATTATTAATTTTAAAACAATTTTTATAATAATTTTTTTTATAATATTTAAATTATAAAATTGTTTAAATAATTTTTAAATAATTATTAATTAATTATTTAATAATATAATTTTAATTAGCTTTATTATTAAACTTAATAAAATTTTAAAAAAAAATTTAAAATTATTTTAATTTTATTAATATAAAATAAATAAATATAATAAATAATTAATCTAAAATAATAAATTTAAAAAATATCTTAAAATAAATAAAAAGAATTTTTATTATAATATTAATATTATATATATATATATATTATATCTTAATTTAAATAAAAAATTAATAAATTTAATTTTTTTATATTTATAATAATTTTAAAAATATTGCTTTTTTAAAGATTTATATTTATAAAAAATTATTAAAATTTTATTTTAAGTTAGTATTAATTAATAATATTAATTAAATATTTTTATTATTAATATAGTTTTTTAAATATAGATTTAAATTTTATTATTAGTTTTAAATCTTAAACTAAATAATAAAATTACTATTTTTATAATAATATATAAATATTTAATATATATATATTAAATAAATATTATATATATTTTAAATATTAAATTCCAAAATTTTAAAAATATTTATTTTTATATTTAATAAAATAAATAGTAAAATATTTTTTTTTTTATAAAAATCACTATAATTTTACTAAGAATTTTTTTAATTTTAAATTTTTTTATTTTTATTAAATATTTTATTATTATAATATTATTTTAATTTTTATTATATAATATTTTAATTTAAAAATTAAATAAATAAATAAATTTTAATTTTTTAATTTCCAACTATTTATAAAATATTTTTTAATAAAATAGTTTAGAAAAAAAGATTAATCCTTTTATTATAAAATTATTTATTATTTTATAAAATATTTTTAATTTATTTTTTTTATTATTTATCAAAAAATCTTTTTTTATTAACTTTACTAAATATATTTAAAATAAATAAATTTAATATAAATATTAATTAAATATTTATAAACTAATTAATAAAGATAGAATTTAAAAAATAATTTCTTAGATTTATAATTAAATTAAAAATTCTTATTAATTTAAATTAATTTTTTTAATCTTAATCTTTTTTAATATTTATTATTTCTATTTATTTTTATCTAGATAATTTTAAAGTTATAGTAATATTACTAATAAATATTAATTTTATTAAATAATATTAAATATTTAATTATATTTTAATTAAAAATTTATATTAAAATTTTATTATTATCTATTTTAATTTTCTTTTTTTTTTATATATATTCCTATTTTTAATTAAATATTTTTATATTTATAAATTAAATAAATTTTTTATTAATATAGTTATAATTTTTTATAAATATATAAAACTTTAAATTAAGTATAGTACCATAAATCTTATATTTTTAATTATATTAAGAAATATTTGTTAGTAAAATAATTATATAAATATTAATAATTTTAAATATTTTAATCTATTTTAAGCCTTAGATTAATAAGTAAATAATATAATTTATTAATTAAGATTTTAAAAAAAATTTATTAATTATAATAAAAAAATAATATTTTTATTTTATAATATTTTTTTATTTTAGAAAATTATTAAAAATATAAAGATATTATTATTATTAATTTTTAATTAATAAATTTATTATTTATTAAATATTAATTTTTATTATATTTTCTTAGTTTATTTAATAAATTATTTTAATCTATTTTTTATTAGATTATTTTTATTAATTTTTTTTTTAAATTTAATTTATTAAAATCCTAATTAAAATCTTTTTAAAATTAATTTTAATTTAAAAATTGTTTTATAGTAGTCAATAATTTATATAATTCCTAATTTAATATAAAAATATTAATATTATTTTAAAAAAAAATTTAAATTTAGATAATTATTAATATATTTATCAAATAAAAAAAGATTTATATTATAATTTTTAATAATTTTTCATATATTATTCTTAAATATCTATTTTATTTAATAAATAATAGCCTAATAATTTATAAAATTTTTATTAAATATATTATTAAAATTATATTTAAAGATTTTTTTAAAATTTTTTTTAAATAATTTCTTAGTTATTTACATTAATAATTAATAAATAATTTTTAATATATTTAATTTTAAATTTTTTAGATTATTAATATAATATTTATAATATAATTATTATTTTTTTAATAAATTTTTTTATATAATTAAAAATATATTTTAATTTTAGAATATTTTATATAATAATAAAATTATATACTAACTATTAAATATTTAAAAATTAATAAATAAAATATAAAAATAATTATTTAAAAAAATATAAATATTAAAAAATTAAGAACTATAAAAAAATAAAAAAATTAATAAATATTATTATATTATATTATTAATTATTAACCTATAATTTATTTTATAAATTTTATAAATTTAGAAATTGGTTGTTTAATTTATTATATTAGCTTATAATATACATTCTTAAAATTTTATATTATAAAAAAATCTTTATATTATAAAATTTTATAATATATTAATAAAATTTATTAATAATTATTAATAAATATTAAATTATAATATATTTTTAATATCTAGTATATCTTATTTTTTCTTATCTTAATATTAAATCTATTTAGTTGTTGATATATATTTTCTCTAAATTTTTTAATAATAAATAATAATTAATTATATTTAGTAATATAATTAATAAAATATTTATAATTTAAATTTTTAACATTAATTTATTATTTATAAGATTATTTATATAAATTTATTATATATATTATTTTATTTATTAGATAGTTATATTTTATTAATAAAACTAAACTTAGATATTTTATTAATTTATATATTAATAACTAATTACTAATTATTAAACCCTATATATAATTATTTATTAATAATTATTATTAACTCAAGATCTTATTTATTATTAATTATTAAATTATTTAATAAATAAATAAAAAAAAAAAAATTATTAATAATTTAAAAATATTATAATAGACTAACTAATAAATTTTATAAAATAAAAATTAATTATTTAATAAATAAAATATAAATAGTTAATTTATTATAAAATAATATAAATCTTTATTAATTATTAATAATTATTACTAATAATTTATATTATATATAATATTATAATAAACTATATATATTATTTAATATTAATTAAAAAAATAAAATATCTACTCTTATAATTAAAAAATATAATAATAATAAAAAACAAAATATTTATTTTTATTATTGAAAAATATAATATAAGTTAATTATAAATATTTAAATATTATAAATTATAACCAACTAATACTAATTCTAATATTAAAATAAGTATTTATAGATTTTTAGTAAGATATCCTTTAATCTACTAAATTTATTAAATAATGTTTTAGAAAATAGTAAATTATAATATAAAATAGCAGTTTAGATTACCTAAGTGGATTTGCACCTGGGGTGACAATATATAGTAAAATGCAACAGGAGGTTGATGGTGACACAAACTTTAGCTCGCGTCGACACAACATATGCATATGCATGTCGCTGACGACAAGCTGCGCTTTAGCCTGTGTCGTTATACATGTATGATATTTGCACCAAATCAATACTATAATACAAAAAAAAGCCAGCTCTTCAGATCTGAGGAAGATCATCGTGAGGGTATCGTATATGTCTCGTAAAACCAGCCGCTGAACCTGCATACCAGATATACCCGCTCTTAATATCTCTCGATCGATCGGGACCCGTGTCGTACGCGGCCTGCGAACATGGCCACTACCAATATAGCCCAACCCCTAGGGGGCTAGCCCTTCGAGGCTACCAGCCCTAATTCTGGCCAGATACGCCTCACACTCCAGGCTGCGAGTGACTTGCCAGCTCAGGCTCAGACTCGAACCCCACATACCCCTCCCTTGTATTCCCCACCACAGGACTCTCCCGCTGCTCGCCATCCGCTACGACACCCGCGGCGGTCTCCAGGCGAGATATATCGCCGTCGCCAGTACCAGCAGCGTCAAGTATCGCCTCACGACTGACATTCCCCTCCCTCGCGCCGCTGAGGTCCTGCAGCGCCGTATCCTTAGTACTCGTAACCCTCGACGACCCGCTCACGATCTTCCGCACACGAACATGTACACCGCCGCCGCGTGTCCGCCAGCCGAATCTTCTGGAAACAGTAGTGCACAGCCGCGACCGCGGGATGAGGAGCACGGCCTGCCGCATCGTGGGCAGACAGGCACAGATCAGCCCGAGTGCAATCTCGACGTGTCCGAGCGCGTTGACAATCATGGAGGTGTAGCTGCGGTCGAAGGATTTGTAGAACCGTAGCAAGTACCGCAGCCGGACGATCGATGCGATGCACGCTCTACACAGTATACATTAACGACGTCCATATAAACCCCCAGTGTCAAAAATACATATGTACTCACAGCCCAGCGATCAGGAACAACCCGCTAATCATGATCTTCTTGGCAGTAGTCAACCGCAGCCGCCACACCACCGTCAGCGGCAGGAAGAACAATATACAGTCCGTCACGATCCCTATCACCGTCAGCGCCGTCACCTCCTTCACGGGATCCAAACACCGACTGGCGGCCCCCATCATCAGTCGGTACCGCAAATCATACCCAGCCCGCACCGGCAGACACTGTATAACGGACGTGATGACGAAAGCGGGTAGATAGACGATATGGAACGCGACGAAGACGTAGAGAACTTGTCGGGCCAGGCTGATTTCCGGCGGGATAAGCCGCATGTAGAAGAACAGAATGGTGATATGCAGGAAGAACGAGGCGACGCCATACGCGATCTGATGATAATAGCCGATCTATCCAAGTATTTGCATCCATTAGTACAGTACTACAAGCGGCGGGTTGTATAGCCGAAGAAGGGTGTACCAGAAAGCCCGTCTGCAGCTGCTGGTCGGACAGCAGCCAGATATGCGTCCCCATCCCGCCAACGCTAGCCGCGAACAGCGACGTCGTCGCAAAAGCCGTCGACGTGAGCCATGTCACACCGGCGAAATAGTCGTCCAACCCGACGCCCGAGCCGCTGACGACGCGCGACACGAACCGCACGACCACGCAGACGAGCGGCACGGCGATGCACAGCCAGGTGACTATCACCAGTCGCCGCGGTAGATTCGGCGCAACGTAGTCTGACGAACGATTCTTAGCGCTGTGGACCGAATAGGTAAAGTAACTAATCAGTGATATGATAGTGAACACACCTGGATTGGCGACCTGAGCGCTATATATATCCGGCGGAATAACAACGGGTACTAAACCAGCCTTGATCACTAGCGGCGCGCGCGCAGCAAGCTCAAACAGCCGCGTCAGGTTGACTTTATCCTTTAGTGATGGCGGCAAGTCGTAGTAATAGTCAAGTCGATCCATCGTGTCCGGAGTAGCTATTATAACCGTCGAGCTCGTTCATTTTGTAGATGGCGGTGGGATGAGGTGGCTGGAAAGTGTGGAATGTAGGCGGTGCGTTCGATCCATATATCGAGAATATATTCTGCCCCGCCGACGTATGGGGCGAAGGAGAGTCGAGATGCCCCTTCGCTCCTGGCTTCGCTTCGAAGTTTCCGCCAGCCGGCCGGCCCGTCGTTAGTATATTAAGTACCTGGTGCCAAAGAGGGAGACGAAAAGAAGGTAGAAAACCAAGTAGAAGACAAGGAGCTAAAGAAAGAATCGCGCCAATAAGAAGAGGGATGGCAAGACCTCTGGCACCCTTACGAAACCAGGACGTCAGTCCTCCAGTCACCGGCCGTCGTAAATATATTTCCCAGTGCAGGGTAGGCGAGCTGCGTTGGGTCCAGACCTCTCTGTCCCCCGCAAATGGTACATGCACTGCAATACACGGTTCTATGCTCTACGGCTGTGGATCTTTTCCATAAGAATCTCAAACAGTATTATATATCCATACTCTAATGACCAATGATACCAACAGACAGTATCACAGTACCTGCCTGCACATAAGCGGATCGAACACACGCTTAAATCCATCCATCCAGCGGATCGTGCGAAATACAGCAGAACGACTGCACCAACTGCATCTCAATACACAAACATGCAAGTACTACTATATCACAGCTGAACAGTCACGAAAACAATGACAGAATCATACGATATCATATCATATCATATCATATTAATGCAAAGACGCCAACGAACGGCCCAGCACGCTGAAACAGGAGCGGCGCCGAAACCAGCAAATGCAACATACCACAACCACATCACAACCAAAATGCAACACAACAATGCACAAACGCCTAGCTATAACATCGAGAAAAAAAACACAATCATGATCCATCCAAACTACTACGAGAATACGAGAATACTTCGTAGTCACATCACATCCTACGCAGCCTCCCGCCACTCCTTCCGCACGCGGAATCCGACTCCCCAAAGCCGACTCCGCAACAACAAACTGCTAGCAACAACACTAACACTGCTCATCGCCATCGCCAACGCCGCCCAGCTCGGATCCAGCCGCGTCCGCCGATACGCATACAGCGCGCCCGCGGCAATAGGCACTCCAATAGCATTATACACGCCCGCCCAGAAGAAATTGAACTTGACCCTTCTGATAACCGCCGCCGCCAAATTCAACAGCAGCAGCACCTGCCGTAAATCTTCTCTGAGGAGAATGAAACTAGCGGAACTCAACGCTATATCCGCGCCGCTGCCGATTGCGATGCCGACGTCCGCGCTTACTAAAGCAGGAGAATCGTTGATCCCATCGCCCACCATCGCTACCCGCGGGCGCGCGTTGGCGCTATCGCGATGGCGGTGGAAAAATGTAGAAAAGGCGCTGCGGCGGCGCGGCGCGGCTGTTTTCTGGAGGTAGGTGATCTGCTCGGCCTTCTGGTGCGGCAGCACCCCGGCGATGATGTTGGCAGCGGGGATGCCGACGCTGCGGGCGACGGCCATGGCGGTGATGGCATTGTCGCCAGTGATCATGTAGACGTTTATACCGAGCTTGTCGAGCTCGGAGATGACGTAGGATGCCTCCGGACGTATCTGGTCCGCGATGGAGAGGTACGCGAGGATGGTCGGCTCGTCTTTGAATTTGGAGTCCGGGTGAGTGCTGGCGGCATCGATTCGGTGCGCGGCGAGCACGACGACAGACTTGGCTTCGGTTTTCCACACGTCCAGACGCATGCGCACGTCGTTGTCGATGGTGACGCCCTTCTCCTGCATGAAGGCTTCGTTGCCGATGTACGCTTCGACTTGCTCGCCGCTGCTTGTTGTAAAAGTGCCGGTGACGCCGCGGCCGGGCACTTCCTCAATGTTGGTGCTCTCGACAGCCGTGCAGAGGTTCGATTGCGCGTGTTTGACGAGGGCGCGGGCCAGCGGATGCCCGCTCGCGTTCTCCAGGCTGTCTACGAGACCGAGGACAAGTCGATGCCAGTCGCTCTTCTCGCCGTCGTCGCCGGCAATGACGGCGTCGACGACCTCGGGCTCGCCACCCATCGTCAGCGTGCCCGTCTTGTCAAAGACGATGGCGTCCAGCCAGCTGGCTTCCTGGAAGGCCTCGCCGCCGCCTTTCGCGAGGATGCCGTACCGCGCCGCCAGCCCGGTGCCGATGAACAGCGCCGTCGGTGCAGCCAGTCCGATGCCGCAGGGACACGCGATGACAAACACCGCGATGGCAAAGCTCATGCTCCAGAGCGCCCAGCCGCCTTGGTTCCCCTCCATCCACTGCTGGGGTAGCGCGCCGGTATAGCCCAAGCATAGCCAGATCAGCCACGTCAAAACGGCAAGGTACGAGATCACAGGGACAAAGTAACCGGTGACGAGATCCGCGACACGCTCGATAGGCGCACGCTGGACCTGTCCCTCGCGCACGATTCGCACGATATTATCAAGCATCGAGCGGCCGGAGATGCTCTTGATCTCGACGGTGACGGGGCGGCCCTGGTTGACGGTGCCCGCGAAGACGTCGTCCCCAACGGCCTTGGACACAAGGCGAGACTCGCCGGTGAGTGCGGACTCGTCGAACTGGCCGTCACCAGAGACGATGCTGCCGTCGAGAGGGGGTGACTGGCCATGCGGGACGATGACACGGTCGCCAACCTCGAGCAGCTCGACGGAGACGGTCTCGGTCTTTGTGGAAGACTCGTCGACGATGAGCTTGGCTTCCTTGGGGCGGAGGTTGCCCAGTAGGCTGACCGCGTTCGCCGACTTGGCCTTGCTGTAGGACTCCAGCAGGCGGCCTACAAATTATCGTTAGCAGAGTTTACTCAAAGCTGAGGTATGCTACCTTGCAGTCTGGTTTACGACACCAATGTAGGGGCTTACATACCGAATAGGAGAAACATGGTGAGGAAGACGACGGCGTCAAAGTACGTCGCGTGGGCGATTTCACTCTTGGGCATGTTATGGCCCATATTCTCATCGCGTGTCTGGGACGCACTGATGGCCAGCAATGCAATCGACGAAAAATAGGCAATAGTCGTCCCAAGAGACATCTATGATGGATCAGTAACAACTCCATATACCATCGTTAATATGACGACTCACCAGCAAATTCATGCTACCGAATTTGAGAAACCTCTTCCAGACGGGCCTGGGGTTCTTGCGGCTCCAGAGACCGCGCAGCTCGGACAGCGCGCGGACATGGAACAGATCCGCCGCGAAAAAGTACACGGGCGTGGATATAATCAGCAGGGACCATTCGGCGATCGTCACATTCCCCTTCCAGATCTCACGCTCAGACCACACGCGGTACTTGTTGTCCGCGGGCAGGAGCGCCATGAAGACGATGCCAATTATGAACGTCGGTATGGCACAGATGACGCATAGCGCAAAGCGGACGGCCAGACGGCGCACCTCAGCCTTGTGGACCAGGGCGCTGCGGTCCTCGAGCGTCTGCGCGGGCTTTACGGTGACTTTCAGGGCGGGATCGATGCCCTCGATTGTTTTTATGAGGGTGCGGACGGTGATGTCCGGCTGCGGGGTGTACTTGATCGTGACCTCCGGCAGGCTGGTAGAGTACAACGGCTTGACGACAGTGATCTGTGACGAGGCGAACTTCTGTATGGCCTCGTTTATGCGTGGCGGGCAGTTTGAGCAGTGGAGACCGTCGAAATGCAGCGTGAGTGTGCGCTCGCGAGAGTCGAACTGCTTCCCCTCATCAAAGGGCTCGAGCTCGACGACTTCGACGTCGAAGCCGGTGTCTTCAATGGACTCGGTGATGGTATCAATCTTGTCTCTATCCCCAGAAAAGACGATGGAGCCGCTGTGCGTGAGAGCGCTGATCTCGGCCTTCTCGATGAAGGCGTGCTTGTCGAGCAGGTTGGAGCGGATGGAGTTGACGCATGCGGAGCAGGTCATGCCTCGGATGGAGAGGATGGCGAGCCACCGTCCGTACTGCGGCTTGTCGACGACGACGGCGTCTAGGTCGGATGCGAACCTGTTCAGCCCGAGACCGGTGCTACCGGCGCCCGAGGTGGTGGGAGACAGAGCCGGGGCGTCATCGCCAAAGGACGACTTGTAAGGGGAGGTGGCGAAGGCGAGGGTTGAGGCGTTGGGAGAGGAGTCGGCGCTGGCGAGCTTTCGCGAGCGACAGAGGCCGCAGACTTCGTCGTGGTGCTGTCTGTTCGGGTCTCTGCTTTCGATGCGGCGGAGGACGCGGGCGCCGAGGCCCTCGAGAAGGTAGAGGGAGCGTCTGGGGCGGGCTTCGTCGGTTTCTTCATCGCCAGGAGAAGGTCCTGAGTAGCAGGCTTCGATATCAAAGCCGGCGAGGTGGAGGGCGTCGACGATGGTCTGGGGGGAGAGCGAGGGGTGATGGATGACCTTGACGCAGTTGGAGAGGATGGAGGCGGAGTGGGAGATGGGAGTCGGCGAGAGGTTTGCGAGGGTGGCGGCGATGAGGGAGGTGCAGGTAGCGCAGTGGATGTTTGAGACAAAGACGATGGTCTTGAGGAGGTCGGCGCCCGGAGCATCGAGCGCGAGGACGGATTTCTCGTCCATCGTTGTTGGATTAAGACGACACTGGTGGAGTGTCGACTAGATTGGAGATATCTGTAGACTGGGTTAGAGATATGATTTCTTTGATGTCTTGATATATGAATGCATGAGTGGATGGGGGATATATTGTACCTGGGGGGTGTTTATATATGCAACAGCAGCGGTGTTGCGGGCCAACAGCAAACAACCAACAGCTCGTCCGCACCGTTTAGCGACGCAATTTCAATGCCCGGGGATAACAGACAGCCGGGACCGTTCTATTCGATTCGATTCGGCTCTATCCGCTGGTGAGTGAAATGGAATAGAAATATTTGGAATCTGTCAAAGGCGGGAAGTGGTGACACGGAGCGAGAGGCAGTCGTCAGGCACCGATTGTGTAGCGACGCACGTGGAGAGCTTTATATTAACAACAATAGAGTACTAGGTATTCAGCGGCTAGAGTTGTATGAAAGAGAGCTGGAGCTTGCCGAGAGTAGCATAAAGAAATGCTTAAATTGGCTGATTCAGAGGTCCTTGGGGGAAGATGACAAATGGGACACACGGGAGAAACGTAGCACAAAGCAAGTCATAGAACGGTTGTAATCATAATGATATAAGGCTGGGGGCAAATCGAAGCACTCTCGCATTCGAGAAGCCAAACATCAGCGGAGGGAGGCTCCGGTTATATAGACGCCACCAGTATACAGAAGCTATAGCATGCTACCATATACTGGAGGATATGGATTGCTGGCATATAGGATACTACTAACTTGTCGGGGACGGTCAGAGCTCAGCAGCTGCAGCTGCAAGCACTGTGATTCACATCACACTTCCCCCATCTACTATTGGTATAATACGATAATACCAGCAGTAGTACTAGTCGTAGTCTGCTGGGGGGTGCAGTGTGATACGGCATACTAGCAGTAGTATTAGCAATGGTGGCATAATACTCATGGGCATTAATTAATCAGAGCGTAGTAACCCGGCCATGTGCGCGCATACTGCTGTCTCTCATCCAGCACAATGCCCTCACATTCTACTAGTAGTAGTAATTCCACCGGGTTCCACGCTGTCTGTATTATGATGCAGCTGATCGATCCGACGACGTCAACCCGGAAAAGCAGCCATTCTGTGGCATTTTGGTAGTTTCCAATTGGCTGACCAAGCGGGTCGCGCTAAAACACGCACAAAAGCCGCACCCACCCGACAAACCCAGCACAACTCCCGCAGGCAACACACTCACAACACATTACAATAGTCGCAACACATGGCAAACAGTCAAACACGTCAAACGTCAACACATCCTGATCGGGCTGTTATTAGTCAGCTGTAAATGTCAATGCGGGATGATGGCATGAACGTGAAGAGACAGCTGTCCCGGCAGCCAGCTGCAGCGCCGTGCAGCAGAAGACAGGACGTCCAACCCGACCGGACTCGATCCAAGCCGCTCAGTAGATGCCACATTTCCCCTCCACCCGCTGTGCCCGTCCATCACCATTATAAATATCCCCGTCCTCACATTACTGCCACTACTGCTATTGATCTATCTCCAGTCAGCTAGAGACTCGATCAAAACCGTCGGAACAAGGGGCCCTTCTCTCAGACATCCCGCCGTGCATTCAAGACTGCTTCCTCGGATCGCTCCTCTCTCGCTTCTGTTCCTGGCGGACAGCTAGCTGCTAGTTCGAGTTCCTCGTTAAATTCAGTAGTTCGATAATTAATTAATCGCCAATTGCCTGCCCCTGACTGTCGTTGAAGCAGCTCAAATTCAGTTCAGGCTGCCATTCAAGTAAATCGGTCAACGCTGTGTTGAAAACCATCGTCGCTTCTCCTCGCTCTCCACCAACTCCCCGTCGCCACCACGTCCGTCAACTTCATCACCACAACTACAAGTACAACCACCGTCTTTCTCAAAACACCATCGCCATCACCACCACCACCACCACCACCAAGACTAATCCGTTCTATCTATCCAACCTCCCGCTCGCTATATCCATCGACTAGCTACTAGATACACCAGGATGGCAACTTCGTCGTCGCCCTCCCCCCGCCCCGTCGTCTACGCCTCCCCCGTCGCCTCCCCGGCGCCGTCCCCCTCCTCCCACCACTCCACCTCCTCCTCCACGCCGCCGCCCCGTCCGCCCTCCTCCCCCGGCATCTCCGTCTTCGCGCCCCGCCCCATGCGCGTCCCCATGTACCGCCCGCAGTTCTCCCGCCCCGTCTTCCTCTACGACTCCTCGGAGCCCACCACCACCACTCCCCAGTCCGACAACAAGGAGAACCCAGCTGCCCCAGCCACCCGTCGCAGCTCCGTCGCCTCCACCGGCATCCCCGAGGAAGAGGCCATCGACAAGATAATCTACAGGTGCGTTCATTCATAATCCTATACCTCATCAAATCACACGAATCCATATTCTATGAATCAAGCTAACGCTGGTATTAGCCCCACCAAGGATGTCCTGGAAGAACTCTTCAAAATCGTTCGCCCGACCTCCGCCGCCGCTTCAACCTCCTCCCGCCCGCAGCCCCTCCACCCTCGCTCCCCGAACGCCGCCGGCGGCCACCGCCGCAACACCAGCGACGCCAGCGACGGTGGGCTCAGCAGCATCCTCGGCGGCCTCTCCGTCTTGAGCAGCGGCGGCAATCCCCGCGCTTCCCCAGACACGTCCGACTGGCGCACAATACGTACGTCCACATACCAGAAGAGTTACCATTCTTAAAGGATGCCGCTGACAGAATATGTATTTGTAGGAATGGCGGCGTCGCCTGTCGCCCGTCGCGCGCTCGGCAATCCGATGGTCCGCGACCCCAGCTTCCACGGCGAGTCCAAGGCTTAGTGCCCCCTCTACACTCGAAAACCGCACGTAAAGACACGACGACTCTACGAATAAGCTGCGAGGACGGCAACCGGACCCGATATAGACAACCATTGCGAGATAACCCACATCACACGACCCAACATAATTTTTTATTACTTCATCGAACTGCTTATCGGATGCATGCATACATATTTGAAACTTGGCGGCGTCGACTGGATCGAATGGGCTGGCGTTCTGACATCATCGCATCATCGCATCACTGCATTATCCTTTATCCTTTATCCTTTATCCTTTATCTATCGTTGAAGTGGTAGTATACTTTTACTACGATTTAATTGTTGCCTGCGAGCTATGGTATACTTTATAAGAAGTATCTACTGTAGCACCGGCCTTCTCTTTTTCTATCACTCTGCTGTATCAGATGCATATCGTACGTACTTGTAATTTTTATATTTCGGGCACTGGTACCTATCCGTGTTTCCCGATAATCAATACAACAAACTTGAATTATACTATGACCTGATTGCGGATTAGATGTGTAAGGATTGTATATTAGATTATAATTAATGGTAAATCTGCGCCGTACATATGCTAGATCAGTTCATACGCCACGTAATTATCAAACTTGTCCCCGGTTAGGCCTCGTATACTGGCAACTCGGTATCGGGACGTCTGACACCCTCCTCTGCATCCACGTCGTCGAGCTTGTCGTACCCGCCGCCGGCGCGGTATGCCGCCTCTGTTTTCCGGTGCAGCCAGCGCGCCAGAGCATATCCGAATCTACACAACGTCAGTCGATCCATATACGTATCCATATACAAGTATATACGAGTGGATGGATGGAGGGACATACATCATCGGCAGGGGGATGAGGTATGCGATGCCCGCGTATTCAAAGTCGCCAAATATCGCAAACGGCAGCAGCACATACGGCAGCATCCTATCCGTCAATCACACATTAACACCACCCACCGATACACTCGAATCAACGGTAACGGGAAGAACGCCAAGATAGACGGATAGAGAAATATAGGGAAAAATACCAGAGAACGGCGATGACACCGTCGAATCTGCCAACTCGAAACTCCCCAGCCATATAACCGCTCCAATTCTCAGCCTGCGCGTGTCCCGACAGCCTGATGATGTTCGACACGGTGGTCAACTGCGTTAGAAACCCGTGGAAGACGAGACTCGCGTCGAAGCCGTCGTGCGGGCCGCCTGAGATCATCGCGTGGAAGTGGTAGGCTAGCGCTAGGAATATGTAGAGTTGTAAACAGAGGAGGAGGGTTGTGTAGGCGGTGTAGTAGCGTTGGGTTGCTGGGTTTGTTGAGACGACGAGTTTGTAGTATGCGAAGTGCATTTTCTTTTCTTATGATGTTGGCTGTATGTATTTATACTATATATCGTGCATTCGAGGGTTCGGGGGGTGGAGGTTGAAAATGTAAGGGTCGACGGTACTGTGTTGTGTGGTATATTTTCGTGTAACCAGTGATAGTGCTGTTTTCGTAAGCTGGTGAATCGGTGGAGTGGTATACAACTAGTAGGTATACGCAGAGGTTCTATAGTTTATATAAGTAAGTAATTATATACCGCCGGGCTTCGATCTAGATCGATAGGTAAATATGTATGCGCACCTGATCACTAGCCGTCACCCGTATTATATGAGTCGCCCATCAGTTCCTAGTAGCAGCGCAGCTCCTGTGGCGTTGCACGTATATACTCGACGGCCGCCAGGATCCAGCTACAAAACTGCCGGGATTCCCTGCCAATCCCTCTCCATAGAACCTCCAGGTAATCTCAGCCTGTGCTACCAGCCTACTACTAAGCATGGCTCGCCAAGTCGGCACTCCAGCTGCCTAGAATCAACAACGGGTGCACAACACGGCTATCGCTAGGCGCCGACGTGGATTCGGGGCGCGGTGCGACACCTCGTATGGAATACGAGGGTACGTCATGCAGCTGTGCAGTACTGGTATACCTTGATTTCGACCCGCGTACCGTGGTGTTGGCTGCTGCAAGTACTTAGGTAAGTAGGTGGCGGGCCCGAAGCTAAGTTGTAGCTAGGCTCGCGGTTTATCACTGCAGTATTAATAGCTGGCTGCCGCCTTCTGATGAGACATCGTCGAACGTATAGCGATTTAAATTGGGACTTCGTACGCGTATTATATACTATACTTCTTACGCTGCGCGTCGGCACTCTCCGGCCGTACGTCTGCGCGCATCTGCCTACTTGATACCTAGAGTATAATCGGGACTCTGCAGTATGTATATACGTATTTCTTGTGACTGCGGATGGGGCAACGAGTTCAATACATCCTGTGATTGTCGATAGATCTGTATATATACATACGGTATGGATCTATATTTAGTGGAGCTTGAGCAGCGCTTTTGAGGTCACAGAACAGCCGGAATCACTAGCTATTAGCAATATTGCGAACTATTGACTCTTCTTATTCCGGTGCTTGGTTAATCGATCGGTACGGTAGGGTTGGTATCTCGGGTATCGAGGAGATACGGCCAGGATGTGCGCGAATATATCGGTGGCATGTGGCCGGTGCGCCATGGGTAGTATGTACTGGTCAAAGAAATGAGTGAATTGATTCTATGATGAGTCTAATTATGTGATATCTGGTATGGTCATTCGGACGCACTCGCTCGCTGCCTGGGCAAATTTGTCGACAGATGACGATGTGTGTATGTATATACGTATATATGGATATGTACCTACATGCTCACTGGTTAGCATAGCCCTGCATCTGTATATACGTCCGAACGAGAGTGTTTGAGGGTGCAGGTGCATATCAGAGTTGGTCAATATTGGTCAATGTAATAATTTTCTAGCTGGCTTGGAAGCATCGGTCCCAGACCTCATATGGCCCCAGCGTCTCTCATCATGGAACACCAAGAACTCGAACCTCGTGAGGTCAGAGAATGAGAAAAAACAGCACCTACGTACTTTTATGCTACAACCGGCTCTGGCTCTTTCGTAGCTGGTCGCGATTCGCCTGAGCCATCTTGATCAGTGCGTACAGCGTCTGCATCCGCGGCATCTCCAGTCCCTTGGCCCGCGCCAGACGGATCGGATTCCCAAGTATCGCTTCCACCTCCATCGGCCGCCCGGCCTCCCAGTCCGCCCACATGCTCGGCCGGCTGCCGCTCACATTCTTGCGCGTCGAGTTGAGGATCGTCTCCGCGCTCGCGAATTCCGCGGGGAACGGCGCCCCCAGGACCTTTGGCGCCGTCGTGAGCACCTCCTCCATAACGCCCCTGACGTGCTCGGACATCTCTGCGTCCTCGGCCATCGCGCGGTTGGACGTCCCGTTCGACAGGACGGACGACGGGTTGAAGGACGCGTTGATCGCGATCTTGTGCCACCGGACCTGCTGCAGCTTGCGGTGCGAGTAGGCCGACGCGTCCGTCACGCCGCCGGAGACCAGCAGCTGTGCGAATTCACGCGCCTGCGACGTCGCCGCGTGGCTTTCCTCCTCCTTGTCGTCGGCCGATTCGAGATCAGGTAGGAAGGGGCCGATGTTGATGCGCGTCCAGCGGTTGTGCGCGATGTGGCCGGGCGACGGCTGCGCGGCGGAGATAACCGTGACGGCGGAGAGGATGGCGGCGTGCGGGAATCGCTGTCGGTACGGTTCCTCGACGCCGAGTCCGTTCTGCACGAGCACGATCGCGGTGCCCGGGCCGACGAGGCCCTCGAGCAGCGCCGAGTCATCGGAGACGTCGGGGAGAGCCTTTGTCGTCACGACGATGAACGACCAGTGCACGCCGGCCGCGACAGCATCAGCGGCGGACGAGAAGACGCGAGTGGGCCTCCAGTCATACGAGCCGAACTGCGGGGAGGTGATGCTGAAGCCGGATTCCTTGACGGCAGCATAATTCGAGCGGCAGACGGCGGAGACGGGAGCGCCGGCGACGGCGAGGCGGGAGCCGTAGAAGGCGCCCACGGCCCCGGCGCCGAAGATGAGGACTTCAGGCGTAGGCATGCTGGCGGAGGACGAGATGCATTGGCGGAGTTGCAGGCATGAAGCCAAGCGGGTGGAGGAGTGTTTAAATAGAATCGATGCGTCCGCGAGCAGATGGAGCTTACGAGATTCCCCTCTTATAAAAGCGTCGACGGCCCCACCCCAGCGAGAGTCGAGAGCCCTCCACTAGCTACTTGAGAACTATCCACAGCATCCCACCGTCCATACCGCCACCAATTGCCACGCCGAAGCATCCGAGATGTCCAAAGACGCCGTCACCGCTGCCTCGGCCGCCTACCCGAAGCCGGCCGGCCAGACATTCCAGTACGGCACTGCCGGGGTGCGTCTCCTGCATTGCTCTGTGGATATACGCTCCAGCTAACCTGCGTGTCCAGTTCCGCATGAAAGCGTACGTCCAATTGCCTGTCTGCCCGGTGGCTATTTAGCTGCACAATGGCTTCGTGATACTCACGGCCTCCATCCAGAGACCTGCTGCCGTCTGTCGTCTTTCGAGTCGGCCTGCTGGCTGCCCTGCGCTCGCGCTATCGGAATGGCGACGTTATCGGCGTCATGATTACGGCCTCCCACAATCCGCCCGCCGACAACGGCGTCAAGCTGATTGACCCGCTGGTGCGTCCATTCTATTCGACTCCTACCACATCATACATACGTACACGTAAACATGTATATATAGAATGGCTGACGTGAGTGCAGGGCGAGATGCTCGAGTCGAGCTGGGAGGCCCACGGCACCAGTCTCGCCAACGCCCCCACCGACGACGCCGTCTTCGACATCTACACAAAGCTCGAAAGCGACTTTGCCGTCAAACCCGACGTGAAGGCCCGCGTCGTCTACGGCTGCGACACGCGAGAATCTAGCCCGGCTCTCGTCAAGGCCCTCAAAGATGCTCTCGACGCCCTCAATGTCGACTCCACGGACTTTGGCGCCGTCACGACCCCGCAGCTGCACTACGTCGTCCGCTGTCTGAACACCGCGGGCACCGACCACGCGTACGGCGAACCGACTCTCGCGGGCTACTATGCCAAGCTGTCCTCCGCCTTCAATCAACTGATGGCCGGCCGGTCCAATGGCACCGTCACCGTCGACTGCGCCAACGGCGTCGGCGGGCCCAAGCTGCGCGAGCTCATCCCGCACCTCGCCTCGGGTACTATCGATGTCGCTGTCACCAACGACGACACTGAGACTTTCTCCAAGCTCAACTCTCAGGTCCGTTTGTATCAAGCTGCTCCTTCATCATGTCATAGCTAACGAGGAACTTGCAGTGCGGCGCCGACTACGTCAAAACGAACCAGCGTCTGCCACCCTCCACCAACGCCCAACCGCTCGCTCGCTACGCTTCTCTCGACGGCGACGCTGACCGCATTGTCTACTATTACGTCGACCACTCAAACGTCTTCCACCTCCTCGACGGCGACAAGATTGCCACCCTCGCCGCTTCTTTCATCGTCGACCTCGTCCGCGCCAGCGGCATCGACAACTTCAACCTAGGCGTTGTCCAGACCGCCTATGCCAACGGCTCCTCCACCCGCTACATCGAGAAGCTCGGCCTGCCCGTCGTCTGCACCCCCACCGGCGTCAAGCATCTCCATCACGCCGCCCTCGCCTACGACTGCGGCGTCTACTTTGAAGCCAATGGCCACGGAACCGTCCTGTTCTCCCCTGAAGCCCTCCGCCGCATCAGCACCCACTCGCCAAACTCCCCCGCTGAACAATCAGCACTCACCTCGCTCAAAGCCCTGACCGAGCTGATCAACCAGACCGTCGGCGACGCGCTCTCGGACCTGCTACTGGTCGAAGTCATCCTCGCGCACAAGGCCTGGTCGCCTGCGCAATGGGACGCCTGCTACACCGACCTCCCGAACCGGCTGGAGAAAGCCGAGGTCAAGGACCGCAACGCCTACAAGACCACCGACGCTGAGCGCCGGCTGGTCGAGCCGGAGGGTCTGCAGGCGCGGATTGATGCGCTGGTGAGCAAGTACCACGAAGCCCGCAGCTTCGTGCGTCCCAGCGGTACGGAGAACGTGGTGCGCGTGTACGCTGAGGCGGCGACGAAGAGCGAGGCGGACGAATTGGCGGCCAAAGTCAAGGCGTTGTTGGATTAGTATTCCTGCGACAAGAACCAGGAGTGGGCGCGCCTATCGGGGTTCACGGACCGGGAGCGGCTGCTGCGGGGTTCCGTGACAGACCAGTGGGGGTTTTTGCGGCGAGAAGGTGACGAAGTCGCCGTGGCGCCGGCTCCTTTTCACGTGTTGAAAGGAGATAGACAGGAAAATACGAGGAAGAGAAAACAGAGCGGGTAAAACTTTCATTATAAACGGATGGATGGGTGGGACGAGTTCAAAAGTGTTTTTAGTTTTGCTACAGTAGGTACACTACATGACCAAGGACCCGGGGTTCGGTCCAGAAGGATTGGTAAGCTGTCGGATCAGGCATTGGGCGCCTATTCGCAGCGATGAGGGAATAGAAATTCAAATTCATGCATACATCTTACCTACGTCCCGCGTGACTCGATTGCGTCTGATATACATAGTACTTTATGTAAGCAAGTACCTAGGTATACATGTAGAATTCGAGTAAGCATGCTAACTACAATTGCCTATGTGTAATGTATGTACAGTTATACAAATACATGCGGTTTTCACCAGGAAGCCGCCTGCTGCATCCGGACGCCCTCGAATTTAAGCTTGGCTTTCGCCCTGTGGCATGCCTTTTGATCATCGTACAGCCGCTGCCCAGCCTGCACGCGCTTCGCCATCTCTGCCGCGCCGCGCGCCGCCAGGAACTCCGGTTCGCAGTCCCATTTGTCCTCCTCTAGATCCTTCATTATGCTTTGCGTGAGCGTCGGGCTGGCACCCAGTACCGGCAGCACCTCGACGAGCTTTGTGATGAACTCGGGACTACGCGCACTCTCGCCGTGGACGATCACGGCGTCTAATCCGCCCGATTCGAGCTGTTTCCCCGCTTCTAAGATGTGATTCTGCAGCGTCGTCCAGTATTGCTGCGGGTTCCATTTATGCATGTCGCTATGGAAGCCCAGTTCGTGCAGGTCTCGGCCCTCCTTACCGCCCACGCAAGCGGCGGCAGATGCGCACCGCGCAACGTCGATGCTGAGCGTCCGTGCGTCGAGGGACACGCGGAGCATGTTGATGCTTCGTCGGGAATCTGAGGTTTCCGTATCCATCTCGTGCTCTTCCGCGCGACAGGCGGCGGTGTCGGTGTAGTTTTCGCAAAGGCCGAGGCCTACGCCTGCATATGCGGCTGTGAGCAGCGTTGATATGTCCGGTTTCGGGGCAGTGTGGGACCCATTCGAGAAGCCGTGGAGAAGCGTGATGCCCTCGTGGAATGCAGCGTCGAGGAGGTCGTCGTACTTCAGCCCTGGCAGCGGCGGGTGGGTTACGAGGGCGTGGGTTATGCGTGTGTTGAGCGCGATAGAGGCCTCATGGCGTAGGGCACCGATCATCTGCGCGAGGACGGAGGATTCGTAAGAGGCGGGCTGGCCGACGGACTTTCTGCGCTCGCGTCTGCTGTGTTCGAGACGCTGGTAGAGGCGGTCGAGCGGGGTGCGGGCGGACGGTAGTATGCAGTTTCCTTCCAGTGCGAATATGTTCATCAGGCTTGTGAACTCGAGGCTGGAGTTGATGCGGGCAATGTCGACGGTGGTCCCATTGTGGTAGCTCACGGAGACGGTCCTGCGAGGTGTTAGTCAATTGTGGGCTATCGACTGGACATCGAAGTGTGTACTTGCTTACCCGTATTCTGCTGCGAGGTGGATGCCGATGCCTGGTGACTTTGCCAGCTTGCGCGGCAGGCACTGGACATATTCGCGGATGTCATCGCAGGCAGGGTTGCCGATATGCACGAGGTCGGCTGCGGCGGCTGCAATGAAGAGAAAAGTATGGAAGAAATATATATGCATGTTCGAATTATATGAAAAAAGTATATGAGATAAAAGATGCACAGGAAAAGCTATGAAAATAAATCGACGCGAATATTAAAATATAGATAGTTCGCAATAGAAATAGAAATATGATCATATGAAGCAATGGACATTGAGGTTTCGAGATCCCACGAGCTGTTATAGCAGGCAATGTCGTGGGTAGGTAGATTCGAGACTCGCGTTGGATTGCCGTGGCACGGATCGCCTGCATTCTCGTGGCACAGCGTTGGCTTCGGCGGCCTGGCAAAGCGGCAAGCAATCTCCAAAAATAGGGAAAGCCAATCACGAAAAGCACTTGAATGGTTCATATCCAGAAGCCTGGGTCGGCTGTCAAGTGAAACACGAAGGGTGGCGCCGCTCCTATGCTGTTGGCGGTGGAGATAATTATATTTACATTTTTAGACGTTTGCCGTAGAGTTCGTCCTTTGCTTCGCGGATAAGGAATCTGTCCTCGCAAAGTTGTTAGCATGTGAATTGCCAATACATACTTAGCCAACGTTGGCGGGATGTTGGAATGATAATTGGACAGGGGTTTCTCACCGGTACATCCACATTATTGGCATTATCGTCGCCGCGTGCCACAGCGCGTGGGCGTCGAGGGCGTCAAACACTGGTGGGAAGTCGAGCAGCTCTAAGCTCATCGCACAGGTAACCCACAGCACGATGGCCGCCGGCCAGATTGCCCACGGTTTTCGTTCCCGGTCGTACCGAGTGATGGTATAGTATAGCCACAGCACGTTCTGACACATGCCCACAACAACGTTCGCGGCCATGTTGTACGTGTAATCCCATCGGACGAATTGTAGGAAATAGACGTGTGCTGCATATGCTGTGATGCATATTAAACCCCAGGCATACACCCACGGAGCGAACTTTCGCTCGGACCCCGAGACGGACAGCTGCGTGCGATTGAACGGCCGGAAGATAACGATCGGTGCGTAGAAGAGATTGAACAGGACCAGTGCGCCGGCTCCAAAGTAGTCCAGCCGTTCAGTCGGTATCGAGTCGCGGGTGTGAAATACCGCGCTGAAGAACCAGGCCAGCATCCCCAAGTATGCCCCGAATATAAAGATCGGTCGAGACGGGTAGCTGCTGTGGAATTCCTTCTTGATAAGGCGCAGACCGTGATAGAACTGGAGGCCGTTTAGGACGGAAAATATGACGGAAAATGGTTCCTGGATACCCAGGAAGCGGTAGAAGGGCCATTTGCCGTGGAACTGCTCGATGCTCTCGCCGTTCTCGACCCGGAAGCGGGTGATCTCCCGTTGGCAGATGTAGTCGCATTCCGATGGGCAGTCCCACCAAAGAAGTCGAAGATGCAGCGGGAGGGGCGTCGGGGACACGACATTGCAATCTCGGCGCACACAGGCCTGAAGTCGACGTCTATTTGTTAGCAATCGTGCATGCGACTTGTCTTCGAAGCTTCTCGCGGTGTGAAAGGCACTCACTCACCTTGACGCAGGATCTGAACTCGGGGAGTTCATCACCAACGGATGCATGGCATATTGGAGCCAACGCAGCGATAAAGGCGAGCAAGAAGAGAATCTTGCATGGCAGCGGTAGCGGCATGGCTCCCATCGAAGCTGCCAGCGTCGAGCCGGTCAATTGGTCGTGGGAATGGCGATAAATCGGCGGGGCAGCAGAGAAGCTGTCGTGATGTTTGTCTGGGGGAGCTCCAATTGTGGCGGGTCAGCACTTCTTAAACGACCGCCATCAACTGGACACACCTTCGACCTTCAAGCCGGCCCGCGTCGAACGAACCTGCGCGCATTGCCTGTCCGACGAGCCCGCCAGACCGCGACTAGACTTCGACTAGCTTGCGACCTGCCTGACTTGCCCGCGAGGCTTCGACATGACGTTTCGGATAGCCTGAATGGGAAAGCCACAGCCAAAGGCGGCCAAGCCTGTGGCGTAGCAAGGAATGTGCCTGCCCGGGGAACCCCTTTTGTGCTGCTTGCTGGACGACGGCCAACGATGACCAACAATCGAAATACCTTCTGCTGCGATGACCTCGATCCCTCTCGCCGCGCTATCTTGAAATCTACTTGAAACCGAGTTTGCTACATCTTTCAACCGGGTCCCGCTGTTCGCCTCCAGCTGGCCACATGGCCGCGCGCGCGAAACTCTCCCAACGGCTATCGGAGCCTCTTCGCCGGTTCTTCCATGCAAAAAACCTCACCCCCCGTCAGGCGCTCGTCTGCTTGGCGGTTCTAGTTCTCATCTGGGTTGGTACTATCTGGTCGTCCTATCCATCGACCCCGCCGCCGTCGGCCCTGCGCCTCGGGCGTCTGCAGCACTACGGCGAAGAAGGCGTTCCCCAAATTCGCCCCTTGACGTCGAACTCCAGAGTCGCGTACGCGACGTTCCTCGCCGAGAACACAAAACGACAGAGCGACACCGAGGCGGACGAAGATGACATGTACTTTGTCGCCGCACGCGTTCTGGCCTACCAACTGTTGCATGACCCCGTAACTCGTACGAATCGATCGATACCCTTTATCGTCCTGGTGACATCAGCCGTGTCCGAATCCAAGAGGCGGACGCTGGAGAGCGACGGCGCGACGGTCATCCACGCCGAGGACGTCCCTCTGCCGTTCTGGGTCAAGACGGGAGTCACGCGATGGAAGGACCAATTCACCAAGCTGCGTCTGTTCGAGCTGGTCGAATACGAGAGGATCGTCTTCATCGATGCCGACACCCTACTTACCCGATGCCTCGACGGTATATTCGACGACCCGGCCGTCAAAGAACCCTCGAAGACACTCCTAGGGCCGAGGAAAGCAGAGATCAAATACGACGAGAGCCGATTGCCTGAGAAATACGTCTTTGCAACCCGGCCGGATAACGCACTGAACGGCGAGCGGTCGCATCCCTTCCCTCCCGTCGAAGGTGACGTTTTCTCAGCAGGCTTCTGGGTGGCGGCGCCAAGCTTTGTGCTGTTCGACTACTATTATAGCGTGATGAACCGTTGGCGGCGATTCAATCCGCATACCATGGAGCAAAGCTTGCTGAACTACGCACACAGAGTCGACGGGCCCATGCCGTGGGGGAGGTTGGATTACCACTGGAGCGCTACATGGCCGAACCACGCCGATCTGAAAGGTGGCGTTGCGAGCTTGCACGAAAAGTTCTGGTCGGCTGGGGAGGCAGACATGCAGCAGATGTGGTTCAAAACCCGCGACAAGATGAAGAAGTACTGGAGCAATCAAGCGTAGGCGGGAGGCTCCTTGGTACCCAATCATGGAAGTTCTCGGCTCAGGAGCTCGTCCTGAGTGGATTGAGGTGGCGGATCTGTGACATGCGTCTCGTGAGCCTCACATTCCTGCAAGGTACGGAATGCGCTTTCGGGAGCGGAATCACAATACGACCAGGTTTTTTCTCGGGTATGGCGTCAACCGGAATGCTTCACCCGCCAATCAGTTTCATATCCACAGAAATGGGTAGACTGATTGACAGGGGGTAAAGTTACCCCCGTCCCGCAAGTCCGCTTGAGATCGATCTTCATCTGCTATTCTCGACATGATTTGATGGTTTGCATCTGCGGAGTATACGTCGCCTCGTGGAGCCTTATGTTTATTCTTACCTTTGTATATCGACTTTGTGCATAGCGAAGATTTTATGTGTATAATACTTCCTTTCTTGTATAATAGCATTTGGCGGGCGTTTGAAAAGGTATCAATTTTCACTTAGCCAGTTTATTCGATAATCCAGAATTCAGCACAACTCTGGCTTTGCGATCGTATTCTCCAAATTCATGACTCGAAACAGATATTGACTGCATGCAGCATATTTTAGTTTCCTGTCGAGATCTTCATACCGCAACCCTCTACTTTTTCACCGATCGCCGTACAATGTGAAATCGGGCGGCTGTAAATCCGGGTTACAATCCCGCGCTGCAAGGACGGGACGAAAAGTGCAACATACCAACTCGCCAGAGTTCACGCCGAGTAAGTTTTAAGGTCACGATTCCACAAGCTCTCAGCAATGTGAATTCTGCACCGATAAGAATGTAGATAGGTGCCTAGACGGGTAATCCTGATGCTCCTCCATCGTTTTCATAGACCTCTCACGAACCATTTTCCCAGTAGAGCCGTCTGAAACCCCCTCTCCGAGTGCCCTCTGCGCGCGGTTGTAAGTGAGTCTGGGCTCCAGAGTGCATACCACCACGTCAGCTTTGTGAATTTAGCTTGAGCTATGCCAGGTAGCAATTAATTGGGTCGTGAGGAGGTCGTACGGAATTCTTGCTCGTCGGAAAATCAGATGCTCGATCGTTCGAACCATGGAATACATTATCTGACCGACCCACAGGACCTGCGACGTCTATAAAAGCTGGCAGTATAGCCGCATGTTCTTCTCCATCATCATCATCAAGCTCAACAACCACTGCAATCCTCTCGACTCCTATAGCAGATTTCCCGGGATCTCTGCATATTATTTCTTCAATATAAATATACCATTGTCGTTCGATTACGATCTTTGAAACTCGAGGTTTCTATTCGTCCGGAACAAGCTCTCTCTTTTGAACAACTTGACCTTATATATAAATATTTCGTCTATATACATATACAAATTCAACAAGATGCATTCGCAAAATCTCCTTATCGCAGCTCTGGCCGTCACGGCTGTCGCAATTCCAATTGCAAATTCGCCATCTAAAGCAGACAATGCACGCAGGGTAGGTTTATTCTCGCGCCTGGATGAATCCATTTAGTCACACATAGACTATCATACGATAATACATAGCTAACGCCGCCGCTAAATACAGGGTTTGGTAGATGGCCTCTTGGGCGGCGTCTTGGGCGGCGGCACGCCCACCACCCCAGGCGGGCCTCTGGGTGGCAGCACCCCTAATATTGACACCGGCAACACTCTGAACGGAGCCTCAAGCGGCCTAGGTGTCGTAGGTGGAGGTGGTCTCGCTGGTGATGACGGGGCTCTCGGCAACCTCCTTACCGACCTGGGCGGTGGCGGTGATGAAGGACTCGTCGGTGGGCTCCTCGGCGGCCTTCTCGGCGGTCCTAAGAACAAGCTCGGGCTGGACCCATCCAGCCAGAAAGTCAAGTCCGGCGTCTCTGAGCCCGCAATGCCACAGGCCGGGTTCAAGTTCACGAACGTCGAGGTGTTCAGCCCGCCAGCTGGTCTCGTCCAGAAAGTCCTGCAGGCGCTCCTCGGCGGCAAGCAGTCAATGTTCCTGACTCATGTGCCCAGTGGCAGCATGGTCAAATCCATCTCTGGCGGACTCTTCCACGCCAACCCAACAAACATCAAGGGTCTCTGCTTCGAGACCGATATTACCAGCACGAACACGTGGGTTCAGACCGCTTGCACGATCACCGTTTCTGGCTACGTCAAGGGCAAGCTCGTCGGCACCTTGGAGCCACAGACGTCGGACGGTGCAAAGATGATCGCGAAGGCTCGCCAGGGCTTGCCTCTGAAGTTCGAGACTGAATCCGCTGCCGCAAAGAAGACCGCTGGGACCAAGGATGCTGGAATGACGGATCTACTCGATATGGAGGTTGATGAGGTCAAGATTATGGCTGAGCCCTTAGACCCGAATGCGACCATTGTGACGGCTGTGCTCGACCTTGCGCTCACCTTGACGATCTGATAATGCTACTGCATGTCGATACTTGCAGCTGGGCATATCGGTGTCGAGAGGGTTCGAGATGGGACATGGGAATACGCGAGCGTTTTCCCGTTGCCCAAATACCGTTCATTGTAAATTTCGTGATATTTTGGATTTACCTGTTTATAGATGTTTCACATTATCGATTGATCAAGTAGTTTCATAGTTACTTGTCACCTTGTACCTAATCCACCAATTTTTACTATTGCCTCTACCTCTAGTTATCCTTCGAGCTTTGTATGACCATTTTAAATCGCGTTTTACGCATATCTATACACACTCACAGAAGATTAGCCTTTCAGCTAGCGCTCTAGATTGGAAAACTAAAAATATAAGTCACTAATGATTTTGAGCCATGAATACATATTGTTAGTAGACAACCAAAGCAGTATAGAAAACTTAGGAGCTAGTTTAGCCTAGCTGAATAGATCTCAAAAACATAATTACATGTAAGAAGACACACATTTTGCGAGTGTACCGGCTACGTAGCCTCATATGATCATACGCGCACGATTCAACTTTAGTGCGGTCGATCGAGATTGGTCTCATAGTCGAGATCCCTACTGCTCTATCTGGACGTTACATCCAGGTTTAACCGCGTGTAAATTCAGCGTTAAGCGTTATACGTTAAGCAGACTAGACACATCGAGAACCCACAAATATTGATATTCCATCGACGTCTAGCAATCCTAAACTGACGTAACGGTTTTATAATAATGGGATCGTTTATCGAGATCACATTAGAATTACGCTGGTCTCGTTAGAAATTGGATTAGGACAGAATCGAGTTTACAGCTGCAGCGCTGGGCGGATACCGGTCCATCATGTCGCGCATCTATCATGCCTTACATTTGCACGTGGCATGCGTGTACTTCCGGGCCTTCGTCCGGAATCCGAATGTACTTCAACTAACATAATGTCCATTTTGTCGTCGCCGGCCTGGTTTCTCATGATTTTCAGAGTTATCATATTTGGCCATAGTTGGATGAATGCCCTTATTCGAAGCCCAGATACGGTCTGTATATCCATCGATGAAGCAGAGATATCTACATATTAGTAGGCATCCAATTAAGTATGGCAATACAGGATATGACCAAACTATCATACTAGAAGCATCAGCATTGAACACCAGCATGAACACCAGCTAATGTGCGGCTTTTTGGGGTAGATAGAGCTCTTCGGAAAAAAACCCAGAGAATCCACCATATGCCGCAGCAACAGGAGAACAGACTACTGGGGGGCAGCTGCTCTCGCATCAAGGGACCCCAATCATGACGGCTAACAGGAGTCAGATCAGAAACTCTCACAGCTCATTAGTGCCTCTGTAATTTCAAAGTTGAACTTTCGACCTCCCACGGATGTCCGAAGGACATGATCATGATGCCTCGAGAGCGCTCGGACCCTCTTGCTTTTCCCCGACGGCGTCTGTTCCTAATTTTAGGCAAAGCGATTAGACTCCAGGAGCCTAGTTTAACGCAGCCTAACTAAGGAGATGTGGCCTTTCCTTCCTCCGCAGATGAAGCTGTAGACGGCCAAGCCAGGGAGTCACACTCGAGGTTTCAGCGCATTGCATTTGATGAGCTCGAGTCGAGCGTTAGCTGCAGGGTCGGTGTTAATTTACGACTGGATTCATCTCGTATTGCCAGACCACTGGGGCTGTGTGTTGTCCTGTTCCGAGGCCAGAGTGGATGGGATATCGTGCCGACGGCCTTGCGTTGAGTTATACAATGGGGCTGTATTCTCATTCGGCGGGTTCGCATCAGCTCTGCCTAGCTGCCGACTCCTGGGTGCGGCGGAGATGCAACAAATTGCTGTGTTGGAAGGGTTCGAAGGACATCTCCTGCAGTCTACGCAGGGATATCACAATTCAATTTTGCTTCTAAGCTTATGAGCCGGTCTAGTTGGCTGATAGCTGTATTCAGTCCAATTTTACGCAATAGATGTTGGAGAGGTCAGTCGCCCTTGCGTCATAATTTCGAGTGCGACAGAGCGTTAACGAGCGAGGAGAAGCGTAACGCAGACGCCAAGCGGGAGTCTCTATGCCCCGATGGAGCATAGCCGTGCGAAAGGCCGCCAACGCATAAACGACTACACACGGCTCGGCCTGAGTCCCTTGCTTCGAAGCCTCTCGTAATTTGAGCGCTGCAGCTGCAACTGCAGCTGAAGGGAGGTTCCGAGAGCGAAACCACGCCGGCAAATCTGCTGATATACTCAATTTTCTTCTTAGGAGAAACAAGAAATCAGAGGGTGACTATGAGCTGGTCCTACTAGCTTTGGCGGACGAAGCAAGGCCGGACGCTCACGCACACTATCACGACCATCGAAACGAACTCCTGCGTCTGCAGGAGCAAATTAGCCATCTCGCAGATGAGTATGGCTTTCAGGCCAGGAGATCAGTCTGAGTGGCTCCACATGGCCAGAAGTGCAGGTCCAACCTGACCCGGCGGACGAGATGGCTGGTTGCGGAAGTCTGGATATACGAGAGACTCTCGAATATTTAAAGAGGCCCATTCCGGCCTCAATGACCATTCCTTTCACCATCATCAGCACAGTCGATCATTCGAACAGCATTCCCCAGCAAAGCAGCCTCAGGCACCAGAGTCACTCTTTCAGCAACACTCGCTCCTTTTCTGCAATAGTTTGCATATCTTTGCTATACGCATTCCTTTAGTAATCTCACGATCACTACTATACTATTCAAAATGGTTGCATTCCGCGCTATCTCCTCTGCTTTGGCTGTCGCCGCCGTCACTGCTCCATTCGGCGCCCTTGCCAATAACGTCGACTTCTCTGACAACTATGTCCAGCCCGGCTACATCCAGCCTCTTCACAAGTCCCACGGCTACAACTTCGATCACTTTGACCTCCTCGGCGGTGTTGTAGATGCTGTTGGCGATGTTGTCGAGGACGTCCTCGCCACTGTCGGCGGCGTCCTCAGCCACGGCCACAAGCAGAATAAGCACAAATACGGTAACGGTCACGGTGTCGGCATCGTTGGCGGAGTTGACAACCACTACCACCAGCCCGGCCGCATCTACCACTCTTCCGGCAAGCCTTTCCACATCCTGTCCCTCAAGGCGCTCTGCTGTGCCGCCGATCTCTCGAAGAAGTGCCACATTCTCGACTGCCACATCAAGCTTAGGGGCTACGATAAGCCCAACGGCGGCAAGAAGATCTACGACCACGATTTCTACGTCCCCAAGTCTTACAACGGTCACAACAAGAACGTCTCTCCTATCGACATTGACGTGGGCAAGGACGGTATTCTCAACCTCGGCGATCATAAGCGCGGCTTCCGCGGTGTCGAGATCGAAATCGAGCTCCTCGATCTCCTCAAGGTTGAAGTCGACACCAAGCAGAAGCACCGCGGCCGATACAGCTACAAGCCATCCCACCAGCACGGTGTTCTCGGCCTCGGACTCATCGTTGGCATTGACATCAACATCGACTTGTAAGCGACTTGTGTAGAGACCGATTCGACGACTGGAATGCAGAGTTGCAATGTTACATTCGGCATTTGAACCGGCTGGGGCTGCTCAGGGCCCGAGTTTCCCAGTCACGAAGGATATACGAAATTAATCTTGACAGCTCGAGTATGAGTACTGACCGACGCGACAATCTGATGAAAAAGTTTTGATGGGGAGGGTGCACTGAGGCTGTGGTGGAGGCTGTCTTTTCCTGTATCGTTTATGAAGCATTTGGTTGAGTTGTATCTGGTTTCGAGTTGCGAGTTATTAATCCCCCTTGTCTGTTTTCTGTTTCCCTGTGCTTTTCATTCTCAGCAAAAACACTTCTGAGCTCAAAATCTGCGTTTTCCATATATATGAACGGGTTAATTATAATTTGGCTAATTACAACTGGTCAATATCAATATATTATGGACACACTATGCCCGAAGGGCGAGCTTCGAGCTTTTCCAGAATTGTTAAATCTAGAATGAAGTGACCTATGCAAATTTAGTCTTGCTTGTGCGACGTAACCTGGTTGCTATAACATCTAGCTATGCCGGCCCTGTGATGGTCAATTGAGAATGTGAGGTAAAGTGTGCACATGTATGTAGAATTGTAGCCAATATGTGCAATGGTATACTGGTGAGCGTGTTCGTACGTGCATGCTAGCGCTATGCTATGTGCACAATTCGCTTCACAGCTGAATGGGAGTCGAGTTGCAACGTCGTAGATATTTCCTCCTGAACTGAAAATAAAATGGAAATGTGAACATGCATGTGCGCCTCATGCGCTCAATTACATGTATGCAGCAGTGGCGCTCACCTGACGGACATAACGAGAGCAGTGAGATGGGTATACGTACATCCATGTTAGCCGTAACGCGGACGCATACTTGGCAAGGGTTGGCATGCGTTCAAATACTGCCTTCGATTCTGGTACAATTTGACACATGCCGCTAGTCGGTGCATTCTCATATCGGATTGTATCAGCACCGATGGTGCGACGGCACAGTGTACTCCGTATACTAGTTCGAGTCCCATGCATATATGCACAATTACGTGCATACAAGTTCGTGTCACCTGGACCGCAATGCTGCAGGGTAGCAGCTCCCGGGGAATGTGATTACGAGTCCCGGCGGCTGGCGTTGGAATTGATCTTCCAAGAAGGGCGGCTGGACAGCTAGCTCGGGGTTAGCTATCGGTATAGCTTGCAAACATAGGCGTGAAGCTCCCACGACGCGTTGCTCGAGCGGGAAGCGGCTATATATAGGAAGACTTCCCGGCGAGATGGTACATGGGTATACCAAGCTCTTCACTGCATCTACCGGAATCGAGAACTCGACTGAAATCGGCGTTTGGTGCCAGATTTATAATTATCTTAAAAATATCGAAGCGTTCGAGAACGTGATAAAAATGCATTTTAAAACATCACTGCCTCTTGTTTACATTGCTTTGGTCTCGCTGTGCGAGGCTGACACTCCAGTATCTGCAACGGATATCCTAGATGTAGGTCATCCACTTCACCATACTCAACTTTTAATATTGGTCTGGCTAACAGATTTTAAATACGGGCAGTTTAAGAATCTGATACTACCACAGGGTGCCTCGACGCTGCCGCTCAAAGACCTCGGCGGAACCACATTTGAGAACTTCCAGGTGACAAAGCTCACGAATACCGCAATTGGCGGTACCCTTCTCTCCGGCATCCCGGGCCTCGATTTCCTCGGCGACCCGACCTCACAGCAGACGCCCACAGTCGCCATCATCGACCCCGCGCACGCCGGTCACGGCGGCCACGGCGGCCACATCATCGTCCCGCCGGGTAAGCGGCTGGCATCCGTAGATTTCTTCTGCTGCTCCGCTGCCGCAGGCGAGAGCATTCTCGAAGGGAAACCATGCAAGCAGAAGGCGTGTAAGGTTACGCTTGACGGCACGAATCGCAACGGCGAGAAGATCAGGGAGATATCAAAGACGAGTTCGCCGCTCAGTGCTGTTGCGGGTGGTCCGGCGGGGATTGTGCAGCCTGCGACTGTGGTTGCGGAGTCGACGGGGGCGGCTATGGATATTGCGAGCTTTGCGATTGGGTTTACGGATATTGTGACGTCTGCGAGGAGGCGTCGTGGGTATGGTGGGGATGTGGTTGCGCGACAGATCCCAGTCAGCATTGATACTGTGCTTGTTGTTGTAGGGCTTGTGTTTTCGCCGTTGGAGGACTTTTAATTTTGAGACTCGCGTTATTTGGCGATGCTCTGGAGGGGTTTTACGGTTGGATTTTTTCATCACTTCGTCACTTCTAATACCGTTATGGTCTATTTGATATTGTTTTTCTAGCCTGTGTTATTGTAGAATCAATAGAATCAACTAATTGAACCTGAAAATGGTATGGTATTTTCCGCGTATCTGGATGTGTTGTGTGTGTGGTATCGTATCTGCGGGTAGATGTTGAGCCAAAAAGGCTCGATGACATCAGCTGTACCAGCAGCTCGGCGGGTTCATGCGCAACGGAACAGTATCGGAGCTTCTGTCCATCACATGCCAGAAAGGGGAGGTCGAAGTCGATGCCTGAATCTGAGGTCATACCCGACATCACTGTACATACCCAGCTCGATCAATCGGCCAAGACAGTACAAACGGATAGCATTGACAGATGTGGAGAACAACGGTCGAACGAAAACGAGCAGGAGTTTCAAAGCCGCGTCTGTTTGAACATTGAATCACCTTCCCGAGCCATTGGAAGGTCGAGAAACCGGTGCAGATACTTGTAGAGAAACGGCCGGTGTATCCAGATCCAATCGGAGGCCGGATAAATGCGGTCGAGCTCGACGGACGGCCGGGCTATACCTGGCGAGTGATATAGGTACGGATAGAGATGAGGGTGACACGAAACGGAACACAGCAGTAAGCTTAGCTCGACATACGTTACATGGGCCGCATTGGCAAGTCCAAGCTGACGGTGATGCAATTGCCTCGACATTTCTGGTAATCGGTGTCTCTTTGCGGCTTTTTTCTCTGCTAGCTTTGTGATTTAACGTTTGAGGGCATGCGGGCTGACGGATGGACTCGATGTAAGGCTGAGCGCCACATTTGTCGTCAAAACATATTATAACAATCAAGTGTAAGTAAAGTACGCTAGGTACTACGATACTCAGGCGTATAGAACGAGTATTAATATTCGATGTCTGATTGTAGCGGTGGTGCGGTATCGGGCTTCTAGGATTTCTAGGCGCCTAGCTGGCCGGGTTCTGATTGTTGCGCAAACCAACATTTTAATTATTTGCGATCCCGAATAGTTATGGCCCAACAGATCTTTTATATACATCGCGTTAAATTTCCCAGCAGCAACCAGATATTCATATTCACTCTGTGAGGGTGGTGGCAGGAATCGCTCAGGTCGCAGCCGATCGGGAGGAGGTGTTTGGCGCCACAAGGGATGGTGGTTTGGGAGTCAGAGCGAGTGGTTCCCCGAGCCAATTGTCTGGAGGCATCATGCAGACAGGGTGGTAGCGCCTGCAGATAATATATTAATATAATATCATCGGGAGATATGCGCATCGAGAGGCATGCATGCAGCAAGGCCAAAATGCGACGTCCTCGCTTGTTCAGCAGTCTAGAGGGAAAACACATGGAAGACGACTGCTGAGGAAATAAACTAGCTGGCCACTTGGACGGCAGAGGTGAGGAATTAATCAAGATAGGGACGCTGGCGGCATTTTGGTCGACAGGATGGCCCTTGTCGGCTCATGTAGCACCTGTCCACCATCCGGCGGATATTTTCTCGTTCGATTGAGCATTTGATAATAAAAACCCGAAAGAAAAAAAATTGTCGAAAAATTAATGAAAGTTGCTGTCCAGGATGCCGGAATGTTTTTCTTCTTTTTCTTCCACATCCC
Organism: Orbilia brochopaga; assembly: GCA_036872635.1. Lineage (NCBI taxonomy): Eukaryota > Fungi > Ascomycota > Orbiliomycetes > Orbiliales > Orbiliaceae > Orbilia > Orbilia brochopaga. The sequence continues at coordinate 279,764 of JAVHNQ010000010.1, read as the reverse complement.
GTCAAGGTGGACTAGTGACACATGGTGAATTATGCTGGGTATGAATCGGCTCGCGAGGGTGTGGAATCGCGGCGTATGGGCTGCAGCAGTTTCCAGAGGCGAGCATGACATTGCGACTTGCATTCCCTCAGTTCGCCGGCCAGCGTTTAGGCCGGTCTCAATTGTATCGGATTGAACCGTATCGTACATACATACATATCATACATACACACATATTACCATCCACACGTACATTTGCATGCTTGGTATATATCTGGTATTATTATACTTATACTGGCAGGCACCAGCCTTCCGAGTACCACAATCCCCATTTTTCTATCACATTGCTGTGGCGGATACATTCATTCGCCTTTATTTTATTTTATTTTATTTTATTTTATTTTATTTTATTTTATTTTATTTTATTTTATTTTATTTTATTTTATTTTATTTTATTTTATTTTATTTTATTTTATTTTATTTTATTTTATTTTATTTTATTTTATTTTATTTTTATATTTTCTGGTGGCTGGACGGCGAGCGAGCGTGCAACGGCGCATCTGGAAAAGTGTTGGGAGCAGCATCGCCAGCAGCAGCGGTCGTCAACAACGGCAGCCCACAAAAATAAAAATTAAAAAAAAAATTCAACAAGTGCGATTGTTATCGAAAGCATTCGTTGACAACTTCTTCCAACTTCATCGCCTCCCTCTCCACCTTCTTATTGCTTTCCATCATCGCCATCGTCATCGCGTTCTCACAGATCAATCTCTCTCGGTCTTCGTCATCGCGACGACAACGACCCAACCGATCACCTTCGCCTCGCCGAACGGCTTCCACCACCACCACCAATATAGGCGTATCGCCATCGCTCACAAGGTCTGCCCAGCTTTCCTCAATCATAGTCGCGTGGGGGCCCTTCTCTCAATATATAGCCGAAATAGCTAACACACTCTATCTAGGAAGCACTTCTTCACGACTGTCGAATAAGGCAGGAGTCCAACTCCAATCACGAGTCAGGCCATTTATTGCTCAAGGTGGGTAATTCCCATTCGATCGTCCCTCGTTCCGTCCTGGACTTCATCAACGGAGCCTTTTTTGCATCTCTTTAAATTTTGCCCGTTCGCTTCTGCCTTATTTTCCATTATGCGCGCTGGTCGCCGGTGACGCCGAATGCTGGTCCTCGCGCACCCTGGCCCGATATCAATGCATCCACAGATGATGCTCGATGTCTGCTGCCGCGATCTGGTTCCAGCTGCAGGAACGGCCGATCAAGACCGGGAGCTGCCTTGCTTGATATCCTCTGCCCCGTTACATACCTTCTGGCACGGCTGCACTGCTCCAGATGTGATGCTCGCCCGTTCCCTCGATCATTGAGCCGTTCACTTGGAATTCGAGATCCCAGACAGGAATAAGCTTTCGCCCTGTCCCCGTCCTCAGTCTTGTCCTCTCGTGCCTTCCCTCCCTCTTTTCCCCGCTCCCACGGTTGAAATAACGCGAGAAGGAAAAGAAAATTTTCTCTTCCCCCATGTTATAAAACCAGTTCATGCTGCCCGTCTGAGTCAAAGAGACGAAAGTCGTCCAGACGCAATTTGCATTGACATCCTCGCCATTGGCTGCATCCGAGGGTGACCCTGGAGCAATTGGACAGAGCAGGTCTCCGTCTGAACAACCACGCCGAGACTCCACTTGATTGCTTTCGCTTTCGCTTTCGCTTTTTCGTTTTCCGATTCCTGTCTACTGCTACACCTGCATTTCATTCCTGCTGGAGCCTGGCCACTTTTTATAACAAAAACCTAAAAAAAAAAAATAGCGCGTGGGTTTCGCAAAGAAATTGGGATGAAACCGTTTGCTGACTTTGACATGTGTTTTCGCTCGTCCTTTCGGAGATTTGCCCGAGCAGACAGCCATATTGTGCCAAATAAACGACTCGAGAGCCAGCATTCGAGCTACCAACCATCGCCTTGAAAGCTCAGGATTTGAAATCGCCTGACGCAAGGACAAGGCCACAGAAGAACCAGGAGGGTCCCACAGCGTCTTTTTTTTTCTACCGTTCACTTCCTACGCTATCGGTTGCTGCATGCTGCAGGTTGCATGTAAAACCAGACAGAAAGTGGACCAACCGGGGCTGCAGCAGGTTCTACCTGAAGAGAAAAAAAACCTTGCAGGCAGCAGGCAGGCTGTATCAGACCGACTTTTTTTTTCCTGCTTGAGGGCACCAGCGAAAAGCTGCTGGTTCCGAGACGGATTGGGGAAAGATGGTGCTCGGGTTCTTTAAAAGTGCCTCGTCCAGCTCCTCGTCCTCGTCGTCCTCCCCGGCGTCGTCGGCGAAGGCCAGCTCTACTGACAAGTCGCAATCCCAAGCACCGCCAATCATCCCGAATGCACATGCGAGCGCCGCTGGCAGCTGCGGTGGCGGCCCCATAAGCAGTATTACCAATCGGGCCAAGCACGATTCCACCTCGGCGGCGGTGAACAACAACAGTTGCAACACTTCCCCTCCTCTCACCCCAACTTCCGCCACCGCACCATTCGACCACAAAACTTCCACATCCCCGCCCCTTCTCCCGCCATCCCCGCTCCCATCGTCATCCACACCCGTCGCTGCTCCCGACTCCTCGACTGCAGACAGAGCCTCCCGCCTGCTCTCTTCCCTTTCGACGTCGTTTCTCCAGCTATCTCTCGCAAAATCTGGTTCCAGCAGTTCGCCCTCGTCGACGTCTGCCAAGCGGCCAAAGATCACCTCCCGGGCTGAATCGACTCCCGCAATCAGCACTTCTTCCGCCCTCAGCTCCCACGGCAATTCTCCTCTCGCCTCTTCACCAACTTGCCCACCACCTGGTCTGACCGAACCTTCTACCGCACCAACGGCGACCTCATATTCCACCGTCGTGGTCACACCACACAAGCCTCGGCTTACTCCAACCTCCACCGACGCTCAAACGAATTCCGCCACCGATCTCCTCAGAATGGCGATGGCGCAAAAGTCAGTAGAACACTTCTATATTTCCCTTCCTTTGATTTTAGCGTCCTGCCAATGGCGGATCTCCAGTCCTTTTATTACTCGGAAGCAGTTCACCTCCTCCGCTTTCGTGCAACACAGTTAGGATTCAATTGAGAAGATTGGGACGCTCGGGTCTTTGGTTTTTACTCGGAACTTGACACTTTTGATTCCTGCATATCCTACGCTTGAAGGAAAACATGCTAACCTGAGGGTATTGCAATTAGTAGCGGTTTGATGCGGTTGGAGAACGAGGACGAGGTCTCTGGTCAACGAACTCCAAGACCAGACTTCCAGGACAGGCGTATTCCCGCCATCCTACATGGCTTTCAGCAGGTTTGTTTTTATCAGATTCCTAAATTTGCCGCCAAATTCAGTCGAGGCCTTCGTGCTTTGGGACGAATACCATAGCAAGGTTCTCCCGCAACGGAGTCTCTTTTGTCTGAGCGATCTCTCCACACGAACACCTGCAACAATTCATCCACCACCCGAAGCCAGTCTGAGAGCACAGTCTCGCCCGAGGTTGCTTGCAACGTACCCCAATGTGGCGGCAAAGACTCTGCCCAAAGCACAGTCCAAGAGACAACCGAGATTATCGTTCAGGAATCTCAACAGGACACCATCCTCAACATCACACAAGATGGCGTTCCAGACGACATCAAGGGAGATCTGACAAATCACATAAATGATGATCCCCACAACCGTGACCAAAGTCCTACACATGAAGCACATCAAGACTGTTTTCAAGATACTTCTGAGGGGGAAGGCCGGGAGCTTCATGACGAAGTTCTAGACGAATTCTCAGAGATCTACGAAAATTTCTACGAAGAGCTGAGTGATATCTTCTCCCCAGATCGCGAAATTGATCAACTACATTCGCTTTTTGGTGACGATGAATCACTCGCTCATGCGTCTGACGGCGCTGACTCCACCCCAAGTAGCTCAGATTCGAGCGACTCGGAGTCAGACGCAGAGTATACCTATGTCATTCATGCCCTTGACGCGGTGCTCGAACTCACCCACGATGCCCGCTCGTACATGCAAACTTCATCCGACCTTGAATCCGCATATTTGATTTCTTGTTTCGAGGAAACGCTCGAAGATACACATGATATGAGAATCCAAATGAACGAGACAGGCGGACCGCTAACATCTATTCTTAACGATTTGAAGGATACTCCTCCGGCGACCCCTAGAGGTACGACTTCGGAAGGAAAGGCGTTGGCAAATCTGGACACGAAAGTCGAGAAGACGACGGCGGACTCCACTGGTGCAGCCAATTCTCCGGTAACTCGGCCGCCCAAAGGCAAGATCACCGTACGGATAATCGCCGGACGGAATCTTCGAACAACGCCCACGAGCCCGAATGGACCGAAAGACCCTTACATAGTCTGTACCTTCGAAAGCAATGAGTCCATTTCCAAAGGACCACAGAAGAAGGAAGATGGCACCGGTAAGCCCATCGGGATCCCTGGTATCAGGGGAATCTCGATCCCAATGAAGAGCCGAACAAGTTCTAGCACGGACTTGCAGACGCTTGGTAAGAGGGAAGGCGGCTTTACAAGTCCAAGCTGGGATCATGAGGCGATATTGTATGTTGTCTTCAATATCTCTCCTTCCGTGCGATTTTGGAGTATCGGCTAATGTTTCTTGTGTAGTGATGTTGTGCAGGAAGAGTCCGAGATTGTTATTGCCATCTACGACCGCGAGAATCAAGAGAATTTCGTCGGAATGGTCCGTATGAAGCCTACGCTGAGAGATGAAGGCACTGTCATCGACGAATGGTTCCCACTTCAGCCGAGAACTGAAGAGGAACGGGCGGTTGTCACTGGAGAGATCCAGCTCCAGGTCATCTATGAGAAAACGGCGAAGAAGCATTATGGGCCGAACGACTTTCAGATCTTGAGGTTGATCGGAAGAGGTAATTGAATTAACTTTGTTTCTTCGGTTGAGTGGATTGTGCTAACATCTTCAAAAGGTACATTCGGTCAAGTCTACCAGGTCCGCAAAAAAGATACCAACCGCATTTATGCGATGAAGGTCCTATCCAAGAAGGTCATTGTTCAGAAAAAGGAGGTCGCGCATACCATAGGAGAACGCAATATCCTGGTTCGAACTGCCACGACGGACTCGCCCTTCATCGTCGGATTGAAATTCTCGTTCCAGACCCCAACCGATCTTTTCCTGGTGACCGATTACATGTCCGGAGGCGAGCTATTCTGGCATTTACAACAGGAGGGACGCTTTTCCGAGGAGAGATCGAAGTTCTATATTGCAGAGCTCATTCTCGCCCTGGAACACCTTCACAAGCACGACATTGTCTATCGCGACTTGAAACCAGAGAATATACTCCTGGATGCCAATGGCCACATTGCACTCTGTGATTTTGGGTTGTCTAAATCGAATCTTAGAAAGAATGAGACCACCAACACCTTTTGCGGAACGACAGAATACCTTGCGCCTGAGGTTCTGTTGGATGAGCTGGGATATACCAAAATGGTTGACTTCTGGTCCCTTGGTGTTCTCGTCTTCGAGATGTGCTGTGGCTGGAGCCCATTCTTTGCGGAGGACACCCAGCAAATGTATAAGAACATAGCATTTGGAAAGGTCAGGTTCCCCAAAGACGCTCTCAGCCTCGAAGGTCGAAATTTCGTCAAAGGCGTAAGTTGCCCTCCAATATCCTTATGTTTAACAGAATGCCGCTAACACGTCTCTAGCTCCTCAACCGCAATCCTAAACACCGCTTGGGTGCACATAGAGATGCCGCCGAGCTCAAGGAACATCCATTCTTTGCGGATGTTGACTGGGAAGCTCTCAGGCAGAAGAGGTCGATTCCGCCGTTCAAGCCCACTCTCAAGTCAGAGACAGACACGCAAAACTTCGACACGGAATTCACGAACGCGCCCATCCCGGGGTCTGTTAGAAACGACATCGTGGCTAGTACGCCATTGAGTCCGAGAATGCAGAGCGCGTTCCGTGGATTTACCTTTGTCGATGAGCGCAGTCTGGAAGAGCAGTTCGGCCGCAGCTACCAATCTGTTCACGAGCCTGAAGACAGGATGGAAGAAGATAGCGACGATGATGAGGATGACCCGTCTCACTATGTCGGAAGAACCGGCACTAACGGCAGAAGCGGCGTCGCTGGTAAGAACGGCGACGATGAGGGAATGTTCGCGAGCGATAATATCGACTTGTGAACACACTTTCCGAAACCGGCTGCCTTGAAAATGCGTCGATCTCTCTCGTCTCCTCCTCCATCCTAACACCACTCTCACCCGACCTACTGGCAACCACTATCCACGTCACCCTAGCCGCCATTACCGGGACAATCAATCTCGACGGACCTCCGAGCAGCCGATATACTTACTGGTATCTCACTGAAAAGCTGCTTGCGCTAATTTTTATGGTGTTTTGTTTGTCTTTGTGGCTGTCTTTTTGTTTTTAGCTGGAACAGTTTACTTTATCCGCGCCTCCACCCCTCTTTCAACGTCGGACCTTCTTTCTCCTCCTCCATACCGACCTGTCCTTACAAAGACACTACCGACTAAGACACCATCATTCTACCCAGCAATGGGCCTTTCGCTTCCTTCGCGTATTCCCCCTTTGTGTTTCTTTTATCCGATTATACTTTGATTACGAATCAGTTTTAAAAAGATTAACTAGACCCGGAGGTGGGATGGGAGGAAAATTATTAGGAGAAATTTAATATCGGAGACAAATATCTTGTCTTGTGTGTTCCCTGCTTGTTTATATGCGTTCTTTCGGTGCTTACGTTTGAGCAAATGTTGAGACCTACAAAAAGTCACTCGCGGTCGTTGCAATGCTTGTTTAAATTGTATCCCTGATCGGATCAGACCGAAATACCGATGTCGATCGTACTTATCGTACTTTCTTGCTTCCTTTCCCTTCTTCTTCTTCTTCTTCTAATTTTCCGGCTGTACGTTGCAAAGTGGTGTTTATGCCTTTCTGTCTTCCGTCTTCTCGACTTGTTTTGTTACAAGTTGCCAGGAATGTCGTAATGCTGATATGTCGTGCACGAATTTCTTTCTTCCCTTCTCTGCGCGCTGTTTACGAAAAAATGCCATCTTATCTCTCGATCGTCCTTTCACTCTCCGAATCCTCTCCTATCGATCTAGCTATTCTGGCCGGTTTTCTACTACAAACATTGTCGAGATCTCGGGCGATTACAGTTCTATATACGGTGTGTGCTATAAGTTGCAAGGCGTGTGGTCGGGGTTGTAGTGTGTACATTGTGCCAAAAAATCTTCTCGGTCGTCTGGGTGGTACTGAAAAACATATATATATCTCCTCTGCCAGCTACCCAGCGTATATATATATATATATATCTCCACGAGGTCCATGGTCTCTTTTCAGAGAGCTCGAGATCTAGAGGGCGTTATATTATAGCCAGATGTGGTACCTCAATAGGGAATTTTACGGAAGTAAGTCCGTCTTATATATAGCTCAATCGCGTACGAGCTGTATATGTGGCTACCACGTGGTGGACACTGCAATCTGATGAGCGTATAAGATATCCGGATATACATACGGTGATTGTCATCAGAAGTGGCGTAGACTTGTCTAGACTAATGCTCGCCGTTGAAGCATCCATCGATCGTGAAAGGGGATTGATTTGCATACACACGTCTGCACGATAGCCATTGTCGCTCTACTGTGTTGTCAATTTTATCCAACATGTCACTTTGATAGAATTGATTTCATTGTTTTCAATATTATAACAAATAGTCGGGCGTGATATGCAGGTACGGAAAGTCTGCACGCAAGGAGACGAGGGGGGAAGATAGAAAAGGGGACGAAACCAGGGAATCGACTCGCTCAATAACACCTTGAACGCCCGAGGCTGGAAAATGTTCGCGAGAAGCATCAAAAGGACAGACAAAGGGGAAGACGAGGATAAATACAATTCTTTTGTGGGGTGTGTGGGGAAAAGCTTGCGTCGAAGGAAACGGTGTGTGGGGATGTGTACAAAAGGGGACAAGAAGGGAGGGACAAAAGAAGACCGATCCGCCAACAAGAGATCTTGAGAACCGTTGAGATCCAACTTTGTTGAAAACGAAAAACGTATAATGTTGCATTATTGTGTTGGTTTTGTTTCTTTTGCAGTCGAACTGTTTCAAGGTTGTTCTGGCTCGTTCGTTTGGCGTGGTGATTCTTTTTTTTCTTCTTGTGTCAGGTCGAATGTGATGGGAGGAAGGAAAATTGGAATGCCCCGGGAAAGGGTTGAAGAACCCGGTGATGAATCGATGTCTTGGGGGCGGGGACGTTCCATGTCGGTGGCAGAGGGGATGAGAGGATGAGAAAGAAGGGCGAATAAAGACAACGGTGTAAAGGGTTTGGTAAAATAGATACGATGAAAAGGATGTCAAGACAGATGAATTAGGCTCCCGCAGCCTGAAAGGCATATTCTGATGATAACCGGTATCATAGAAAGCTATCTGGCCCACGAGAATGTAGGTCTTGAGGGAAGAAAGATACAGCGGAGAAGGCTCCGTAATGCGCTGAAAAGGGTTGTCGCACCAAAGTTGTAGTCGTCGTTGTCGTTGTCGTAAATCGTAGCAATGTTAGTTTCTTTCGATGTTTAGCTTACCATGATTCGGGATCGTTGAGGATTCCTGAGGAATAGAGTAAAGCAAGATTGGTAATGGGATATTATATTTGGCCTTTGATATCAACCCGCTTGAAGGCGGCGGCCTTGGCTGCTTCGAGAGTTGGTAACGCTCGTTGCGTTTCCAGAACGATCTTGCCTTTGCCGCCAGCATTGGCATCGTCTTTGGTTTTGATGAAATCGGCAGCATTATGTTTCACAAAGAAGGCTTCACACTCGGAGTCATTCTCGAAGCCTAGTTCCTCCGTGATATGGCGGAATGGGATATCTGGTCGGTATCTGCATTAAAGCCCGTTAGTAAGAGATTTCGCAATGGCTGGTATAAGGGGTTTTGCTACTCACGATTTACAGATGGTGGCGAGGGCTGCAAGTCGCTCCCGGTCGATGAAAGAATCCATGAGGTATCCGCCCATGTTCGGCGCATCAAGGTACAATCTGAAGAATCGATGAAAGTTCCCGGAAGCTACAGCGCCTCTGACAGCCAGAGCGTGCAAGATGGCGCGATCTTGCTTCTCTGCTGGGGTTAAACTTGCTAGCACGTCATTCATGTCGGATCGGTTGCATGTGTGAAGTAAATAGAGGATGCGGTATGCTTTGAACTCATGTGGATGGCCGCCGGGAATCTTGTCCGCGTAGAGGTTTGCTAACTGTGACTGGCATTGGTTATACTCACCCAGATCCCCCTAGAAAAGAAGGTGCGATTAGTATATTGCTTTATGTAAATGTTTATTGTTAGAGAAAGGGAGGATGCATACCTTCTCAAGCGCAATCCTGGCGTGGATCTCATAGACACTGATCGTAAAATCGGTTTTGATATGCTGTACCGTCAGATCCTGGCGTAACGACTTGAACTGATCACAGATATACGAGTAGTTATTTTCGGCTTTCCACTTGGACTTGAGCAAGTCCAAGGTCTTCTCGAGCACGTGCAGCGGCCGGACAGTATCCGGATCAGGTGCTGACGTCAATCTCAAGTACCTCTTCTCCAGCTTGGTCGACCTTCCGACTACGGGCGCAAACGCCGGCGAGTCAAGAGCGGAGTGCATGGCATTGTACTGGCTGAAGACATTCTTGGTCTGATGCTTCTTGTACTTTCTGTCGAGCTTCTTGAAGGCATCTGGGCCTTCGTAAGAGTAGTCACTGTTGGCTTGCTTTTTCGACCGCTTATCAGGTCGCATGATCGTCCCGCGGTCGGGTTCGGAATGGTCACTTTGATTTCTACTACCTAACTTTCTCTTGTTGTTGCCGTTGGTGGTGGTGACGGCGGTGGAGCCGTTGAGACCCTTTCCGATCTTGTGAAATTTCCCAAGAGTGTGTGCGGGCGCGGCGACTGGGCTCGCGTCGTCGCTGGAGGTGTCCATTCTATCGGAGTCTCCAGAATTTCTACGAGCAGCAGCTGGGAGAGGATACGTTGCCCAATCTATGGTCCATACGGATCCATTCTCGAAAGCTTCAGTGATGATCTTCTTAAGAGCCACTTCTACTTCGGCCTTATTTTCCGTAGGGCAGTCTTCAAAAGTTCGTGCAACGTAAGCCTTGAGAGCATCCGGAAACTGGGTTCGCGAAGCGGGTTTCTGGGAGGCCTGCGGGTGAGATGGGGGTGAGCCTCCAGCGTTCCAGGGGGCGGTCGGGTATGGATGACGAACTGTGTAGTTGTTGGCGGCGGCGGCGGTTGTTCCAAGCGTCTTCTTGATGGTGACAGGGTGGTATCCGGGCCCTGTGAAAGTCAGCATACGTTGGACGGAAGTGCGGGAGTGAGTATCGGGGTGACGGATGGGAGGGATGAACGTACGCTGGACGGCGGTTCCACCGGCGGTTCTCCAGGGTGGAGTGGCCATGGTGGATGAAGCTAGGGGATTACTCAAATCTACGAGTGATAAGACAAAGTGAAGAAGAGGAAGAGGTCGGATAAGGACGGGGTTAGTCGGTTCTCGGTGGTGGCGATGGTGGTGGTGCGGAGGGAAGGTTGTCGAATGTCAGTCTGGTTGATGGAGATGCGAGATAGAAGATGGTGGAGAAGGAAGTCAAGGCAGGCAGGCGAGGATTAATTATTATTATTAAAGGAGAAATGAACGCACTCAGCAGAACAAACGTTCGTGTGTGGCCGCCACAAAAGACTCACCCGCAAAATGCTCGCCAATAAAAACGCCGCCTTCTATCTCACCTCTCCACGTGGACCAACAGCTTTAAAAAGTGCACTTCCCTTGCATGCATATCGAACCTTACAGACCCAGTCTACGGAGGAGTAGATATCTTTACTTATATATATGATATAGTATTTTCTTGGAGCCCGTAGACAGGCATCATGGCTGCGGACAACGTGGCACTTGATTTCGTAACGCTCAACAGGCGGAAAGACGGCCAGGCTGCAAACATCATCACAAATTCCAACTAACCAAAAGATAGTGCAAGACGTATCAAAGACAGCCAAACCCCCATGGTCCATGGTTCCCCTTTCGCCGTGGCCGGACGTTTTTGTCAACCATAAAAAAAACACAAAAAGCAGTTCGCCGTTGTCCAGAAATCATGGACAAAAATCATACACCAGACATGATACCGAAAAAAAAAAAAAAAAAAAAAAAAAAAAACATTTGAAATGCAAGAATCGATCGATTCGATATACGGGAAGGTAGGTAAAAAGGATCAGTGAAAGCTAGAGAGCGAAGCCCTATGAAACTCAAGCTGCTGCACCATTTTTGATGTTCACGCTAAGATAAACCAAGGGGAAGGGATAGCTCTCCAATGAGTCGCGCTGCTTGGACCAGGGTAAGGAGCAACCGACCAAACCATGAATTCTTCCATCAACGGAAGTCGAACTTAGGAAACACGTTCCTCGGGGCGACGGGGTACTCAATGATTCCACTCGTTGTCGCGACATATCTGTAGAGGTCCCCGACAGTTAGCGACTCACTCCGTAATCCGTCCTGATAGAAAAGAGAGGATCAACGTACAACTTCATGCCATCGCAGCTCCACGTCAACCCCGTGATATCCAGCTCTCCGTCTCCCCGCCGGCTCCTAACGATTGCGTTAATCGCGCTCTCTGCACCTTCTGTTGCGGCGCCGCCTTCTCGAGCTCTTCTGCGCAGATATTCGAGCCTCCATTGCCTCTGTCGGGCGCGATACCACCGGCTTTCAAATTGCAAGATATTATCGGCATTGGTATCTGTATTTGCGCCAGTAGACGCAAGGGTCGGATATCTTCTTCGAGGTGCGGGTGCGGAGGCCGTTGTTGCCGGCTCGACATTCTCATTGGTGGTGTTCGACGGAGCTGACGTGGGTGGTCTGGGTGGGGGTGTGGTCAATTGTGCGACCAGCCGTTGGTACTGGGCTTCGAGCTGCGCTAAAGCATTTGATGAAGCTTGTAAACGGGACAAAGTTAGAGAACTAGAAGTGCTATTGTTACTCCGTGTAGTCGTGGGGGATGTGGACGCATCATTTGTAGTAGGCGTAGGCGTATTGGTTGACCCGCCAGCACCGCTCGCCGAGTACCTTCTCGGCGAATGGACGCTCGCATCCAATGGGTACGTTTGACCATCGTGGAAAAGTATCAAAGGAGGAAGATAGATATTCCTACCAGCGCTAGAAGCCGACGTTCCTTCTCGAGGCCTGGTTGGTGGCTGCGTAGGAAGGGCGGTTTCGTCCTCATCCAGCGCCGCAGCAGCGTACATTTCTTCGTGTATTTCCTGCTCCTCGGCTGCAAATGCAAGCTCGGCTTCGTCCGTGCTACCGAACGTGGCGGGCCGCCCATGATACAGCGGATCTCCAGAAAGGTCCATCTGCTGCACGCTATCTCCACCTGCATTGACGCGGATTGTCTGCGAGGTAAAAAATTCTTGTCGGGTGTCGGTAATAGTGATCCTGCCAGTATGCTCCGCCCAGACCAGTAGGTCCCACGGGCTTGGACTGAATACAACGCAACGAACAGCGCCGGCTTGCGTGTGCGGACGCGAAGATGGGATGACGCGGACGATGGGCGAAGCATCAGAGTTGCCCGAAAACAGACGAGTGTCGAATACGCTGATCGATCCGTCCTGCGAGGCGACTGCGCACAATTTTGAACACGGCGAGAAGTCCGTCGATATCAGAGCATCTCCGCCGCTGTAGGAGGGACTTGATGTGAGTTTCCAAGAATAGTCGGGTGGTGATTCTGTCGTAAGCGTCGCAAGATCGTAAAAGAAGACTTTGGACGAATCGCCCACGACTACCAAGTACTTGCGGTCCGGTGAGACTGAAGCGTGATTCGTGTGGAAGGGTAAGGTTAGGGTCGTTATAACTCGAAATTTGGACAAGGAGAAGAGGCGGACGGTTTTATCATTGTTACTGCGTCCAGAGAGCACATGTTAGTTCCTTGAGCATTAAAAAAAGGTGGGGGTGATCGATACATACGTGATAATGGCGACGACGTCTCGAGTGGACTTTGGTTTCGCCGGCCGGTACATCGTTATAGAGTTGACAATGGTCCCGCCGAGCTCGGCAAGTCTTATATATTCGGTTTGGCACCAGCTGGTCTCCGTCCCCCTGTCGTCCCCGCCCACCTCAGGGCTATCCTCCACGCCGGAACCATCAAATTCGTCTATCGGACCATCGGGAATCGATACCGGCGGTGTAGCGGTGGGCGAGTGTGTGCAGCGATCCGATAGCTTGATGACAGCGATTTGGCCGTTCTCCACGCCGCCGGTGCATATCCAGCCATACTTTGCAGAGATGCACCTCGGCTCAAAGGGGAGGAAAGTTATAAGCTTGCGTTCCTTCGTGGCGGTATTTAGGGAGTAAACTCGAGCGTCGACGGGGTAATATAGAATGTTTGGAAGGGGCGAACATAGCAGTGACCGCAGCTGCCAGTGTCTGTGAGGAGCAAAATCGTTGTTAGTCAGAAGAAATGAGCGACGGAGACAGCAGCGAACAGGGAGCGAGTGGTGATATACTTATATGGGACGGGAGCGTCATAGAAGACCGGGGTAGCGGTCTGCGAGACGAACGAGCCGGTCGTCTGCCTGTTTGCATTAAACGCGGTTAGCGAGATGAAAACGTCCCCACAGTTGAGAGATAGTATATTCAGGGGGAAGCAAGTGTCCGGCAGGAGAGGAGAGGAGGCATGGCATAGGCATACGGGTCGGTGACGGTCATGGCTAGCTGGCTGGCGGCAAGGACGTCAAGGGGCGACTAAGGCAAAATTGCGAGGACGCCAGGCAGCCCATCAAAGTGACGATGGGCGGGCCGAGTGGAGGGACTGGCGGCGGCAGCTCACGATGTCATCCGAGGGCACGATCGTGGCGATGGGGAGGAAGAGGAGAAGGAGGAGGAGTGGAAGGAGTTGGCGGAGTTGGATGGTCGTTGGCGGCTGCGGTGGATCGATCTCGAGAGAGGCGCCGAGCGTGTGTGTGTGGCCGTCGAACAGCAACAGCAGCAGCAACCGGCAGCTGGCAACTACTGCTCGATTATTATTATCAACCAACCGGCCAGGTTTGTGCTCCTCACATGCTCGTTCCAAACACCACGCCGGCCGCTCCCAAAATATGCACCAGCTCGGACACTCGCAATCTAGCACAGAACCCGCTGTCCTGGATCCGGTACTATTATTCTATTCCTGCGCTGGTTGCCACCCGCAGTCGCTCGCCGGGTGGGGGGAAGGGAAAGGATAGAAGCGGAGAGCCTGTGCGCTACCGACGGGAAACAGCAGGTCGGTCGACCGGTCTGTGGGGGGGAGTATCACAAATCAATGGCGAGACGTTCGCCTGCTCTCACCTGAGCTGACTCGACTCGAGTGCGTATACCCTCGAGCTCTCTCTTTCTATTTCTCTCTCCTTCGCAAAATTTATGTTCGTTACCTAACGATTGGAAATATTCGCAGAACGCTAACTCATGCGATCCAGCACGGCCAGTCGGCGGCGATTGCTGCTCGACCATTCCATCCGGCATATACGGTTACGTACAATTAATTCAGAATGTGTCGATACCCCAAGGCGCCGTCCCCAGCCAACCGTCAGCCAATTCCACCAGCAGGGTTATATGCACGTTTGACCTCGACACGTCGAACAGGATGGCCGCGGCGTGACCTGACAGGCCGGCTTTTGCCTGCAGCTTCGATCGGCTTTTCCTTTTTCCTGACTGCGAAAAACAGCAGGCGAAGCTAGGGCCCGGCCGTGGACAAGCGCCCTTCATGCAAGGAAGCCCCAGATGGCTGTTTGGTCTGTTTCTTCTGTACCAAGTACGACCATGCCAGGGCTTGTCGCGACATACTATCCGCCCTTGTACCGGTACATTGCATGCGCCGGCACGGGCTGTTTTGTCCGCTGCCAGTCCACCTCTCGACTCCGTGCGCCGACGCTGGCAATTCGTACCGATACCTTTTCGCCAATCGAGCGCATTATTTTATACACAGGTGGGTACTCGAATATAAAGCGATATTTGTTCATCTTCAGAGCGGAGATATCTGTATTTATTATATGTAACACACTATAACAAACAGACGAGATCCCTCCACACTGGCATCATCGCTCGTAATCGATCCAGACTTTGTACAGAACAACCCATTTATGTAGAGAACAGCCATCTATACATGAAATGAGAAGGAAAAAAAAAAAAAAAGGAAAAGGCTCGAACAGGAAGAGAGGAGACTTTGGAGTATAGTAAATAGAAAGAAAAAAAATGAACAGCTCCCCTCACCGCTCAGGGACATGAATATACAGTAGCAATAAGAGAGGAAAAAAAAAAAAAACAGCGGCATGCGCATTCCATCATAAAGGTCTCTCAAACTCCTTCCCACTAACGGAAAAATATGGGGGTGACCATTGACAACGCAAAATAAGAGAACTTTTCAGCGTCTAGTATATACATAAGTACACAAAGAATAATATATATCCAGCCAAAGAGATAGAAGGATGTAGGGGCTAGCGGTCAGTAGGTTTGTGTAGGAGTGATTGATTATGGGTGCCGGGTGGAATTCAGAGTAGGAATAGAGGTACAGTCGAAGAAGAAGACATCATCAAACGCTGTAAAATTCGCCGGGAAATTTACTGCTTGGGCTCGCCGGACTCAGACTTGTTCTGGCCATCGGTGGAAGAGCCGCTCTCGGAAGACTCGTTGGCCTGAGCCTCCTTCTCGCGTCCAGCCTGGTGCATCTTGTCAAAGAGCGTCAAGCTGGCCATCTGGAGGTCGTCCATCTTGGCCTTGAGCTCGTCACCAGTGATAGAGCCCTCGCCACCCTGGGACTGGGAAACGAGTTCGCGGAGGGCGGTAATCTTCTCCTTGATCTTCTCGGCCTCACCGGCATCCAGCTTGTCCTTGAACTCGCCGAGTGCCTTCTCGGTATCAGCAATGACGCTGTCGGCACGGTTGGCAGTCTCGATCAGGTGCTTGCGGGCCTTGTCAGTCTCGGCGTATCTCTCAGCATCGTCAACCATGGACTGGATTTCGTTGTCGCTAAGACCAGAGCTGGAGGCAATGGTGATAGACTGGTCCTTTCCGGTAGACTTATCCTTGGCGTGAACGTGGACGATGGAGTCCGCGTCGATGTCAAAGGTAACCTCGATTTGGGGAACGCCACGGTGAGCTGGAGGGATTCCAACCAACTGGAAGTTACCCAAAAGCTTGTTGTCACGGACGAGTTCACGCTCTCCCTGGTAGACCTTGATTTCGACCGCGGTCTGGAAATCAGCAGCGGTGGAGAAGACCTGCGACTTCTTGGTGGGGATGGTGGTGTTGCGGTTGATCAAGCGAGTGAAGACACCTCCAAGGGTCTCGATACCGAGCGACAAGGGAGTAACATCGAGGAGCAAGAGATCAGTGACCTCACCAGCAAGCACGGCACCCTGAATAGCAGCACCAATGGCAACGGCTTCATCAGGGTTGACAGACTTGGCAGGGTCGCGACCGAACAGGCTCTTGACGGTTTCGATCACCTTCGGCATACGAGTCATACCACCGACGAGGAGAACTTCCTGGATCTCCTTGGCTTGGAGACCCGCATCCTTCAGTGCCTTGCGAACTGGCTCAATAGTCTTGGTGACCAGCGGGCCAACAAGGTTCTCGAACTGAGACCGTGTCAGAGCAGTGTTGATGTGTTTTGGTCCAGAGGCATCCGCGGTGATGAAGGGAAGGTTGATATCGGTCTTGGGGCTGGAGGATAGCTCAATCTTAGCCTTCTCAGCAGCCTCACGGATTCTCTGAATGGCCATGCGATCCTTGGAAAGATCAATGCCCTGTTCCTTCTTGAACTGGTCAACAAGGTGGCGAACGAGAGCGATATCAAAATCCTCTCCACCAAGATGAGTATCTCCGTTGGTAGATTTGACCTCGAAGACACCCTTCTGGATCTCAAGAATGGAGACATCGAAGGTACCACCACCAAGATCGTAGACAGCAATGATCTTGTCAGCGTCCTTGTCAAGGCCGTATGCCAAAGCGGCAGCAGTAGGCTCGTTAACGACACGGAGAACGTTCAGGCCAGCAATTTGGCCAGCATCCTTGGTAGCTTGACGCTGGGCGTCGTTGAAGTAAGCAGGGACGGTGACGACGGCGTTCTTGACTGGCTTGCCTAGGTAACCCTCAGCGGTTTCCTTCATCTTTCCGAGGACGAAGCCACCGATCTGAGAGGGGCTGTACTTCTGACCACGAGCCTCAACCCAAGCATCTCCATTGGTGTGCTGAACAATCTTGAACGGAACTTCCTTGATGTCCTTCTGCACTTCGGGATCCGTGAACTTTCGTCCGATCAGACGCTTAGTGGCAAAGACAGTGGCATCCGAATTGACAATGCTCTGACGCTTGGCAGAAATTCCCACCAACCGCTCACCGTCGGGAGTGAAACCGACGACGGACGGTGTTGTTCTCGAACCTTCCGCGTTTTCTATTATCCTCGGGACCTTTCCTTCCATGATGCAGACGGCAGAGTTTGTTGTACCTGTAGTAAAGGGTGTTAGTAGGAGTTGATGCAAATTACTGGTTGACATGACCGTGACTGTCATCACCGATTGCCACAGATAAAGAAGTACGTACCAAGATCGATACCGATGACGGCACCCTGCACTTTCTGGTCGGTCGACTGATGTCTGGCGTATACAGAGCTCAGCGACGACCTCATCGGAGTCTGGTTCCATAGACGGGCGGCGCCACCCCGAGGGAGCTACAGAAATGTCACCAGTCAGTTATGCGTCGCGGCTGTTATCGGATCGCAGGTAGCGAAAAACTTACGCATCTCGCTGCTCTAGCGGCAAGCATTTTGTGGGGAATCGATAGCGGGCGACAATAGTGGGGGCGAGAACGAGAGTGCGACTGTCGCTATATGCAGAGAGACAGCGTCCGAGAAGTAGAATTCGACGAGGTATTTGGTATCCTCCAAGGTCGATGGGGTTTTTTTCGCTCTTTGAAAGACGGGCGATGGGATGGAAGCAAGGAGAGAGGAGGGCGGCGGGACGGCGGGAGGAAAATTTAAAGTGTGAAAAATTCCACGCAAAGAAATTTTTATATGCGTTCCTTCGGCAATCGAGAGAAGTGGCCAATGGCGCTAACACACTTCGGGCAAACGGCCCTCGAACGCTAAAACCCAGCGCTGTCGGTTCAGGCCTGCAGAAGGAAGCCAATGGAACCGCGCGGAAGCAGCTCGCGGTTTACATGTGTCTAATTCGCGGTTCACTATGTTCGGTCGTCAATGGAATGTTGGGATGAAACTCATCCGGATCTGAATATATAGCCTTGAGGCCAGGTGCTGAAGGTGCAGGGCAACCTGAATATATTAGATTGTAGGAAACTGCTTTTTATGCAAATGCATCGTTCATTTTCATGGAAAAGCGCATGCTGAGCGTGTGACAGGGAGTGGAATCGATCGAAAGACAAAAGAAACAGCGTCGACACTCCATCGTACATATATTAATTACCATATTTCATCCCATTAAAACGCTTCCCCCTCGAAATATGCTTCCACGATAGTCGCTAACGACCCAGGCCGTATATGTCAAATGCCCGCTACCATACTCTCAAATGTGCTGATACAATGGCCTCATATATTTACATCTCGCTCCCGCTGCTCCTAAATGCGACGCACAGTTCAGAATAGTGGTACGTCAGATCAAGAGCTGCCTGTGGCAGATTTGTCGATTGCACCACGTTTCTGAACTTGATTGCACCCTCCTCTGCGATTAACCTTCTAACGGAGTTGAGAAGGCTCGGAGAGAACTAGAAGGAAAAGGCCGCAAGTTAGTCGCAATGCATATGCAAGATTTGTTCGGGGTCAATACATACCTCGGAGTACCATCTATAGTTCCAAGCTGTTAATCTGATGATACTATTCAGCGCCCCTCGGACGTCTTTCGCCTTCTCTTGCGCTGCCAGCAATCCTCTGAAGGCCTTGCTGGAGAATCTGATGTTCAGACAGTTCCGGTATGCTTCAATGGCTTCTTCGCTATGGTGCAACCGTTCCGCCAGCTCTCCGTGGATCTCCCAATCGCTGGCGCTCTTCTCCACCGGCAGGTTCTTCATCTTCTGTTTCTGAATTTCGCCACGCCATATAGTATATACGCGTAGGTCTTCGTACAGAACCATGAACAGGTTGTCCAACCAGCGTTCACAGAGCCGCTTGTTCTGGAACTGTGTATAGTTTTTCTCATCGGGATCGCCGTCTTCGTTCTCGACCTCTGTAGGTGCCGCTTCACCCGACTGTCCTGGCTTCTCGATCACAGTAACTTCATCAGTTGGCGCTGATAACGAAAGTCCAGCTACACCGTTCGTAACTGTGTCTTCCACACTCGGCTTTTCTTTTTCACCATTTGTCTTCTCTTTTTCACCGTCCTCTGGCGTGCGGTCGCCGTCTACGCTGTTCCCTCGAAGCGCTGTTGTGCTCGCATTCGTAGCATTGCTGGCGTTTTTCTCGTGTCGGTATTCCTCCTCCATGACGAATACATTCGACCGGCACTTCAGAAGCGTATCCCAGCCAACTTGGGCGACAATTTCAGTCAGTAAGCTGTAAGCCTTGGCGAAGGTGCCTTTTAGTGAAGCAGCGGGTAGCTAGAATGGATTGTTAGCGAATCGCTGCTATGAGACACTGAATGGAGGGGTTGGCCTACAGGATCAGGTTTCACATCGTATTCGTCTAAAGATTCGTCTATCACCGAGTCCTGGAGTATGGGAAGGTGCATTTTGACGGGTTGTGGCATTCTGGGGAAATCTCGTTCTTGATAAGTGAACATGGGGCACGAGTTTAATGTCAACAGAGCCTGCATCAGTTATTAGTATCTCCGATTATTCTCATCATTTCAAGTAGTTTTGCTTACCATCTCGTACTGCTCCAGAGCAATATAGATTTCTGCCAGCTTGGCCCATGTTGTGAACTCGCTGGGGGCGGAGTTGACGGCTCTTTTAGCACATTCAAGAGCAAGGTCGCTCCTTCCCTTGCTTTGGCAGAAGTCCGCCTGGACGTTCAATAACGAGTGGTCCAACGGTAGAATTTTGATAGTTTCGTAGAGTAGTTGTACAGCCTTGACTTCCTCATCCGCATCAATTAAAACCCGCGCAAGTAACGAGGCAACTTCCGGAAACTTAGTCCGTAGCTTCTCGAACAGATTTACGCCACTCGTGTACCGTCCAGTGGTGTGAATGTACTTGAGGATACCGGTTGTCAGGTGATTGGACACAAGGTTTGGCACTTGCACTTCGGGATCGGAGCCCAGCTGCCAGCCTTTCGCGAATAACCGCTCCGCCGCATCGAGGAATCTGTGTTCGGCTTCGGTTGAGACAATAGGGTTGAATCGGCGGCAGCCGACAATTCTGGTTTGGACGTTGTCTTCGGCGTATGTGAACGCTCTCAGAACGGAGCAGAGGTAGGTCTCCAGCCACAGAGCCTCGGTGGCGACTCGCCGGTCGTTACGCTCGTCAATCGCGTATGCATCCACACTACCTGGGAAATTAACGTCAACGCGCATATCAACGCGGGAGAAGGCGTTGTAGCAGCTGTGTGAGCGTGGTTGTCAGAGCTTGTGCTTTCCCATCGGAGACTTTTCATGTATATTTAGATGGAAGTACCAATATGTTCCAGACTGGATCTTCCATGATTGCGGCCTTCCGAACCATATCTGGTTCTCTCCAATCGAGTATGTCAGGGTGTTGATGTATGCCGCCAAGGAAGCTGAAGAGGAGGCATCTATGCCCGTGACGTGGTGATATGTACCGATCTGATTTCCACCAGAAGCTGAGCGATTAGATGACTGCTCTATCGACGGATGGATTGCGATAAGGGCTGTGGCTCGGAACTCAGCTGCATACCTCTTTGTGTGTTCCTTTGGGCTGAACCTTGACCAGGTGTACCAGATCCGGAGGTCCCAATTGTCGCAGGGTGAGTAAGGACTCTGTCCGCGCCTCTATCGATTCGTGAAGGTCGACTTCGACCAGTCTGTCGGTGGGAGGACCGAAGTTAGTTGTGAGCGTGACGGGTTTGGGTGGTAGAATGCACGGCAAGCAAGCAAGCAAGCTATCTTACTCAGGTACAGCGGGCTGAACCATGTTTATGTGGACAGCTTAGATTCGGGAGGCCGAAAAGCAAACTGGGATAGTGAGTGGGGTGTGATCTGTCGCGTGCGGAGGAAGCGCGATGCGAGACGATGGGATGGATAAGCTGAAGAAGGTCGACGGAGCTGATGGTAATATGGCGAGCTGGACAGATTAGCACCTGTGGGCTGTGGGGGGGAAGTTGGCCCAAGCAACGGAGTCCGGGGTGACGATTTTGGGCGAATCTGACCCAACCCGGGCTCCGGGCAACCCAGTTCGCCGATACCCGGGTTCCCTCAACCGCCATGTAAACCCTCCCGGGGAACTCCACGTGATGTGTCTGGAACTTGGACAAACGCGTCCTCCTGCGGGTTCGCCTGAGAGCGAGATAGATACCCCAGACTTTCCGCGCTGTTCAGCAGCTCGCCGCGGAAGCCGTTCAGCCTATATATATATCTCCCGCCCACGAATTGCCCACAGCTGTGGATTTCGAATCCGAGAAGGATCATTCGTACACACGCGACTCATCGACATCATCATCGTTGTTCGTATCGGCCGCCCAATATGGTATGAAACCCGGCATGGCTGTGTGGATTCTCTGTTCTAACTATCTGCTGGTTTAGGCGAGCTGGACCGCTCTCAATATCATCGAGGACTCGGAGGACGACGAGGTCGCAGATAACACGCAAGAAATCCAGGTTCGGACCCTCCATATCTGCCGGGATTGGTAGTAGCATACTGACGGGTACGATATCTGCGCAGATCGAAGAAGCGCTTAAACTCCACCAGAAGGCATTGAAGCTGCATAGCGAACAGGAATGGAAGAACGCCACCGAAACTTTCGAAGAACTGTTCCGGTCCGAGATATTTCAGCAGGATCAGACGGAAGATGTCAGTATCAGCCCCTCATAGAACAGTTGATACGGCTGCTAAGATGTTATCTTTCATGACAGGCTTTACGGCTACGAAACATCCTCTATCTCGCATATAGAGGGTACGCTGAATTCAAGCTGGACTTGCTCAGAGCCAAGATAAACGAATACTCCGAGGCTGAAGCCAACAAGATCGTGGTGCAAGCCCTGGAGTGGTTTGGGGAGGCTCTTGCCCGCGACAGCGAAGATGAATCACTATGGCGAAAGACGGCAAAGCTCGCCAGACGGTTGAAGTCCGCACGGCTGTCCAGATTTGCCCTAGAGGCTGTTGTTTCTAAGGGAATGGAGTCACTCTTGAACAAGTCTTCACCTATGAATCCGGAAGAACTCTACGCAGCGTTTCTGCTTCGTGATGTAAGCATGGCCCATGAATATGATCACCGTGCCCCGGTTGTGCTGATCTCCTAGCGGTGTAGACACACAAAGAAACCTGTGATGAATTAGGAATGCGCTCCAAAGCCATCGAGAGAGTCGGAAACAAGTCCTTGAACCCAAAATATCAGATCTATCTTGACCTCTACCCTTGGCTGAAACCCTCGTCTCAAATCGCCATACATACAAATCTAGACGACCAGTACGACGTTATCACAGTATCAAAGAAAACATGGACGGCAGTCGGTAACGCACTCCTCGACCGGTTACTGCAGAGTGTCCAGGATGAAGAAGTAGCAATGGAGCGTCCCGTCGTAGTCCAACTCGACGGTGAACCACTGGAGCTTGAGATACCCGCCCCTACGCCAGTCACCGAATCGAACATCAAAATGTCACCCGATGGCGATGTTGCTATGGCCGATGATCAGGACTCGGAACGCCCAGCTGCCGTTCGAAGGAGAAGCACCTCTACGAACGCCAAGCGGAAGGGCTCCGCAGTTCCCGTGGATGCGGAAGGGAGCACGCGTGCTAGTAAACGGGTGAGAAACCGTGAATCGAATGCGGCGGCAGCCGCTGCAGCTGTCACTCCCGAGATCACGCCTAGGGAAGCCGTCGTTCTAG
Source organism: Orbilia brochopaga (assembly GCA_036872635.1). Taxonomy (NCBI): domain Eukaryota; kingdom Fungi; phylum Ascomycota; class Orbiliomycetes; order Orbiliales; family Orbiliaceae; genus Orbilia; species Orbilia brochopaga. The sequence goes on along the minus strand of JAVHNQ010000010.1, from coordinate 256,757 downwards.
AGGATAGGCTGTTCAGAACGGCAAATGAACTCTTCGCCGAAATTGGCGTGTCTCTCGGCCCATCTTCTCTCTTGAAGCCCGAAGGAAAGAAGGAGGATGACGATGACAACCACGTGTTCTCCACCGCCGATACATACATCAAGGACTTCAAGAGTATTCTTGTTGAGTGGGATGATGAGAAGGGAAATGTCGCATTGTATGGCGAAGGAATTAAAAAGTGCGCTGCTCCTGACCAACATAGTTTTTCGTGGACGCCTGCTAATCTGTATCAGACCGGACGAGGAGATTCTCAGCTTACAGAGCTTCACTCAAACGGCCCCAAGCACGGCGCAGTCTCAAAAGCCGATGTTGACGCCCGAAGATGGCCTCAGACGCTGGATACAGCGAGCCAACAGCCAGAGACTGCAGATACCCGAGCTCTGCAGTTCCTTCCTCAGAGCTCTGCTATCGCCCGGCAAGAATGACGAAAAGTCAAAATATTCTACGTATTCCTGGTCCGAGTCTTTGAAAGACGTTGTCAGAATGATGGTCGACCACTGCAACGAGGGCTTCGCACGGCGCTTTCAGAAGCTGCGAGACGACATGAACGAAGGAAGGGTCCCACTGACGTCGGTTAACAAGGAGATCGAAGTTGCCCAGTCGCTCTTCGAACTATCCTTAGACAACCTGTCTTCCAGCGAAAGAGATAGGAACTCTACAGAGCTTTCCTCAAATGATGCGTCTCCGCTGAAATTGAAGGCTGTCCGTTGGGGGACCTTGGTCGGGGATCTCATGCGGTTCCGCGTCCGGGACGATGACGGAAACCTCGGATTGGACCCACTTACTCTTCGCTATCTGTGGGCAAATGTTGTCCTGGTTCCATTCACGAACCCATCGCGTGAATACTTACTGGAGTGCTACGACGATCTGAAAGACACATTGATCCGCCTTGAGAGCCCAGTCATCGAAATTCCCAATAGGTGAGACCGATTTAAATTTGCGACCTTCGGCAAGACATGAACTGACATTTTCTTCTCAGTGCATCCATGCCTGAAATATCGGTGGCTCGCGCCGAGAGAGAAATCTCGAAGGCCAAAACGATGGACTTTTTCGCCAACATCTTCGCCTCTGCTGTCCAAAGCACGGATCCGTATGAAGTGATCGAAGATTTGGAGATTATTCTCGAGCCACGTATCGAGGAATACGACATTGACGAAGATGGTATTAAGAATATTCAGGAAATGACCAAAGTGCTGGAGACATCCAGCGTGCAGGTCAAAGTATCGCTCTGGCAGAAACTCCGCGATGCCTACCACCGGCTTGGAGATGCGCCAAATGTTCTTCGATGTCGTATCACGTGCATGGATATCATTATAAGGGAGCTGGTGAACCCGGCCTACGCTGAGAAGTCCATCGAGAACCGGACGTTCATCCTCCTGCGCGCTATCTTCTGGGTATGAACCATCCGTTGTATGTTTCCAATTCATGTGCTAATAATCGTAATAGCTGAACGAGACACTGCCCGGCATGGCCGATGAGATCATAAGTGATCCGTCGAAACTGGTTAATCTCAGCAGCGATCTCCAGAAGATAGCGCTCTCCTGCATTCCTCAAGTGCTCCGACTGCTGCACGTCTACGTCTTCTTCGAGGACTCGGTCGTCGCTGGCGAGATTAGCAAGTCCACACTTCATTCATACCGTCTGCTGACGACTACGATCAACAAGCTGCTCGTGCACTGCTGGTCCTTGATGTACGTGATGTACAAAACTAAAGTCGAAGCTCCGGCCGACGACGAGGTGCCGGCGTGGCAGGAGAAGTGTATCAGGCTCGCCTCCGCGATCCACACCGAAATTGGAATCCGCAACCTATGCAAGTTGCACCATCGCGTCTTCCTCAAGATTGCGCTCAAGGATATCCTCGACTTCGAAATCCAAGGCTCGGAGCCAGAGCTCGTTCAGTGTCTCAAGTGCTTGTACAACTTTGACGTCTCTCTGGACCTTTTCGACCTCGCCGATCACAAGACAGACTGCATCAAACTGGACCGCGACACCGCGCTCAAGATCTTCCCGTTCGTCATGGTCCTCGCTGAGAAGAAGAAGTCGGCGCAGGTCGGGCTCAAGGGTGCGATGAAAGAGGCCATGCAGACGCTCGTCGACGTCATCGGCATCCCATCCGACAGGGACAAGGACGTCGCATACAACACCAAGATGCTCGACGAGACCATAAACGCGCCCATCAACCCGCTGACATTCTACGCTGCCTTCCGAGGCGGGAGCACGCCCAACTTCGTCTCGATACGATCAGACTACGCCAAGGTTGCCGAGAAGGGTTTCTTCTTCGAATACGGCATGTCGCTGTTCATCCGGTACAAATTCGCCAAGAAGGCGCAGAACCAAGACGTCGACGACGTCGCCGACGTTGTCAAATACCTGCGGTATAACCTCGTCTGCGGCAACTTCCAAGCCTGGGAGCCATGGTACCGTCTCGGGCAGTCGTACGAGTTCAAGTTCGAGGACGACGTAACGTACGGCGCGGAGAAGATCAACACCAAGCGCGACGAGCTGGTGGCACTGGAGCGAAAGATCCTGCAATGCTACTCGATGGCGCTGGGGCTCGTCATGCAGGATGAGGAACCCGACGACGCGGACGAGGAGGAAGCGGAGGAGAGGCTGGCGAACAAGTGCCAGCTGTACATCGACTTTGCGATGCAGATATACTCTGCGGTGCGACCGCCGCTGGAGCGGGAAGCGTTCCTGGTGGACGGGTACGAGCGGTACTGCAGCGGTGCGGAGGGCGTGTTCACGCAGCGCGCGCACGGGGATGTGTCGCTGGAGAGCGCGTTGAAGTTTGCCATCATGCTGTTCAAGCGGGCGATCAAGGAGGGCTCGACGGACTGGAAGAATTATTACATGATCGCGAAGTGCTATGGCAAGCTCGAGGCGGAGCCGCAGACGGTGCTGTCGTGTCTTTCGGAGGCGGTTACGCAGGCGCCTATCCGCGAACGTGGGGAGCAGATTCTCGAGCCGCATTACAAGCTGGTCGCCGCGGTCTACAAGTACGCCAAGTCTGGCGAGATTGCTGTCCGTACCCCGTCTATATCGTGACAATTTACACATATGCTGACTTTGATACAGATCCAAGAAGGCTACGAGTATCTCAACGCGGTTCCGTGGCTGCAGAAGAACCTGCGAGATCTTCCACAGGACCCGGCGTCGTTCAACATCTTCGCGAAGGGCGTCTACGAGCTTCTCAACAAGATCCGGGCGCTGGACAAGCAAAAGTGGCATCACCGGATGACGTACCGGATGGCGCGAATCATGTACGACGACATTGAAGACCACGACAAGGCGCACAAGGAGCTGTCGACGTTCTTTGCGCACAAGAATCAACTCTACACGATCTGGAAACCGGAGAACGAACGACCGGGCCGCCACTACGTCTACGTGCACCAATACCTCCTCTTCTGGACGCAAATGCTCGGCGAGACGAACGACAAGCCCGCGCTGGAGGGTCTCGTGAAGAAACTCAAGAAGCAAGGGCCCGCGGGCGGTTGCTGGAAGCAGCCGGAGGTGTGGGACAAGGTTGTGATCACGTACGCGAAGGTGCTGCGCAAGGTGAACGGGGTGGAGGAAAACATGGAGGTGAGCGTGTACGAGAACGTGACGTACGACGAGTTCAACACGTACTCGGCCAAGATGGAGGAGCACTTTGAGGTTGCGGAGAACCAGAAGGGGGCGACGTTCGAGCTGTTGAAGGACACGTATGACCTTAAGAAGTTGAATACGGGGCAGACCAAGACGGCGATTATCGACGACCTGCTGACGGATACGTACTCGCTGCTGTATCGGGAGGTGGTGCCTGGGCTGGTCGCGAAGCTGGCGGGCAGCACGGAGGTCGCGGCGAATGGGAGCGTTGGCGGCGGTGGTAGCAGCAGTGGAGGGATGGGCGCCGGCGGGAGCACGAATCCGATGTCGTTGCACAATCTCGTGGATAGCGGGAGCGAAGCTCAGCAGCAGCAGCAGCAGCAGCAGCAACAGGGAAGTGCGGCGGTCGTGCTGGCAGCGGCGCACGGGCGGATCGATGATTACCTGGGGCGCAAGATGACGCGGGTGGGCCGGAAGGATGTGCTGCAGAAGGTCAATTCGATGTTCCGGACGATCTTCAACATGCAGAACAGCCAGAATGCGGCCAAGCTGGTGATGGCGGGTCGGGACGCGGCGATGCTGCGGGAGGGCAGCAAGGGGTCTGGATCGGAGTTCAAGGAGGCGGGACAGAGTCCCGTGGGGAGGGAGAAGCCGGTGGCGAGTCCGAGCAGCGAGGATGCGGACGACGAAGGCGCGGACGACGAGGCGGGAGATAACACTGATGCAAACATTACGCTGGAGATGTAATATACTATTACCATATGTTGTGTGTGATCACGACCACTACGAAGTACGGCGATAATGATTGAGGGCGTGGAGATGGAATGTTGTATTATAACTACAGGGTGTTAACGAATTATGAATTATACAAGATGGTTTACAGGGTCCAATGTGGCGTTCTCCGTGCTTAACGTCAGCCAATCGTGATTGATTATGATCGAGGGTGGGTATTAACTTGGTTGAGCTCGTGGAGATAAGGATATAATGAAGCGGGGGAGGCGAGGGGTCGAGCTCGAGAATGGAATGAAGAATGAATGAATGGGTTATAATATAATTGATATAATGCAGGTGACTCGTGACGTCGGTCACGCAAGATGAATTAATGAGCCAAGCTGAGCTGAAGTGGGAATGGATCTAGATGATATAAAGCACGATGCATCTGGCGTACCGCATCTGGGAGGAGATATGACTGCGAGTGGTGGTGGGGCTGGAGTTCGTCCGTGCGATGACGGCCAACATGCAGCTGAATCGACCGAGCTGCAACCGTCTTTGCTATAGACCGACGACCTGAGTCCTGGATTCTTCAGATTGTGATTGCAACTACACACTCTGTCATTTTGTCCTAAGAGGAGCACTGGTATATAGTATTATAGTGTGCTATTAATAGGCGTTCTGTGCGCACCCGTTGACGGGCGCTTAATTGGCTCGGAGGCGGGATCACGAAGTTGTACTTTTCTCCAGAACAATTAGTAAAACAGCACTCAGCTCGGCTGCCGACTCCCTTCGCTCAGCTGGAAACCAACCACGGCGGCAGAATTAGAAAGAGGGAAAGCGGCCGTCAGGCGATTGGCTGGGCTGATTGGCCGGTTGATGGCAAGCCATCCGAGACGAAAAAATGAAAGGCTTCTAGAAGAATTGACGAGAGTTCTGAGTAGAACCACGCGGAGCTCGCGAGAAAAGGGGCAATCCTTATAGCTGGTGTATTATATGTAATATATGCTACACTGGTATTATCGTCATACGGAGTGGTATACTGGATAGTGGTGTCAGTCTGGCGAATGCCGCGTGCACAGAGCTGGAGGATTTGATTTCCATGGCATGCCTGCCTGCATGCGTGTTTTCTTTCCTGTTGGAAAAGTCAAGTTGCCAGTTGGATTCATGGATACTTGCTTGATATTATCAATGCAATGCATGGGGAATGGGACTATCGCGATGGGGATACAATGCATGCAATGTTAATCGAATCACGATCGCAATCAATGTCCCCTTGGCCCTTGCGGCGTGTGATTGTGGACAGGCGCAAGCGTGAGGACGGTTACCTCCCCCACCTTCCCGATTCAACGATCACGTCTTCCGTGATGTCTGTACGATATAATCTATGTGTCTATACAAGTAGAGATAGAATAGAAGTGTAAGTATTATAGACGGTTGGGCTTAAATTGCGCAGGAGGGTCAGACGAGATGAGCCTGCCGGGCCTGCCAACAGGTGCCATTTGCCTGCAGGATTTAATATAAGTGAACATGATAATCTATATGCTGTCAGTCTGGATGCGGGTATGCAATATAAACTGGAGAGCAGGTGCTGTACCACTTGTCTGTATTATATTATATGATTGTGTGCATGTATGCACCGGCACTGGACAGGCTCCAGGTTAATTATAATCTCGCTGGCCGGTCATAATATAATATCGATCCATCCATACATCCATACATCCAAACATGCGGGCATGCAACCAATTGCGAGTAATTGGCGTCTAGTCTGCTGCTGTGCGGCCGACAGGAAACGTTGGTGTCGTTCTCAATTAATCCAATTTCGTCTGTCTGTGTGTCTCTCTCCTTTCTTCTCCTTCGACGAGTAACGTCTGTCTGTCTACCGTTCATCAACACCATCTCCATCATCATCGACGAGACGACGACGACGAGATGCATTGCTGACATCGCGTCGACGACACCTTCCTCAAGGAAAAGCTATCGTTGCAACTGGGCCAGCGGTTTAATTGCCAGTGATATCGTCCCGGCGGGATAGATCGATTCGCAACAGCTGCACCGCCGCATCATCGCACATTATCCTCCATCAGCCCTTTTATTTCTTCGCCCTTCGTGCCATCTCTCCTTCCCCCTTCGACTTCCACGCGAGCCTGCCATCTTTCTCCGGCCTGGCTGTCCTGTCAGAGTGCATTGCATTGCCGCGACTAGTAGCAAAACAGCCTGCCTTTAGCTTTCCTTTCTCCCCCCCGCCGCCACCAAAGAAAGGAAGGCCCCAACGGGAAAAAAGAAATCTCAAAAGCGAACGAACGGACCAGAAAGAAAAAAAAAAGAAAAAGAAAAAGAGTCAGCGAGCCCGACGCTGGCCAGCCGACTGACTGACCGGACGTCTGCATACATACGTACATACATACAAGTACGAAGTATACATACATACGCACGGTGCTGCATCGATCTTTCCAGCTGCTCGGTTCTCGATCGAAGATACCTACATACAGACATCCTTGGAGACAGAAGCCCTCAATCCTCTCTTCCGCCGATAACGTATCGCCGCCCGTTGCGAGCAAGTCCCGCCGAGAGCCACGAGGCGCAATCCATCCACTCGGCACAGCTGGCGAAAACCCGGACCGCACCGGCTGCTCCTGCCTGTCTACCGTACCTGTACAGACAGCAGAGTGCTTGCACCCAAGTGCACCGTGATCCGATCCCGTCGAGACGTCTCTCCCCAGATCTGGAGGCCCCACCGACATACTGCTTCCAAGAGTGTCTGGACGACGCCGGCAGCTGGACGCCTGAAGACGGCGCTTGTGGGCTCATATTTTGCTGCCTTTTGGCTTCCCGGCCCAGCCAACAACCCGCCGCGCACCGCTCACTTTTCGCCCAGACAACCCCCCCATTAACCACCAACCAAACCCGGATACCGCACTCTCTCCCCATCGTCATCTCCCTCCTCCACCACCACCTCCCACCCTCTCACTCCATCTCCACTCTCGCCATCTCCACTCCTGCTCCGACTCCTCCTTATCACCCTTCTCAAACCACTCTCCGCCTCTGAACCCCACCGCCCCCCCGCCAAAATGATCAAGGTATGCCTGCCCCCCGTCCAGCCGTCCGACGACCCTCCAACGAACCAACCCGTCTAACATCCGCCCGCTGGCCCTCTCTCTACAGGGACTGCGAAGGTCGCTCAAGAGCGACAAAGGGACTAACGTGCAGCACATCGGCCCAAAGTCGCCGCAAGCCCTGCCGCCCAAGAAGGTAAATGTAAATGAGCGTCCGCCAGCCCCCCCTCTCGCGCCCTCCATCACATCGCTAACCGTCGCTTCCTTCGGGGCCCCAAACAAAACAGATCATCAAAGCCATCCGAGACTACAAACCCGTCAATCCCGGCGAACTGGCTTTTTCCAAAGGCGACTTTTTCCACGTCGTCTCCAACGAGGACGACCCCGAATTCTACGAAGCTTGCAACCCGATCACCCACACTCAAGGCATGGTTCCCGTCAGTCACTTCCAAGTCATGGGCAAGAACGGCAGAGACAGCCAGGGCTCCACCGGCAGCGACCATCGCAAAACAGACGACTCGGGCTATTCCGGCAGCAGCACCCTCAGCGACTCCATGAAAGAGCGCGCCCACAAGTCTCGGAAGAGCCTCTCGACAAAACCCGGCGGACCGCTCTACGGAATCGTCGTCTACGACTTTCACGCCGAGCGACCAGACGAATTGCAGGCCGCCGCCGGTGAGGCCATCATTGTCATCGCACAGTCCAACGCCGAATGGTTTCTCGCCAAGCCGATTGGCCGCCTCGGAGGTCCGGGCCTGATCCCCGTCTCCTTCATCGAAATCCGCGACATGGCCACCGGCCTGCCCGTCGAAAATCAGGAGGAAGCCATTGCCAAAGCGCAGGTGCCCAAGGTCGAAGAATGGAAACGCCAGGCCGCGAACTATAAGAATAGTAGCATATCCCTCGGCAAGTTTGAGTTTGGAGAACCCGCACCGCCATCGCCAGCCCCGGAACCTGAGGTACGTCACTCTTTGCGATTGTTCTTCAGGACAGGATGGAGGAGACTAACTGCCGCGCAGCAGCCGATAAACTACGAATACCTCCAGGCCCCGGTTTCGGCTTCCGTAGATCGTTACGACTTTGAGAACGGTAGATACTGGTACTTGCTCTCGTGCCAGATGGAAGACGGCAGAAAATGGCATCTGCACCGCTACTACGAGGACTTTTACGACTTCCAGATCGCGCTGCTCAAGGCTTTCCCCCGAGAGGCTGGCGCCACCGGCGAACAGCGTACGCTTCCATACATGCCCGGGCCCGTAGCCTATGTGACAGACAGTCTGTCGTCGCAGCGAATGCAGAGCTTGGACGATTACATTAGGCGACTGGTTGCTATGCGCCCCGAAATTTCTCGATGCCAGCTGGTTAGGCAATTATTTGCGCCCCGCCAAGACGACGTGGAGGTCGCCAGCACCGTTCGCGAATCAGCGTACTCGGGATCCACCTACGTAGCGCAGCAGACCAATTCGATGGCGATACAAAACCGCGATTCGCACCTTTCGAACATGTCATCGGACTCGTCGCCCGCTCCTTCCCGACAAGGCTCTAGAGCAGACTTGGGTGGAAATATGCGCGGGAACGGCTCCTACCCGTCGATCCTGTCGCCGCCCCCCGCGCAGAGAGCGGTTGCGCAGCAGCTACGGACGCAGAACGCCACCAATGGGCACGCGAGAGAAGTTCACATGCGCACTAGTTCGGACATGCGGTCTCCACAGATGGCTCGGGCGGACAGCAATCTCAGCGCGATGACAGCCGCGTCGGGGAACAGCACGAGCGGTTCATTCATCAAAATCAAAGTCCACTACCAGGAGGATCTGATTGCGATACGGCTACCGCAGGACATCACTCTTCCCCAACTCCAAGAGAAGCTGGAACAGCGGTTGGACACTCGGCTAAGCTGCATTCAATATCGGGATGAACAGACCGCAGAGTACTATGACATCATCAGCAATCACGATCTGAACACAGCGATACAGCGAAACCCGAAGTTGGTGCTATCAGTCTCGTAATCACAATATATACCCCCTTGTTCCACGCCAATCCGCCGTCCTGCTTTTGTCCATGTTTTATTTTATTTGATACCTCATCTATGTGTATGTTCCTGATTTCGGTCCAACCTTTATGATATCACTTTCCGGAGAATGGCCTTCTTGCCTGTCTTCTCCTACTTCTGGTTTCTGGACGGGAGGTTAATTTCGAAAAGTTTCTTTCTTCTCTTCGGGTCTATTCTTCCTCCGTCATATCTCTACGCTTCTTCTACTACTTGGACCGAAAATTGAGGATTTACCACACAGTCTTCAAACTTTTCAACCACTCCCTTTTTTTCCTCTCTCCCCCGCAACAAAAATTCGGAATGGTTGCTTTCTGGTTTTCTAACACTCTCCCCGGCGTCTTCCTGGTGTTCTTCATGTTGATGTTTATGTGCATGCATGCTTTATTGACTTGACGCTGATATCAATGCTAACGTCTCTCGAACTGCGCAATGCGGGCGACTGGGCGGCCACCTTGTTGATATGCACGGCAGGCCCGCCCCAGTCGACATCTTGCCTGCTTGCTTGCTTCCTTGCTTGATTCCCACAATTCTTCAAGTAACACTTGCCAGCTTTTTTTGTAAATTAAACGAACTCTTGCCCCCTCTTCCTCCTTTGTCTCCTGTTGAACTCGATGGCGCTATGCACGGGCTTGCTTGCTTGTCATTGTTGTTGATCCTTGCGATTTGCTTGACTGCTTTACTCTTCAAATGTTCATGCTGAAATTTTTTCCTGTCGCTTGATGCATGGTCTGGAGGTGCATGTGATCCATTGACGGGATGCTGAAGCTCGGCTTGCATGTGCACGTGGGTGCTACAGTAATGCTAATGTTTTTTTTCGATATGTTGATTCTTTTTATTTTTATTTTTTACTTTTTTTCTTTTAATTTATATTATATAGTAATAGTATCATTATTATATCATATCATATCATCATACCATTCTACAGATCACGTACGTATAGCAGGCTGTTCTATGATACGTCAATCGTATGTATAACATCGACACTATCAGAAACTCAATAACAAGAGATCGTATAATCGCTCATGTGCTTAAATAAGAAAGAAGACAACAGAATGAAGAAATGATGTAGTGTTACGCTACGATGGCGAGGCGGGTGATCGTCCTTGCGTCCGGTGTGCGTGCATTGTCATCGAAAACGCCGCTTCAATGGATGGGCCTCTGCATTGTAAAAGCGACACGTCAATGCGACAAGCATCCTGCATTAGCGGCCGTGTCATGAAGTGTATGCTTGTATGTATGTACGATGAATGATATACGCACCGGTGTTGAAGACCCAGCTGTCGAGGCTGCAGAGGTCGGGATCCGAAAACGTCAGGTAGAGATACTTGAGTGTTTCCGCTGGATGTGGGAAAAAAGCAACCGCAGATCCAGAACCACTGTTAGCATGGATGCATTTCATGGAACGGAGAAAAGTAGCTATGGATGTAAATGCGTGCGTGCATGCATGATTCAATGCTGACTTTAAGGTATGCGGGGCAGGTACGGTACTCACCGCTCCAGAAACTCTCGCTAATATCCCGCAGGTTCGCGTCCCGCTCGCTACCGTCGCGCGGCGTCGCCGTCACGTCCGTGACCTCGGAGTATCCCCAGTGCGTGGACGTTGCGTTCGCGATCGCGGTGAATGCATCCCACGCCCAGTCGCGGTACTTTTGCTGCCCGGTGATGCGCCAGCCGTAGAAATAGCTTTCCACGACCTCCGGCCGCAGATTGTAGTTTGCGGCAGTCGGCCAGATGCCCGTTTGGGACCACAGTCGCTCTTGCGCGGCTGTCACCGGCGAGGTGAAGCCGTTGATTCGGGTTTGCTTGCGCTCGCGCGGGGTCCAGCTCCACTCTTCGGGGCCGACGCGGGAGGGCATGGAGACATAGGAGTGGTGGCAGCCGTCGATTAACGCCTCGCCGAAGGAGTGGAGGTCGGGCCGCGAGAGGTATGCGGCGCCGAGAAGGAGGTTGCCGCCGATGAAGCAGGTTAGGTGACCCATTTTGTTTTCGTACATGCCCTTGGAGTAGGAGAGGAGGAAGGAGTGGCGGGGCCGTGTGTTCGAGGTTGATAGAAGATGGGTTTGTGCGGAGGTCATAGCTTGGACCCAGCGTTTGGCATGGCGTCTAGTCGATGCGCGAGTCGGGAAGAGGAGGTGTGCCTTGATCAGGTACTACAAAGAGGTTCGATCAGCGAATTTAATGACAATGAAGGTAGGGACGGTAGAGATATGTACCTCGTAGTGGCTGTCGTCTGGGGCGCCGAGAGTACGGGTGGTGCCAAAGGGCTCACCAGTCCATATCAATCGCGGACTTCTATACCGTTGTGAATTATGCGACGGTTAGCTGGGGTGCGCTGCTTCTGGTACGACGGCGCATTGCTACTGGCTTGCTTACTCGAGGATGCCTGGCCATTCTTCGCCTTTCTTGTTGTCGACAAGCCAGTTCCACGCCCTTGTCGAGTTTTTCAGGTATATCTTGTCGCCAGTGAGTTCTGACAGCGTCGCATATTCGAGGAAATGGCTGCCGGCCCGCGCGAGATGCGTGCGGGTGTATGAGTTCCGCCGGCCGCTATCATCTACACCTCGCGCGCTGCTAAAGTTAACGCGCGGCCATAGCATCCCCGTCGGTGTATCGAACGCTGGACCGAGATTGTCCGCGAGAGTGCGTGCCTGGCGGAGTATATCCTTGCGGAAAGAAGGGCTTGGAGGCGAGATTACACCGGCCTCGAGGAGGTCGACGGTAGAGACCAGGGCGCCGAGGTATCGGATCGTTCTATTGCAAGTAGACGTTATTGATCGATGGTCCTCCTGCGGTGTGACCTGTTTGGCTTACGTCTCAAAGGGGTCTACGAGGCCCATTGTCTTGTGAAAGTTGACACGATTGACGACCCAGTCGTATTGGTCTGCGAAACTGCGCTATCGAGTTGGTGATTAGATTCGCAGGTCCGGCGAGTCCAACTTGCAGATAGAAAAGGGCGGCCTACATATCCGACAGGCCCATGATGGCGGCGGTAGTCATCCCATCGATGATAGTCGCGCCCCATCCGTTTCTGCTATTTCTCTGGCCTCCGGAGACTGCATTGGTATTAGCTATAGAATACTGAATTGAGAAGGGAAGCGAATGTACCTGGCTTTACTTCATCGAATCCCCATGCCTTCTGTTTGTAGAGCCCGAAAGTCCGCTGCATCACCTGCTTCACAGCTGTCGCCTTGTCCTCATCTTTGCCACCGAATCCCTTCTCTTTGAAGGGATATTGGATGCGCTTTCGTGGCGAGGGTTTCAGCTCGAGCAGCGATGCTGACAAGAACCCCCCGTAAAATAAATAGATGCATGTACCAACGACGAGAAATGTGGCAATCCGCACCCGCCGACTGCGTCCGAGCATCGTGAGCTACCGATGCGCCGCTAATGCAAATTTGCGCCCGACTGAGGAACCGAATTTCTGCTGGATCATAGGCGATATCGCGTCGACATATTTGGGCATCCGGCGAAGATGTTCCGCGGAGGGTCACGTCGGAAGGAGGACGTCGCACAGGCCTACCGCGTCTGGTGGCGACCCTTGCTTGCGGGTCTTGGCGCGCAGCTAGCTCCACCGTGGGAGTCTCGAAGACGACCGCGGAATAAGGTTTAGGCTCATTGGAAGTATATCGGCGATGGAAATGGGTATCTGCTGCATGCATTGCTTGAAATATTGTAATGGTGGGATGATGTATCATGAATTTTGCGCTACGACAGGAGGTCTGCGAGAATCAGGAATGCACAAAACCCGACACACGCCTGGAAGACATATCGCGCAGGCGAGCTTCGTTGCGCCGCCTGCTTCAGTTGTTTGTTCCCCGCGTCCACATTCTCCGCTGTCTGCACTGAGTCCGCCATGAGCTGGTCGATGTGGTTCGATTGTGCTGCAATGTCCATTACAATCCGGTTCTGCATTTCTGATATCTCCAGTAACGATCGCTCGGCGGACCTGCGACATTTCGCCGTGTTAGCAACTGCACATGCATTTTTGAGGTTGCTTGTGATGTATCCTACCTGATTTGATCGAGGGTGTCCTCGTAATACTTGATCATGTCCTGGTTCTCCTTCGCAAAAATCTGCAGTTGGTCAGGCGACAGCACTTGTTCAATATCCTTGCCCTCTTCGTCCTCTAGAGCGGCGGCTGCCGCCTGCGACCGCTTGTAGGCTTTAGCTTGCGCTTCCATTTGGGCCGCTTTCGACGCCTGGACGGCCGCGCTCCCAATCGCGGCACCCTGCGCCTTGTCGAATGCTACATTCTCCAGAATGCTCTTGTTCTTCTCCACGGCTCGCATGACCCGCGTCTCCTGCTGCTCGCGTTGGATCTCGCTGACCTTCTCCAGACGGTTTTTCAGCAGCCATAGGACACCTTCCCGGTGCAATGCGATCCATTTGCTCCTCTCCTCGTCTTCGTCCGGCTGCTCGCCATGCCGCAGTTCTCGTATCCACTTTCCGAGGCTTAGGTTCTTCTCCCGGGTTTTGCGCTCCAACATGACCCGTGTCTTTTCGGCACCTTCGAGATTGGAGATGACTTGCATGTACTGCCGGATCATAGTCTTCGCTTCGGCATCGATCTCATCACGTTCCTGGTCGGTGAAGTAGCGGCGATCAGGCTGCCGGGCGGAGAGCGAGGAGGTGTGCCGCGGCGCGCGGGTGGTAGAGAGATACGCTTGACGGATGGAGAGCAGGAAGCGAGTGAGGTTCATGATGGAGGAATTCTGCCAGCTAGTCAGTCGATTCGTCGGTCGATATGATATCACAGTAGCCGTGTAATAGCCACTGTAGATTTGAAAGGAAGCTCAAGCTTGATATTCCCATACAATTGTGTAGGCTTCCTTGATGAAGCCATCTTCGGGGACGTGCCACCGAGGCCCGCGGATCGGGGCCGAGCCATGCCCCTCGAGCAGCTCATTAAAGCTTTTGGATATATTGGCCATCTAGGCTTTCGAGTGAGGCGCTGTACTACCGCAGCACCATTTGGAGGACCCGTCGATACAGCTGTGGAAGGATGAGGACGTATATTGGACGAGCGCAAGTTGGTGACGTTGTTCAGTTCGCTTAACTCTGCGCAGAAGACCGCCCAAAGAAGGAACCAGGTCTGCGCGACGCAACAGCTGCCCGAGAAGCCGCAAGTCGGAAGCAACGTCGTCCCGTCCGATGGAACAGGCGCGGGATCGGGTGGAGAAGAAGGTCTTGGTATTAGGATTGTTTGAACCTGGGCCAGTAGACGGCGGTTTTGGATGACAAGCAGGCTGGCCGCTGGCAGGCGGTGCCCTCGACGACACGACAACGCATTTTCGGCACAACTTACAACAGGCGGGAATTGCTGAGCGTAAATGGACTCGAAAGCAGCTCCACGTTTTGCGAATTGCGCCCTATAAGAGTCCCTTTGATTTTTTTTCAGCACTCAGCCCATCGCTCATCTAGAATCAAATCGCTAAGATCAAATCGCTAAAATCATCGTTCTCTTTATTCTATCCGTTCATCGTTATCTATCAACAGCTTATCACCAGTCACTCAAAATGGCCGCCGTATCGTACCCAAAGATTAGTATCCGCTTCAAGGGATCCGGACTACCACCAGCTGGAGGGCTTTTGCCGCCATCAGCGTCACCGTCCAGCACTTTCGCGGCGGTCACGTCAGCGATGGCGGCCGGCAGTGCGCCTGCTGCCACTTCCAGCTGTGACCCAGCGCCGGCCCCGAAGGCTTTGCGAATCGTCTTGCGCACGGGCAAGCGCAAATTGTCCGACATCGAAGAGCCGGGCGAAGAAGGTGACCTAGCCCCTGCCTCTATAGTAGGCTCTTCTATATAAATATCGCAATGCTAACTCTTCTAGTAGCGCCCGCTTCGTCAGCGTCGGACGCGCCAGCTCCAAAACGGCGGAAAAAGACGACTAAACATACCCATCGGGGCAAGGGTGTAAGTGACTCTGTAGCTCTATAATTCATTGATTTTACTCTCCACATCCGTTAGCAGCTCATATCAAAAGCCGCACATGCTTACGATACCTCACTTTAAACAGAATTCATCATCCGATGAAAGGGGCTCAAAGACTGGCGCCGCGAAAAAGTCTGGGCGTAAGCTCAAGCTCAACCCTCCTGTCCGGGCTGCAGCCTCGACGAGCACTCATAGCCCTGAATGGGTGCACCCTCTCAAGGGACAGAGGCCCTTCTTCACGGAGACTATCAGATGTAGCTCCTGCCTAAGGGCAGATGAGGACGAAGACAACCAAATTGTCTTCTGTGATGGCTGTGAGGCAGCGTACCACCAATACTGCCACCGGCCTTGGATTGACGACTCGTACATCCACATCGCAGAAAGGAAATGGTTCTGCGCGAGATGCACGCGGCCGAACCCAGCGCCTCCTGCTGCTGTAGCTCGGGCAGCGGGACGGGTTGCGCCATCGGCGGCGCTAATGACAGGCGAGTCGCTGTCACTACAGCAGGTATGCCATATAATCAGCTATCATTACTTCGCAGCATTCGTGATGGCTAACTGGTTTTTCTTTCTTACTAGAGAATGGATTACCTGTCCAGTCTGTCTCATGACAGACTCATCACTCTCCTACTTTTCTGCGAGCAGCGGGCGCCAGAAATACCGCTGTATCCGACAACTATCGAAGAGCTTCTAGCCGAGGTCAAGAATAAGCCGGGACCGGACGGCCATGCCACCGGCACAGCCGTCACCCGTCCCGCCCAGCCGGTGGTGCAGCAGTACCCAGTGCTAGCCCCGGTGTGGGCGGACCCCGGTAAAATAGAGCTGTTCGACGAAAAGGACGAGAACTACATCCCGGTGTTCAGTCCCCTCCCATCGCCGGCGCTCCCCTTGAACGTTTCAAGCGACGGGGAGCTCTGGGATGACGATGAGGACAACCCGGGTATTACCCACATCGTGGACGGTGTCACTATTCGTCCCCGCAGACGGCGTCCTGTCGATGCGATATCGATATCCTCGGGCGAGGTGCAGGAGGGTGAAGAGGACAAGGAGGCTTGAGTGAGTACTCAGCCGAACAAGGAGCAGGGGATGGTTGGGTCTGCTAGAGATTATGAAGCCCAGAGGACTGGCGGTTAATTTATTCTGTTGATAATTTTTAATGTGTATTCAGTCGACTGTTTAATAATTAATAATGGAAGCATCAAAAGTCGTCAACGATAGCATCCCGTAATAAGTTCAAGTAAACTTATCTTTCTCATTTGCCCATATGCCTATTAAGATGGGTCAAAGCTTACGATATCATACCGCCATTCCTATATTTTCAAGCGTTCACAATATCTGATCTTTAGCGGGTGCCCGAGTGTTTCCACTGTTATGCTCCAGCGAAGTACTTTGGAGTGTACTTCTTTCTCATCCTAGGCGCGGGGCACAAAATCCTTATAACGCAGCAGCACCAGCAAAGTATCGTGTTCTAGTTTCTATTGCGTCTACGGAAAAAGTTAATCCTTCTACGTTACCAGCTGAATAATACATGTACTAGGTAAAATTTACAAATGAAGAGAACCCGCTACCGACCCTCATGTACGTTATACTTCTCCAGGGCACATCTTCTACACCAGCCTCACCGAGTAAGAAAGGAGCGAATTGGAATGATATCATAGAATTAGAAAACTAGAGAAACGATGACGAAACAACCAAACTAGTCTCATGCCCAATTGTAATGAATAAACTGGGAGACAATGCCGATGAAGCCAATCCATTCTGTCAAAAACCCAAAACTTGCAATCCCAGATCACCGCATGTATTGTCTCATCAGATCGCTCGCCTTCTCGATACCCTGTCCCAGCGCCTGAGTAATGTTCTCCAAATCCTCGCCAGCAGTTCCAGCGAACCGCCTCGCCAGCTCGCGCGCTGTCGTCTCGAGACCGCCAAAGTCGCCGCTGTCCGGCCGCACGTCCTCCTCCTCCTCACGTCCAAAGTATGCATTGGAGGAAATGGCAGTCGCGCCGTCGAAGTTCTGAAGACGGCTTCGCGCTTCCGACTGCGCGTTCGGGTCGTACGCGTTCCTGCCGAAGAACTCGTCTGAGGAAATTGCTTTTTGGGTGCCGAATTTATCTCGAGCGTAGCGATCCGAGTCATCTAGAGGGCTATGTCAGCATCATGCTGCTTATCGCTGTTGCGCGGGATTAGGAAGCCATACCGTCAACGGGCCTAGTACCCGTAGAGCCAAAGCCGCCCATTTTCTTAGGCGCTGCAGCCGGTGTAGCGGACTTCCCGCCTGTAACCTGACCGAATCCCAGTCTCGCCAGCTGTGCTGTCGCCTTCTCCGTATCTGCTTTGGTTGTGCTGCCGCCTCTTACAGGTGACAAGGGTGTAGCGCCGATGCTGTTCCTGCTGCTCTTCTCCTCCTCGGCAGCCTCGGCCTCTGGATCGTAGCCTAGTTTCGCAACCCTCTCTGCCTCCTCCTTTGCCTTCTTCTCGGCGGCCTCAAAGTCGATATCCGCAGCGACGACCTTCTTCGCACCAATCTTCTGCGCTTTCTTACCCGACAAAACACCGGACCGTCCCTTCGCACCGCCAACTCCACCTGTGGCCGGCTTCGCTCTTGTGGCGGCGGCGGCAGCAGCTGGAACGGCTTTGCTTACGCTGGAAACGGCAGCGGCCGGTGGGGTTCCGGAGGGTGTCGAGGTCTTTGCGGCAGCGGAGAGTGGGGATTTCGGCCTCGCGGTGCCGTTACCGGCGGCGTTGGCGTTTAAGAATGGCGAGGCGCTCCGGCTGACAGGAGTTCCAGTCCGCGAGGGTGACGGCGAGGGTCGCTTGATAGCCGGCTTGTCCCATGATGAGAAAAAGTCCTCTTCCTCCTCATCCGCTGTGACGACGATGGTTCCTTCTTCGATGACGAATTCCGGGTAACTAGATCGAAAGGGGGTGATACCCAGTTAGCAGAAGCTCGATAAGGTAGAGCTAAAAATCCGAGTAGATGGTGCCGGCCTACAGTTTCTTGTCTTCGGCCGATCGTTTCTTGATTTCCTCTTTGTATTTGACGGCCGCGTTCGAGGTGTACTTGACTTTGGCGTCCTTCGATGATAGCGCAGCGGAGCCACCGTTGTCGATGAAGAACTCTTGGATCGCCTTGTTCCCGCCGACTTTCATCAGCCGGAGCTGATCCCACGTCCATTCTGGATTGCGGCGCGTGTAAGTAGATGTTTGTGTCGAGGCGGGTGCAGAGCTAAGGGGTAGACGGGAGCAAGAAGTCTAGACATACGGTCGAGAACGGTCGAGCGAACGAAGGAGATGTGGACGCCGAGGTTTCGATGGACGGCCGAGCAGTCCAGACAGAGGTAGATGCCGAACGGGACAGAAGCCCAGGTGGGCGCTTTGCCGCCGCAGTCGAAGCAGACCTGTGTGGAAAAGCAGCAACGTGTTAGTTTTGGCAGCGTGGACGGTAAGCAAGCAAGCTTCAAGCGACGGGTACAGACAGACCTTGTTGGCCGGCTTCGACTTGAGCTTCTCAAAGATCTTTTGCGACTCGGATTTTTCGGCGAGAGCAGCCATGGCGAGAGCGATTGGCGGGATGGGGCGATTGGTGGCAAGGCGATGGATGTGGGAGAAGTTAAGTTGTGGATGTCGTCTGTCGGGTGCGAAGAGAAGGGGACAGGCCAGCTAGCAGGAGCGGCAGCTGGTTGCAATTGGTGTTGTGGCCGGTCCTTTCTAAGCTTTGGCGCCGGCTCTTGGCTTCACTTTTCGCTCGTGTGGAACGGTGGTATTATTTATACGCAGTCGATAACACATGCGCACGCTTCCAGAACTTCCATTACTTCGGACATACTCTCCTTCGACGGTCGTTCACGATGGCAATTCGATGCTAAGTCGGGCGCCTTTGTAGCACGCTGACACGTTGAGCCTTGAGACAACGGGCCTCGGCATACATACGGCCAACCATTGCATTGAGACTGGTGCGCTGCAATGTCTGCAATTTGGCGGTATGCGAGTCCCCTTTTCAACTAAAACATCACGACCATACCAAAGCAATTACGAAGTAGAATGCATTCTAACTCCAATCTCCGCGTTGTTCGTGCAGCTGGTTCACGGGGCTCTCCAAGACCTCCAGGCTGGCTCTGGGTGGCGGCCTGATCGCCTACGGGCTCGCCGGGTCCTACCTGACCGACAGAGCCGAGGAAGCCTTTGGGCTGGTTCCGACGGAGGAGGACAAGCAGAAGCTCAAGGGGTTGGTGCCAAAGATCTCTGTGGTGGAGCCAGGCAGTGGGCAACAGGATAAGGACATCGATGCTCAGCTGGAAGAGTTGAGGAAGTCGCGTTAATCTGTATGGATCGGATGTATATATCCCTTGATTGAGAAATCGCCCCACTGCAAATACCGCACAGGCGAAGAAATTTCCCGAAATAGTCTAAATATATAGGAAGGGGACAAGAAATGTGGAGCCGGTGTGCTAGCCAGTTGGACCCGGTGACCTCTTTGAGCTTCTGGCATTCTATAGCTATGTCCATGTCCATTTATAATACAGCGCTCCTGCCTCCTGGGAGACTTCAAGTACCAACCGAACTACAAAATGATAATTTCAAAAGCTCCAGGTGGTGGCTAAAACTGAAGACGAAGACGAAAGGAAACCAAGAACAACCGCATCTACAGCTTCGCAACCATCGAACTCGACTTTTGTATCTGCTGAACGGCCTCCGAGACCATTTCCTCGACGATAGCCTTCGCCGGCTTGATCTCGTTGCAGACAGCAGCGACTTTACCCATCAACCAGGGGCGGGCAGCATCCATGGTGTCATCATCCAGCTTATCTTCCTTGTCCAGCTGCTCGATATCGTGCTCCACAGGGATAATACCCTTAGCCGTCAGCTTGGCGATCTCGTCCTTCCTGTTCTCCTCCCAGTTCATGATGTAGGGGTTTTTCCGGACACGCAGCGGACGGCCGGTGAAGATGATTGTCCGGACGTTGTCTTCGTATCCAGATGTGATGACGGCTTCCTGGTGGGCCTTTGGCGCACCGGCTTCCTCGGCAAGGATGAAGCGGGTTCCGACCCAGGCGGCAGACGCGCCCATGGCGAGGACGGCGGCAAGACCCTTGCCGTTGAAGATGCCACCGGCGGCAACGACCAGGACATCCTGGCCGGTGAGCGGGGACTTCTTGCCCTTGCAGAGCTCGACAACGGTGGGGATGAGAACGGATGTGGGGACGCTAGTAAATCTGTCAGTACGTGTTCACCGCTATTTGACCATTTTGTGTGGTGTATATTGACTTACTCTCCGGTATGGCCACTATTAGCAACCCGAGCGAGATTTGTTAGCATCCTGTAAGCACAGTGGGGTTGTCTCAGCTGAGATGTCTGCTTACCCTCCTTCACCTCCCTGGGCTATACGATTGGGTTAGTCTTCCTGTTTTTCGCAATTGGAGCGGTAGGAATTGGAAACTTACCACAGATGATGTCGCAGCCGGCGTCGATGCACTTCTGAACGTGCTTGGGGTGACCAATCATGCTAGATGTACCGTTTAGCCCGAGTTCGTCGAGTAATTCCAGCCGGCATGGGCCTACTCACTTCATGTACGGGATTCCGGCCTTGTGCAGCTTGTCGACAGCGAATCGTGGTGGGACGCCGACGGCGGACACGAAAACGCTGGCCTTCTCCGCGATGATGATATCGATCAGCTCCTCCAGCTTGCCCTTGGTGTAGTCGTAGTTGGTCTTCCTGGCGCTTCCACCGACTTGGGGCAGCAGGAGGTCGACACCGAAGGGCAGGTCCGGCTTGTCCAGGAAGCTCTTGAGCTCCTGGATCTGCTCGCGGAGCATTTCCGGCGAGTAGCCGACACCGCCAATGACACCGAGACCGCCGGCATTAGAGACAGCGGCAGCGAGCTTTGGGCCAGCAGCGACGTTCATACCAGCCAGGATGACTGCAGATCAGGGCGTTTCGAGTCAGCGAATCCGCGGGACCACGATAGCTGGCTGCGTGTAACGAGCAAGAAAGAGGCCTTACCTGGGTGCTTGACGCCGAAGAGCTTGGTGATGGGAGTGGTGATGGCTGGGAGAGCGGCATAGTCAGCACAAGTCTTGTACTTGGTACGACGTCACAGAGGTGCGCGTGCTTACTCGTCATCTTGAACGGTTTGGTTGACGCGATTAAAAGATATATATTATAGCAGGAAGAGATTTTGGCCCAAGGACTAGAGGAGACTGGAGAAGAGGATGAAGGAGCGAGGCAGGCGCGACGGTGGATATTTAACGGTGGAGGATGCAGAGGAAGACTGGGGAAAGGATGAAAGCGGTCTTCGGTGACGGTTGGTCCGGGGAACGGCTAACAAGACCTGCCTGCTTGCTTCACTTTTGACTCGGCCCACCGCCTGCAGAGTTTCAACCTGACCGTTTGGACACCGCGACCGACGGCCGGCCAACAGCCTGCCAACGGCCTGCCTGACCTGCTTCCTTGGTATCGTCCTGCCTGTTCCTGGCTCGCAGGATTGGAAGAACTGCGCGTGACGGTGCAGCCGAGGCAGCCGGCGAAGCGTCCCTCACATGTTCAGCCCCGGTCCGCGTTTTTGGCGGGCGTCGCTGGCCTGTCGCTGAGCCTGATTACCGAGGCTTAATCTTCCCCACAGGATGGCCCCGTCCGTCGGGCGGTATTACTCGAGTGAGCAAGAAGTATGCATCGCATCGACGCTGGGCACCGATGCTACGGCATGCCTGCATGCGTCAACTGTCTAATCTGATCCATCTGGCCTCTGTTGGAATGGTGGCGTGTCGCGATGCTGCTGCTTTCGACCACGTGTGGCATGGGTGCCGAAACCGTTGGTGGCACCCCGGTCTGCCACCATATGCATCTCCAGATGTGCTTATGACTTGATGATATAATATTGGCTCGTGTTAAGGCTTGCGATTCGTGTGATTCGACATGATTGTGTGCATCTTGGCCAATTGGGGGAACATCGACGCTATCTTCAATAGAGGTTGAAGGCGTCCAGCGGGGTCGGGTGTTGCACACGTTTTTTATATTCCCATACCAGGTTTATTACCTCTCTCGTGAACCGCAGAAAATTTACGATCCCGATCGAGTGCCGCCAACCAACAAGCTTCAAAATTCGTCCCTCCGCGGCAGGGCGCCATGACCTCATCTGTGCCTCCGAGTCTGCGTCACCGCCAGGCGGGAGGCAATACCTGAAGCGGCCTAACTCCCTCCCGCGCTGCATGCACCATCGGGCGTACTGCATGCTTATGTCGTCGTCTACTAGGCCGACTTTGTGCTCAATTGCGTCCCTTGCATATCGTGTATGCCGCCTCAATTCAAGAAACTCGATCCTACTAGCTCGACCACGCCGTATAAGGCTACCACCGTGGTCGTCTGCCGTCTATAAAACTCTTAGTGGGACTATCCCACAAAGCTATAGATTCCAGCAGCAGCAGCGGGGCTTCATAGACCTGAAGACCATGTCGTTCCATCCGAATAGTACAGCCGACTACATTATCGTCAATGAACTGACATTGTAAGTCTATCGATATCTATATATATCTGCAATCGATCACTGGTTGGAATTACCGCTGACTGTAGCTCGAATAGGCCCGCGATCGTCGGTCACGATGCATGGCATCGCCCGAAACTTCAACCCGTCACGGTCAGTCTGAGAATCAAGACATCCGTCGGTCTAGCTGGTTCTACCGACCACCTCGCCCATTCTATAAACTATGGCAGCGTCTGCAAAGCAGCCACAAAAGCCATCCAAGAGAACGAATTTTCCTCCCTCGAGCATCTCGCCGAAAGCCTCGCTGGGATCATCCTCGGGGACGAGCTTCGAGCGGAATGGGTCAATGTTAAAGTCGAGCAACCCAAGTCGCTGCTGAGGGCGGACGCCGCAGGCCTCGAAATCATCCGCCGAAAAGACGGAGTTCGCGAAGGCCGGGATAAGATTACCATCAAGGACCTGAAAGTTGCGACAATTATCGGCGTCAATGCATGCGAAAGGCTTGAGAGGCAACAAGTGATCATCAACCTCACACTCTACAAGCCAGAGTCAAGCAATTCCGAGCCTGCTTTCGCCTCAATATACGACCATAAAAAGATATTGGACGTGGTTGTCGATCATGTAGAGGCATCGGCGTACCTCACAATAGAGGCATTGGTAACAGGAATTGCCAAAGTAGTCTGCCTCGATTGTGACGTCGACTCCGTTACCGTCAGAGCTGCAAAGCCAAGTGCCCTCGCACTCGCACGATCCTCGGAAGTCGAAATTTCAAGACAAAAGTCTTATTTCCATTCACTTACAGCCGCTTCAACCCAGAAAAAGACACATGATGTATTCATCGCTTTTGGATCAAATCTCGGCGACAAGTTTGCGCTGATCAGAGATGCGCTGGCGGAGCTCAACAAGCGCGGAATCAGAGTACTCAAGACATCATCTCTCTACGAAAGCCTCCCGATGTATGTTGAGGATCAGGATACGTTCTTGAACGGTGTCTGTCAGGCCCAAACAACTCTCACGCCCGTAGAACTCCTACATGAGCTGCAGGATATCGAAAACTCGTTTGGGAGAGTCAAGTTGGTCGACAAGGGGCCTAGAAATATCGATCTGGATATTTTACTCTACGATACACAAGTCGAGTTCTTGACTGAGCCCGACCTCACCATCCCACACGCATCCATGCTCGAGAGGGAGTTCGTACTCCGACCGTTATGCGATATCGCACCGGATCTGCCGCATCCGCAGACCTCGGTAACTTTCGCCTCTCACCTATCCGCACTCCCTGGTCCGTCAACCGTTTACCCGCGCGTGCTGCTTTCGCCATCCATCCCATCCCTGCAGCCCAACAGTCCGACCCGACCAACGCACATAATGGCAATCATCAATCTTACGCCAGATTCCTTCTCAGACGGTGGCATTTACAATATCGATAACATCGAGGCTACAGTCAATCGCGCCGTGAAGGCTGGAGCATCGATTGTCGATCTCGGCGGGATGTCCACACGGCCTTTCGCGGAGGATGTGCTGGTGACCGAGGAACTCGAGCGAGTGATGCCAGCTATAAAGGCCATTCGATCCTCGAGCGACCCTGCTGTACGGAATGTCACAATCTCCGTGGACACCTTTAGAGCATCCGTTGCCCGCGCCGCTGTCAATGCCGGCGCGGATCTCATCAACGACATATCTGGCGGTCTGCATGACGCAGACATGATCAGCACGGCAATCGAACTGGATGTCCCAATCGTCCTGATGCACATGAGGGGTACACCGAAGACAATGAACTCGCTAGCTGACTATCCCGACGGCGTTATCGAAACTGTTGGGAGAGAGCTGGAGGAGAGACTTGATGCTGCGTTGAACGCGGGGATCAAGCGGTGGAAGATCATACTGGATCCAGGACTGGGATTTGCCAAAACTAGAGAGCACAATCTGCAAATTCTGAGGGACTTTGGAAAGCTCAGGGCGAGAAAGGCGTTGAATGGTGTTCCGTGGCTCCTTGGGCCGAGTAGGAAACGGTTCATCGGGGATATAACCGGCGTTTCGAAGCCGGATGAGCGACAATGGGGGTAAGTTTGTATCAAATCCTTTTCCCTAACTTGACTTAAGCTCCAATATGACTTGGGTACTGATTGCTTTGGCTGTAGGACCGGGGCAGCGGTGACAGCTTGCGTCGCGGGAGGTGCAGACATTGTTCGGGTGCATGACGTCGATGAAATGGTCAAGGTTGCAAAAATGGCGGATGCGGTTTGGAGGCAGTAAAGTGTAGATAGCTAGATACCCGGGTAGTAAGTAATAGCAGAGTAATCCGTAATATAGGCGCAGTAATAATCAGCTTGAGAGCTCGATATTTGCCCGAGTTTGCCCAGCTGAGGGCTTGGAGTACGAGACACCTAAGGCCGATGTTGGCGAATGTGCTCAAATGTGTTGTGTTTAGCTGACTAAGCCTGTGTGTGGCGGCCGAAAAGCCAAAAAATTGCTATGAGTCGACGACGACGATAAGATACGAGCAACCATTCAACTCTCTCACACCCCCATCACATCGCTATTCCCCTAAGCTGTATCCCGATCTCTAGCACCACCACCCCTGCAGCTCCTGCTTACCGCAATCATCGAATATATTCCACCATGGCGTAAGTTACCCCATCCTAATGAACGAACGAGGCAGTAGCAGCTTGGAGCTAACCTCCAGCTCCTCTATAGTTCGACAAGACGTGAGTGGGCAGAGGACGACGAGTTCGATGACCCAAACGCCCTCCCCGCCAACGAGATCATCTCCAATCCCGATGGCACCAAAACCATGATCACCTACCGACTAGCGGATAACGGCAAGAAAATCAAGACCACCCGCAAGATCAAAATCTCCGTCGTCAAGGAACGAGTCAACCCGCGTGTCGCCGAGCGAAGAGAATGGCCCAAATTTGGCAGAGAGAAAGGACACCCCCCCGGACCCGATCTGACGACCACGACCATTGGTGAGAACATCGTGTTCAAGCCCAACCCTCAGTGGAGACAGAAGGAGAAGGACGAAGAGGCAACCGGCTCGGTCAAGGCGCAACTGAAGGACAAGAAGGTCTCCTGCCGTATCTGCCAGGGCGACCATTTCACCGCCAGATGTCCCTTCAAAGATACCCTTGCCCCTGTCGGAGAAGCTCCACCGGACGACTCCCGACCTGGTTCCCCAGATCTTGCAGCTGCTCCCGGCGGCAGCTATGTTCCCCCACACTTGCGAAACAAGGGCAAAGATGCTGGCGCCGGATCGTCCTTTAGCAGCGGACGCGAACGCGACGACCTTGCTACGCTGCGTGTTACGAACCTCAGCGAGTTCGCCGAGGAGCAGGATCTTCGGGATATGTTCGAGCGGTTTGGACGAGTCACAAGAGTCTTCCTGGCGAAGGATCGCGAGACTGGCAGAGCGAAGGGTTTCGCATTCGTCAGTTACCAGGACAGGATGGATGCTCAAAGGGCGTGCGAGAAGATGGATGGCTGTAAGTCGAAGCCGTGCTCCAGATTCGAAACCCTACAATCAGATCCTAATATGTTTATAACATCTAGTTGGTTACGGTCACTTGATCTTGAAGGTCGAATTCGCCAAACGTTCGCAGTAACTCGCGAACGGCTTACCAGGCTCGAAGGCCCAACCAGGAACCAAGTTCACCGCCATCGGCCAGAGAACCAAAGTCGCGAGGTTCTAACCACGTTTATGCCCATGAGCCAAGCCTCTCTCCCGCCGCTCTGGGTTCTTATCCTACTACTAATGCATGGTTCATGCCTGTATGCTCTGGCCACAAAAGCTCTCATTTGCTAGTCTGTGTGGTTTCTATGTTTGTAATGTTCGGGTGGGATCCGGTGTTTTTGCAACAAATCGACTTTGCATTCTTTACAGATTAGCTTTTCATGAATGCGAGCTTTCTCCGATGCATGAATATTCCATCCATCGGAGCCTCTGTCCTAAGCTACACGAGTCCCATAGATGCGATTCTAGGTCTTTAGAAAACATTTCGATGAGAGCACGCGACTCATGCTCAAATGTAGAAACTGTGATCGATCCAACAATCACTACTTACAGAATACAGGACGTCGGCCACATAGCTTCCGTTTGCAGCCTCCAACTTCACAATGACAGGATAAGAACGCAAGACGACCGCAATGGGGAAATATGCTGCATCGCACTCCGCTTAGCCCACAACCCGATGCGGTAGTGCCCGTAAATGAGCTGAGGAGCGTGGGATGGGTGCTTCATCAGCTGTACGCTGGAATGCACACAGTGGAGAACTTGCATGCTTCAAGCAGGTGTTTGAAATTCTTTCATTCCTGCAGCATGGTCTAGCTAACCCCTTTGCATGTGGGATGATTTAAGCGCGATTACGCCTTTCGATTCGGCCTTTCATGCATGGTCCTGCAGGCCTCTTCACGGAAACCGACGTCGCATTCGGAACAAAACGAGAATCGATTCTTCAACACCGTGTATTAATTAAGTATACATCTAAATATTGCAAATAGAGATATACGAAGTACGTATATGGATTTTGGAGATTATTTACCAGTGAGCTAGTTAGCGAGTCAGGACGGCACGGGAGCTAACTACACTGTCCCTTGTCTTGATATTTGATATTACCTTACTCCGAGTCTAAACCATAATCGCAGGTCGACGCCTCCCAAACACATTTATTTTATTTCTCTTCCAAATTTTGCGTTCGCTCAAAGAGACCGCGTTCGCGCTCCTTCAGCCTCCTGTCGGAGATAACGACGAAATATAAAATCTATATATATAAGTAAATTCCTAAGTATATATTACTAGCCGCATAGCGCCAACATAACCTCTACAGCAGCGCCAATGACTAATCAATATGATATCATATCTACATTACGCAGATACCAAGCATAAGCCCAGAAATACACTACAGTCTCGGCATCCCTGCCTACTTTAGTTATAGCAGCTGCAGCTCTCGGAGCGATCGTCTCGATTCTTCGTCACGTACTGTCTCAAGAGCTTTTCCATTCAATCTGTCTGCCTACTAAGCTTGTCGGACGATGTCAGAGACACTGATCGGGACGGCGCCCAACGAGATACAAACCGCCCAGCCAGCAGCATCGCCTACCGATCATGTACGTACGTACACCCTTTTTCATTATAAATATTACTCTTTCCTTCTTTCTTATGGTATAGGATCGCGCATGTATTAATCCGAAGGGCTAACAGGCGTTTCGTCGCGCGACATTGATTCAGGTACATCCAGGCCATATCCCGAATGATAATAAGGAAATATTGACAGCGCCATTGGTATTGCTGGCGCTGTCAATCATCTTTGTCGGGCTGCGGCTATGGACGAGAGCAAAGATGGTCAAGTTTCTCGGACCGGATGACTGGTGGATTCTGGGAGCATTGGTACGCACTTCAGGGCAATTGGCTCTGATCTATAATACTTACTATTTCGCCATCATCTGGTGTCCGATGAAGTGAATTGACTGGGTGCATTGTCGAGCTAACTATCGCCGAAGGCTAGCGATATTGCAGGAACTATGCTCTCTGTAGCTGGTAGGGAATCCCTTGCTCCTCAGACCGCTACATAAGCTATATAAGTTATATTAATAGACGGATCGATTGTGAATAGGAACTTTCAAGGGAGAAGGAAACCACATCTACGACCTCGAGGATAACGAGCTGATATACGTGCTCAAGGCAAGTAACTATGTCCTATGGCATCACATCTTTCAACCGCTTCCTAGTACATGGACGACTAACATTGTGATATATTTTTTGTATAACTAGCTACTGTATGCGGAAGTTATCCTCCAGCCCGTCACACTCAACTTCATCAAGCTCTCGATCCTCTCGTTCTACTTACGGCTCCCTGGCACGTATCGCTTCCGCTTATTGGCCAAGATCACATACGCATTTGTGGCAGCCATGATGCTCGCTTTTGTATTCACACTTGTGTTTGCATGCATACCCATTAGCAGGCAGTGGGACCCTTACGAGACGCGGGGAGGCTGCATTAACAGGTCTCTCTTTTGGCATATTATCCTCGGCTTGAACGTCGCTACGAACTTGTGGATTCTCGTGCTGCCAATGCGGATGCTTCTCGGTACGATATGCAAATGGACATGTGGCGTAGAAAACGTGACATAGCAATAAACTGACGGGCTTTGACACATATAGGGCTGAGGGTCGAGAGACGGCAGAAGATAATGGTGCTCTGCATCTTTGGTGTTGGGTTAGTGTGAGTTATTCTAAGTTCACAACGCAAAACCCGGCGTGTGCTCATGTTGGAATTTGCAACGGCCTCGTTCGATAGCGCAACGGTAGCATCGATACTGGCATTAGTCGAGCTGCCACTTGCGATAAACGATCCAGATAAGACATGTAAGGAAAATTGGCTGCACTTTATTCATCGAAAGTCACATACGTGTTCTAACGGTATTCGCATTCAAGGGGGTTCATGGAGACTGGCGGTCTACGCCTCTGTCGAAAACAACTTTGGAATTATAGCGGCGTCAGC
Source organism: Orbilia brochopaga (assembly GCA_036872635.1). Taxonomy (NCBI): domain Eukaryota; kingdom Fungi; phylum Ascomycota; class Orbiliomycetes; order Orbiliales; family Orbiliaceae; genus Orbilia; species Orbilia brochopaga. The sequence continues at coordinate 227,409 of JAVHNQ010000010.1, read as the reverse complement.
TCCCGCCCTCAAACCTCTAATTGGGAAGACCGCTAGAAGGGTCAAAAGTAGCATAGGCTCGATTTCCACGACGCTTTGGTCATCAAGCAGCGGGTCAGGGACGAAGGGATCAATTTCGACCTGCTGTGTAGGAACAACGACATCTAATGCCACGAGCTCTTCGGAAAGACAGACGGCGAGGCCGACGACTAACGGTAATCCCCGCTCATCACACGGCTTCCACATATCCGAGGGTGTGAAGAGGTTCATGTCAACCAGAGCTTCTGCGATCCACAGCAGTCAAGGAAGTGCCAACAGGAGCACTAGCCATCATATTGTAAGTTACATCGATTACCAAAATAACACATCGAGCAATTTCTATCACGATAATGCAGATATTGACAGCCCAATGCTATGCCATCGGCGCATGAACATAGGCACTTACATCCCACTCGCACGGCGACACCGCCGTCCTCGACACGATAGGCATCCTGCCAGTCGAAACTGCTTTTCCGCGACACGGCTTGGGAAGCAGAAACGGCGGACGCGCACCACGTGTTTTTACAGAGGAGACCGACGGGCTGGCAGAGATTCACCATATCCGTGACTGGCGACTCGACCAGAACGACTACTGTATCGACCTGAATGCGGAGCACAATCTCCCACAGCGCCCACAGAAGACATATCAGCAAAGGATATCCATAGACTCAAGTCACGAGCCGTCGCCGGAGAGCGTTGCTAGCGGACGGAGAACGTCTCAGGTTGAGAGTTACGGGTCCGTTGTCTCGTTGACGGATGTAGCAACAGACCGGATTCTCGAGGCTTCTAACGAAGATGCGGCGGAGGCAGCGGCGAGAAGCAGGGATTTAGGTGATAACAACCAGGATGGCGAGTCGTCGAGCGATAGTGTCAGGTAACATAGAGGATAGAAGCCGGCTAGTGGGTATGTATGATTGCGTGAGCACCGAGTAGATAGCGATTGCTTTTCTGACATGTAAAATATTATAAGAGGCTTGCTGGTCATGTATGTACGTAGACGTATGCATATGCCACGTCCTAGAGATTTCAGTCTCTAAGCAAAAGGGAGAAGAACTGATTTCGAGGGCTATTTGGTAAACAGTCTGCCTGGAAGAGAAAAATAGGAGGGAAACGAGGACCCTCTAGGAGAAGACAGCCCGTATGGTGGGTGGTCAGGCTGGCACGGCCACCTACCAATACAAAACCAGCCTGCCTCAGACAGTAATAATAATAACAAGAACAAGGGTATGAGCACCCGTGTGTACACCGTTACAGCGAAGCAGATCTTGCATTTTTGTCGTAGGCAGCTGCAGACGGAGACGCCCATCTTTCGGCGCCCCTTGCCTTGACAGCAGAGTCGTATCGTGGACGACTCTAGCACCAAGCGGACCGGATGCGTGCAAACAAACAGTGCACTCGAATACAAGATTCTCGGATGCTACGTGTGCTGAGCATAGCTGGCACGACAGCACGAATATGCAAGATCGAGTTTGGAGTATCAGAGTGCACTGAACGTATTGTATCATCGATGACAGCTGAGGTGTGCATGAGTGCGGCGTGCGTGCGTGTATGTGCTACGATCAATCCGGATATCCTTTATTTTGCCTTCGAAATTTCTTCTTCCCTCATAATATATTTCGATGCACGGATGCATCGGCACTGTTGCCAGCCAACTCTTCTTCTGATCGGAATGCAGCAGCAGGAGCAGGGACCAGCAATGCACTGCAAGGCATGCCGCCGGTCACGCTTGCATTGACACGAGTTTCCATTTTGCAGAAAGCCTCTGTTGCAATCGATCATCCTCCACTGAGCATGGATGGCCGGACGGAGAGGGTGAACTGGTTCGCGGTAGTTTTGAACATCCGTAAGGTACAGGCATGGCCATGGAACCTGTCGAAGGGTCTAAAAATGGTGCACGATAACACAGAAACAATGTCCCTTGTACATGGGGAACCGCCAGTTGACCCCTCCGGCTGGGACCGAGAGATCGAGTAAGAAAGTTTGGGGATGTCGGACCGGTATCAGATTGCAAGCATGGGCATGGCTGGGGAAATGCTGGGAGTGAGCGAGCGCACCACATGACCCATCATGCCGCAGGATAATCTTGTCGGCGCATCGCCTCAGAGATAGATGGAGGAGATGGGAAGGAGGTACAAACGATGAAAAGGAGGGCTAGTGGACTCGCATTTTGCATCTGCTGTGCAGTTGTGGTTTTCGTCCACCTCTACTTACCTGACACGACATATTCTGGTCCAAGTTGTCGGGTCAGAAACAACATGCAGATGGCAAGGCCAAGACGATCGAAGAAGCACACGTTTCTCGCATTGCATGAATTCAAAGAAGGGTGTCCTGGCAACTGGGGAGAAATACAATGTTGGCCCGCCTTCGTATAATTATCTGCAGGTATGTCGAGTTTGAACGGTAGCCGAATGGCATTGCATTGTGCCTTGTTGGATAGTCTGATAATGGCCATGCTGCCAGCGCTGCGCGCGATTAAATGAGAAAAATAAAAACACCAAGTATTCTTATTATATTTAGCGAATAATAATATTGCAGACGATATTGTCCGCGCCGGTTCCCGATGACAAGCAGGCTGCAGCACACGTAGCCGAAGCTATGTGGGTGGTGCGTTTGAATGGCCATATGGAATGGGAACCGGCCAGTCGACGGAGCTCAAGCTGAGCCTTGTATCTTGCGATAGCTATCTTTTGTTTCTGTCGCGAAACGCGGCCGCTGGCATATGACATGAGACGACCAGCATGTAGACGGTGCGTTTTTTTACATGCAATTTCAGGCGGCATATAGATATAGCCATGCCCGTTGTCTGTATCTGTTAGCTATTCATGTATGCACGTCGAGGGGAAGGAACTCCGTCGGTCAGAGAGTCAGCAAGTCGCCAGACACAGCCATATCAAGACGGATTCCTGCATGATGTAGGAATTGAGAATGGAAAAACATCTTCGTCATGGGGACAATCCCCTGGATCCGCGGAATTAAGTCTTGCGTCGACTGCCGTCGATATCGCGATTGGTCGAGCAGCTGGACCGGTTCTGATAATGGCCACTGCGTGGGTCATGGAGGCGATCAGCTTCAGGGATGTATAGACGCACGTTTGTATTTTAGGAAGCCAAACTTCGGCTCCTCACATTGCTAGTGATCCTCTTATTCGTAAATGGTGGATTCGCGAAACCCGAGAGTGCGCATTGGCTCTGACAAATTCGAAGGCACCAATAACAGGGCTCAGGGCCGTTGAAGTCCTGAAACCCATGACTCCGCCTCGCCTTATGCAATGGTAGTAAAAGTTGACCCGTGGGAAAGTGAGACTCTGGAGAGCAGATGCAGACCCGACAGATTGGTACAGCTCACAAGCCGGTTATGGAAGTCATTTCCGAAAGACTTCTACGAGTTTGCCTATTCCGTGGCCAGGAGCTACGGGTGCTCGCAGAAGCGCTATAAGTAACGGTTTCGAAATTTCGTGAATGCAGTTGTCCGTAGGTCTGAATTTCCCCCTCTGCATGGATTCGGGGTGGAATTTTTGCAACACAAGGATTGCTGGTCGAGAAGAGCTCACCAGGTTCAAGGTACTCGTAGGTACCGTTTGAATATTTTCGAATGGAGGTGCTCCCGCTGGGTACCTCACCGGGTCTTGTTCCTGGAAGCCGTTGGCCAGCTGGGGGGTAATTAACAGGCCCTATGCTTATTCCCGGATTCCGTTCCTAATTCTGTCGGCAACGATGTATTTGTAGAGGAATGGTAGTCGTACGTTTTCAAGGGTCGAATAGTATACTCTGTCTCGCAAATCCGATGGAACAGCCCTGCAATCGTCGGCATGAATTGCAGTCGCCGCGCTATGAGGCTTCGATGGGGGAAATTAACCAGGGAGCCTGGGCTGCGTCGTATACAGATGATATGCATCTTAATGCACTGTCTCGCAGCGGGGAAGTCGGAAGCAGCGCCTTGGTGGCCACGGGATTCAGATCGGGCTGGCGTAGGAACCAGCGTGCTGCCTGCGGTAGACTTGAGCTTTCAAGTTCATCATGGGGATGTGAACTATAGAGCGCTAGCTATCAGCTTGGTCTTATTATCGTAACTGATAATTGTTGACTATCGAAGCGAGGCGTAAGTAACTCTGAGGCGAGTCCAGCATATCCCAGATGGTCGTATCAATGCATGGTCACTGCTGAGAGCGTCATTTCTGCAGATAACCTGCATGCACATGCGCTTGGTCCTGGCTCTGTTACCTGGTGCCTCTCTGCTAGTCGTTGGATGATCACATGGAGAGATATGCGGGCGAGTGAGAGCTTGCTAGACTCGGGGAAGAAGCAAGACGCGGCACAAGTCTGTCTACGAATTCGAAGTACCTTGATCCCGAACCTCCAAAAAATGCGAAGGGAAGGGAAGGGAAGGGAAGGGAAGGGTGGTAGACGAATGGACAGCCACCACATGGCCACCAGAAGATCAGGGTTCAGTATGGGAAACTGGGGTTAACGGGTTGTCAAAGGTCGAAGAGGAATGTTATCTCGATGTCAAGAGGAACCCAGTCCCCACGGATTGGACGATAGCTGAGAAAGCCAAGCTGAGATATATATATGTACCCAGAGCTCGCGAGTTATAATGCAGGAACATGCATCCGACCCTGTGACTTTTGTCCATGCACCATATTCGCTTCGGCGTATGTCTCTATTTTCGAGATCGAGCTGAATTTTGACTCTGTGAAAGAGGGGAAGACAGAATGTGGCGGAGAAACAGAGGAGGCAATTATTCTTGATCGCGTAGTCAGCTTCTGGTGTTTATGTTCCAGGAGCAAGCCACATGCAAAGGGCTGATGTCTGTGCAATGGTGTCGAACAACAAAAAAAGAATAGATTGAAACAAAAGGAAAGGATTGGAAAATGGAGCGATCTTGTTACACCTGGTTTTGTCTGCGATGAGAGATGGCTTGCGTATGCCCTGAAAGCCAAACCACATCTTATGATAGCCGCCATAATAATTTTAAATCAGAGTTTAAGGTTTCCGCGTGGGTTTTACAGAATCTAAGTCGTGGAACATGTCAAAGTGAATTATTACTCTAGATTTGCGGGTTGTCAGGAAGCGTAAAATTCCCCGAGGTCCCAGTTTCACGCCCCAGCGCTTTGTCGCCGTCGTACTAACTGGGGATGCCGTCGATGAACGACAGGATGGGAATTCCTGAGTTTTTTACGTTGGTCATAAGGGTAGGCAACGGGCTCGATCGTCTACTCACAGTTTCGATTCGAATGGCGACGGTGGGGTCGCAGACCAGCCGTTCGAGAGGGATAGCAAGCACTAATGGGCTGGATGGAAAAGAAAATAAAAAGAGAATAAACTCTGCCCCAGATCGACCCCACCAATCAGGCTGAGCGGAACCTCGCCTTGTGCCGTGGTCTTGCCGTGGCATTTGCCTTGCGCTATTATGATTTGGTCATCATGCACCATCGGCAATGATCGAGAATGCAGGCTAAGAGTGGAGCCAGTTCCAGGTTGTTCCTCCCTGCTTCTTTTGCGGGAGCGCCGCGATATAATCTGCAGTCGACTACATTGATGTACGCCCGCACCTGTAAATGTACACACATACATAAGTACATGTATGTAATGTACGTCCTTCTGCAGTACGTTCGTTCGTCTGCATGGGAGTGCATTGCATGGTTGGGTTTTGGGTGCTCGAGCACGTCTGTACGGACGCGGTGTGCAGAGCCCCTCGGTATCGTCGAGCCGGAAATCCTCAGACACGCTAAGGCAGTGTTCCGTGTTGTTCAGTGTTGGCATCCCACAGGCAGGTGAGCAGGCAGGCAGCGACGTCTTTTCTCGCCGTCGAGCATCGATCGTGTCAATCGGTCACCATCCTCGCCACTAATCAGCGAAGTTTAGCTGAAAACAAACAGGATTTGCTCGAGTTTGTTGGCTCCCGATTCGCCGACAAGAGCTGAATGGAGAATGCAGGTTCTGTTAGAGGTCAACGCCCCCGGGTGCGATCTAGAACGTTGTTAACAGCTCCGCCGGCCTTGTCCTTGCCAGCCGGTCTTTTGGTCTTCCCGCATGGGAGCGAGGGAGGGGCTGTAGTTTTTTGGTTAGTGGCTCTGCAGGCGCAACTGAACAGGGAACGCATTGGAGCGGTGAGGGCCAATGAGATGGCGGCTGGCTCGTCGTCGAAGCACGGTGCAGAAAATCCCTCAGATGGTCAGGGAAGCAAGGGGATGGGTGACTGCATGGAGAGGGAGTGAGGGTGAGGGCGAGAGAGCTGCTAGCTGGCGGTTCCGGCGGCGGTGTCGTTGTCGATGGAGGTTGAGCTGAAGAAGAGCGCCGGGGACGAACGCGAGCCGGGGCGAGGGAGCCACCAGGTTACACAAGGCTAAAACACGACGTCGATGCTCTCGCCGCGCTCCCCGCCGCCCAGCTGGCACGAATATTCGAATTCAGTCGGAGTTATCAACTCATCGGCTCAGGCTTCTTCGGGAATCATCTGGGACTGCGAGACACGACTCAGTGAAATGAGCGGACGCAGTTGTCTCCGAGGACGAGCGGACGGGCGTATCGTCCCATCATTAGTGGTCCCTGGAGACCCCAGGTAAATGCGGATGTATGCATGCTTCCACCACCACCACCATGACCACCTCCTCTCGATGCATCGTGTTCGTCGAAAGGGCAATGCATTTCCTGCCCGTTCACGCACCGGAAGAAGAGCTCCGATGGTGCGTTCATCAGGCATCCAAATTGGACAGCGTTGCAGAGGGACCCACCGCAGTACTGTGCGCGGCTATCCGTCCGTGCTGATGGTGATGGACAGGATTTCCCACGATGATATCAGGAGCAGGCGTGGCGAGCTCTTCGATCCCGAAGGCACAGTCTGCATGGTCCCGTCCGAGGGCCATTCATGGCCGGAACGGGAACAATTAGTACCTAGGTAATTTCGAAATTTAAATTCATCCAGCCTCTGCCGAGCCTTCCTCCGTACTTACTGCTTGAAGTAGTAATGTACAGTACAGTACCTGGGATCGGAAGCCGTCCGAACAGAAAAGTGCGGTGCGCCATTCGATTCATGAACCCCGTTCGTCCAGATGCATGTCGCCCGCCTGCGGACTCGAGATCAGGACAGCTGTTTCAGCGGTCCGTCTAATGTAAAAATTGCGCCTGGTGCGGGACTCGGCAACCCTAAGTCTAAAACAGGTGTCAGTTGCTTTGACTGCTTGCTTGCTTGCTTGTTAGCATGCTACGTAGCCAGTACGGAGGACGGAGTTTGAAGTGCTTACCGTTCGTCGTCGTCCAGAGCCGGACTTAGGCGATGGGATGGCGTTCGTGTGAGCATGGCGGGCTTGCACTTAACTTGGAGCAAAGCAAGAAATCCGTGTTAACAATTATTTTGCCTCGAGCACGGCGGCCGAGAACAACCTCGACCGACACCCAATCACCATCTCCAGCGCACCTCCATCAATCACCAACCCGCAACCACCGTCCGTCCATCGCGCCCGGCCGTCACCTGCCCGTCTGTCTGCACACCTGCAGGAAGCACCCACGATTCCTCTCTAGCCCTGGTCCGCCGGCTGTGTCCGTGTGCTATCTCGGCACCCGCTCTGGGTTCGTTTTTCCCGGCCCGCACCCCTGGGGCGTGCGTTTGACGAGCCCTCTCAAAACAGCACATCCAACCGCCCTTTTCCAGCACCTCCACGACCGCCCTTCTCGCGCTGGACCACTGCCGGTTTCGAGCTGACGCCGACAGATAACGTGAAGCAGCGCATCCCGCTCGAACCAAGCTGCACATCGTCTTGGTCTCCGTCTTCCGGTTCACGCATGTAAAGCACAGCTGTCCATCCGGGGGTCATCCGGCGCGATATCAACCAGACCAGACGCACCGCACTCAGATATATACATAAAAAGCATACTTCGTATACTTTATCCACACTCGATCGCCCAGATAGCCTCAACATCACGTGGGCCTTTTTACGACAAGCCCCTGGAGACATACTTATACTTTTTTCATTGGGGCCCACCGCAAAGGTAAGAGAAATGCCGTAGCCCGAGCTACTGAGAATGAAGCATTCCCTTCCCTTTTCTTGCCTCCCAAAACGTCGTTTCTCGCTACGGTGACCAAGGCGTGGGCCGGCTGGAAATTAACTTCTTTGGTTTGTCCGATCTGTGTCACCTGCATTAAAATAACACTCACTCTTTTCTTGCTCCTTGCATCCCAAAGCTGTCGTCTACTCTTTCACGGCCCGAGGGCTCTGGTTAAACTGCCCACTTGTCAGGAAACAAGTCGCACCCATCTGCCAGTTTCATTCAAGGCCTCACAATCTTCCTACTGGCCTGGTTTGACTCTGAATTGTGCAGCTGGCTTTGCGGCCGGGCTCACGCGTCTTCTCGCTGAGAATATTGTCAGCCTCGTCTGCAGAATCGGGGCTTGTTTCCGCCGAGCTGGATACCGCCTCCTCCTCTGGGCTCAGCTGGTCGCCATCAATCTGCCGGTCGCTGCAAGTCCAAAGCTGGTCCCACTCTTTGACAGGGTAACAGACACCAGGCCAAATCACCCATCGATCAGTTTGATATGCACACTTGACTTTGCCCGCGTCGGGAATCTCGTGGTTACCGGGCGCTCACACAGAACCTCTTTCGCACCTCACGCTTTTTAATCCCTCTTGTCTGCCATCCCTCTATCTTGCTAATTTATGCAAGGCCAAGTCACTGTGCGCACAATCAGCCCCCGAATAACACTGTGCATACTGAGTGCTCACTGGGTGGCACCCATATTCACTTTCCCTTGCAATCTTGTCTTGCTTTGCTTTTTATCATCTCTTCCTCTTTTTTCTTCCCGTTCCCTCTGCTCCCGAATTCCAGCGAGAGCAGTTTATCAATTCTTGGGGACCGTTCAAGACTAATCTTACGTGTCCGAGTTGCCACTGGCCTTCTAGGTACTCGTCCTCCGCACTGTAGATTGCAGAGGTGAGAACTTGATAGTTGAGGGCAGCCATTCTCTGGCAGCGTTGTTGAGAGCTGCAGGAAAGTAGTATACTGCTGCCGTTTTAAGCTGCATTGCATCGCCTAGGGCGCATTATTACAGCAACCAAATTATAAAAAAACCAGACGACAGCGATCAGGCGATTGGCAAGAACGTCATCAAACGATGGCAGACCAAGATGAACTTCCGTCAGCCCATGTCTCCAATTCCACAGCGGGGAACGAGGCACCAGAGCCGCCTGCTTCGACAACGAGCACCGTGAACCCACCCGCTGCTGATAGCAACCGTTCTGAAAGTCTTGCATCTGCTTCGAACTCGACCAGCGAAGACGCGAGCTTAGAAGATGGAGGAGTCCGACTCCCTCCAATGCCCGGGGACACCCAAGACAATCGGGATCCAAGCTCAGGCACTGGCCAATCCTTGACCGATCACCCCCCTCCAGCCCTTATCGAAAAGATTTCTCTCGTGGACGAAACAACTCCGCCCGACGGCCAACCACAGGAAGAGAAGTACGTACATTCGTCTCTGAACCCCAAATTGCCATTTTTCTTTTTCACAAACGTGTGAGGAGGATAGAGGAAGGAAAAAGAAATTTAACCAAATTCGTATTTTTCTTTTGTTCCTCGCCCTTCTACCGTCGTTCGTCACCTTGAGTCCAGTCCCGTCTACCCTGTCATCATCTCTACCTTTCCAATTCCTATCTGCCACCACTTCTTTTTCTTTGTCTTTTCTTTTTTTCGTCCTGCTGTGTCTCTGTTATAGCTCTCCCTATGCTTTCCAGCGAAGCAATAGCTCCACCCATCCCGCTGTCTTGGTTCGCATATGTAGGGAGCGGTCTCCTACCCGAACTTCGTAATAAGCAAAGAATGATGCCCCGACACCTTTATGGCTTGTGCTCCATCAAACCGCAAGAACCTTTTCAACCATCTTCTAGCATCTATAATAATTGTTAGATGCAGTGCATACCTTCATCTTTAACTCACCATTTAAAGTTTTCCCATGCACCGCGATCTCGAATTTACTGACCTTTTCTTTTCTTTTCTTTCGGAACCTGCTAGGCCACGGTCTGAATCAAGGGAGAATCAGATATCCAACCCTGGCAAGCAAGAGCATTTGACTTCGACTTCAGGTGTGACCAAAGTTCCTGTCCCTACTCCTGCTCTCCCAGCGACGCTTCCCTCGAACTTCAAAAATACCGAAGTGGAAACCGTCAGCATTCACGGGAAGTCTCAGACAACAAGTTCCCCGTCTTCCAGTTCAACATCTCATGCAAACACTGGGTCGAATACATCGCTACCCGCCCTATCCCGAATAATTATGCCCTTCCCTCTTACGAATGACGCAGGGAGGCCGATGAGGTATGGATTGTTACTTTATTCTTTTTTTTTTCTCCGATCCTTGTATTGTGCACAAGGTGATGCTAGTCATTATTCTACCATGTTTGGTAGTCTGGTGTATTGAGATCGGGCTGCCACAATCTCGTCTGTCCGTCGCAACATCGCCTCGAAATCGAGCGCCGAGCTATTCCATGACCCAAAGTTTTGCTGACTTCCAGAATTTATATATTACAGCCCGTCCGCTGCTACACAGATGGACTCCACAGTTCCACGATCAATGGGATTACCAGCATCGCCCTCATTTACCAGAACAGACATCTTGCCTCTAGATAATCGTCCTCATCGTTCATCTATCGACCACTCCACTCTTCCTGCTCTTCCAATCCCCCCAGGCCTCGTTGCAACGAGACACAGATCATCTCGCTCGCCATCCGGTGCGAGATCACCTTCAGAATCATCAGAAGGTTCCGTAGGCATCAATCTGCCTCCATTGAATATGGACTCCAGCGGTAATCCAGGACACCAGGCATCGGGCCCACCTCTATTCGATACCGAGGTGCTGCATAAAATTGTGACCCCGGAAGGGCACATAATCCGCCCTGAGATACATGCACGTGTCGATAAGGGGTTTTTCTTGTCAGACAACGACTGGACGTGCTATCGTCGCAACTATTTCTCTGTCGGTTGCTCATACTCCCTATTCCCACATCCCAGTGGCGCTATATATCTCCAAAGGCATGTAGGCCTGGAACACATCAGCGCTTTTGCTGTCAAAATCAGCGCAGCAGTAGAGGGCGCCGGCGGCAAGCCGGTAGAGCTCGTCCAGCATACGCCCAAGCGGGACAAGGGCCCCCAAATGCAGCCAAACTTCATCAGACTTATCCCCCAAACAGCCAACTCGTCACAATATAGCGGCCTTGGGTCATCCCTGGCAAAATCGGGGTCCGACTATGACTACAATTACTCGCATTCCCATCTCCAGCACCAGCCCCTCAACCAAGCGGTTTACGACAGAATTCAGTTCAAATCCGCCACAGCCAACAACGGCAAACGCAGAGCTGCTCAGCAATACTACCACCTGATAGTAGAGCTCTACGCAGAGGTGGTCAGCAACTCTGGTGGAGAGCCGGAGGCAACCTACGTTCTCGTTGCTAAGAGGACATCCGCCCCAATGGTCGTCCGCGGCCGTAGCCCAGGTCATTATGTAGACGAGCGTAAACACAATCGTCCTACAAGCGCCGGCCCTGATAGCAAAGGGTCCGGCACGCAGCCCTCTACGCCAGCAACAGCATTTGCGCCTACTGGCGGAATGCCGACAGACCTCTACTACCCAAAAGCAACGCTTCCAGCAATGGGGGTCGACCACGGTCATTGTGCTGATCCCATGGGGAACGAGGCGGACCAGCCAAGCTATGCATACTATCCTCAAACGCTCAACCAGCCATATGACACCCGCCCCTCCAATCATGCACCATTCAACGGTTATTACTTCTCCGGTGGTGTCCACGACGCATTCAAAGCGTATCAGCCTCTGGGCATCAGTTGCTCTACGTACGGCGACTCGACATACGGGTACATCCCCAGCAGTGGGCGCTCTCGCGTCAAGAACGAGGGTGCGTACAACAGTTTGAGCTGGCCACGAGACACTCCAAGGGTGGAGTATCAGCGTAGCCATATGCCTGACAAGATGTACGCTACCGAGTCCTCCACGCAGCATTACCCAAGCCTACCAACCCTTTAAGGGGCCGTGTGGCCAAAGAAACGAAGTTAGAGCTGGGTGTCCACATATTCTACGTTTTTTTCCAACGTCTCTTGTCGTTTTCACCGTGGGTTTCTCTTTCCTAATATTTTTCTTTATCCAACGCCCCAATATTTCCCATATGCTGCCGATTGCTTTGAGAATATATGTGTGTAATCGATGTTTCTTTACGTTCTACTCGGCACGAATCATGGTTTCCTTGCCGTTTCCTCATCATCGGTGTTTATATAACGGACGGAGAAGAAAGGACTTTCGCTTTCGTACGCGCTCTGGAGCTGGCTTTCGATACTTTTTGTTTCTGCATTCTCTCGCTCTTATGATACCTAACGACATGCATCTTCAAGGCCGGGATAAACAAAAAACACCACTGGTTATTGACTCTTTGCGAAAGGACCTCTTTAACATCCGGCGCTGGGAACATATAGTCATCAACCCGTGTCTCCCTCGCCCCGCCATTTCCTTCCTTTTCTTATGTTATATTTTCTTCCTTCCCTGTGTATTCTTTTCCTAGGGTACTCCTGTTTCGTTTGTGAGTGATGTAACAAGGGCGTCAAATGTTTACGACTTATCTGCGTGCTGGACTTTGCCGAGGTCGCCTTTCCTCTTTTTCTTTCCTTCTTGAATTCTGTCCTGGGATTTCATTCTCCTCGGTACGCTGTTGTTGAGTTTTTCTCTCTGTGCTATCTGTCCATGTTACATGCACCTGTTTTGTCCCTGTATGCCGACGCCTTCGACCTCTTGTATTTTTCCTTTTCTTTCCTTTTCTTTTCTGCGATACAAACTGTAGAACTAGTGCGGACTATGCCGAACCTGAACCTGAATTATCAATCACGACGAAAAGTCATTATCCTCGACTGGACAGACCGTAGCTTGTGCGTTGCGCATGTCGTTGGCGGACTTGTCGAGCGGCTATTCCAGAAGCAGACAAGGCCGCAGCGAAGGGAGCACGATGCGCCGACATCGGCCTCAATCGCCCGCCAATCCCACGCGCGCGATTCCTAAGCTGACGGCGGATGCGGTGCCGGGACTGGGTCATTTGCGAGCAACTGCGAGCAACTGCAGGTACATACGGCTCGACGAGGCTTGTAGCTGGCTAGAAGCGGTGTCTCGAAGGAGAAAGAGCCTCGTGAGTCTGGAGACAGATGATCGAGGTCGGTGCCGAAGTTCGGATTCCGGCAAGTAAGATATCGACGGGCTGTATCGAGTATAAGTAGATCGATAGACGCTCCTCGGCGAGGCTGATATACGTATACCTCTCATCAGCCATACTGCCACGCCGCCGGGGAGCACATTCCCGTCAGATAATACGTACGCGCACCCACGTAGAAAATACTATATTCTGTGGGCTGGTCGCTGTAACTCTATTACCTGCTTTGATACCTAATAGGTATCTTCATCATACTTTAATTTCGTAACCCCCGCCGGTGCAGTGTTACACCCGGCAACTCCACCATCCCGGCCGATATTAGGCCGGCGTATATTACCACATATCACAGATCCACAAATACAAGATGCCGTCCGCAGATTCCAGCCCGCGGACGCTCTATGACAAGGTGCGATCCAGCTTCCCCAAGTGGTGATTTTGCTAGGGACCCGGCCAGCTAATTGACGTACGGTTTGTCCGTCTACCAGGTCTTCGACGACCATGTCGTCTTCACGGACGGCAAGTCCACCACGCTGTACATTGACCGCCACCTGGTCCACGAAGTAACATCGCCGGTACGAGCGAGCTATTCTTGTGGGAGATACGCCGAGAGAGAAATGCAGCTAATCGTCTTGTAGCAAGCGTTCGAGGGGCTGCGGAATGCGAACCGTACCGTCCGACGGCCGGACTGCACCCTTGCCACCGTCGACCACGTACGTTCTACCCGCTGAATTATATGGCGAATATTACATACTATAGAGTCAAGCTAACATCTTCTAGAACGTCCCGACGTCGAGTAGGAAAACGTACAAGAACGTGAGCACGTTCGTCGAGGAGGAGGACTCCCGCCTGCAATGCGTGACGCTCGAGGACAACATCAAGGCCTTCAACCTCACATATTTCGGTCTCGGCGACGACCGCCAGGGCATCGTCCATGTCATCGGCCCGGAGCAAGGGTTCACCCTTCCCGGAACCACCGTCGTCTGTGGCGACTCGCACACCTCCACCCATGGCGCATTCGGCGCGCTCGCGTTCGGCATCGGCACGTCCGAAGTGGAACATGTGCTCGCGACGCAGACGATCATTACAAAGAAGTCCAAGAATATGAAGATCCAGATCGATGGGCCGCTGGGGCCCGGTGTGACGTCCAAAGACGCAATTCTCCACGCCATTGGCACGATCGGTACCGCCGGCGGCACGGGCTGCGTCATCGAGTTCTGCGGCTCCACGGTCCGCAGCTGGAGCATGGAGGCCCGGATGTCCGTGTGCAACATGTCGATTGAGGGCGGTGCGAGGGCGGGTATGATCGCCCCGGACGAGATCACATTCGAGTACCTGAAGGGCAGGCCGTTAGCGCCAGCGGTCGACTCGCCCGAGTGGAACGCTGCGCTCAAGTACTGGAGGTCGCTCAGGACGGATGAGGGCGCGCACTTCGATATCGAGGTTTATATCGACAGCCGGGACATCGCGCCGACGGTATCGTGGGGCACTTCGCCGCAGGACGTCGTCGCCATCACGGGTAAGGTGCCGGATCCTAAAGACTATGAAGATGCGGAGAAGCGCGCGGGGATGGAGCGGGCGCTGGAGTATATGGGGCTCCAGCCGAACACGCCGATGGAGGAGATCATGGTGGATAAGGTGTTCATCGGGTCCTGCACGAATTCGCGGATTGAGGATCTGCGCGCGGCGGCGAAGATTGTGGAGGGGAAGAAGGTCGCCTCGAATATCAAGCGGGCGATGGTGGTACCGGGATCCGGGCTGGTCAAGAAGAAGGCGGAAGCGGAGGGGCTCGATCAGATTTTCGTCGACGCGGGTTTCGAGTGGCGGGAGGCCGGGTGCAGCATGTGTCTCGGGATGAATCCCGACATTCTGTCACCGAAGGAACGCTGCGCCAGCACCAGCAACCGCAACTTTGAGGGACGGCAAGGCGCAGGCGGGCGGACGCACCTGATGTCGCCCGTCATGGCTGCGGCGGCGGCTGTCACGGGCCACCTGACGGACATCCGCAAGCTCGACGGGTTCGAAGGAGCGTTCACGGCCGTCGCGGTCACGGACAAGCCTTCGCAAGTCAGCGTTGGTACGGACCACGATCCGGACGAGGGGTCGGACGAGTACGACGATAAGACGCTGGACATCCCCGTTGGCGAGAACATACACCCGCAGGACGATGGAACGGCGGGTTCGGCTGCGGCTGCGGCGGCGGGAGCCGGGTTCCCACCGTTCACGACGTTGAAGGGGATAGTCGCGCCGCTGAACCGGTCGAACGTGGACACGGACGCGATCATCCCGAAACAGTATCTCAAGACGATCAAGCGGACGGGCCTGGGCGTCGCGCTGTTCGACCAGTGGCGGTACCAACCCAACACTGATCACGAGGAGAAACCCGACTTTGTGCTGAACCAGGAGCCCTATCGGCAGGCGAAGATCCTGGTTGTGACGGGTCCGAATTTCGGGTGCGGGTCGAGCCGGGAGCATGCGCCGTGGGCGCTGTTGGATTTCGGGATCAAGTGCATTATCGCGCCGAGTTTCGCGGACATCTTTTTCAACAACACGTTTAAGAACGGGATGCTGCCGATTGCGATCGATGACGCGGCGGTGATTGCGCGGATCGCAGAGATCGCAGCGGACAAGCAGGAGATCGAGGTCGACTTGGTGAATCAGGAGATCCGGAGTGCGAGCGGGGAGGTGATTTCAAAGTTCGAGGTGGAGGAGTTCCGGAAGCACTGTCTGGTGAACGGGCTGGACGATATCGGGCTGACGATGCAGCACGAGGATAAGATTGTGCGGTACGAGACGAAGCGGTCGAATCTGTATCCGTGGCTGGAGGGGGTTGGGTACATGGCCAAGTATCGGCAGGGCCCCGTCAAGGTGGAGGCGGTGCGGGTGCCGCGGGCGGGACGAAGCGGCCAGCTCGACTGGTGATTTTAATCTAATATTTCTAGTTACATTTGCTACGGGCTTGTTTTTTGAATCTGCTGTTTGGATTGATCTGTATGAGGTGGGGATCTACTATCGGAGCTTGGGTGTGTGCTTTGGAGATCACAAGAATCGATTCGACAGACTGAGTTATAAAGTAATGTCAAATTACACGATGTCCATATGGCCATGATATCATGTCCACGCGCATAGATGCGCAAGATGAGCGATATATATCATCAATAATTAATGCAGATTAAGTGAATGACATCGCCAGTACGTTACTGTGTAAATGTGGATACGGTGTATGATTGCACTCTACACCATACCCTCTCTACGACCACCATTGCACTCATTCGTCGATGGTATATATCACCGTGACATTCACTGCGGTACCACATATTCTATACTAGCACGTACTCTCATTCCATCACGCTCCTTGAGATACATACACTCGTATACCTCGATCCAGCTAGACTTGCTTGTACGATTACGGCTACGACCACGATACGACGGCATTCATTACACCATCGCATCGGCCTTGATCGAACATATCTATATAAGTGCTTACTTGTATACTCTCTTTCCGACGACATGTTTCCGGTGTCTGGATCATCGGGGCCGCGCATATTCGGCTACAACGGTCACTACACTTTCCATGACGTCCACGATGGCAGACCACCCGCACCGGCAACCAGCCTGCAAGCAGTAGCACCACCCGCAGTAGCACCACCCGCAGTAGCATCACCATCAGTAACACCACCAACGGTAACACCACCACCAGCAACAGACTTCAACGTCCGCCACGCGCACTACCGGCGCATCCCAAACTCGCAGCGGTCGCTGTCGCCGCCGCCGCCACCGCGAAAGCCGCTATCGTTCAAGACACTCAAGAATGTGTTCTGCCTGCCGTTGCATCGTGGCAACGCCGATAGGAGCGGCGACGATGCCGATGAGCACGACGAAGAGACAGAACAGCATGAGAATGCTAGAGTGGCGAAACCGACGGCGGATGTCTCGATATTGAGCAGCGAGGAGCAGACGAGGGCGCCGGAGGGGGATAGGCTGCCGATTTTCACGCGGCTGCGGGACTGGACGGAGCATGAGAGGTCGAGAATGGATAAAGGACGGAAGGATGATGGGGAGGAAGATGAAGAGGAGGATCAGACTCATGTACCAGAAAGGCCAGCATCGATGCCGTCGCTGCCGGCGAAGATCAGCACACCTACAGCTGTCACGCCAGAAGAGAGGACGGCGTCAGAGGGACACATACCGACTGTCAGGCAGCGTACACCTACACCCTTGCCAAAGGTGCTGATGAGAAAGCCGAGTCCGCGCGAGAGGATTGAGTTCTTGGAAGTGATGCAGCCCCCGCCTCAACTTCAGTTACTTCCAATCATTCCCCCAAAGATTCCGCTGGACGGTGACGACGCGAACGGTGTGGTGCAAGGCGGTTATCAAAGGACATGCCTGCGGCGGAAAAGTAGAGGCGCAAACGCGAAGGGGACATTGGTAGCACGGGCGAGGTCTCAGCATTATCACAGCCACCATCATCACCACCTGCGTCATAAACGCAGTGATAGGATGCATGGAAAGAAGCAAGAGGCCGAGGAGAGTCACCATCGGCACCGCTGCAAGAAACACTACCGGCAGCAGCAGCATCGGTGTCAGCGCCGACGGTCGGTTGCAGAGCGGATAGCCACGACGCAGCGGCGGGAAGTCGCCTGGGAGCCGGTGGTGATGCCGGTGCCGGTGACGATGCATATACCGGGAGGGTATCCGGCGGAGAAGGGGATGTGGCGGGTGTTTGAGGCCCCTCAGCAGTGGCACGACGTGCGAGTATTAACATAGAAGTCAGATAGAATGAAGTCGAGTCTCACAGAAAGAAGCCTCATAGTATGGAAAGATGGTGATATTACATAAGCGTGGTGTTGGGCGTTGGATTCGGCGGCTGAGTCAGCAGCGGCGCCGGAGGTTTCCTGGCCAGCCAATCAGGAACAGTACTAACAAATTACGAGTAATAGCATGACGCGATAAGGGCCATCTGAGAGCGAGAGAAGAGAGGGAAGAGAGAGGGAGAGAATAGAGAGAGGGAAGAGGGTGCTTCTACAGACCACGTACGCTGGAACTGCTGCATTCAGGCGGGCTGCAGCTGCTGCAACAGCCGGTACTTCTGTCCGTATGCACTTTGTATGTGGATGTATGTACCGCGCTGATGGATGTAGGCGGCCTGCAGCCTGGCAGACGTAACGCGGAGAAGGAGAACGAGCAGCCGCAGAAGAACCGGCGGGTGTCTCCCACCCTCCATCTATCGGCATGGCAGTATGAAGGAGACTAGCAGCCCGGGGCAGGCAGGCTTGCATGGGGCGAAACAGCCAGCCGGACGCTGGGCAGCAATACATAGCAGCAATACATAGCAGTAGCAACAGCAGTCGCAATAGCAGTGATTGCTGGATGGCAGACTGAATGAATGAATGAAATATAAAAACCGCGCCGGCCCCGACTTGCAGCCTGCGATGGCTGTCACCACCGCCTGCCATCGCGCGCCCTGCTCATCTTCCTTCGCGCCGGCTGGCTCGACTTCCTGCTCTCCGCCCTCCTGCAAATTTTAGAGTTCCATCTTGTTCTCCATCTTGTTCTCTTTTTCTCTCTCTGCCTGCTTCCTACCGACGCCTGCTCTTTGAATCCGTCTCTTTAATTTTTTCCCTCTGCCCGCAGAACGTCGAAGAGCAAACGCCTCCTGCGAATCCTCCCAGCTCGACAGCCCGGTTACCTACCTATATTCATACCCACATAGACATACATATACACCAGCGCGCGCTATATAGAAGATACCAGAATGTCGACCCGCAAGAGAAAGCAGGACGATGACGGCGAGGAGGAGGAGCTGCAGGCCCTCCCGTCCGACGAGAGCGAAGAGGAAGAAGAGTGCGTCCACCCCGTTCCTTTCCTTTGATCATCCATTCATTCATTCATTCATTCATTCATGCACTTTCTGTCACCCTCAAGCTCGCGTTCCTCGAGCAGATATTGGATGGATAGTATGGATAGGATCCATCCATCCACCTACCGAGTATCCATATGGATCCATCCGTCCACCCAATTCCACGGCATCCGCAGCCTGCGCTATGCGAAGAGGGCGGCGGCGGCGGCGGGCAGCAAAAGCAGGCAACATTCTTTATACCACGCCTGCCCTCCAATTGGCCGCTTTCTTGCTCCGATGCAGCAGCGTCCATTCCCATTCGGGCTTTCGACCAGACTAGTTTGACTCGCTCGCTGACCGAGAATCCCATTTTCCTTCCGCCGAGCAGGTACCAATCGACCGAGGGCAGCGACGACGAAGAGTACGATGACGAGTACGTTCCTCACCTTGACTTTATCTCCTTTGATATCTGGTCTTTTTCAGCCGTACGGACGGCTGGGCGAATCGATGGATTGATGGGATCCCGGCTAACTTGTACGCGCGCAGGGAGGAGGACGATGAAGGGTAAATTGGCATTTGGCGCCCTGCTTTCCCGCTGTTTGCTTTTGCGATCTTTCCTGTTTCCTGCGGTTCTTTCTTCCTTTCTTTTCTTTCCTTCTTTCTCTGCTTCCCGCTAGCTTGACTAGCTCTTCCCCCCACTTTTCGTCCTGTCCTTCCCTCGCTTCTTTCTCGTTTCTTTGCGTTCTTCTCGTTCCTTTGTTTCTATGCTGTTTCTTTTCTTGATCTGGCGCGAAAGGGACCAACGAGCCACGCTAACCTGATATCATCTCGCTCCGCAGCGAAGAAGAGGAACCCGCCGCCGCCGCCGACGAGCCCAAGGTGAAACGCCGAAAGACCGAGCAGCAGCCAGCTGCTGCTACCGACGGTAAAGAGGGTGAGGGAGAACAAGAAGAGGAGGAGGAGGAGGAGGAAGCTGACGACGGTGATGACGGCGAGGAGCCTGAAGAAGAGGAGGAAGAAGAGGAGGCGGAGTTTGAGGAGGAAAACGACGGTGAGGAGCCCGAGGATGAGGACGATGGCGAGGGTGAGGACGACGATGGCAAGCCGGCGAAGAAGTAATTATATAAACTTACTCACATACTATATAAATTTCCAGCTTCACGCGAGTTGTAATAAAATCAACACCCGCTTAATTAAAATTCCAACTTGTCTTGTACAATTGTTGCAATCGGTAGTCGTGTCTTCAAGCTTTCAAGTTTACTGGTTCGCGTATCATTGTGCAGAACCCGGTACCCAACGGCTGGCCAGCACTGGCAGGAACATTCTATTCTTTCTCATTGGCGCATTGCACTCATTCCTGTACAAGACAGTCCACTTGCAGTACTTCCTCGCTTCCATGAGGAGGGTCGTCACGCATATCTCGAGAATCCTTTGTGCTCGCGCATTGCGTTTAGACATTACGATGTATCTGTCTATGTTCGAATAGACGGATGGTGTATATACAAATACATCTAGGTGTATATATAGATAAAAGATAGCTTGATCTCACGACTATTCGTCGTCGTCGTCTTCGCGTCGCCGCGTCGGCTTCCACCCGGACCCCATCACCGACATGCACTTCCACCGCATCGTCCGGTCCGCCCGCCACAGCCGTATCTTGCCGTCGTCCCCCGCGCTGCTCAGCACCGTCCCCGACGGATTCCACTCCACCCGCCACACCTCCCGTCCGTGGTCGTTGAACGCTGCGATCTCCTCCACGTGAAAGCCGTGCAGCTCGCGACTCTCCTGTTCCTCCACCGTGAGCACGCCCATGCTGTCCTCCGCCTTCTCGAACGAGTTGACGATGGACAGCGCGATCCCGCTGCCACCAGCCGAGAAATTCCCAGCGTTCGCACCCGGT
The DNA here is from genome assembly GCA_036872635.1 of Orbilia brochopaga. Classification (NCBI taxonomy): domain Eukaryota; kingdom Fungi; phylum Ascomycota; class Orbiliomycetes; order Orbiliales; family Orbiliaceae; genus Orbilia; species Orbilia brochopaga. The sequence goes on along the minus strand of JAVHNQ010000010.1, from coordinate 206,469 downwards.
ACGAGTCCTGACCCTGAAGCACCTCCTGGCGTCATCCCCCCTCCTCGCCCTGAGGTGCTTCCTCCTCCAACGGACAGGTTCGAAATCTCACGTGCCAGCCCGCTGAAATGCGACGTCGGCGGCTGTAGCGGCTGCGGCTGCTGCGGCTTCTCGTCATCCATATTGAAATTCCTATGCCGTGACCGCGATACCGGCCGCGACGCCGTCGGCGAGAACGTCATGCGCGGATCCGTCAGCCGGAATATCCGCACATACCCGTCCTTGCACGCCGTTGCGATCAAATGATAGCTTCTTCCTAGGTTCGGCGCCCAGCTCACATCCCTCACCAGGCCCTTATGCCCGCGCAGCTCCTCCGCCGGCTGGAATTTACCGTTGCTGTCGTGCCGGTATATCCGCACTTTATCCATCGCGCCAACCAGCAGCTGCTCGCCACCCCACCGACTCGGACAGTACGTCAGGCAGAACGACGTCTCGGTCTCCCGCGACGGCGCTGCGGAAACGACGCGGAACTCATCGACGGAGGTCCAGCGGGAGACGGCGTGCGTCTCCATAGCTTCCTGGATCTGCACCACGCCATCCGAACTGATGTACGCGAGCTTGAGCCCGACGGCGGCGGGGGCGAACGAGATATCGCAGATGGCGCCGCGCGTATCACCGATCATGCGGGACATGCGGCGCCACCGCCGCCCGCTGCTCTTCGGCTCGGATTCCTGCTCCTCGAAAATCTTGACGGTGCGGTCGAAGGAGCAGGAGGCGATGATCTGGCCGAAGGAGGGGTGCGCCCAGGCGATTTTGGAGATGTTGGCGTCGTGCGCGCGCCAGGCGTCGTTTTCCTTCCATTCGCCGGTCTCGGTCGCATCGAAGACTTTGATGCGCTGGTCGGACGAGCATGTTGCGATGCGCTGGCCGTAGAAGTCTGTATACAATAGATTATTGTCAGCATTTACTCTCATTTCATGAAATGTATGTAGTGGGGAGATCTGAGAGGTAGAAGGGTGTACCGTATGCGACGCCGTGGAGGAGGTCTTCGTGGCCGGTGCTCACGGGGATGGTGTAGGAGGACGGCTTGGGGGGCTTCGATTCAGCGGGAGCAGCTGAAGCCATTGTGCAAGCTCGGCGCGATAGATGCGCATCATCGGCGGGAGTCGTGGTGGAGGATCCCGAGACTAGTGGATGATAAGAGCTTAAGAGATGAGGATGAGAGAAGGCGAGTGTGATGTGTTGGCGTGTTGTGAAGTGTTTGTCGTCGAGGTTACTTCTTTATTTGTATCTGGTGTCGTTGCTGTGGTGACACGCCGCCCCGCCGACGCCGCTGTTTACACGCCGCTTATAAGCACTATCGCCAGCTTCTAAATTGATTAATATCGAAACTATCGCCAGTCGCAGGCCCGTGACTCTGATACACTCGGCTCTCCTCAAGCACTCAGCTCAAACTAATACAACGACCGATTGACCCCATCGCCGCTGCTTCCTTCCCCCTCGCTTCGACCAACCATCACCAAAACAGTAATTACTTTGCCCGCAATGGAGGGCGCGCACGCTTTCCAGGTCTATCTCCGCTTGCGGCCACCGCACGTCCCCCAGGCCTCGCCGGCGCTCGAGGATCCGTTCCTCACCGTCCTGCCGCCGTCGCCCACCGCCTCCGATGAGGATATCGAGCACGGCGTCAAGACACAAGTCACAATCCACCCGCCTAGCCACCATCGGTCGCAGAAGATCGAGACGTTCAGCTTCACAGAGGTGCTCGACGAGTCGTACGGCCAGGCCGACGTGTTTGCAAAGACCGTTGCGCCCATTCTCACCGGCGTGCTGAAGGATGGCAGAGACGGTATGCTGGCGACGCTGGGCGTTACCGGCAGCGGCAAGGTACTTTTCCTCCATATTTGACTTACTTATAGACGTATTGATGCTTGCCGCCTGAAACAATGGACAAGAGAGGAAGCTATGCTAACCTAACGTGCTTCCCTTTTCTCCACGTAGACGCACACGATCTTGGGCAGCAGACAGCAGCGCGGCATGGCGCAGATGTCTCTCGATGTCATGTTCCGGTCCCTCGGTGACAAGATCACCCTGGTGCGTTCCACTCCACCCTCTCACCCCCTGCGGCTCTCAAGAATGCACACTAACGCGAACGAATTGCAGCTCTCGGAGGCCCAAATCGCCCAGTGCAATGACGCCGAGGCCGATATCCTCGACTGCCCCGCCTTCATGAACAAGGTTACCGCCGTCGTCGAGCCGCACCACATCCCCAAGCCGAACTCGGCGCCGACAAAGCCCTCCGTCGCGTCACACGCGGTCACATGCACGTCCTCGTCATCCACCAAATATGCGATCCTGATGTCCATCTACGAAGTCTACAATGACAAAATCTTCGATCTCCTGGCCCCTTCGAACGCCGCGCGGAGAAAGGCGCTGCTCTTCAAAAGCACCCGCTCCAGCGGCGATCGCAAGGTCGTCACCGGTCTGCGCAAAGTGATGGTCAAAGACCTCTACGAGGGGCTGCAGGTGCTCGGCGTCGGGCAGTACCAGCGTTCCCACGGCGAGACCGGCAGCAACGACAAGAGCTCGCGCTCGCACTGCTTCATCTCGCTGGAACTCAAGAAGCTCAAGCGCAGCCGCCTCGACCACAGCTCTACGTCGATCAAGGAGGCCACCTTCACAATCGTCGACCTCGCGGGCTCGGAGCGCGCACGGAACGCGAAGACAGCAGGCGACCGCCTCGCCGAGGGCGGACATATCAACAAGTCCCTCATGTTCCTCGGCCAATGTCTCGAAATCTCCACGCAGTCGACCGTCGGCGCGGACGGCAAGCACGGCGGGAAGATACCCTACCGGCAGTCCAAGCTGACGGAGCTGCTGTTCACAAACAGCTACAATCCGGCAACGGAGCCGCAGATTGCCAGCATCATCGTCACAGCCGACCCCGCCGGCGACTTTAACGCGACGAGCCAGATGCTAAAGTACTCGGCGCTGGCGAAGAGCTCCGTCAACCCACGTCCCCCGATGCAGGTGCTGAACGGCAGCCGGAATGTTAGCGCCACCAGCCAGATCAGCCAGATCAGTCAGGGCAGCGGAATCAGCGGGTCGACAGCCATCGCGATGACTTCGGACGACGGGGTCAGCAACAACGGACGGCCGGAGTCGGCGATGGCTCAGGACGCCGCTGCGAATATGATCGCCGTGCTGCAGCAGCAGCTCAAGCAGGCTGAGGGGCGGAGGCTGGAGATGGAGCGCAAGCTCGCCGAGGCGAACCAGCGGTGCCTGCAAATCGAGCGGGAGGTGCGCGAGGAGGTCACGGGCGATATGGAGCTGCAGATGCAGCTGATGCAGCGCAAGATGTTGAATAAGCTCGAGGAGGGTGTTGAGCGCGAGGAGGAGCATCTGGACCGCAAGCTCGACATGCTCAAGCGGACCCTGCTAGGTATGTTCTATCCGTTGATGTTTCTCAGATTATCCCGCTTTGGGGCCCGTGCTAATTATGTTGTCTAGAATCGAACGATGAGAATGATCGTGCGAGAGACGTGGAGATTGAGCAATATGTGCGCGAGCTGGAGGCGGAGAACTACGCTCTGCGGACGGAGGTGCAGTCGTTGAAGCGGAAGCGCGTGAATGGCGACAGTCCGCTTAAGGAGCGCTCTCTCAACCGCCTGAAGTTCTGATGACGTTATATCTCTCTATATTTTTTTCGTATATAGTTTTTATTCGGTTGCATTTTTGGCTGTTTGTGTTTTTCGATTTGATTTTTTGATTTCATGAGCGGGTGTTCCGGTTTTTGGATGCATGGGCGGGCCGGTGGTGCGGATTGGTTTGGATTGGCTATATATACAGATACCTGCGATGTAATAATGAGCGTTTATGTTTATGACAGACAGCATTGGTCGAGTCTTGAAAATATTTCGTTTCGATAAGATTGTAATAATTTGGTGGGATAGTAGTAATACAGGATGGAGAAAATAATAATGTATAATGAGAATAGCAGCTCGCTCGTGCATAACATACATCTACCACTAGATACAGAGGTACAAGATCGCTCGCTCGCTGAAAGCTAGATGATGCATCATATCATATCATGAAGAGAAATTTACAAAATATGTCAGTCAGTCCTTCTTGGTGTACCAGGCCCCCCCTCCACCGGGCCCGCCTCCGCCGCCGCCAGCAAGATTGTTGATACCATTCGTCACGAGCGTATACGCGCCCTTCGTGCCCGCGCTGACGCCGTTCGTCATGTTACCCAGCGCGTACCCGCTGCCCGCCACGCTGCCGACACGCACCCGCCTTAGCCGCTTGGGGAACTCGAAGCCCAGGAACCAGGCGGTGCAGGCTATCGTCGTGCATATCGCCGTCAGGATGCAGTACATGAATGTCGACAGCGTGACGTGCTCGCCGTAGCAGCGGTTGCGGCCCCAGTCGTTAACGGCGGAGTCGGACAGCGGCAGCTCGGAGCCCGTGTACCAGCGGATGTTGAAGCGGAGGGGCAGGTCGTCGCCGATGATAATGCGGGTCGAGTCAATGTTTGGGGAGATGGAGTAGGCGGTTGCGGAGTCGATTGTGCCCGGTGAGAGCAGCTCGTCGCCGTCGCTGGAGGAGAGGATGCCGGTGTGTAGGATGACGTTGAGGGTTGTCGAGATGTGCAGGTGGCTTAGGTCCAGCTTGCCGGTAAGAGAGATAACTGCTCGGTTTGTTAGTGTCGATGCATATGATGGTTTTCTTGAGATGCAGAGGAGAGGTGGAACTCACTGAATGGGATCCACTCGCCGGCCTCGACGCCGACGTCGCCGGTGATTTGGCGGTCGCCGGTCTGCGGGCGCGCCGGCACGCGACAAGCTAGCGGGGAGTCATTGTGGATGTAGAATTCCCACAGGTGGAAGGTGTCGTCGCTGATGGTCTTGACGGTGCAGTTGACGGGGTCGTCGGAGAGGTACCGCAGTTCGAGCGGGCGGCCGGTCTCGTTGCAGGTCAGGAAGGGGATGTATTGCAGGATGCCGTGCTCGTCCGCGACATGCTCTCCGTTGTCGCTGTGGTCGATGGTGTCGCGTCAGCTTTTGAAAAAGTCGATGAGATACAGATTGACAGCATGAGAGGAGCTTACGTCCTGTTGAGGCAGGTTATGGGTACTGCATCGCCTGGGGCGTATGTCGCGAGCGTCAGGTCCTCCGACGAACTGGAGACGGCGAGGGCGAAGGTGACGAAGAGCAGCAGCGGGAGCAGCGCCGACAGGAGAGCGTGGAAGTGGAAGTGCTGCATTCCTAGACGGTCATCGCAGGTGGCGGGCGGGCGGGTGGATTGAAGCCTCGTGCGTCCCGCTGGAGATGCAGATGGAGATGGCGATGGGGATGGAGGCGGCGATGGAGGTGACGATGGAGGTTGAGGTGGTGAAGCCAGCCTGTCGACGAGAGCAGCCAAGGTGAAAAGGAAGGTATCACCCAGCAGCACCAGCAGCACCAGCCATCCTGCACGGGAGACGCCTCCTTCTCAAAGCACTGGAATTCCAGTCCCACAACATCGGATTGCAATCGCCAGAATGCACATCTTCAGCATCCATCACCCAGTTCGACGTGCATCTGCATCTCGAAGCCCGCGCATTGTGCAGCTAGCTGCGGGGACCGGACCAGCTCGCACTCGCATCTGCAGCACGTAAAGTAAGTGCTCGCCAACCGTGGTTCTAAGTCCTTAGTAACTGGACCTTCATGCGCGGGCGATGGCGTGCTTGTGCGTGCCCGAGTTCGGGCCAGCACCGCCGCAGATTTCACTCACTCGCCCTCAACAGAACAACATCTTCAACCATCCATCTCATAGAAACCGGATGCCACGACTGCGACTGTCCTCCGCTGACTGACTAGCCCGTCCCCGATTGCGTCTCTCGACTCGCATCCGCGCCATCGCACCCCCCGCAATCATGTCTGCGGAAGAGCTGGGGAAGAAGCTGGGCAAGCTCGACATCGACGGGAACAACCTGCCGCCGTCCCCCGCGCCGTCCACCCCGCGAAACGGCAAGCGGTACGCCCTGGCCACAGAGCTGGTCTACACCGAGCATGGAGACCAGTACAATGCGTCGTCCATGCCCATCTACCAGGTATTTCTGAAGTGCCCCTCCTTCGCGTGTGGCATTCTCGATCGCTGACAGAACTATACGCAGACGGCGACGTTCAAGCAGACCTCCGGTGCTGGAGGCTCCGAATACGACTACACCCGTTCCGGCAACCCCACCCGCTCGCACCTCGAGAAGCACCTTGCCAAAATCATGTCTGCGAACCGCTGCCTGACAGTCTCGTCCGGGATGGCCGCGATGGACGTCATTTCGCGGCTGCTCAGGCCTGGCGACGAGGTTATCGCGGGCGACGACCTCTACGGCGGCACCAACCGTCTGCTCAAATATCTGAGCACCCACGGCGACATTGTCGTCCACCACATCGATACCACAAACCCAGAGAACGTCAGAGGCTACGTTAACGATAAAACAAAGTTGGTGCTGCTGGAGACACCGACCAACCCGCTCATCAAGATTGTGGATATCCCATCGATCGCCCGGCTTGCTCATGAAATCAACCCGAACGCTCTGGTAGCCGTGGATAACACCATGTTGTCGCCACTGCTACAGAACCCACTCGATCTGGGAGCCGACATCACCTACGAGTCCGGTACGAAGTACCTGTCCGGTCATCACGATTTGATGGCCGGTGTGATCGCCGTCAACAACTTGCAGCTCGGCGAAAAGTTGTATTTCACGATCAATGCTAGCGGCTGCGGTCTCAGTCCGTTCGACTCATGGCTGTTGATGAGAGGAGTCAAGACGCTGGGCGTCCGCATGGAGAAGCAGCAGGCGAACGCGATGAGAATCGCCACATTTCTGGAGGACACCGGCTTCAGAGTGCGATATCCGGGGCTGAGAAGCCACCCACAGTATGACCTGCACTGGAGCATGGCTAGAGGTGCCGGAGCGGTTCTCAGTTTTGAGACGGGTAATGTGGATGTTAGTGAGAAGATCGTTGAAGCGGCTCGGCTCTGGGCCATCAGCGTCAGCTTTGGCTGTGTCAACAGTCTGATCAGCAGTATGCATCCCCCCTTCCCTTTGTTGTATAGCTCAAAACACTCGAACGTACAAATGCTGAAGTTTGATAGTGCCCACTCGCATGTCGCATGCTTCGATCGATGCAAAGACCCGAAAGGAGCGCAACCTTGCCGAAGATCTGATACGGCTATGCGTTGGAATCGAAGACTGCGAGGACTTGATCGACGACCTGCGGACAGCGGTAAGTAAATATGGATGCCATACATTCATCCCTGCATCTTCTTAAAAGCGCGCCTGACTGACAGCCCTGACTATAGTTGGTAAAAGCGGGAGCGGTGCGGATCTCGCCAGATGGCATGCGCGCAATCGACTTTGCGGCTGGCGAGACGCTTCTGTAGGAAGGTATTTGCATTTCTGTATAACATAGATGGGAGAATGGCGCTTCAAGTACATTATTTTGAGTAACGATTGTATTTACGTATACTTTTTACGTGTGCGAGCATGATTGTACACAATTACACACATATTTAGAGCCTCGCGGAGCCGCATGCAGGCCTTGACTCCGATTTATACGACTTCCTTTAACATTCTACCAAACCCAGGCCCTCCTAATCTGATTTTCAGGTTGATCCCAGAGCACGTCCTTGGTATGTCGATGATCCAGACCAACCTATTCGTTGCCACCAATCCCCGAGAAGGTTTATAACAAACTTCTGAGACGAAGCAGACATGATGCCGACGTGGTTTAGGGGTATAATTCTCGCTTCGGGTTTGCCCACTCGTGCCAATCACGAGTCAACAGCGAGATCCTGAAATGTGAGAGGTCCTGGGTTCGACTCCCAGCGTCGGCCTCTTTTTTGCTCCCGGCACCGGCGAGCTGCTATTTTTGGAGCCGCAGGGTCCTGTTCTCGGTTGGCAAACCGACGGCGGATGAGCATCGGGCCTCATCAGCTGTCATTCCATATTTTAGTTCAACTGATTCTGATATATATATTTATCAAGTACTTCATATTTATTTGAATTTCATCTGCTAATATACAACTGATATTGCTATTTTGTCTTCTGCAGCCCGCGGATATTCGGTCCGGGAAGCTTGGATGCATATGCGACAGCCGATGACTAAGCCCTCGTTCTCATAAGCCTCGTCAACTTCGAGAAGGCTGTCGAATCTTCACATCTCTCACACGCATCCTTCCAAAGCAAACTGTTGTAACGTCTCAGAACGCGCTTTCCCCGGTCCGCAATCATTACAAAGCGCCATTACGCGGCCCGCCTCTCACTCAACTGCATCTATCCTTCCCGCCGCTATAAGTTCTCGTGAACAGGCGCACAACCCCCGCCAACGTCATGGCGTTCACCACAGATACCAAAGGCAAGGGCAAGCTCGTGCCCACGGACGAAAACGACAGCAGTTCCCCGATCATGGATTCATCCGGCGACGTGACGGCCATCGGCCAGCACTGCGACGTGCCAACATGCCATCAACTTGACTTTCTGCCGTTCAAATGCGGGAGCTGCGAAGGGTACGTTGGCCGTTGAATCTGAGAGTATGTCCCCGCGCGGGTACCGGTACTCTTATAATATTTTATTATGTACATACACCGGATGAAGAGGTTGCAGCTAACTCTACGATTATTTCTGTAGAACATTCTGCCTGGACCACCGCACCGAAACCGCACACACATGCCCGAAGGAAGGCCAGTGGGCTGCCCGCCGGCGGCAGAACTCCCTGAACAGCAAACCGACCTCGCTGGTATCCGGCGCCGGCATCCGCCTCGGCTCCTCGTCGACGCCGGGCCCCTGCGCGAACCCCGAGTGCAAAACGATCATCAACACCCCCAAAATGATCGGTGTGGCGTGCCCGGCGTGCCGGAAACAGTTCTGCCTACCGCACAGATTACCCGCCCAGCACGACTGCAAGCCCGTCGTGAACCCCAAAGCCGCAGCGGCCCAGCAGACGAAGCTGACGGCCCTCAGCAAATTCAAGTTGTGGGCGAGCAGCAGCGGCTCCAAGCTGAAAGAAATCCAGGCGACGCCCATCACGCAGAAGCAGAAGAGCGTAGCAGCGCGGATGGCCGAGATGAACAAACTCAAGAAAGAAGCAAAGGGGGATGCTAAAGTCCCGCAGGAGAAGCGGCTGTACCTGTACACGCAGGCGGAAGCCAAGTCGACGTCGGCAAAGATACCCGAGGGCACATTCTTCTACAGCAAGGAGTGGAGCGTCGGCAGGGTGATGGACATCACCGCGAAGAACCTACAGATCCCCAATCTGAACAACCAGTCGGCGGACGACGAGAAGAAGCTTAGGGTGTTCCACGTCGAGAGCGGGCGGCTACTCAGCTTTGGGGAGAAGATCGGTGAGGCGTGCGTGGACGGTAACACCATTGTGCTGTTACGAGGCATCAAGATGGACGAGATGGTGGATCTCGAGGGGTAGTCGCATTGCGTTTTTATACCGTATACCAGCATCATATCATATATATCATTCACGTCGTACGCCAACGGCGTAGCGGCATCACCAGCATTGTCAGCAACTTTTTTGGTTCTTGTTAGCGGGCGTTAGCTGAGGGCCACTTCATGTATTGAGTAGGACAATAAATATACAAACCCAAGTTCCGGTGTTGTATCACCGTCACAACGCAGAGGCTTCAAGATGCAACAATACGCTCACGGAGTGATATCCCCTCTAACACCGTTAAACTACCTCACATGCACTTTTCGTCCGATGGCACATGGCTCCTGGAACGTACACGTGTTTCGAAATCAACATGAGATAGCTGGTATAGCTACAAGACCAGGGACGAAGCTATGAAATGCTGCCATCTCCTAGGCCTTGGCCTCGCGGCCGTCACCGACGGCTTCATTCTCGGCTTCCAACTCGCGGACGACCCGGATATCTCCCTGACTGCCTACCCATACGCTGACCGCAATGCCGAATTTGTAGACACGACCGAATGCCAGCCAGGGCCCTACAGCGACAGCGACGTCCTCGCCGTCGGCGTCCTCAACGCGGTGCCGCAGCAGATCAAAGCTAACACCGACAGAATCATGTACGGTATCGCGCTATGGCAAACCACAGACTGCGACGGACCGCCCACGCTGCTCGTTGGCTGGCGGCCCAACGAGCGGGGCATGCAGATTGCAAATTTATTCAGCATCGGTCTGACGATAGCCGTCGGTTCGTGGGTTGAGTTGGATGCCGATAACGTGTATTTGGGGAGGAGGCCCGAGGGTGGTTTCGTCCTCGATGTGCGCGCGGAAGAATACTACACGTACGAAGAAGGGCAGTGGGTCGTCCAGAGCGGTGAGATGAAAAGCTTTAACGGCGCGCTGGACGAATTGACGGAGCGCGCGGCGGGGATATACGCGGCGTATACGGTGGCGGAAAACAGCGTTGGAGAGACGAATCCGACGGAGATGGTTGAGGAAACGCGGTCACAAACCGTAGTCGAGTCGATGGTCAATGAAAACAACTTGGGGCAGGCACAGGAGGTGGAGATCGTGGACGAGCCGTGGGATACGACGCAGCCGGGAGGGTGGCCGCCGGTGCGGTGGGATGAGAGTAGGATGGCATCGCCGTTTCCACTTAGCACCAGCGACCTCGGTCAACAGCGGCGGCCACTCCTCACGAGCCAGCAGCAACAGCAGCAGGAGAACCCAGATAACTTTGACGGGACTCTTGCACGGCTGGCGTACAATTTGGGGAGTCGGAACCCGATGGTGTCGATGGGCGACTTTGAGAGAAGCTTTGAGAGAAGCTACCCCCTTATGGAGACGTATCTCCAATCGCAGCGGAATTGGCTCGAAGAGGAAGTGGGGGCGCCGACCGGCTGGCAGCAAGCCCTCAGCCGGGCGTTTAGAAGCACCGATATTCCGGCGCGGACTACCGCATCGGAAATGGATGCGGGTATCTCGGGCATGAGGGTTGAGGAAGTCGAGCGGCAGCCGCAGAATCAGGTGCAGCCGGCCAACTTGCAGATGCTGGGTAACATGTTCGCATCGCAGCCGCTCGTCAGCAATCCTGTGCTCTCGACTACTGAACAGCGCGGGCGACCGGTCAATGAAGGTCGAACATTGGGCAGCCTGCGGGACGAGCTGATGGGAATGGCGACCGATGAGACAATGCCACAGGAACGGGACAGCTTGTTCAGGCTGAACATGCTTGGACCGCCGCCAAATCCCAACGTGAACTCGAACTCGAACTTGAACTCGAACTCGAACTCGGACACGAACAGTCGAATTAATGCACAGACGTTCCGGAACCTCCAGATTGATAATCGCCAGCCGCAGCCCGACCGGTTTCTCGAGGAGTATTCGCCGCTGACCGATTATTTCAGTCCTGGTGCAAGCGACTTGCAAAGTCCAGGCGGTAACGGCTGAGGAGGTAGCCCTGGTCTCTTTTCTTTACGCATTCATAAATTAAAGTGAATCCGCGGTGTATGCGCGAAGTTATGGTGTATGAATAATCAAATGGGTAAGAGGAAGGCAGATAAGTGTCTATATCGAGCTAAGTGATATCTATCCTACAGTTTTAGGTACATGAATGCTCCGTAGATAGTGATGTATATAATTTATGAGATCCGAAATAAATATATCTCAAATGGTCAGACGATATAAGATGTCATGCAACGACTCCACCGGATTTGAGATTCTCAATGTCGTTCATCGAGAAGCCTAGCTCGCCGAGAATGTCGTCGGTGTCCTGACCCAACGCTGGTGGTGCCCGCCGAATCGACACTTCGGCATTCGAGAACTTGAATGGCGTATTGACGAGCTTCACCGGCCCGCAGACCTCGTGTTGAACTTCCTTCACCATACCGCGAGCTAGGACTGTAACAAAATGACACACACCTGTTAGCTTGCCATGACATTGTTGATCAGGCGCAATGTATACGTAGGTATGCATACCGTGTTCGTGGGTCAGGGTGTCGTGGACGTCGTTCACGGCAGCGTAGGGCATGCCGCTGCCCTCGAAAATATCCAGCCATTCCTAGGATATTACCTCAAGTCAGTATTGACTCGATAAAAGAATCGATAATCTACGTCGGTAGATAGAATGTACCTTTGTAGTTTTTCCTTCGGTGACCTCTCCAATCATAGGGACGAGCAAGTGTCTGTTCGCTACCCTCTTCTCATTTGTCGCAAACCGCTCGTCGACAGCCCACTCTGGACGCCCGATCCGGTCGCACATTATTCCGAACAATCGGTCGTTCCCGCCGCCGATGAGTATGTTGCCGTCGGACGTAGGGAACGCCTCGTAGGGAACAATGCTAGGATGCGCAGTACCCCAGCGCCCGCCGTCGCGCTGGCCGGATACCAGGACGGAGGAGGCGATGTTGGCCAGCGTTGCGACCTGGCAGTCGGAAAGCGACATGTCGATATACTGGCCTTGGCCGGTGGACGCCCGCGATAGCAGCGCCGCCAGGATAGCGTTGGAGGTGTACAGACCTGTCGTTAGGTCGGTCACCGCGACGCCGACCTTGACGGGAGGGCCATCGCGTTCTCCTGTTATGTGCATCAGACCCATTTCCCTATATACAAGACACCAAATCGTGACAATTAGCAGAAATCCCATAGAATATTACAAAACAGGGTCGTATCAACATACGCCTCTACCATGACGTCGTAGCCCGCTCGAGCTTTGTATGGACCTGTCTGGCCATAGCCTGTAATGCTGGCATATACCAGTCCCTTGTTCTGGGTCGACAAGCTGGCGTAGTCAAGACCGTATTTTGCAAGAGTACCCGGGAGATAGTTTTCCACCAGTACATCCGCCTTCCGGGCGAGGTCCTTGACGATAGTCTGGCCGGCGCCGGTCTTGAAGTCCAGCGCGAGAGAGCGCTTATTCCGGTTCACCTACACCTCCAATATATATCGTGTGAATTTTTGTATATATCAGATAGTATTATGTATTGACTTACGGCCAGGAAATAGGCGCTCTCTCCGGGCCCAGGTTTCCCATCTTTACGAGGCGCGTACGGCGGGCCCCAGGCGCGAGTGTCGTCGCCGCGCGTTACATGTTCGATTTTGATCACGTCCGCACTATTAATGACGAAGAATTAGATGAGCAAGCCGCATTATTATCGAAAGTTACGGATTCGAGGAAAAGCGGAAATGCCAACCGACCCTAGGTCCCCCAGCATCTGAGTGCAGTACGGCTGTACTTCAAATTCCGGTCAGCCTGCTCGTGTTTCCCGAATGCGTTCATATTCGTGTATTCGTTGGAGGGAAGGTGTTGGAGCTGTTGGATGCAGCTTGGATGCAGGTTAGCTTACCCCGGCCAACACCCGCGTCAGGTCCAGCACTCGGATTCCGGCCAGAGGCAGCGCCGGCTTGTGCGACGACGGCGCCGTGCTCTGCTGTCGACGTCCATATCCCGACGCTCGAATGCAGCTGCGCGGTCCTGCATACAGCCGGCGGTGGCAGCTGAGCAGGCCCCGGCCGGCCAGCCTCAACTCGACGGCAGCTGCGATAGATATCCTCATACTCGACTCGCTCAATTATAATCGGCTCTATACAAAGTAAACTAGTATACAATTGCTGGAGCTTGTACTTTTCGCTAGCATGCAGTTATAAGACCACGTTGGTGGCTCTCGAGCTGGCCACGGCTGAATTCCGGAAACGTGCGCGCTTTCGTGGCCACTCGACCGAGGCAGGAAGCAACGTCGGCTCCAACAATCATGAAGTATTTGAGGTGCATACGCTTTTCTCTGCATGAAATCAAATATCGTATTCTGACACAATTAAACGCTATCTTTCAAAACGCCCAAGTGAACTACATAGCCGCCGCCGCTCTTCAAAGCATGCCCGCCGTCGCCACATCCGTCAAACAGCCTATCCGGCAGGCGCCAAACTCTATACTTCTCGCAGAAGGCGGTCATGAACGCCTCGAGGACATCCGGGGATCTCAATTCCTGGGCGACCATTACTAACTTTGCCGACGTTTCATCTTGCCGGCCTTCATCGTTCCTGTTGAGATTGCTCAAGTCGACGAATGTGTCGACGAGAGGCCGGACCAGGCTTTCATTGTAGATGCAATCCGCAGCGATTACCAAATCTATGGTCTTGTCTTTGAGCTCAGGGATCGATGAGACCTGTGTTAGCTGCCAATCAAGCGGCAGCACTGTGACATTACTCTTCTGAGGCTCGGTGGAGCGCTTGCTTTTTTTGCCGCTGCTGCTACTTCTCCCCTTGGAGCTGCCGCTGGCCGGGGTCTCCAAGGCATGGCTATCGGAATTCTCCAAGATGTTCTTGCGTAGTAGCTTCAAGCAATATTCTTGGTCCGTAGCGATATAGCTCCTCACGAAGGGTGCTAGCGCAAGCGCGAGGACCCCAGAGATCCCAGCACCGAGTTCGACCACCGTCGAAGCAGAGTTTATGATGCTCTTGGTGAATTCGTTCGCCGGATGGGTCAGCCAGCTCGCCAGGAGAGGAGTGACTTTCCAGAGAACGGCGCCGGTAGTGCCGGCTGGTCGCGAGGAGGTGAGGAGGGAGGGCGACTGGTGGATGAGGAAGTCGTGGGAATTCACGGAGACCGAGACGGTCGACTGGGAGCGGTCGACGAAGCCCAGGTCCTATAGTAGTAGCCGGCCGTCGCGTCGGACGCCAATGCGATGCATACGTTAACGTTGACGTTGCGTTACCAAGCTAGCGGCATCGACGGGAAGCAAGCAAGAAATGAAAATGTTCCTTCGAGAAGCTGGGAGGGGCGAGATGGCATGGTCTCACCCTGTTATCCGGCTTGTTCGAAACGAGCAGAAAGCATTCTGGGCAGGATGTCGATATCAGCCAAGTTGCACCAACATGTCATCGCACATTTTATATCAGATGCAGATTGACATAGACCGGCCGAGATTCGATTCGGCTCGGGTTTGGAATAGCTGCTCACCTTCGTCCGGATCCTCAATCTCATCGCCGAGCAGCGACAGAAGGCCGTCCATGTCCGTGATGCAAGACGAATGTCGGCCCGAATCGATCAAGTATCAATTTTTTGTTGACGTCAAATTTGAATGCGACGGACAGCAAAGGTGGCTTTCGAGCTTCGCACCTGCCCACAAGCGAAAATTAGGCGAGAGACAGGCAGGTCGACGGGGGCCTCAAATCGCTGGTCTGGACTGGACTTTCGGAATCAATCGCAGACTTTTTTTCTTTTACGACCCCACCCCTTTGCTTTGCTGCTAAAAAGTAAAATTTAAATTTGCATGTTTACAAGTAGCAGGCAATTGCAGCCTCGGTATGTTTTATTTGTCTATCTGTGAGACATGCGCACGCGGGAGTCCATCTGCCCGCTATTGCATTGCATTGCCTACATGCATGTCATTTTAGAGAAAGATCCCTAGGTTCTTTTTCGGTTTTTATTTGATGAAAGGAGCCCCAGACGAGACCGGGCCCTGCTCGCCCGATGGCAATACTTGTAGATGCATGTGTGCATATGCCGTTCCGCGTTCGCGTAAAGGGGAAGCTACCAGCTACCGCATTGCCCTCGAAAGACCATCATGATTGTGATTAGTTTCCGAGGTGCCGTGTGCCGTGCCTAGGCAATTACTGAGTAGGTAAGTCAAGAACTTGCATACTTGCATACAGGTTCATACTAAGAATTAATGTAATGAATGTATTCGTATGGCAATCGTGTAGGTGAGGACAAGAGTTTTAGCGGCCCGCATTTGATATTCCCATGGGAGCAGCCAATGGAAGGCGTCTGGAAAGGCCACCGAGGACGGTTACATGGGCCCCGCTGAACATTTCGTATCTTTCCCAACAGCAGCATATGCAAGGATACATGGGCCAAAGTACCATACGGCCCCCAGGACGAAAAGGGTCGGCTATCAGCATGGCGTTCTTGACAGGAATGTTGCGCATGCAGGTTGGAAGGTTCTTGTGCGAGCCAGCTGGTGGCAGCGTTACGCAAGAGACCTGCAAAACGCCATTTTGGATGCGATATAAAGACGCCCTTGGCTGCTCGTCCCCTCACGACGAGCCTTTCTTGGTTGTCTTTGTTCGCGTCCGTTCCAAGCACTGTTGCTTCCCATCTAGCATCTGCCTCTTCCATCCCCAGACTAAGGCCTCTCAGCTGCTTCACATCAACCGCAAGCACAGCCGTCTTCTGACCCGTATCCAAGAAACGCCCAGAGGCGGCAGCAACAGCAGCGTCACGGTCGATATTCCCGCCAAGCGGCCGCCCCCAGCCTCTGCCCTCGCGTCCTTCAGCCAGCCGGCCGTGTATAAATCCCCAAGTGCAGACCTCCTGCGTCAATAGCTGTCCTTCGAGGGATAAAATAGGGATACCGCGAGATCCTCTTCTCCCCATCTCTTTCGATTTCCCGGCTCTCGCTCTCATCTCATCGCCCGTTCGATCTTTGTCGCCGTCGCCGTCGCCCTACGCAGAAGCGAAGCACGACCGCCCGATAAGAAGAGCACCTAGATAAAATATAACCCCGATAGTACTAAAAGTAAGTAAGCATTAGTGTACTGCAAGTGCAAGCCCGGTGGATCCTCTGGCGTGTGCCTGCACCGAACTGCACAGCCAGCGCTGCACCATTCTCCACACTTCGAAAAAAAAGTCGCTCGTCTCTTTTCCCCCCCATCGCCTACCCCAGATCTGCTCCAATCACATGAACCTGTCTGGCCAGACCCGATTACTCAGATGCCTTCCTTCCCCCTTGAACTGAAGGCATCGTTGTCTGCATTTGACGTCCTGCTCTTGCTGGCAAGCTCCCCGGCAGGCTCCGCTGGCAGGCGGGCGGTGCTAATGAATGCTGTTGTTCCGCTGTGAGTGAACAACGTCTGGGCCGCCGAGCCATGATGGGCAGCGTTCCCCTCCGTTCATCCAGCTCTGGCGTCCTGCCCATCTGGTCGGCCGGGCGGCGTGTCCTGCAGTTAAGACGACGTTTATCGCTCCTCCCTGCCCAACAAAAAGCTGCTCTTAGCGATTCTTAAGGAACTTGCCGCCCTTCCCCAGCCTTTCTCGAAACCTTCCTCCTCTTTCCTCCCTTCTTCCCTCCATCATCACTCATCATCACATCAGCACCTCTTCGCAAGCAAGGTCTACTAGAAGCAAAGGTAGCTATGCACTCACCCTCGTCCCACTCATCGCGGCGGCTGCTGCTGCCGGTGGAGCTCTGGCCCGCCGTCCGGTCTGCTTATGTCGTTCGTGGTCGTTTGTTCTTGTGTTCTTGCTGTTTCCGATATCCCCGTCCCGGGCGACGTCATTTGGTGGTGGTGGTGGTGGTTTGTGCTGCTGCCCACGCGTGCGCGTTGCGCCCGCCCGCCGTCCACCACCTCCAAAATCCCGCCTGGCCTGGCTTACCAACACCACCGCCGTGCATAAACCGTCATACACGCTAGACCCCGCCGCGTATTGTGTAATGACCACGCATGCTTGAAACTTGAGCTCATGCTGACCAAGCTCTCCTCGTGGACGCTAGATCTAAATCTCCACGCATCGAGATTGTCATCGTAGTACCGTTCACGAATTCCGAGCAAAAAAGAAAAAAAAGTGTGAAATAGAGCCTTCAATATGAAGCCTGTCCATTTCACCCCGGTCATGACGGCAAAGCCGCCCTTCTCCGTCGAGGTTCCCGGAGCCACCAAGATCGACGGAGAGGGCATCCCGCGCAGGCACCCGGCCGCCAAAGACGGAATCTGGGAACGCCCCTCCGAGGACGTTAACAACGTCTGGGACGTAGTGGTCAGGAGTTCGCAGAAGTTCGAGAAGATCAGGTGTGTCGGATGGCGCAAGCTGGTCCAGATCCACAAGGAGACAAAGATGATCAAGAAGGTCGTCGATGGGAAAGAAACGGAAGTCCCCAAGGAATGGACCTATTTCGAAAAATCCCCATTCGAGTTCATCACCTACGCCGAATACCACCAGCTCTGTAAAGATTTAGCCAGCGGCTTCGTCTCCCTTGGTCTTCAGAAGGACGATAGAATACAGATTTACGCTGCAACGAGGTAAACTCTCCATATCAGCTTGTCGTGCTTGATGGAAGTCCCTGCATAGAATGTCGAGAAGCTGACAGTTCACAAAATTATCTTGCAGCGTTCAATGGTTGTCGAGTGCTCATGGTATGTCGGAGTTCTTCGTTTGGAATGTTTTTGTAACTGAGAGAAAGTCGGCTGACGTTGAATATAGCTGCCATGTCGCAGTCAATGGCCATCACAACTGCTTACGATACCCTCGGCCAAAGCGGTCTTACCCACGCGCTCGTTGAAACTGGCGCCAAGGCTATCGTCGTCGATGCCCCACTTCTGAATAACCTCGTCGAGCCCTTGAAGCAAGCCAAGGAGGTCACATTGATCGTCTACAACGACGCCGATGCCGCTCCCAATCCGGAACACGTTGAGAAGCTCCAGACCGCCCATCCGCACCTGACGATCATCTCGTGGGAGGATCTCAAGGCTAGAGGAAAGGAGCACCCCGTTGAGCCAAACCCGCCAAAGCCAGAGGACCTTGCTTGCATCATGTACACATCCGGATCCACCGGCACTCCCAAGGGAGTATACATCACGCAGGGCAACGTAATTGCCGCCCGTAAGTAGCATCTGTCGTCTGCCCTTGACAATGTTCGCTCAAGAGTGCTAACATGGACAAGTCGCTGGCATTCACACCGCCGTTGGCGAGTTTGTCGGCGGAGAGGACACACTCCTGGCCTATCTCCCATTGGCCCACATTCTCGAATTCGCGTTCGAAAACGTTGTCCTCTACTGGGGCGGTACTTTGGGTTACGGTGCTGTCCGAACCCTGACCGACGCTTCCATGAAGAACTGTGCTGGCGATATCCGTGAACTGAAGCCAACAATTCTTGTCGGCGTACCGCAAGTCTGGGAGACTGTCAAGAAGGGAATCGAAGGCCGAGTGAAGCAGCAGCCGGGACTCCGTCAGAAGCTCTTCTGGGGAGCCATGTCAGCGAAGTCTTTCTTGTTGAATGCAGGATTGCCAGGAACAGGCATTCTCGACGCGGTAGTGTTCAGCAAGATCCGTGACGCTACTGGTGGTCGCCTCCGAATCTGTTTCAACGGTGGTGGCCCATTGTCCAAGGAGACACAGCACTTCTTGTCAATGGCCATCGCGCCTATGATCATCGGTTACGGTCTGACTGAAACATGCGCGTAAGTTTTTAGAGTCCGTACTCAGTCGCATCGAACGAACACTTACATCCTGCGTGCTAGCAATGGGTGCATAATGAACCCTTTTCAATTCTCCACCACTTCGCTGGGAGCTCCTGTCGGTGCCGTGGAGATCAAACTTGTGGATTACCTTGATGCCGGATATTCGACCGCCAACAACCCTCCTCAGGGCGAGATCTGGATAAGAGGCCCGTGCGTGGCCAAGGAATATTACAATAATGAAAAGGAGACCAAAGAAGCGTATACCGAGGACGGCTGGTTCAAGACTGGTGATGTTGGAGAGTGGACCCCGCAGGGTCACCTGAAGATCATCGACCGCAAGAAGAATCTTGTCAAGACCCTGCACGGAGAGTACATCGCTCTGGAGAAGGTAAGCTTAGGCATCTTGAAAGCAAGTGAAATTTTTTGATGAGGGCATATCTAACGACTTACTTTGGTGATTAGCTGGAGTCCGTGTACAGATCGTGTCCTTACGTAAATAATATATGCATTTACGCCGATCCACAGAGAGCCAAGCCGGTTGCGTTGATTCAACCCCACGAAGTCAACGTAAAGAAGCTTGCTCAGGAACTCGGCGTCGCGACTGACGATCTCGAAACGATCGCGCATAACAACAAAGTGCAAGCTGCCGTGTTGAAGGATCTCGTTGCCGTTGGCCGAAGAGGCGGCTTGAACGGGATTGAGATCATTGACGGCGTGGTCGTTGCTGGTGATGAATGGACGCCGCAGAGTGTACGTACAAATCTGCTAAGCCCCTTGCGTGTTACCGTCATCCTTTGTGGAACGGAAAGAGTGAAGAAGGATAGTTACTAACCGGAGCTTGTATGACGTATAGGGCCTCCTCACTGCTGCCATGAAGCTGAACCGGAAAGGACTGACGGAGCACTACAAAGCCGAGATTGAGGAAGCCTACAAGAAGGCTGGAAACTAGGCATGTCGTCGGTACCTCGTCCCTGTCTCTGCTGTTTTTGCCTGCCCGTCGGTGTCTCTTTTCGTGTGTGCTTTGCTCGTCCTTGTTTCTCTGCTTTCGGTTTCGTGTCGTTCCCAGCTGGCAGTTAGCCATTCGTGTCTCGTTCGGTTTTTTCTTTCTTCTTTCTTCTTGTTATCAATAGTGTCGCGGGGGAGAGAGCGGAAAATATTTCTCATTCGATTGTCACTCGCCCGCTCAGGTATTGTCTTTCAACAGCATGTATGATCTTACGCATAGGAGGTCGCTCGGTGCATGGTGGTCCGAGATCCTCCTTCTTATTACTAGTAATGATATTGATAGTATTCTTCCTCAGAGTCTGGATATCGCATCATAAGAAAAAGATCGTAACAATGAACGAATGACTAAATGAGTGTGGTGCCAGTGTGTCGGCTCAGTGGGGTGTGATGATGTGGTGTAGAAGATGTGATGTGGTGGAGGAGAGATATATATCGGATGCCCGTCCAACTCGACCAGCGTTGACTTGGGTCGGGCTGTAGAAACACCACACGATTTACTCGCATAAATAACTAAGGAAGTACTACTGCCACTACGTATATTTTTACCCGACCATGCATACTGCCAGAAACCGCACTTCGTCAAGCCCGATTAATATATAAGTTATATAGTAACATGAGAATGGGAAGATCCTAGGACGTCGACAGGCCATCTGAACTTCGCCTATCCGCTGAGCTCTTGTTCCACTCGAGCACTCGGTGACACAGAAACTTAACGTAAAGGTTTAACGGGTGAAAAAGGGACTATACGGACGGCGGCCGATTGCTCGCTCGTCCATGTATCCCAAAAGTTTCAATCAAGTATATAAATGAAAGGGTTACCAAGATCCTTAGTCAGCTTTGAGGGAACAGAGGTGAAGAGGAAAAAATTGTATGAGTAAAATAATGGATTTACAGCGAAACGAAGCGGCCCGAAGACAAGGGCGTGCGTGCGTGAGGAGAGGGTAATCGGATTCAAAGAATCTGTAAGCTTTTGTAGTTTTTTGACGCCCCCAAAACCGTAGAAGACATGTTGTGCAGAAGGGAGAGAGGAACAGGCCCGAAGCAGAAAGCACACCACCGACAGACAGTATACTACCTTTGCGCGTATCAATTCTTCAGAGGCGTCATCGTGCCGGCTTACAGGCAAAATAAGAGAGAGCCGTCGTACAGTGACCGACAGAGAGGCTGATAAAAGAAAAACAAAGTGCGATCTCCAATGACCAAGCTGAGGAATAGAGAAAGGAATTGATAGTACCAATAGAAGTCAAGTATCGTAACAAAGCCTGATCACTAGAAACACCCCAAGACATGACGGAAGGAACACAAATGATGCCGCCCTGTATGAAATTACAAAAGGAACACATACTTACTAACTCCCAGAACTCCTCCACCGTGAAAAGAGGTATCTAGTTTCGTTTGAAGTAACAAAGGGAAAGGGAAAGGGAAACGACAGCTATGATCAAACAGCATGCCATCAAGTTAACCGCATAAGCTCGCCTTAGTTGGTGTCGACTCTATCTGGCTAATGAGACGCTGAGTTCGGAGGGTCCAAGTCCATCGCTGTGGCAGCCTCGGTCGGGGCGGGTGTTTTGGCCTCCCCCTCAACATCTTGAGAAGGAGCCACGCTATTGTTTACCACCGGTGGGCTCTTGTCTTTCTTCTGAGATTCCGCTCTCTTGCGTGAATACTCACTCAGGCTCATTTTCTTGTGGACGGCCGGGATAGCTGGCAGAGACAATGGAGCAGCAGACGTCGGTAGCGTTGAGGTCGGTGTAAGCGATGGGGCTGGAGGTTGTGGCGATGATACCGAGATAGAAGGGTTTGGCAATGCCAGCTTTGGAGTCTCTTGCGGGGCATCCGCGATTGGCACATCAAGAGCTTGCGCCGATGGCGTCGGAACCTGTGGATCTATGATTCTTATCGTATTGAGGTTGGAATCGATGATTGGCCCTTGAGTCTCATTGAGAGAAACGCCATTTGCTCCAGGGTCCGCCGGGACGAGATGTTCAACTTTGATAACCTGGTCCGTCAGCAGTTCCTGACCAGCAGATGCGACACTCAGAGAGTTGGTGTCAGCAGCCGGAATGCTTGCAGAAGGGCCGGAATCAACACGGGTATCCGCATCCGCATCTGTCATCTCGATGTCGTTATCGACTTTGAGGTCTTTGCATGATGAATCCTCTTCTTTGACGATGGAAAGCTGCTGTTTGAGAGCATTCTCACGCTGTTGGCATTGTGCTCTGAATTGAGTGAGAATTCTCATTTTTCGGCTTGTTGGGAGGGGATTCGATGTAGTGCGGACAGGCACGTCTATTTCGGTTTGAACACCACCATCCACATACGACGTTTTCGGGGTAGCTCGTTGGGGTGCTATCCCGTTGACCTGCATTTTTCGGATGTTCTGGGCGGAGTTGACCGCATCTGGTAGCATAGAAGATTGTCCATTAGAGATTACCGGAGCTTGTGGCATAGCATGATCCGATGGCTGCTTTGGCGATTTGTCCGTAGACTCTGGAATTCCGCTGGGCAATGATGATTGGACAGGAGGCTGTGGTCCAGCGGTCGGCCTCTTGACTCGCTTGTTCCCGCGTGAGGAGTCTGGATTGGTCAGTTTCTCGATAAGATTAATGGTCTCCTTCATTTTGCGAGCCTCCCTAGCCGATGAGTTCTGGTCGGTGATGACGCTGCTTTGCGTGATCTCCGCCGACGGAAATGTAGGAGTCCGGTCTCTGCTTTCGGATTTGCGATGTGACGATGTGCTTGAAGAGCGTCTTTTGTATTTGCTCTCCGGGTCGTGCTTCTCGGGGCTGTGGTCACGGCCGGCAGCGTTAAAGTCTTGCATTTCTCGCCATCGACGCTTAGTCCCTGCCTTGGCCGACTTTTTCGACTTTCCGACCGTGACATCTCCCTTTAGACGGGACATAACACAAGTCTCCCGATCCACACACGCGCATTCGCCAACGGTGGTAGTGATAACTTCCGCCCAGGTTGACATCTTTTGTAGAGTCTCGGTGTCCAGATCCTCGAGTGACAGATCGTCATTCAGCAATTTGAGGAACGGAAGAGAAGAGTCCCATTCCCAACCGATCGTCAACTCGGCACCCCTTTCGATCGGCTGGTTTGTGTAGAGAGCAAACCTCAGGTCGGTGCCATCGATGACCATAGTCTCGAATTTCAGATTGGGCCTGCAACTCCTCCGAACGAATCTAGCCTCGGAGCCACATCTTCTCGCATCGATGTATATCGGTAGTTGGGGGTGAAACAATACGAAGGCTTTGGGGTGCCTTATCCGTTGGTACTGATTCAGAGTGTCTTGGATGTAACTGGTTCTGGAGCCAATTTCGCCAACATACTCGATAACGAACTGATCTGCTTTGGAAGGCGCATCTGCCACGAGGCGGATAAGGGGCAGTCCAAGCGCAGAGAGTTCCTCCGGGGAGGATACCCATCTTACGGTGTGGCCAGAGGGGATGAGTTGGTTGAATTCCGACGTTGAGTATCTCCGAGGCAGGCAAGGTAACGAGGAATCCGAGGCGGTTATTGTGGGTTTGGAGCGATCGAGAGCGTCATGCGTCCATGTTTTGATTTTGTGGTCGATCTCAGGTGAGACTATGGTGTTGTTGGATATCGGGCTGTATTCTTTGGTGTATACGGAAGGAGGAATTTCGGAATCCGAGCCGATATCTCTCTCGATACTGGGGCTTTTGCCGGTAGGTGAATGTTCGTCGGGAGATGCGGATGTGTCTGGGAGACTGGCGTGAGGTTGAGGGGGTATCGGCCTCTGTCTTGCTCGAGATTTTCCGGACACCTGTTCTTTAGGGCTCGGAGGCTTGTGCGACAAGCTCTCCGAGACGCTTCTCGAGTGGCCAGAGCCGTTGGTCTCCCGTTTCCGATGAGAGGCTCCGGACGAGCGTTTTGGATGGGCTGGCGCTTTCCGTCCCTCACCCTCTATCCGTTTCGATTGAATGTCCCTGGCTCTTTTGACATCGCTGGACAGAAGATCCCGGATTTCGCAATAGTAGCAGATGAAGGTTTCCGGGACGTTCTTCGGGTTTATCTTGACGCAGATGCCGTGTTGCCAACGGGAACACTTATCGCACTGGATGGTGAAGCCATCGTCCTGATCGTATCCACAGAAGCACCGGATTTCGCTAGTCGTCGAGGCGTTCGGGAGATCCTGCAACGAGAGTGGATTTCGAGTAGACGACGGGTTCGAGGGGGTGGGGGATGGACGCGAGCCATTTGTGAGAACCTCATTCATTCTAGCTTTGGATGAAGCCCTCTCTTTCAAGGCGGCGAGAACACTGCAGAAAAAGGGGAGAAAGGTGGGTTTATAAGTGTATTAACCGGACGATCATCGTCGTCGTCAATGGGTCGTGCACAAAAGGTGACCGGAGGACAGAGGAGGGAGGAAGAAGGAAAAGCCGCAAGCGAGAAATAGGAGAGGTTCAGCTGCGAGGTCCCGGAGGGCGACTGGGCGACTTTTGCTTTTTATCGCCGGCTGATGGTGGTGTTTGGGTAGCGGAGGTTGTCGAGAAAGAGGTCGTGAGTCGATTAGGGGAGAGGAGATCGTTGACTTTGGGCTGGACCGATAAGAACTGACGATGGCCTGCGAGTTTTTCTGGGAAAGCAGGGGGTTCTATGGAGCGAGAGCGACAGCGGAATAGCCGGGAAGAAAGTCAGCGATAGCCCGATAGAAAAGGAGAGGAGGATGACTCTGTGATCGAAAGCGGCGGGAGAAGTCGAGAGGGGAAGGAGAGAGGAGGCGAGAGAGGAAGAGGAGGTTGAGGGAGAAGAAACAAAGAGAGTCGCAGAAGAGGGGGGGTGTAGGGCAGACCAGTGGCGGACGGCGAGACGGCGAGACGGCGAACGACGGAAAGGATGGTTGAGGACCACAAGTCGAAGAGATTGGATTGGATTGACTGTGCGGAGGGACGGCAGGCGACGGTGATTGAGGGCGGCGATGAGTGTCGACAGTTGCGGGTGGTGGAGGCAGTTTAGACGGGGGGAGGGAAGAAAGAAGAAGGAGGAGAGTGACGCTTTGTTAGTTTTGCAGCGATGAGAGAGAAAGAGAGCGAGCGAGCGAACGGTGTGCGGTGTGAGTGAGTGCGAGTGAGAGTGTGTGCCTGTGTGGTGGTGGTGGCAGCGTAGCAAGCGGTGCTAATAAAAAATCATAATAATAAACGGCGGCGGCGGCGAGAGGGAAAGAGAAAAAAAGGAAGGGCGAGGGAGGAAAAGAACGAACGTCCAGCAGCAGCACCGCAGCAGCAGCAGCACAGCGGGAGAAGCAGCAGCAGCAGCGAAGAAGGAATCCGTCCTCCCAGCAAAAAGCAGCAGCAGAAACGGCGGCGGCACCACGCAAAACAGCCATTCGGCGGGCAAACAGCCAGCCCGGCGGTGTTTGTCGGCGTCTCCGCGTTGTGTTTGTCGCCGAATTTGCGTTGTTGTGTTGTCCGGACCCGGCTTTTTGTTTACCATCGGCGAAGAGTCAGCGACGGCCCCTTTTTGCTGGGGCTGCTCTTCTTCTCTCGCTGTCGCCGTTGCTTTTGCCGTCAACGTTCGATTCGGTGTGCCACCAGCCCATGGCCATCGTCCTCACGTCGATGGCCATCTCTCGGCCGTCTCGTCTGCCCTTGC
Source organism: Orbilia brochopaga (assembly GCA_036872635.1). NCBI lineage: Eukaryota > Fungi > Ascomycota > Orbiliomycetes > Orbiliales > Orbiliaceae > Orbilia > Orbilia brochopaga. The sequence goes on along the minus strand of JAVHNQ010000010.1, from coordinate 180,731 downwards.
TGAGCTGAGCATTCACTCCCAGATTGCTCTCTCTCCCTCTCTCACTCACTCATTCTCTCGCTCTGGGAGCTCGCTGCTATAATTGTATACGGGTATGTGAGAAGTCTGCATCGTCTCGGACCTGTCTGCTGGCCTTGTATGATGTACCCACCTGTTCTCAGCCATATCCCATTTGGTCTTTCCCCCTTTCTCTGCGGGTGAAAAGCTGCGAAGTGCTTGCCGCATGCAACTTGAACCCTCCGCAGCCATCAGAGAGATTTCGGTGGTGGCCTCCCATCCACACACACGCACCCGTGCACTCGCTCAATTTACACATCTCTCGATGTGGATGTTGCGACCGCTGGTGCTAGCGAACGCATGTGGCATCGACGGCCTCTGTCGTGCATCAGCTCGAAGACGTACAGTTGCAAACCCCCCCAATTAGTCAGGGCCTAGAAGCCCAGCCGGTCGTATCTTTGTCGTGGGGACCTTGAAAGAAGGAGAGACAGGCACAGATAAGCCGGACTTGCCAGTCGTGACGAGGGAGAGAGATACCTGACACCAAGCCCGTTCGAGCATAGTGCCATGCATCTCGTCTGCAGAGAGCCCAGCAGACCTTAGCGTCAAACCAGCCCCGATCCTTGCTTTTTTGCTCTCTCTCTTTTTCCGTCTGCACTCCGTCGTCAGTGACGAAAGCGCGGGAAGGGGGAAAATCGTCATTGCGGGCGAGATTTGCGACCGTTTGACGAGTCTCCCCGCCTTGGTCGTCGCTGTCTTTCGCGTAGCCATAGTCGATGAGCGGAGAGCCTGTCAACGGTTGAAAGTGTCTGGGAGATGCGGCCGTACTTTTTCCTCTCTTCGATTCGAAGGAAAGAGTGGTTATTCATCTGGCCAGTTATATTTGTAAATTTGTGCGCTCGTGAGATCCATGTGCTTGACCTCCGGCGTCCAGCCGACCATGAGGCCGTTTATTGTCATATAGGACTTGGATTCCCAGGGTGGTTGTCCAGCGCCGTGAACGATGTAAGAAGTCGACGACGTCAACGAAGAAGAAGCAGAGATGAAAAGGAAGCAAGGCCCATCATGGCGGATGGATGGACTCAGACCGGCACCAGAACAGGTGCTTCGAAGGCATCTTAGCTAGCATGCCAGGGCGTCTTCGGTGAAATCCTATCAAGAAATCCTGTCAAGGACCAAACCTACAAGCAGCGGAACGCCGATGTTATCGTCGTGGGTGTGTGGTCTCCATGCAGGTTGTCGTCCGAAGACAGGAACACATACCGCTCGCTTTATATCGCTGTGAGAGAGAGAGGAAAAAAAAAAAAGTACCAACTAAGGCACGCATGGCAGACTTCACACGTTCGCATCGGCGTCCAAATCGCCCTGTCTGCCGGGGCGCTATACCGTATTTTTAAGCTCCGTTGGTCGTCCTGCGGTTTTCTCGTGCTGATGCTGGTCCGGTGGTCACATTGCTCGCATCGATCCGGTTGGTTGCGAGCTCAGCAGCGGAAGGCTGGTGAAATGCTTGGCGCCTGCTATGCGTTTCGTCCATCGTCATCATCACCATCACCAGGACACAAACACCGAAGATTCTCCCTCCTTTCCTCCTTCCCTCCCTCCCTTCTTCCTTCCCTCTTCCTTTTTCGAACATCACCATCACCCTTTAGGTGTCCGCTGTAGTCTCACGTCCTAAATTCATTCACACCACGCCTGCCAAAGGGGAGTTTCTCCCACGCCGTAAACGCTCCCAGGCCAGGCCGCCTGTCTTCTCTTGCCACCGTCAAGGGACAACACATCGCCGAAAATATCTCATACCGATATCACCTCATCACGATGAAGCTCACCAGCCTGTTAACCATCTCGGCGGCCGCCGTCGCCTCCGTATCGGCATTCGCGATCGATCTGAACGGCCAGGTTCCCTTCGCCGATCTCGGCGAGGAGATTCCCGGCGGTTCTCATATCCAACACTGCTCGAACCCCAGGACCGACAAGGTCGAGATCAAGAGGGTCTGCTTGGAACCATATCCGCCTGTCCCGTAAGTAGCCGCCATGCTCATGCTTTGGACCCTTTTGCAAGTCTCATCAGACCCTGTTCATAAATGCTAACTTGCTCTCGTCGCTTTCAGTGGCGGCGTCCTACACTTCGAGGCGGAGGGCATCATCAAGGAACGTATAGAGGAAGGCGCTTATATCAGGGTTGACGTGATCTACAACAAATACATCCGTCTCATCCGCAATCAAAAATTCGACTTTTGCGAGAATGTCAAGAAAGCAGAGGCCGACGTTGAATGCCCTATCGAGGAAGGTCCTTTGAACATTACTAAGGATGTAGAGCTTCCAAAGGAGATCCCACCGGTACGGAATAACTTTCACCAGTCATATACTCCCGCCGATATAGTATCGCTATGTGTGATAGGATAGCATGGAAGCTGACCTCTCACTCAACTAACAGGGCACATTCATCGTCACCGCTTACCTGCACAAGAAGGACGACAGCCTCATCACCTGTCTACACACTGTGGTGTCATTCAAGCGCTAAGCTGCATTTCAAAAAATTCGCCTAGGCGCAGGCAAATGCTCCGAGGATTATATCAACGTCCGTCACGTTTACGTTTTTCCTTCTTTTCTTCGTTTGGGAGCAGCAGTAGTCGGTTTATGTTCAGAGGGCACATTGGGGCGTACTCCGCGCGCGCACTAATTTCGATATTCGTTCGGTTTGGTCAGATTGTCTGCTTCGTTTTTCGTCTTCAGGCACACGGTAACGTTGAGTATTTGGAACTTGCTTTGTACAACAGATCAATACCAGCCAGTTTGTTTTTCGCTTTTCGCATTTGTCCTACATGATTTAGAGCCGGAATTTTTGGTTGCAACTTTGACGAGTTTGGCATTCTTGTACGTCCTATTTTCAATTAGATTGGAACTTCTGGATCGCTGGCAACAGTTTTGAGTATTTTCTAGTCTCGGGGTCAGTCCGCAGTATTTTCACAAATATCTTATGTGTCATGGGGTGCGGGGGCGTCGAGGTGCGTGTGATACGTTATTACGAATATCAGAGTCGCTCAGGTCAAGATCGGGGGAACTTTGTGTGCTATTCAGTAAATCGATCGGTGTTGTACATTGATGAATCTATAAAGCCGGTGGTATAGTAATCTCAACGACCTATCATATGAAAAGCCAGATAATGCAGCTACAAGTTTAAACAATTCGCCTTGGACATGCTATGCTTTCTAAACACCCATATAATGAACAGTGTGCAACGGCCCCCTCTATTCGCCGAACAGCTTGCGGACTCTCTTCAAGACGCTGTCCTTCTCCGGGTCGTATGGGTGGTCTTTCGAGGGTATCTCTAGCACCGCCGGAAATGCGGCGGTGTACATATCAATCTTATATCGTATCTTCTCAGCAACCTGCAGTTTAACAACGGACCTGTCATTTAGCATCACTCCCTTGAAAGATATACTCCCGTGGCTGTAGTGGCGGGAAACATACGTGCTGGTTGATGAGCAGAATGCCAATGTCTTTACGAGTCGTCAAATCGTCGAACGACTTCTCGATCTTCTCGATCTCAGTCTTAGGGTCGACGATGAAGAAGTTACGAGTGGCCGATGCACCGGTCGTAACATGCTGTCATGGGATATGTTAATATTTGAGCAAAGTGGCTAAACATGCTGGTGGTGGGGGGTGTGTTTTTGCCCCGCGGAAGTGGGAGTTGAATCATAATGACAGAGCACTTACGCCGATTCCCGCGAGAAGAAGGCCGGTCACAGTGTCCTAGATAACCATGCCCGGAGCGTTAGCACCAGCGGGCAAGCCACATGGGGACTTCTACTACGGAGCCCACCTCGTCGCCAATAACGGCCAGGAAGTTTCGGTCCTTGTAGGACGCCGGTGCTGCCATGCTGAAGTTAGTCGGTCTGGGGGTTTACGATCGATGGCAGTTTGATCGATTTGATGAATGGCAGGAAACAGTACTGTGGACAATGCATGCTCACGGGAGATACTACCCGAACGGACCAAACGTGTTGCGATGGCCCGAACAGCAATGCCAAGCGCCGACTTGTTACCAGCCGCCGCTGGGGAAGTGATGGAAAGAGTGCATGCGAAGAGCCCCAGCGGCGATAGAGCGCTGCTACGTGCCTAACTCCGGCCGTGTATCCGAAGGGCGATAAAAAGGGCATTCGTCGAGGCCAAGACCTTCTGCAAAGCACAGTCTCTTTTTCTCGGCCTCTATAGCTTCAGTGCTGCATTTTGTCTATTTCGATATATTCAAGTCTCTTGTCGAGTCGCCTGCCCAGGCCTGATTTGTCGGGGTCTGTCCTGTTCGCAGACGTCGTTTTGAACAAATACCACACACTCAACACCTACCAAACCAGACGCTGGACGCAAAGTGGACAGCACGCACACGACCAGCTACTGTGTTTAGGATTGTACTTATTAGTTATATCCTACGGGGTTTCATCCCGTGGTAAGAATAATATAATAGCTCAGTACGAACCGGACTGCATGCCATGGATCAGGAAGGCGCAACTGGCAGTGAGGGAAATGGGGAACGAGTAATCAGCCAGGCTGGGCCCGAGAAAGACATACCCATTGAAAAGCCAGACGAAACAGAAGATGCTCCCATAGCTGCGGCACAAGATGCAGCAGGACCGCCCTACTCGACTTTCAGCGAGCATCAGAAGAGTTGGATCGTCCTCCTCGCCACCATCGCGGCATTCTTCTCGCCTTTCAGCTCCACTATCTACCTGCCCGCCTTGCTGCCAGTCCAGAGGGACCTGGGCATATCCTCAACCGAGGTGAATTTGTCCCTAACCACCTATCTAGTCCTCCAGGCCATCGCCCCGACTTTTACCGGCGAACTGTCTGATAGTCTGGGCAGACGACCTGTGTATATATTCTCCATGATTATCTTTGTCGGAGCCTGTGTCGGATTGGCTTTACAGAAGAGTCTCGTTGCATTGCTATTATTGCGGATGCTACAGAGCTCTGGTAGCTCTGGTAAGTCTTCTCTGTATTCTTTATATGTATATTGATTCGTTGTTACCTTTTCTGGTCCGCCTAGTTTTAATCTCTTACGTTCCAAATATAGGAACTGTGGCGATTGGGTTCGGCTCCGTCGCGGATATCTCGACTTCCGCCGAGCGAGGCAAGTACGTCGGACTCATGAGTGCGTTCCCACTATCTTCGCCAGCTCTGGGACCCGTTATTGGCGGTGCCATCGCAGAGCGGGCTGGCTGGAGATGGATATTCTGGTTCTTGGTCATCTTTTCGTCCGCCGCCGCCGCCCTCATGGCCCTGGGATTTCCAGAGACGAACCGCAAGATTGTCGGGAACGGCAGCATCCCGCCATCTCGTCTGAATCGCGCCCCCTTGCAAAAGCTGGTCGGCCCACCCGCCTGCGAACTACCCGAGGGCGTGACGGCGAAAAAGAGGACCGCGCGCGATCTTATCCCCAATCCTTTCCGGAGCGTCTCAATCATGTTCAACAAGGATGTTAGCATCATCCTCTTTGTCATGAGTCTCTACTATGCGGCATTCTACGCCGTTAATGCAAGCTTACCAAAACTCTTCTCAAACATATACGGATACAACGACCTCGAGATCGGTCTCTGCTACTTCTCGTTCGGCGTCGGCGCGATCATTGCTAGCATTGCGAATGGCAGGATTGTCGATCGCGATTTCCGGATAGTGGCTGAGAGGGAAGGCATCCAGGTCGACCGAAAGAACATGACGGATATGGCGAAGTTTCCGTTAGAGAGGGCTAGGTTGAGAAGTGTATGGTGCTCTATGATAGTATACATTATTGCTATCGTCCCGTACGGTTGGGCTTTGCAACACGACGCTGTAAGGATCACCAAGTCATACAAATCAAATCATATGGAAGAGCCAGCAGAAAAACGTTCTAATATGCATCTGTCAAAAGCACGTAGCTGTGCCTCTAGTTCTTCTATTTATCCAAGGTTTCACAGCCATATCCGTGGTAAACGTAAGCTGCCCAACCTTCAATTGCTTTAGAAATCTTTGTTCCCTCCACCAGACGAACTTTAGGGTGCTAAAATTCGGAGTCGCTCTGTAGACCGTCTCGATCTTCCTAGTGGATCTCTACCCCGCTGCACCTGCGACCGCCACAGCTTCCGGGAACTTGGCGAGATGCATGTTCGGTGCTCTGTCGACAAGCGTGGTCGACCTTATGTTGGATCATCTTGGGATCGGGTGGACTTTTACCTTCTGGGGCTTGATTTGCACCGTATGCTTCCCTTTAGTTCAATGGGATAGGCGTTATGGTCACATTTCGAGGATTAAGAGGTATGAAGCATTAATCAAAAAGCAGGAGGAAGAACGGCGCCGAGCAGAGCAGAACAATGCATGAGCCCTCGAGTGCTCTTATTCATACCCAAATGTCAATTGTACTCGAAGGCGCATGCGCATTTCATAAAAAATTATGAGGGAAACAATGTTGTGGTTATCCTCAACATATAGCCGCCCGAGGTTGAGAGAGTACTCTTATGAGAGTCGGCGGTACTTGATGTTTAATTAGGCATACCCGTTTATGAAGAACATCTTAATATCTAAGTAGATATCTTCTACAGCGTTACCATGTATTTAGACTTAAAAATAATAGACTCAAGCATTCAACATGTACTCTGCACCGCTTACGGACTCGAATAGATAGCAAAGCGATTGCACTCTATGCAAACCGAAACCTGACACATTCGAACGCCCCCAATACCCCTTCTCTGAAAGCCTCCAAGGGCATCCGCCGTACTCAATGATATCTAACTGTGCGCCAGCCAAGAAAAAAACCCAACGAGACCAAGCTTAAGAAAAAGGGTGCTGGTGACCGCTGGGAAAGCAGCAACTACAGGCCCGACGATCTAGCGAGTGCGCTGGTCTAGTGATAATAGTAACACATATGTCAGTTAGCTGCTCCGATAGCAATGCTGATTGCCTTGTCCCTATTGGCCATAGCCTCTGCGACCCATTCCTTCATAAATGGGGTCTTCACGCCCTCGGCTACATGGAGGAACTCCTTCAAGTCGATTTTGTGGGTCTTCTCGTATTCGATCGTTTGGAGGATAAGCTCGTAGCGGTCAACTAGGACACGAAATTAGCTTCTGGCCAAGAATTTACAGAACTACATCAATGGCATGCTTGCCGTCTTTCACGAAGATTGCTTCAGGCGTCTGTCCTGCCTCGTACTCCAACCACAAGTCCATGAACTCGCCAGCGATTGACTCCGATATAGGTGTGAGCAGAGTTCCAGTGAGGTACTCCATGGTTTCCAGCTCCCTTCGATGTTTCTCAGCTATAGAAGAAGAAGATGGCAAGTTAGCCGTCCAGCCAGTGAAGTACGGTCTTTCTTGAACACTGGCTACGAACGCTTGGGTATCCCATCGAGAGGCGTGATGTCACCAACTAGACTTTCTGCCATGTCGTGGACGATCGCCATCTTGACACATTTGTCCTTCTTGATCTCAGGGTCCGGGCAGAGCATTGTAATGACAGACATGCGATACATGTGATCCGCTATACTTTCTACAGCCACCACCAAAGACGTTAGCAGATATATCGATCCGATAGTACAGTCCAGGTACACACTAACCTCCATGTCCGATCCCATGCCGTTTCCAGCCCTCTCGCTTATTTGTCTTAAGGCGCTCGATGACATGGAGGAACGCAATCGGCGAAGTATTCGGGCCGTTAGGAGGCGTTGGCAAAGGGTTCAGGACTGCAACTCGTTTAGTTAGCGACACTCCGTTCTGCTTGGGTTTCGAGCAGCATGCACGGGTAAAACCCCCTGGGAGAACAAGGGCTTCTTGCCTTTGTGAACAGACCAAGCCTGGGTATCGTCAGTGGCTGCTTTTAAGCTTCTGGTTAGTTTCCACCGCTGCTACATATACAACCATCGGGCCCGAGATTACCAACCGCCATTGAGAGCCGCTGCTGGAGACATTTTGTTGCAGTTGTCTGGTGGAAAGAGATAGAGAAGGAAAGTCGGGATGGTGCTGGCGCTGGTTGGCCCAAGCCGTTATTTATCGGCGGTACGTCACAGCTCGCAGCGCGTAACAGACCCGATCTTCTCCCTCTAGCGCAAGCCGATCCGGCCAACCTCAGCATTCCATCGACGCGAATCCTCGACGCGATAGGTCATCGGACAAAGAACGAAAATGGCAACCAGGGCGCAGGCAGACACCACAACCGTTGCGCTCTTGCTCACCAATCTCCGCCTCCTCGACCTCCCCACGCAACCAGACTTACCGATAAACGAGGAGACGTTCTCGCTCGGGAAGAACAAGAGCAGGGCGTTCGAACACATATCTCACCACATCTTCGACCGATATGACCCCGTAGAATGCAGATCTGTATGGACACCCCTCTCTTCGTGATCAAGATGGGCAGTCGCCGGGTCGGCAGAACAAGTGCTCTAATGCTCTGCCCGCTACCATCTTCATTCCTTTAGAGGTTCACAGGAACGTGGCCGATATACGAGCCTGCCCAATCAAAGAACTTTCGCGCAGTTGTCATAAACTGGCTGAACGACCTGAAGAAGGTCGGCATATTGCACAATGCGGTTATCATCCGAAAGAGCATGTTCGACGAGTGCCAGGGTGATCGATATGAAGAACTTCTGCTCGCCTTATCGACCATGGCACTTAAGAAGTCCGTGGAACGAGAATACGGCGACGCACTTGGACATTCTTTAGGTATTTGCCTTTTGCTCAAAGCGTAAAAAATCGTCTTATCGTGCGGCGCGCTGATTCTCCGCGTAATATCATGCTATCTCGTTTAGCATTTGATGAAGTCTTGAGTTTGCAGCCCGACTCGGATACCGTGACTGCCCTAAGCATCGCGTACCAAAATTCTTTGAGAAGAACGCTCCAGCGCCGGTTTGTAAACAAGCAGAGGTGGTTTTTAGCATCACGGAGACTGGAGGAACAGGAGCGGCTGGTTTCTGAAAAGGAACAAACCACAGCGATTGCACGCGAGTCACGAAAGAATCTAGATGTCCGAGAAAGGGACATCGTCTCAACATGGGAAAAGAATTGGATCGGCGATCAAGCCATCTATAGGCTCCTACTGCCAGAACAAGGCAGTGACCCTGAGCAAGATATTTGGTCCGATGCCTCTTTCCAAAGGTTGCTCAAAACTGGGATGTTCGCCAAGGGCTCTACTTCATCCAGTGGCAATACTACCGTCCTTCAAAAGATGGAGGAATCGCTGAAAGTCCACGAGAAACGACTATCACAGTGGTCCGAATTCAATGAGAAATTTCTCAAGGAAAGGTCAGGGTCTAAGCGATCTACCTCTGGGAAGAAAGTAAGCTTTGCAGCTGATGTTGGCGGGGGATTTGGTATCGACTTTAATAAACATCAAGTACGTTGTATTCACTATTTCATATTTGTGTCATAACGTTAATACGTCAATAGAACTTGCACGCCAGCGCTCTATCTTTACAAGAAGGGACGCAGCTACCTCTTCCCTCGACGGAAGACGAATTCGGAAAGCTTTTCAATAGCATGCGCAAGGAGCTACAGACAATCCGCGTATCTAGGCGCAAGCTGGGTACCTTGTCATATGCCAATACCTATGGCGAGACGGAGGAAGAAGAAGAGGAGGAGGAAGCAACAGCACCAGCAGGGCCCAAGCAGCCAGTCGTTGGCAAGGACATCACAGAGGAGGAAGCCTTGCAGTTGCTAACGGCTCATCTTCCAGTTGACTCCGCTGTTCCCAAACAATCTAGCAAATCGGGTCCCGAGGCAACAGTTGAACCTCTCCCAGCCCCGAAGCCTGTTAGGGAGAATCCGCCACCCGATATTCTGAAACCCTCATCGCCAGACCCGGCGCCTGGGAAAACGCATACACCTAAAGCAAGGCTGCGAAGTCCCCCTCCGCCTCCTAAGCCTGTAGAACCAAGCTACGACGATGAAAACGACCCAGAATCTACGACGCCACCAGGTGGCTCCCCGAATCCGGCCGATGAAGAAATAATTCCCGTTGAGGATAAAGTTATCTTACCCAGAGGCCGGTCTATTCGGTCTTACGAAGAAGAAGATTCAGTTGACGAGTATATGGTTGAGAAGGTATCTCGTGAACCAGGTCCCAAAGTCCTCAGAAGGATATATGCTAACAGACAGGAAAGATGATTGCCCAAATCACTACATCGACCGACACTCCTGCACCAGCCCGGCCGCATCGGATTCTTCCCAACCCAACCTGGTCAAAAGAAGACTTGGAAGAGGATCCATTCAGACCTCGACCGAAGGTTGCTCTCAGTCCCCAACTGACGCCCTACCGACTCCAGAAGGACCGTGAGGGCTACTTGGATACACCGAGAGTCGAGTTTTCTTCGTCGGATTATAACGTAGACGAGGACGACGAAGATGAACACGACGCATCGCCGTCAAAGGGCCGAGGACGTAGTTCTCACTGATATAAGGCTGGTGGGAAAGGTAGGCTTATCAATGAATCAACTAAACCACACTACACCTATCTAGACATCTGGACTAGATCAATTTTTTTTTTTTCAGAAAGCACTGCAAGGGAGTATATTTTGTATACAGTACAGTGAACAAGATGAATCGATAGATGAAAACATTCTACGCTGAACCTCTAGCATACAAAAGCATTAACGTGAATGCGAGGTCAAATTTGCAATCGACATAATCTTACAGATCAAAACCGCTGATGCCCACAATGTATCCCACCAAAAAATCAAACTAGATGAAAACCCGGAGACCGAGATGCTGCGCCCACATGTACCCATGCTTGCCGAAATGTACGTAACCGGGAATGGAGTGTATATTCGTCTTTCAGACGAAATACCAACCAAACCCGCCAACTACTGTCACGCCCAATGCAACATACCACCAAAAATCGAGGTCTGAGCGAGCTTCCGGCAGCGTGGCCTGGATTCCCATGAACGATCGCTTGACCTTGGTGGCCGTGGCGGCAGGGGCTGCTGACGTCGACGTTTCGGTCTGGACGGGGTTCAATGTGGTAGTTGGGAGCATTTGCGGCGGCTTATATGTCAGATATCTGATGGCAGATTAGTCGTTAGCAAAAGTTGGAACAGGACGTTCTTGACCGGATGACGTACAGTGGGTTCATGGGTGCGCCGTCAAATTTGTAGAGGTTGAGGCGATATTGGCCCCGGTAATCGTCGAGTACAATGTCCCATGACTACATATGAGAACTATATTAGCAGCGGAATTTTTGCAGGTGTCGGTTTCGCGATGTAGTCATACCCTATAAAGCTCGGTCTGGTTGTACCGAGTATATACGGACTTAGACTGCTTGCACGGATCAGACCACAACTTCCTTCCGTCTGATTCAAATGGAAATAGTGTGAGCGAGCCGTTCTTGTTGAGCGTGTATTTGCCGTGCTGCCAGATTATGATGGCAGTGGGGCATCCCGGGGTTGTGGCTATAGTGTATGAGAGTACAAGTCAGATCGAGGTACGTCCTTGTGTGCCCTCATGAAGAATACGCACGGTTCCCGACGACATTATATATCGCCTCTTCGAAATGCCCGTCGGCAGTAAAGGAGAAAGCCGTCCCGGGCAGTCTCGGTTCGATAAGCCGTTCGCCGATGGGATCGTAGATGTCCTAGGAAACCGGGTTAGCGGCGGAAGAAGAACTAGGAGCATAGCATACACGGCACGGGCGAAAGCAACGGGCCGCGAAGCGTGAGAGGGTCTTTGAAGTACCGGCCCGGTCACGACGGTGTCGGATTTTGAAGTCCAAGTTCCCTCCAATGATGTAACATTCGCAGCGATCGCATTTTGTGCCGAGGATGTCAGAAGCACCAGGAGAGCGGCGAGACCGTGCCGCATTGTCGGGAGCCTGCGCGCGCGGAGTATATACTGTTGGGTTGCACGTCCGCCTTCTCTGTCTCTTTCTGTTGCGCTGTTGGGTGTCGTCGAAGGTGATGATTCGGGATGCCCAGTGTAGTGTCGAAGTGTGGAATTGGATGTTTAGAAAACTGCCAAGCATCGGCCAACCTCCCTGAATTGACAGCTAAAGATAGCGCAGATGCTTCCCGCCTGGGCTGTACATGCACGCTACTCCAGCCACTGCAGCCGGCGGCCATCGGGAAAAAGAAAGAATAGGAAGAGAAAAGAAAAAAGAGAAGGAGGGAAATCTCGAGACGGCGCGATCACACGATGGAATCGGTACTGAGAAGGATGTCTACCAACGAGGCCCTACGAGAAGCCAAACGGGAACTGCGAGCACTGATCGCTCGGAAGCTGGACACAGTGGATCCCAGATCAGTTCAAGAACAATGTCAGTTGTTTGACGGATATTGCATTGGTATACTGTCATTGGGCGCCACTGACGGGATGCTGACGTGAAATACACGATTCGATATACCACACAGCTCGTATCGTGTTCAAGCTGCTTTCACAGCTGCCACAATACCAGCAGGCACGGAGAATCAGCGTCTACCTTTCCATGCCTACCGGCGAGATTGATACCGTACCTATTGTAGAAGATGCATTCAAGCAGGGTATTTTACTATATATCCGACTGCCTCACATGCTGAGCACGCATTCTAATATATTACGACATTCCGACATGCTGACTGATATCTTCACGAAAGGCAAACAAGTGTTCATCCCATTCACACACAAGGCCGTGCCGGCGACCAGCTCGGACGAAGAGCCGAAGCCTTCGATAATGGACATGGTATCTCTGCATTCACTGGAGGACTACCAGGGGCTCAAACGTAACAGCTGGGGTATTCCAACGCCTACGAAGAGATCTCTGGACACGCGGAAGAACTGCATCGAAGAAGTCAAGGCTGGTGAGCATGGCTTGGACTTGATTGTTGTCCCTGGTGTCGCATTTGACGGTGCGTGTAGGCGATTGGGCCATGGCAAAGGATACTACGACTATTTCTTCAAGAGGTACCATGAGGCGGCAGGCGGAAAGCTCCCATTCACAGGTAAGTGCGCCATCGCCCTTTGCCATCCCAGCCGTTCCCCTGTTGGCCGAAATTTTGACGATGTCTGGTAGTTGGCGTCGCTTTACAAGAGCAAATGATCGATACTCCCACAGGTGTACCCGTTGGGGACAAGGATTGGCCCATGGATATGATTTTGGTCGGAAACGACACCTCGATAAGCCGAGAATAGATGCCAGTCCTCCGAAGGGTCCTTCAAGGCTAAGATGTTGATATTGAAGGTGGATCGAATCGCCAGAATGGACCCGACTATGTTCTCTAGATAAGATCGCGGCAGTCGTCATATGGAACCTGCTATCTGCTATATCCTACATGCCACTTCGCATTCCGATCGCAAAACTCCTTGTCGTTCCGACGGCCGAATATCATGATGGACTATATCTCGGCCTGTTTCGTAACTTTGGAACGCATTATCCGAGGGACGCGCAGGCAATACAAGTGACGTTGTCACCCTTCAACAATATGCGCCCTGTTTAGAATTCATGTTAGTACGCTTGAGAGCCTGGGGTTATTACGCCTATCATGAACACTGACCTAGTTCCCGGCGGGTTTCCTCCTCTGTTTTCGTTGGCAGCCTTATTTCAACGGCGTCGTCGACCACCAGATTCATAAATTCGTCAAAACCCTGAGGGGGAATGTTAGCCGGCGATGTCTTTCCGCGCAGAAGGAAAAAGTATTTAAAGGATACTTACTCTGATCTTTCCTTCTATACGCGACTGGAGTTGCTCATAGAGCCCTATGGAGAAAATGAAGCTTTAGCTGGATGCAGTGATACACACAATCTCGGGGTAGTCGCGTACATATCTGGACAGTCGCATGCGTCTGCAGCAATTTAAAGATGAAGTTGATAGGCGGCAACAAGACCCTTCTCCCGCCGCCTCCGCCTCCGCCTCTCCCAGACATTGTGTGTATCGGAATTTAGTTGGAAGCGAGCAAAGCTAGTCGCGGCGATGTCGCGTATGCGGACGGACTGCTGCTGCGCCAGGAGCAATGAAGGAGCGGTAGGACCAATCTCGGATGCTCGTATGCTATCGGCTTGAGAGAATGGGTCAGACGGCGAGATATCGCTCCTGGGGCCGTACAGGCGGAAGTGACGGTGTTGGATGGCGATGTGGCGTGACTGACCGTGATGAGTTTGATGTTTTTCACAGCAGCTGCAGCTGGCAGCTGGCGAACGATTGTTCAGAGCCAAACCCACCCGGCCGGCAACACTCATTTTTCTCCCCCACCGGCCGGTCAACCTCTGACTTCATCTTTGCCGCAAGACTCCCACCAAGCACCACAAACGCACCACCGCCACCACCGCTCTCATCACCATCGCCATCTCCTCCAATACACACCAGCTCCCACAGCTCCCACGTATCAAACGCCGCCGCTCCTCATCGCTGCTCCGCAAAGCAAAGAGCTGACCAAACGAGCTCAAAAGAGTCCAACCCCCCCAAAGCAGAAGCACCCTCGATAACCGATAAAGGCGGGGGCAAACAGGAGGGAACAATCGGAGGAAAGCCCCATCTCTCCCCCCAAAAAGCCCGAAAACCAGCATCGTAGCAACTCGTTCGTTAGCTTAGCTCTTCGGCCTCGAGCATATCGAATCGGCAATCATGGCGACCCCCACCGCCACGGAAGCTCTGGCTCCAATTCTCCAGGCTCTGGCAACTATGCAGGGCAATGTCGATCGAGCACAAAAATACCAAGCCAACGAATATCTCGAGGCATTTCAGAAATCGGTGGGTCCTTTCGCACAACCTCTCCTCTGCTCTGCAGTCCAGTCCCGTCCAGTCCAGTCCAGTCAAATCAAACCACCTTGATCAGTACACGCTCGTATCGATACCGCTGCCTTGGTCTCTACATCTGTCTATCAGTAAGGATATGATAAGAAAGGGCTTCGGTCTTTCACATTCCGCCACCAGCAGCTCAGCCAGTTCATGTTTCCCGGCAAAAAAATACATCGTCTCGCTGTCCTCGCCCTTCTGCGTTTTTCTTCTTTCGTTCTTTATTATTGCTAGAAACAAAGATACCATCAATCCGAGTCCCCCACACCCATCCTTTATGAACCCACAATATCTAGCCGGCTGGCCGAGGGTTACGAGAATTCCACAAACCATGCAAATCTGTTCGGGTTATCATTCATACACAAGTTCTGGACGGGCTACGGAGATGCAACAATCAAAGACAATAAGATCGGAGACTGATACAACGATTCCGCTGGTTATGGTGGTCGTTTTCTCATAAAACAGCCGGAAGCATGGAATCTCACATTCACCATGCTAAAATCAGCGGATCTGCCGCTAGATGTGAAGCTGTTCGCTGCAACAACTCTGAAAGGAAAGGTATGTATATCTCGAAATCTTTCCCTCAGTAAAAAGCACCGATTCCTAACGCAGATTATATATCTCAGATTATCTATGACCTCCCACAACTCCCGCGAGAGCAGCTAGCAGAGCTTAGGAATACGCTTCTCGGCTTACTCCAGGAGTTCAGATCTGGAAATCAAAATAGGATTATCAGAACCCAGCTGAACGTCTGCCTCGCCATCCTTGCAATACAAATGACTGAGTGGAAGGATGTTCTGGAGGTTGTTGTGAAGAGCCTAGGGACAGATGCCGATGGGAGCGTCTGCCTCCTCGAGTTCCTTAAAGTTCTCCCAGAAGAAGTTACTGAGGGTCGCAGGATTCGCATGACGGTTAGTTCACAATCCAACATATAGCAGCAACGTGACTCAGATACTAACTTGTTTCGTAAACCAGGATGAGGAACTAGATGCTCGAACAAAGGAGCTACTAGAAGATAACACGGAACAGGTCATGAACCTGCTGATCTCATACGCCCAATCCGTTCCGACTGCTTCGCAGGAACCGCTTCTCACATCCTGTTTAACGTCATGGCTGCGTGAGATACCGGTTCTAACAATCGTCAAATCACCGCTCCTTGATATTACGATCAACTCTTTGTCATCTGAGGCAGCGTTCGATTCTGCTGTTGATTGCCTCTGCGCAATGTTTTCAGAAACGCGTGACGTCGATGAGTGTCTGGATACTATCCATATCCTTTTCCCGAGAATCATGCAGCTCCGGCCGAGGATATCCGCGGCAGCCGACGATGACATTGAGCAGCTCCGGGGTTTTACAAAGCTGTTCGCAGAAGCTGGAGAAGCATGGGTCATCCTGATCGCAAGAATGCCAACAGAATTCAGGCAGCTTGTGGAGGCCATATTAGAATGCTCCGCTAGGGACAAGGAACAGGAGGTCATCGGCTTAACATTCAACTTTTGGTTCGATCTGAAGAACTATCTTGTTTTGGAGAACTACATCGAAGCCAGGGTACAGCTAGCAGACTTGTTCGCAAACCTAGTTGATGTCATGATTGGCCACTTGAAGTACCCAACGCCGGACTCGAACAACGAAGCTGATCTATTCGACGGAGACCGCGAGCAGGAAGAGCGTTTCAGAGAGTTCCGCCACAAAATGGGCGACGTCCTGAAAGACTGTTGCGAGGTTTTGGGTGCTCGAGACTGTTTGGCAAAGGCATACTCATTGGTCGAACAGTATATGAGGTCGTATGTGGCTGGGACACCCTCCGCTCAGAATCCGGTCCCAAATTGGCAAGCCTTGGAAGCGCCTCTGTTCAGCATGCGGGCGATGGGACGAATGGTCCCGGACGACGAGGCGGAAGTTCTCCCTCAGATCATGAACTTGCTTATACGACTGCCGGAGCACCCGAAAGTTCGATTTGCTGCCACGCTCGTCCTCGGTCGATACACCGAATGGACAGCCAAGCATCCGGAATATTTGGAGGCCCAGCTCAACTACATTATAAATGGGTTCCAGCATAGTGACAAGGATGTTATGCGTGCTGCAGCGATGGCGCTGAGATATTTCTGCCAGGATTGTCACCAGCTCTTGGTGGACCATATTACTCAGCTACACAGCTTCTATGAGCAAGTCAGCGCAAACCTGCCTAGCCAGAGTTTGGAAGAAGTCACAGATGGCGTTGCTCATGTCGTAGCTGCACAACCGGTCGAAAAGATATATGATGCGCTGAGACTCTTCTGTGAGCCCATAACGAAGAGATTGATGGACAAAGCCAACCTCGCAAGGGACAAGGAATCCGTGCGCGAATTGTCAGGTAGAAGCTCTCCTCACCAATTCCTTGGTTGGGACCCTGGCTAACCAGTGTGTTTAGAGAATGTTTCGCTACTGACTACGTTTGCTGCGATTGTCCGACCTAACATCGAAGCGGGGCAGGACAATCCAGCGGTCCGCTTTTGGGCAGAAGTGTTCCCAGTAGTAACGACGATTCTCGAAAGTTTCATCGATCACCCCGCTATCTGTGAGCGAGTGTCGAAGTTTTATCGCACACTGCTTATATCCTATCGAACTGCGATGCTCCCGCTGCTCCCTGCATTGGCTGAGAAGCTTGCGGCATGTTTCCAGAAATCAAAGCAAGGATGCTTCTTATGGGTCACCGGTTCTGTGATACGGGAATTCAGCGATGAAGAGCTCGTCGATGAGAATACGCGAGAGGCAGTTTACCAATTTCTTGAGCAGCAATGCTGGATTATGTTCAAGATCCTCAATGACGAGTCGCCAAAAGACATCCCAGACCGTAAGACAATCTCTCCAGACGTGCAGTCAAAGTTTCATGCTAACATACTCGCAGTCATTGAGGATTTCTTCCGGCTGATGCAGGATGCGATCATGTTCCATCCGATGCGAATAATACCCTCAGCGCTCTTGGAGCCAAGTATGAAGGCGGCGCTCGCATGTCTTGTGCTTGAGCAGAACGAACCGCTCATAGCTGTTCTACACTTCCTCCGCGACCTTCTTGTGTACGGCACTGCGACTCCACCGACCTCACGGTACGATTCTCCTGAGAACCCACCGCAGATACGACAGGCGGTTGTGAGCATCACCCGGTCTCAAGGGGAGATCCTTACGATCCGGATCCTCAGTGGGTTGATGTATTCGTTCCCGCGAGATTGCGTCCCTGACAGCTCTGGGGTTCTAATGACCTTGATCGACCTCCTTCCCGAGGAAACTGTCGGCTGGGTCGCCAAAACTGTTGCTCAGTTGCCGCCCGGCTCGGTATCGGACCAAGAGAGACAGAAGTTCTTGACTAATTTCCAACAGTAAGTGGCAAAGACCTTGATAAAAGTGTGGTTGGAGGCACAGTCAGCTAAACTAACTGTGTACGCAGATCTATCATCTCGAGAAATCACAAGAAGGTCAGGTATCAACTTCAAGATTTTACTAATTGGTACAGGAGAAAAAATGTGACACCAAGAGCGGCATCGACGTCCGGCATTAGTACTCCCAAATTCAGCTTCTGATCCTATCCAAGGATCGTTCTGCTATTTCCGGCCTCGACGACTATCGCTTTGTCTTTTCCCACTTGTTTTGCCCCTTTATCTGCTCTTTTCTTGCCTTCGGTTTTCTATGCTGTAATGAAAGATCTCACGTAAAATTGTGATGGGTGCATGGTGTTTGCCATACTCTGCGCGCCGAAGCATACTCCGTCGGTATACTGGAATTAGAGGCATATTGCCTGCGAATTAGAAAATGCAGTCCCTTGTACTGTACTTTATACTATGGGACGTCTGGGAGACCATATTCGTAGTTTGTCGACTCGACTCTCGTAAACCAGTCACCGAGCTTTGACGTTACAAAAGATTTAGTTGTCGTTTGTATGTCTACTGGATGAGCCTTGTCGAATGAAACTTTGATTACACAATATTGAGGAAGCTCTACGTTTTGTCTGTAGTGATAACAACAGAAAGCATGCGGAGGAGACTGGCGGAGGTTTTGCCTGGCGTTGCCTGCGATAAACTTGCTCCTGCGCTGGACCGCCATGCTTCAAACACACGACACGCGAGTCGTGGCGCAACGACATGAGAAATACGAAGCGGCAGCCAGCAGCGCTAAAGAACATACGCGTGTGCCATTGCATTTGCAGGTATCGCCATGGAACCACCGCCGTCGACAGACTATAACCGACGTAGGTACATACGCCGCCGCATTTCACCACCGAGCTCGCCGATGCAATGAACTTACCTTGATATAAAACCTAGACCGGCTGCCGACGAGATCCGCTGCTGCGGCACTAGCAACGCAGCTTGGTCATGATCAAGGCAGCTTCGCGACTGGAAGCGAAGCTCTCGACAATGCCTGGGGCGGCCATGGGCTTGAGAAAGGAAAGTTGCTGGAAATTTGCGGACCACCTGGTTCTGGGAAGACGGCCATCGCGTACGCACCTCCATCGGCACGTTCTCGATCATACATTGAGCTGCCGAAACTAAGTCTCTGTTATAACTATCAGGCTACAATTGGTATCCGACGCGGTTGCCAAAGGGGAGAAGGTTTGTTGGATAGGTAAGGTCATTCCGGTCCGCCGCCACCACCACCCCGACATACGCGCTGACCGACTCGAAGATACACTGTCGCAATGTCCAGTACAACGAATTGAGAAGCTCTTGTCAGAGCAAAGCGTGGAAGACAGCGCGTCTGCTATAACCCGATATCAAGTCACTTCACTAGCACACTTCTTCGCCCTGATAGCACATTTGATGGACGAGGATGATGCATCAGCCGCTGCATCGCTGGTCGTCGTCGAGAACATCTCGCTGTTATTCACGAAGGAGTTCCCGCCGTCTTCAGATGCAGCCAACGCAACTCAGGCCGTATCGAGCAATGGTGTCAACCGAGAGCAAATCGAGAAGCCAGCGGATAAACGTGGAAGACTCATTGCGGATATCGCTAGTCGCCTACAGCGTTTGTCGGCATCAAGGATGGTCGCTGTACGTCCCCAGTTCATGCGTCCAGAGTTCTGCGTGGGGGATGTTGCGCAGTGGGGGGAAATTACATGGCCCAGCTGATAGCTGACATCGTATTCAACACGCCACCGCGTGACCTACGGACGATATGATTTAGATTGTCGTCTTGAACCAGCTGGCTACAAAGGCTGTCACGGGAGGCGGCCCGCTAGAATTAGTACCTTCCATCAGTGAGCAAGCCGAATCAAACTGTTGAGCTGCTAGTCAATGCTTCCCGTGACTGACGATGCATTGGCGAACGTTAGACTCGGCTAATAACGCATGGTCCCATGCCTTTCACCACCGGATATTGCTCTTGAGGAAACAGGTACTGCGGACGGAGCTGCCAGCAGCTCACAGGCATCTGCGGTTCGTTTTCGTACTCAAATCGTCGGGTACAGATATACAAAACACGAATCTGAGCAGGTCGGATCACTTTTTCGTCATCAAGCTCACAGAGGTCAGTAGTCTCGTCGGATATTACGCTAAATTTAGCTTAGTGCATGGATCAGTCTGTGTGGGGGTGTTCCTTCGGCTAACGGCAGTAATAGGCTGGCGTTGAGGACGAGAAGCAACAAGCATTTAATGCCGTGACTGGTGCGATTTCCATGGCCGAAGCACTGGTAAACCCGGAAGAAAATGGCTATAACGATGACGAAGCAGAAGAGGAGGACGATGGTTTCTCGGATCCTGGCGACGTTGAAGAAGCGCCGGAATCAAGCCTTCCGAACGACGGTCACTTGAAACGGAAGCGTAGCAACAGCAGCAGTAACGGTGCTGCGAGCGAAGCAGGACTGGGCGGCGAAGGAAGCGCAGACTTCGAGACTACAGCGAGCTATTGTTCACCCGTTGACCTGGTGCATATACCAGAAGCTACGACTGAATCTGTGGCAGAGCCGTTCCCGATCGTGAGCCAAGCGCGAGGACCACATCTATCACAAGCAGAGGCGTCTGTACCTGTGCCTGAAGAGCCGGCGTCAGCGACGGAAATTCCCCAGAAACCCTGGAGGACAATTGTTCCCGACTCTGACGAGAGCGAGGATGACGTATTCTAGAAGCACGGGCTGCAACGGACGATACGCTGAGCACTTCGTCACCTCCTGCCTCGGTACCGGTAATTAAATTCAGAGTCAAAATATTAAATGCCAGCAGTCCTTCCGAGATATGTTTGTGGAAAATGTGCAAGCCCACCCCGAATTCCGATGCTGGATGCTCAAAATTTTCGGCTCGAGGCCTTTCCTCATCCCTTTGACTTGCCCAGTTGAGGACCGGGCGGGTAGCCGTCTCGGGGCCTCCATCGGCAGAGTGGTTTTTCCTTGCTGGGGAAAGTCGAGAGCGCTGGCATGTGCCGAAGAGGGCTCCATAGTCCCGAGACAACCAAAAAGCCGGTTCGGCGGAGAGACATCAAAGGAAAAAAAAAAACCTACGTACGTGCTGGAGGGCACGAAAAGGATCGGATGGAGAAAAATGAGGACGCAAAAAGTAGCCGCACCGCGAGTTCGCGGCGTTGGTGAGGTCTTGGCTTATCTTGCTCGCACGAGCCGGAAAAGATGACCTCTGAGACTCGGAATCGGGCCAGCAGATGTCACCATCTAATTGCATATTGCGAGAGGATCACACCATCATCTCGGGTGCAGGTCGTAGATAAGCTACTCCAGCTCGAGGAATACAAGCACACAAGCACGCAAGTAAGCTGTCATTTAGGCTGAACCACGAACATTAAACCAAACAACCAAAAGGACGAGAAAATTTTTATTTTGCGCTGGCTCAGCTCAGTTGGAGCACACCCGGCCCAACCAGACATGTTCCGAGCTCCAAGGGAGACGAGACCTGTTTGGAGCAGTGAATGGGAACGACGCTGCAATGTACCCTGAGCTGTGAGTGCTCATGTAGGTACGTTGGGGCCATCCCGCGGATACACCTTCTCGAACCGTCACAGGATTACGAGAAGCGCTGCGTCGAATTACATGCATATGTGCTGTCGACGATGGACAAGTACCTCTTACACATTAGTATGTAAGAGATACTGTACATATGTACTGTAACTCGACGGCGGGCTAGGGATGCTGATAAGCCCGAAATTTTCGGCCCTCCTGAAATTTATTTTCGTCGCCTCGTCAAGCTGATGGAGGTGTGGACTGGCGCCATGCATGCGGGGGCCCCAGATTCTCGCTTGATCAGAAAGAAGCTTCTTCCCTTTCGTCGACCAGCCTTCGAAGCCCTCCGGACTGGGTCGCTCGGACTGATGCTGAATTGAGGGGGCGGTCATTTTTATCCCTCGTCTGGCTGGTGAAGAGGGCAATCTCGATCCCACACTGTCGGATTTGCGGGTCTGACGTGTAATGGCCGTCACCAGGCGGGGCGGGCGCTCTTCCTTCTGTCTCTCTCGGCGCTGTCTCTGACCATCTCTCTTTCGCTCGCGCTCGCACCGTGCCTCGCAACCGGCCGGCTGGTTGGCTGGTTGGCTGGCTGTCTGGCTGGCATGAGCTGATGCTGCCTGGGCTGCATGTCCATCGTTGCTCTCGTCTTTTTTCTTATCTCGGGTCGAGAGGAGCCGCTGGCAGTTGCAAATGTAATCTGCATCGTCAGCAGCAGCAGCGGTTGGTTGGAGGGCCAGCCAGGCGTAGGCTAACAGTAATGACTTAGTAAGAGGCGCATATTCGTTACCCAAAGTTGAATCGCCGGCGTATCCGGCAAAGGCCAGCGTAATATTTTGGTCTCCTTCTGGCTATTTCCATCGTTTACTCGTCGACGACATCGTGGGGATGCATGTCGAGCACATGTCGGGGGCCCATCCGCTGCTTTATTCTTACGTACTCAATTGGCAGCTAGCTCGCTGGCCCAAGCAGAGCTCTGGCGCTCTTCTTATCTAAGTAGTTCGCTTTCTCGGGACAAGAAACCACCACAATCTGGGGTATCGATGTCCCTTTTTTTCGACTTATGCCTTTGCTTGCCTTTCATTTGTGCTCGTGCTGGAGAATTAATTAAACCAGCGACTGCTATTGTACAGACAAGGCCGACGTGCATGCATCCAGATAAGAAAAAAACCGGAACGATGAGCAACTGCTTGCAATTTTGCGGCTGGCCGAGCGGGTTAGCGCCGCTGGATGCGAACAAGAGGGTGTCGACGAAAATGGTCCGTCGCCTTGGCTGCTACATGTCCAGTACATATTATTAAATTCTTTGAAGTCAAAACCATGGACGGCGATCAAGTTATTAAGAAGTAGAGAAATGGTATTGTTGGAGAGATATCCAAAAAAGTGACAGCGCCTTGTACATGTGCAGTTGATATTCTATCGGCAAAGCAGGATGCCCCCCCTCCCAAGTACCAAAAATAAAAAAATGGTCAAACAATAGCTCCCTTCCTTCTATAAACTGTGTACATACTTGTGAAAAAGAAACAAGACCCAAGACTGTGCCCCGAAGACCAAGATAATAGTGTAACAAGGCAATAGGTGTACGCCCCCACCGAATAATTCAAAAGCAAAGAGTCAGTTGAGATGTGGGTGTGGGTGTTATCGGTGAGAAGAGATGCTGTAAAGATGAAGCAAACCCATTAAACAGCAGAAACGGCGAGAAAGTAAAGATATGCTCTCATGTCTACCGAACAAACAGGAAATCAAAACTATAAAGATATATCCCTTACCACCAGTACATGATGTCAAACGATGAATGCAAGTCTAAAATTCGATCAATAGATAAGGAGTCAGAAGGGGGAATAGTAAGAAAAGAAAAAAAAATAAGGATATAAAACAACAGTAAATCGGATATATAGAAATGAATAACTACTGGGTATCCTCGACTCATAATCTATCGGAGAGGTCGCCTCCGGCAACGGATCCAGCCGCAGATGAATTGCCAGAGGAGAACCCGCTACTGCTACCGTTGAGCAGATCATGAACGGTAACTCTAGGAACAGAAGGAATGGGGAGCTTCCTCTGAGCGCCTTCGCTCTTGCTCATGATGTCGGTCAGGCGAAGGGCTGAAGTTGTTGGTGTGATGGACGGGGTATTTGTGGCCGAGTAAGGGTCCGCGATGTCCATCGGAGCCAGGGCAGGCATCGGCCGGAGAGAGAGCAGACGAATGCTCGGGAGTTGCAAACCGGACCCGTATTCCAGTTCCCGCGGGTAGAGCCTGGGCGAGTGTGCAGGGGTGGCAAGAGGCGTGTGCTCAGGCGTAGGAGAGCAGGAATCGTGGGAAAATGTCGGAGAAGATGGCGCCGTCGAAATGGGAGACGTTGGTCGGGAACGTTTGGCAGCCCTGTGAGCAAGGTATGGATTCTCGTCGTCGTGAGAATGAGATCTCGACATCGAAGATGGCGACGCGGAATCCAACTGCTGCGAGATGGGCGCCAAGGGAACAAGTCTCGAATGATTATACAAATGCGGGGGCCCAGCTGCAAGATAGGTATTCGAGCCAAATCGTTCTCTCTCTAGTTCTCGTGAGGCGGCAGCAGCAAGTAGGCTCATATCCAGAGGTCCCTGAGATGCGCCTCCAGAGACCCGGTTGAAGCTAGGCAGAGCGTTGCCCAGGGGTGATCCATGATGGGAATAGTGAGAATGGGGCGGCGAAACGTTGGGAGAGGCGACGATGGAGGACGGGGCGGACTTGGAGCCATGTCGAGGCGGTGGCGGCATCATGGCAGAGGGAGTCATGGCGTTCGGCGACGTTCTCGACTCGAGCTGTTGCTGAGCAAGAGAGGCACCGGACGAAGAGGAAGCGGACGAAGAGGCGTGATGGGCATGGCCGCCCTTGTTGCTCCTCCTCGAGTTTGGATTGTTGTGTATCCTGGAATGCCGAGTCAATTCATCGGAGCGACTGAAGCGTTTGGAGCAGCCTGGAAACGTGCATGCGTGTGGCTTTTCGCCAGTATGGGTTCTGATATGACGGGTCTGGTGTTCGAGTCGGTGAAAACAACGGCTGCAGATGGGGCACTTGTATGGCCTGGGCATCTCCTCAGACTGAGGTTTCGAAGCATCGTGATCTTCCATGATTTGGGCTAGATTGGAGACTCTGGCACTGGGCTGTGCGGAAACACCTGTTTCAATGATGGGTGTGAATAGCGACGCTCCGGTGGCGGCAGCAGCAGCCATGGCGTCTTCGCTGAACAGATGGTAGGCAGGTCCTCCTTGTGATCTGCCGGACTAGATTGATGATGATGATGATGATGATGATGATGATGATGATGATGCTCTGTTGCAAGATCCGGGGTAGTTATGGTAGAAGCTGGACCGGTCCTAGGTTTTGTTTCTGAAGCTCGAGCCGCCAGTATGAGTCCGGCGAGCAGCAGCGGAGGGCACCCGTTATATAAGCGGTCTGGCGTATATGAATGATGTTTCGGGTTCCCCGCAAGAAACGCTCGACTTGAGGCAGTGAGGCCGCGAGAGCGAAGAGCGGACTGGAAAAAGAAAACAGGCCGGGAAGAAGGCAGGAGGGAGAATCCGGGGAAGGATACAACCACCTCTTCTTATAGAGCTGAGATCTGTCTGTCGAGGCAAGACGAGAGGGGGGTGAGAAGAGGAGAAGGAAGAAGAAGGATGAGAGGGAGAGATCGGGAGGGTTTATAGAAGAGGGAGAAGGAGAAGAAGAAGGAGATGGTGTGGGAGGCCGGGTGGGAGGGAGGAAGTCTAAGTAGAAGCAAAAGTAAAAAGCGAGAGAGAGTGCCAGTGCCAGTGAAGGAGAAAGTGAGAGTGCACGCAAAAGTAAAAGTTGGGGGTCGCAGTGCAGCTGCTTGCATTCCCACCACTCCTCCACCACCCTCCTCCAAGAACACCACCACCACCTCCACCACCACCATCCACCTCCATTGCTCGGGCTTGGAACTACCACCACGCTCCGCGCTCACAATCACCAACAGCCAGAAAAGCACATGTAACGACGACCGTCCGCCCCGGCCTGGCGTGCTGCTGCTGCTGCTCACTGGCTGGCCGGGCTGGGCTGGCTGGTTCGCTGGCTGGTTCGCTGCAAGCTGCTGCCCTGGTCCGGCATCGTTTCTTTTTCTCGTCCTTCTTTTTTTCCCGCCCCGGCTTGGGTTTGCTTTCTTTTTCACACACGCACACACACACCGCACATCCATTTTAAATAAAGTTGGGGCACCGTCATCGAAAGGGAAAGGGTGACGGGGATTGCTGGACGGAGGGTGGGCGGACAGCCCGTCCAGGAAGCAGCAGGTGAAGGAGACGAGGCCGGCGCACTTCGGTCAGTCAGTCGGTCAGTCGGTCAGTCGGTCAGTACGTATGTGCATATGTACAGCATGTATGTATATGTACGAAGCACAGTCGGCTGCTGATGGGGGTTACAGATCATGCTAACCTGACTAAACGGACGGGGGGCACCAATCCAGGCAGGCTGTCGCACAGGATCAGATCTGAAATATCCATATATAAGAATGCAAATGGGAAACCATCAGACATGTTCCGACGCAAGGCATCTACAGCATGCCGCGCAGACACGAATGCATATGTACGAAGGAGTACCGCAGTGTGTCTCGGTGCACGTGTGTGTACACTCAGAACAAATACATATACATCCACGTACGGTATATGTACCTATATAAGAGGACAACCACCACTGCTGCTGTCAGATCATCTACCGTCGAGCATGCCGGCCGGCTGTTGCATCGCGGAAATATAATTGCTTGTCAGCAGCGCATCCCAGGTGCTGACTTGGACGCGCCCCCTCTCTCCAGCATGGCGTGTGTCTCTTTCTCCGCATCGCTGTGTCGTCTGAAGGATACTTCTCAGCTCTCGCACGGCCAATCGCAATGTTTCTCCCGTATGGCATCTTCCATGTGCAGCAGGGTCCGGTGAGGCAAAGTCGACGCCTTTCGCTATGGGGTTTCTCATCCACCCCACACTTTTGATTCCTTTCGAATTTCCCTTCATGCATCCACGCATGCTCGATCCAGAAGAAGACAAAAGCACGCTCTCGCAAGCGAATCAAATGCCCGTCGACAATGCGCAAAAGCAGGTGTGGAAGAACTCAGACCAGGGTCTCTGTTGGGCGCCCGGATTCTTCTCCACGCCGAACGCTCGCTTTTGCACCCTTTTTCACGCCATCCGTACACCCCCTCTGCGTTTACTCAGATTTCAGATGCCCGCAAGGCGCATGGACTGGCCAAACCGTCTCGCTGACTGTTTGTCTCGACGTCTGCCTGCTCGCGGCTGGACCCCCACTCTCTTCATCTTGCCCTTCCTCATCCTCGCACACGCTCTCACCTCCTGACGCAGCTTATTTCCCCATAAAACTTGGCAAGTATCCATCAATCTGGTTGGCCTGGGGCCGCCGCTCGATATTTTTTTAATTAATTTGCCGCCTCCAAAGTGGAAACAGATTGATGAGAAAGCTGGAACCTTCCTCTGAGAATGTGCACCCCCAACCAACCACCCCCCCTTCTGCCCTCGTCTCCTGTCCTTCTCCTCCTCCTCCTTCTCCTCGCTCAACCTTTCTTTGTACGGCAAAAATCCTTCTTGAAACTGCGGGGTACGTTAAGCACTGGGATGCATATCTTATTCCGTTCTCCGTCCCCTAGCTCAAATCTCCAGACTCGCCCACCGTTGCATCCGCGCACCACTCGCGCTCACTAAAGATGAAATAGTCAAGTGCGTTCTGAGGTTGGGCGTGCCGATGGCGATAGCGGCGGTCCTCGAAAATCACTAATCATGCTGTGAGCTGCGAACACGCAATGCATGCTATCGAATGGGGGCAATTACACAGACAGCACCTCGGGAAAACACGGGAAGTAAAAAAAATACATGCGGAAGCCCACCTGTCGTATTCTCAGGATGGAAGCGGGGAATAACCATTCCACGGCCTGGCCTCCCCATGCATCCACGGTTGAAACCGCAAACTCGAGACACGCAAGTCATGCAGCTTTTTCTCCTCTAGTACATAGCTGCGCATGCCTGATGTTTATCTCTGTGCTATGTGACCTCGCAGACTGCGCCCCCACATTTTGGATCTGCTACATGTCGGCCATGAGCCTCAGCGCCCAGCGTGCTTGCTATAATCTAGGGAAGTATTGCTATTGCATATGCCTTCTTTTCCCTAGGCTCGTTTCCGGAGGGCGAACCCCACCAACTGGAGCTTGGCTTTGGAGGGCATAGCCAGCGATGGGATTTCGGCCCGGCAATTGCTCTGCGGGAAGGCCAGATTATCTGATCTGAGCTTTAGCCGCCCCATTCAGCCGGAGGAATTTGGGGGACTTCTTCTTGAACCGATGGCTAGCTGAAGCTCGGAGAAACTGGAGCGAGCGGTCCAGCGCAGATGGGATGGCAATAGCCGCGGAGTTATTCCGGCTGCCTGGACAAAGCACATGCCAGTTGCAAGGCCGTCGTCCGTCTCGTCTTGAGACTTCGAACCGTATTTTGAGTCCGCCGGTATCAGAATCAGCAACTTCGTCCTTGGTCTGAGTCTCCAGCTTACATAACGCCACTCGCTCGAACAACGGCCGGCCGGACGGCCGGATGGAGAGCTTTGCAGACGGCCAGAGCCATCGCCCAAGGGAAGGCCAGCCCGTTCATTCATTCATTGATGCGTTCCACTCCGCATTCGGAGTCCGAACGATCGATCGATCATGTGCAATCACCACGTCGGCAGTCCGAGATGCATGTCGGTCGTCCGTACTTATTATTAACAGACGTTACCATCGATCGGGGGGGCCTCTGGTAAGGCTACAAACGAGCATGCAAGATAGCCGTGTTTCCAGGAAATTTAAATTCGGGTTCTTCCAGAACTCTAGCAGCGGTCGGAAGAAACCGCCCATTCTTTCATGTGCGTGCGTAAAGTGAAGTACCGGCGAGTGAGTGCATTTTTCGCATCCCTGTCGAAGTGAAGGAGCTCGGGAATCCAGCCCTGCTGCTGCAAGATCCTCAACCATCTTTTCTTCCTTTCATTCTTTCTCTCCGACCGCTGGATAAAAAAATTCTCCAGGCAGCCTGCACCTCGGTGGACCCTGCGCCGACAGTGGAGCCTCCAAGGCCTTCTAGAAGCCTGGCCCCGCATCGGCGCCGAATGCAGCGTCCGGATGGTGGACCGATGTTTGATCTCGCTGTCTGCAATATATCCTTCCTTTCAGCCTGTAGAGTAAATGCTCCGTATATTACATTTTAATTGAAGAACATATGTCAACGGATATCGTAGCTGCTGTGCGGGTGTTTAGCGCAGACAAATGTGGAGACAATTGCCCTAGGCACAACGGCACCCTTGGGCTATCCTGTGTCACTGGTTTTTTCTTTATACGTATGGGAATGCTGTTGGGATAGCGCAAGCTAATCTGCATATAACTAAACCTAACTACCGCTGGATATCAAGAGTCTAACTTCCGCCGTGGCCTTCTGGAAACAGCCATCGGCACCCAGGATTATATGAAACGCCCGTTCCTTCGTTATCATCACATTCGTTACGTTACCGTCGCCGGCCTGGGTATAACCAGAGCCAAACCGGGGCACACCCAGCTCTTCACCTCCTATCCGAGGATGGCTCGCTCGTTCCTCATCCGGTCCTCGATGCCCCGCATCATGTGATACCTGCACTTCGAGTTCAGCACGCCGCCCACTCCGAAAGCAGGCACAATCCGACAACTATTCACATGTCATTGTCGTTCGCAAACCATTGAATCAGCCAATTCTGTTCCAACAATGCGCTGAGAGACCGAACCCTGCTCTTCATCAGGGCATGGACTTACATCCTAGCTAGCGAGCTCTTCATGTAGTTCACGCTAATAGCGTGCATCCGTTGCTTCATCCCCAGCCTGCCGCCGCGGTTGTACAGATCCAGACCGAGCAAGTGCAGTGGTGTCGAGAGCATTTGGCAGCCTGATCAAACAATATGCAATTGCCGCACGTTAGCAACCCCTTCCCTATATCTAAAAGTGACCCTTCCGAGTTCTGAGACGAGGTATATTGGTCCCAACGTACTTGCAGGAGCTAGAATCTGGGCAATCGATAGCGAGCTCATCCCACCGACGCCATCCGGGATAGCCTTTGAGAGAATCGGCGGGACATTGAAAGAAAATAGGATCGTCAAGGAGTCCCTGGAGCAGAACAGGGCATACGTGGGCAATGGGACCGCCTTCGATAACCCTACGCCAAACATCCGAGCAAAGTTACGATCCTTGACCAGCGTCAATAGGATGTTGGTGCTACGGATGCCACGTTAGCATATTGCCTTTTCGTACACTACTGTCACAAAAGTCGGGTATAGAAGTAGAGGGTTCGATATCAACCTCGACGTAGCTGCGAACTTTGCCGTCCCTGCAGTTACTTCTGTGATATCCTGGTTTCCACCTCGGTAGGATAGAAACGTGTCCGTCGTATTGGCCACTAGATATGTGCCAGCATACACCATCTGCTACAATCAGCCTATTGCTTTCTACAATGGATGAAGGACTGGTGTCGTTTATCTTACAGCCACCAGACCAAATGTTCTGGAAAGAAAAAAGTTGTGCGGTCTGGTAATGAGCTGGGTGACGGAGTCCCTATTGCGGCTCGTGTTAGCACGCCATTCTGAATATGATACGTAAATGCATGCACTATCGCCATGATTGTTGACAGTCCCTCATTCAAAACCTTTCGAATCTATGAGCTCACCGGATTGATGCGACAAGCGTCCGCCTTCCACTCGCATTTTCGATAATGCTTCTATAGAAACAAAGACACGAAACCGAATTGTGTCAGCAGTTTATTTCATGCCAGCGCCTGTCCTATCCTCAAAATAGCAGCGCACTGGATATAGCTAGAGCTAGAGCTCTTACTTGTCGATCATGCATATCGCCTGTAAGTTACCGTTAGCGAACCCGAGACCCCGATAAGCAATGTAACAATGCAACGTCGGAAAATCAATTGGCTTATCAGTGAAGTATTTTGTACATACCGGCGTAACAGCTATGGCTGCCGTCACAGCAGCTGCGAAATCAGCAGCAACGCGTTCGAAAAGATGGGCGTTCTGGGGTGAAGCTGTATTTCGCTTGTGGACAACAAGCGGCGTATCGGATCGCTGCATCGTCGGCGGGGTGCGCGCGCGTCTGCACGATTGTCAAGCACCGAGATGATCCGATGAAGCGGGCGCTAGGTAGGCTGATGGACTCCACTCCGCCCAAGCCAAATCAGTGTCGAGCTCGAGAAATCTTGAGTTAATGGGCGAGTGGGTCCTCAGGAACCTCGTTATCTATCTAGCTGATATGTGTGGCGCCGTGGCGGCAGCGTTATCGCATCATTGGGAGTTCCGCCAGATCGGTGAGAGGGAATGGAAAAGAGGAAGGAGAAGAGGGAGGAGAATGGAAAGACAGAGTTGAAGAAACGGACCATCAAATATCTACATCGCTGCTGGGGAGTCCGGCCGAGCAGAGGAGATACAGCTTGTCCGTGGTTTGACCGTCACTTGATAGTGCTGGATGTCCGCTTATCAAGCTGAGCTGCAGGTTGCTGTGTCTGCACCTTGTCTGCAGCGGCTAATTGGCGGATCCGGTTCCCCTCGCCCAGCTGCAGGATGCGTATCTAAGGCCTACGGGAAACAGCATACTGCTCCACCAAGATACAATGCACCAAAGAATCGGTATTCAACTGGGACCGGGGATGCATGATATCATTCACGAAGCCTCATTACAAGTTCATTGCTAAATCGACCCATAAAATGTGCTATCAAACTCGGCAGCGCAATATTATAACGCGAAGAAGAAGAAGAATTACCCGCAGCGGCCTAGTGACGCCTTGCAGATACAAGAATATTAAGGAAAAGGAGCAGCCGGAGGGCTACGGAAGTGTCATCCGACTCTGATCCAGCGCAGCGTACTCGAGCACAAACTCTTTCTATGGATACCAGACAGGTAGTAGTTAGCGCAAGCCACTCCGGTTTATGGGCAGAGACGGGTTTCTCTGAACCACATGTTCGGGCTTATACTCACTTGCTGCCGTTCCCATAATGTGGGCTCGAAAAATATGTAGATACCCTTCTCAAACCGCCCCTGTACAATTTGCGACGGCTCGTTCCCCGGAACCTTGGTTAGCCAGACCTGAAGCTCTTTGTGATACCTCCAATTCCTCTGGGTCCTATTCGAGCGTGTTAGACAAATGGAATAAAGGACGGTGGTGAATGTTGACAAGTCTCACAGCTCCTGCGCCACGATTTCCTGCATTACATCCTTGGGCATTGTATAGAAGATGTAGAACAGCGTTTCGTCCGAAAAATTTCGTACTTTTGACTGCAGCGGTTGTGTATTCAGGACAGAGTAACATGGCGGCAGTTTGAAGTCCGGCTCGGCTGCGCGCACTTGCTGATCAGACCATGGAGACGCAAATGTGGAACTGAGGGGTTGCCTAAGAAACAGCAATCGGGAGCAATGTTAGCGCATGAACTCGATAAATGTTAATCAAGGCTGCTGTCAAGGAAGCCAAAAAGGACTTCGGGAGCCTTGCTTCACATAGTCAGCTGCATTAAGAAAGATCGAGCCGTACTCGGGTTGATTCAGTTCCAGGCCCAACTGTGTCAGATCGGTTCCAAGCGCAAGCAAAGCCATATCCAAATCTTCATTTCTTATCAAGGGGAGAAGGCCGTTCAGACCGAATCGGTCAATATCACTTTGGCCTGAGGATTCGCTAAGCTCCGTGTCTGGCGGCGTAGAGGAGTATCTTGGAGGTTGTTGGTCCGGTGGAAGGTCCGGCTGGGACGCTAGACTCGATATCGAAGATGCAGCTTGTTGCAGCAGGTGCTGCTGTTGGTGCTGCTGGCGACCGTTGGCGTTTTGCGACATAGGTGCTGGTGCTGAGGAGGTCCCAGGTTGAGGCGCAGCTGATGCTGAACTCGAAAGCGCTTTCGTCTTCTCAGGATGGCATTTGGCTGTCAGCTTCCCTTTCATGCGTATCGCAGAGGGGCGACCGATATAACCAACCTTTCTGCTGTTTTCGGACGGTGCTTCTGTGACGGAAGAAGAAGCGGCGGCGGCTGTTTGCTGCAGGGATGAGTGTTGATGTTGATGCTGTGGTGGTTGTTGTTGGTGGGAGAGCGGATGATGGTGGTTTTGGTGGTGGTCCATCAAGATGGGTGACAGGCGCATCTGCGGCGGCTGGCTAGCTGTCATTCGCAAGTACGTTAATATGGACACGTCAAAGACAGGACTGAACGGCTCGGTAAGTGCCAACGAGCTGGTCGGGCGGCGGCGTGTGAGATTTGAACGGTGGGAAGAGGCAAAACAAGCTGACGAGGCAATCGCGGAGAGGCCATCTTCGACAGAAAAACCCTCTCAGCGAGCAAAACTGTCAAGAAAGTAAAAAGCACCAACCGTTCAGATTTTGGTTCCGGCTACCCCCGCTTCCGCCTTGCTGTCTTCCCGCACCCGTCTGCAAGCTGGATGAACCTAAAGGCCCATTGAGGAAGACCTGCCGCTGCGAGTCCTGTTGCGATAATATATCGAGATGAGATCCACTTTGGAGGGCCTGCGTCCCCAAGAGAAAGTTGCTCTTCCTGTCGCTCAACCCATCGCTAATGGCGCTTGAACTCGGCAGAGCTGGGAAGTCCTCGTTACTTCCTAGCCGCGGATTCCTGCTTGGGCCGCTACCTTGCCCCTGGCCACCAACCCTCTGTACTCCGAAATCGTCTATAATATGGGCGTTCTGATAAAGTTCATCTTGTGTCTGCCGTCCTTGACTTTGGCTGGGTGACTGGGTGCTCGCTCGACCCCACCCTTGATTCGAATTCTGGTGCGCACTGCCCGTGCCTAGTACAGGAAACTCTCTAAGTCCGATTTGTGGGCACGCGTCTCTTCGTCAGCCAAAAGATCCTGCAATATTGCCACGTGCTGCCGCCATCACCACTGCCACCAATACCATAACCGCTGGAGAGCCAACGGGGAACGAGACGATAGCAGAGGTGTCGCGCAGGGATCCGGTACATACGATATGTCAAAAGGCGTTGCCGGTTGCGACGAGTTCGCGAGAGGTTGGCCGAATCCAGTCATCGACGAATTGGACTGTTGCTGCTGCGCTGGCGGAAAGGCCCATCCTGCCGACGCTTTATTCCGTAAAATGAATCAATATCAGCCTCCTGTCCGCCAGTTACTGATTCGGGCAATCGGATCGGGCTTGAATGGTGGATCTGAACCTAACTTGCCATTCGGCATCCTTGAAATCAGATTGTTGGAGAGCCCCGAGGAGTTTCTCATGGCGGAAGACGGCTGGGGTGGGAAGCCGGCATGTCTTGTTTGGGAACCTGGCCGGGAGACGTTTAGATGAGCTCGAGATGCAGATAGCGTCGGCACGGGTCAGCCGGCCTGCGATGTGACCGGAAGAGCGAGCGAGCGGGAGACGAGGCGAACGTACCGGGTCGATTCATGATGCTGATGCTCCGATGGCGACTGTCGTTAGAGTAGTAATATCCTGTTTGGCGCCACAAGGTTAGCAACCGGCTAGCTCGTTCGCCCGTTTCCCAGAAAACGTGCCTGTGGCTCGGAGACTTACGAAGAATGGGATATGGTCAGGTTGGGTCTTGAACAGTTGATCTGAGAAGGAGATTGCGAAGTGTTATGGTCGAGAGAGAGGAGAAGATGATGGGGGAGAATGAGGAGGATGAGGAGGCAGAAGGAGGCCGCAGGTTGGGCCAGCCAACCAGGCGCAAGGCCGGCGACTGGGGTGCAGCCCACAGACCGGGCCAGCCACACATGAACGCCAGGCACGCTGCGCAAACACCAACGTTTGGCGACTTTTCGTGCAGGCAAACGGCGTGTATACGCATATACTGAGATGCTCTGCAGACCTGGCTATCGTGTGCTATAGTATATTATAATGATGATAACAATGATAATAATCGTACAAGTACAGCAGGTTGCGCTGATCGCAGAGCTAATCAACAAGATTTCACATATCGCGTGGGTGTACATTACATGTGCGCATGCATACGCTCGGGAGCATGCACGGGGGACAGCTACATATGCGCCAATGCTATTGCCTCCGACTCGAGGCAATCGTCTTTGATACTAAATGTAGTAGGCAAACTATTCAAGAAAACGGAAGAAATGAATCATAAGAAGGAAGAGCGAGAGAAATTGTGCCCTCCCGATTGCATGTCAGAAGCTTGCCTGCGCAAAGCCATTTCTTTACCCCAGGATGTCCACCTACCAGACCCAGCTCTTCTCCACCACACGCCAGATCTTCACTTCTCCGCTTTTCATGTCCCCAATCCTGTAGTTGTCGAGCTTGACCTTCTTGCTCTCGCGTCCCTGCTCGAAGATCCGGATCTTCTTCTTGGTCCCGTCCCAATCGTAAACCACGCCGACGTGATCCATCTTGGAGAGGTCGAGGCTGTACTTGTGATGCAGCCCACCCTTGTGACCCTGGAACTTCGCATTCCGGAAAGTGATGATATCGCCGGCACGAATTTCATCCAGCTGCTGCATCGTAGCGTTTCCAAGATTCTGGTACACCATCACGCCGTATGCCTTTGTCCCAATCGGTGGAAGGGCACCCGAAAGCCCTTTGATCAACTCTGCTGGTAGCGCCGCGGGATTTCCATCTCCGACAACTTTGTTTTCGAGAGACTTGGCACCTTCGAATATCAACTTCCCGAAATTATTCGAAGCTTCTTCAAGCTTATCTTGTCGCAATGGCTGTGGCGGGGGCTCGTGTCGCTGTTCCAAGCTGACATTCATAGGATTGTCTCTGTCGAACCGGGCTGTAACGATTGTTTGGGAATAATCAGAGAACAGAATGTAGACGTCTCGTGTCACATGAATCTTTCCGCCGCGCTTGGCTGTAGTCGATTCCTCGATTTCATAATACAGGTCCTTCCCACGATTCTGGAACGCGGGCGGCGGCGTGTT
Source organism: Orbilia brochopaga (assembly GCA_036872635.1). Lineage (NCBI taxonomy): Eukaryota > Fungi > Ascomycota > Orbiliomycetes > Orbiliales > Orbiliaceae > Orbilia > Orbilia brochopaga. Next base: position 145,172 of record JAVHNQ010000010.1, on the reverse strand, counting down.
TTCTTGCGTCCACCAGCCCATGGAAGCTCCCAGATCTTCGTCACGGGCCTGGAATGGGTGATCATGGAGACTGCGGCTAAAGTCTACCGATCGTCTAGCACTAGACATTGATGCCCGGGGTCGATCCTCGGAGGCACGGCCGGGGCTTCTATCGGAGGTTGTTGGTACTGGATGAGAATCAGAAGCCTCTCCCTCTTCGTCCTCGTCATCTTCAGGGAAAGCAGAGGGAACTCTGATATAGGAAACCGGTCTTGCGCGATCGGAAAGCTCTCTTGCCGTTGTCGGTGGGCTGGTCGACGGCGGTGGCGGCGGTGGCGGAGGGAGACTGGGGATGGCTTCTCGAGGAGGGGAAAGAGACGGCTGCGATGGGGGCGGCGGAGGCGGCGGCGGAGGGGGAGGAAGCCCAGGAGCATGGCGAGGTGGAGGCGGCGCATTCTGAAGGTGAGGAGATGGGAGGGGTGTCTCATCACTCTGTTCTTCGGTTTCTTCGTTGCGGCGTGCACTTCCATGGGAACCAAGTGCACCTTTGAATGATTTCTTGCTGTCATCCAGTTCGGTATCAATGTCCGCTTCATACTCAGTGACTTCCTCTTCCTCCCCATCGTCATCACTATCCGCAGGCACTGTTACCTGCCTCACAGGTGGGGCATTCGGCGGAGGAGGAGGAGGGCCCCGGGATGCAGGGGGAGGAGGAGGTTGAGGGAGCTGAGGAAGCTTAGGAGCAGCAGCCCCGATACCAGGGATTGGAGGCATCTGTCCCCCATGGATATAACTGGCTCGTTTTACGTTCATGGGTGTAGCAGGACTATCCGGTATCGGAGGGGGTGCACCAATCGTTGAAGTCCGTTTCTCCGAGTTTACATCGAGTGAGTCAAGCGCTTGTGCCGGCGTGATTCCTGATACCGGTCGTCGTTGGTTGACGGGCATATCTTGACGCACAGGGCTTGTGAGATTTGTTGATTTGGACTCGTCCAGCGACATTTCGTCATCGCTCTCCGATCCCTCCGTCTGATTGAAGCCTCTCATCGGAGGCCTCGGAGCAGTTTGGGGAGGCTGCGAGGGTGGAGGAGGTGGGGGCGGTCGAGAATCTCGTGCTGCGTACTCGATGAATTAGCTTTAAATGTGAATGGATGAGGGGAATGGAGTTCTAGGAGTACGCACCAGAAGGATTTACGTATGATATAGGCTCATCAGCTGTATCGAGTGAGCAACATTCTTCAGTTATCACTAAGGTGCGACGGCACTCTATCAAACATACCTTCACTATCGAAAGATGGCCGAGCAGGTGGTTTCACTGGAAGCTCAGCAGCGACAGCCTCGTCCTCGGTCGGTGCATCCTTCGCAGGCGAATCTGTGTCGGATCGATATGTTTGGGAACGAACAGGCGATCGATCTGAATCAGACCCAGCAGCTTGTGCTGGTGGCGCGGGGGGTGGAGGTGGAGGTGGATGGGACCTTGCCATTGGGAGGATTGGTATCATCCTGATCGGTTCTTGGGGTAGATTCGTCTGTGTATTGGATTCTTCCGATTCAGCGGCGGATGATTCTGGTTTAGATGCCTTGGGAGGTCTGTATGGTGATGGTGCTACACCATACATTCCCGGCATTCCTATACCCCCCATCATCCCCATGCCTCCAGACATCTTCATCATCCGCTCCCGGATAGCGAGTCTGCGAGCAATCTCTGGGTCGACTTCCTCTTCCTCTTCCTCTTCTTCCTCCTCTCCACCCTCAGTTTGCGCATCCTCTTCCGGGTTAGCTGGTGTTTCTTTTGGCTTTTCAACTTCCTGCCCGACTCCATCTGGTCGATCCTCTGTCGGCGGATTTTGCTTGCCCGTTTCTATGTCACCACCAGTAGGAGGCATGGATTTCTTGACTGCTTCCGTGGCGCCTACACCATCCCTCTCGGTCTCGTCCATGTCTGAAGATATTTCTGTGGTGTGTTTGGCTGCCGGTGCTAAAGATCCATCGTTAGTGTAAGGTTAAAGATAAATGGATATATGTTGCTAGTCAAAAGATATAAATGTGCTGAAGAAAGACAGTTTTGTACCTGCAGTGTCGGCAGCTGCCGGATTCTCTGCCAGGCGGGATGGATCCTGAGCTTCAGACTTGGGGGCCAGCTCTTCCTTCTTCTTGGACAGGGGCGGCTTTGGGGGTTTCTTGGGTTTTCCGCCCAAAGCAGGATTAAGCTGTACGCTTTGGAGCAGGGCGATCCTGTCTTTCAGACTGGAGAGCTTTGGTTGGTCTTCTTGGTTGGCCTCCTCCTGTCTATTGACAGGAGGCTCCCTTGGAACCGGTCGCGGGTCCTGCTCTCGACGCGGCTCGGCTGGCTGCTGCTGAGGAGGCGGTATGTAGGCATTCTTTGATGGTGGTGGGGGGACATAAGGCTTTTTGATGAAGCTGGACGGTTTGGGCTGGGTTGGAGCTATGGGGGCTGCTGCTGACTTGTTAAAGGCAGCGATCCGGTCACGGAACGACCCGACTGGTTTGCCGGCTTCGGTCGGTGGCGGGGAGCCCGGGGGCTTCTGTGAAGCAGGAGGAACAGTAGACGTGGGTGCAGAGCTTTCGGGTTTCGAACGTGGTGCCGCGGCATAGCTCGCACGCTTCTTCAGGGGCTCTGGTTCGACGTCGTCAGGTTTGGGAGGAAGCTTTGCGGGCTGGTCATCCTTAGATCTGACATCCTCTGAAGCGGAAGCTGCGGCTCTTTTGGAATCGTCGTGTTGAGGACGAACAGGGACGGGTGGGAGCTTTGGAGGCTCAGGTTCTGGCACCCGCTCGACGTAGTTTTTGGGAAAGATGCCCTTCTTGAGGTTGCCTTGGGCGTCGCGATACTCGCCGTGAAGCCAATCGGCGTCCTCTTCCTCGGTGACCCTTATCTTCTGGCCGGCCTTGAAATCGAGATCGTCCTCGTGGCCAGAGACATATTCGTAGAGGGCGGCGACGGTGTAGGGCGGCGAGTCTGACATGATGCCGTGTCCTGCCGTCTCGCAGGCTGTCTTGTTGTGGATGGAGAGAGGAGGGGCTGGCTGATGCAAAACGGACGACAACAGTCAGATTGCTAGGCCGGCATGACCGAAAGATATCGACAAGGGCGAGTGATTATATTTCGGCGCGTTCAGGCCAGTGTTGAAGCAGATCGATGCTACCAGCAATGAGATGGATGATTGCGGGTGGTGGTGACGGTGGTGGTAGAATAGTGGTGGTGGATGTGGTTGTGGTGGCGGACGGCTCTGCGGTTAGGATGGGAAGATGACGGTGGGCTTGGGCAGCTAGCAGCAGGAGGACAGGGTATACGTAAGGCGCCTTCTTCCTAGCGACTCGTCGTATTGGCGGGGCACTTGGAAGTACGTGGGCCCGGGGAGTACTTAAGTATTTATATTTACAGATTGCTTAGATGCCTACTGTACTCCTATAAAGAAATGCTATGCTATCAATTACAATAATAATGCACCTTCGATAGCCGTTCTTCCGCTGCTACTAGTAGCTACTGCTGCTACTGCTGTAAATGCTGCTGTTATACTCATTGTTGTTATTGGCCTAACGTCCCTCCGCAGCAGCACTAAGGCCTTTGGATGAGATCCGGGTTACGGCGATGCGACGGAGCCCGTTCAGGCCGCATGCAGGCGCTGGCTTGAACTTGTATTGATGCAGGGCAGCCAATTCAGCTGTCCCTGGGCCCCGGGTAAAAACTCCATGGCCGACAGCAACCTGCTTAGACAACGGCTAGTTCCCATAGTCAAATCTATGTCAAGTTCTTGAGTGCAGATGAGCGAGAGTGGTGATATCGATGTTCTACACATCGGGCCGTATGTTGATAATGTGATACACAACCATTTTATCTGCATCTGGGCAGCAGGTTACGTATATCGGGCACTTGATTGATACAGTATACTGCTGGTAGAGTAAACAGCCAGCGGGGTGGCCAAGTGTTGCGCGGAGGTTATTATCGATAGCACGGCCGCCGCCCGGCTGCTTCGGGAAACTGCCGCTGGTCAAACGCCCAACGCGGCCGCCATCTGACAACACATGAAGCAACACACGCCGACCGCGTCCAATCCACAACATGGGACAACAACAACAACAACAACAAAACACCACGCGCGCAGTTGCCTGCGATACACAACCCACCCGCCTCAATCCACCTGCTTTCGCGACAACTGCTGTCTATCATCCCTCCGCCCCATCGCGCCACCATGCCTCCTCGACGAGCTCCAAAAACATCATTGGCCTCCCATTTGGCCTCCTCGCCCTTCTCATCATCCGACGACGAACGCGACACGAAACCTGCCTCTAAGCCCGCCGCTTCCGTCGAATCTTCTGCCATAAAGAAAAGCAGGGGCAGACCGCGAAAGCAGTCTATCTCTGCGGCCACACCGAACCGCGTAATCGATACCCAAACCAACACTGACGAAACAATGTCAAAAGCGAAGACAAAACCTGGCGCAAAATCTTCGGCCAAGGCGAGAGGGGGCAGAGTGGACGACACCCCTCGCCAGGCCGTTGCAGAGACTGGCATGAAGAGGAGGAAGAGAGGGTCACATGGTGTTCTGACGAAGATAGAAGAAGACGGCGAAACCGATCTACCGGATGCTGATGCCCCGCCAGCAAAACGAAGAGCCACAAAGTCCTCAAGGGCTGCCCCGTCTCGCAAGAAGGCTGTGGACCCTGGGCCCGAGATTCCCGAGACGCAGGTCGGCTCAAGGATTGAAGACGAAGGCGAAGATGAAGACGTTGAAAGCGCACTAGGCGAGCAGGAAGACGAGCCACAAGCTGGTTCACGGAAACCGGCTCCCATTCGAAGTTCTGAAGAGCAATCTTATAGAGAGGAATTGGAGCAGTTGAGGGCAAGGTATCAGAAGCTACGGCACCTCAAAATAGACGAAGCAGAGGCTATCCACAAGGAGCAGATATTAGCATTCCAACAGCAAGACAAAGGTTGGTGGTCCCCGCCAGAGTTTACTTACCTGGGGTCTAATGCTCTATTTGATTGGCACAGCGGCGCAACGGATCATCGATAACCTTAAGGCGGAACTCGAAGCTAAGTCGATCGCGCATCAGACGCTGCTGCAGAAGAACGCCCGAATCGAACAGCTCGAACAGGAGAACACAATCATGGAGAAGAAGATCGAGCGACTTGTTCAGGACCACGCCATCCTGAGTGCCAAGTTGGAGGCCGCACGGAACCAAGCCAAACCGCCCTCGAACACTGCAAAGGCGAGCGGCAGTGCAGCCTTTACAAAAGAATTCTCGCAGCACAGAGACAATCTGTATTCTGACCTGTGCGGCCTGATCGTGCTGAACGTCAAGAATGATGAGGACGGCGGCATCGAGTACGACTGCCTATCAACAGGCAGGAATGGTGGTAAGCTCGCATATATCTACCCATATCGTTTAGTCAGATTCAAAAGCTTAGTGGGGGCTATCGCTAATTTCTTTTCCTTCTTGACCTGTAGCGCTGCACTTCAAACTACAGCTGGATGCGGAAGACGAGGATGAGGACGAGGACGACGGGCCGTACTTTACATACAACCCGATGCTCGAAAGAGGGCGCGACGAACGGCTGCTGGCCGTGCTGCCGCCCATCTTCCGAGACGAAATGAACTTTAAGAGAACGCGCGGGGTGGATTTCTATCTGCAGCTGATGCAGTCGCTGCAGGCATCGTGAGATGTGTTGCCGTGTCGCCAGTTGGGTGCCCGATTATGTAATATTCTGCAGCCTTCTTTTTGTCAATCAACTCTTCTTCTTTCTTGTCAGCCGTGTCTGCTCCTTCAGTCTCCTGTAGTCCTCCATCTCCATCTCCCATATCCGCTCTCCCCAGGCTTTTCCAGGAGAGCATGCCGTGCGCCATCGGTAGCCTCGTGCAATGACAGCCGCCCCTCTCGTGCTTTCAGGTGGCAGTCAAACTAAACTTCTGAGATAGCCTGAGTCCGCCAGGCGTACCCGTTCGGTCTATCCCCGTTCGGATCCTCTTCAAACCGGGATGGCATCCACCGAAGCACCCCGCGATGCCTCCCTCCGGATGCGAAACCAGTGCCTCGAAACCCTCCACGAAATCTTCCCCGACGCGGATCCCGGAGACCTGCGTTATCGAATAAACTCCAAATTCCAAGAGCGTATCGAGCTCTCCGAACAACTCAAAATGCTCCTCGAGCAGTCCCAGATGGGACGTAAGTTGAAGCACAATGTTGGCAACAACGGGACGCTGCAGCCCTGGGCGAGGTTTCGCAGCAACGAGTACATTAAAGCGGTGGAGTCCAACCTGTAAGCTTTTGCTGGCTTCGATGACGCGTCCTTCCTACGAACGCTCTTCTGAGTGGACAACTGCTGATGGTGATCTGCAGACGGAAAGAGTTCAAGAGCCTGTCGCGGTCCACTATCCTGGCCGTCATGGCCGAGAATAACAATCACTACATGAAATCGCGGGCGATTCTCATCGATATCAACAAGAAGTCCTGGCGGTCCAAGATAGCCTCATGGCTTTCACTTCGTCCAAAGTCCGAGGAACCGAGAGCGATGCCCAGGATCGTTGCTACGGGTTGCAAAGAGCTTGACGACGAACTGTGGGAGTTGGGGCATGCGGATCGCGCACGACAAGCTTCGTCAGATTTGGCGATCGCACAGGACCTCAACGAAAAGCAGTACGAGGAAGCCGGCGCACTGCTTGAATGTGAATGCTGCTTCGGTGACTACGCCTTCGAGATGATGTCTGCATGCTGCCATGGCCACTTGTTCTGCCACACCTGCGTTGTGAATGCGGCTAAAGAGGGCGTGTACGGCCAAACTACGAGCTTGGTCAAGGAAAAAGGATCACTGCGGTGCCTGTCCTCTGTTGCCGATCCACCCTGTGACGGTTACATACCACTAGACCTGGTGTCGCAGGCCCTTCCCGAGGAAATGTTTCGCGCGATGGAGGACAAGTTCACCGAGGACGATCTCGCTCATTGCGGATTGCCCATGGCAAAGTGCCCCTTCTGCATGTACGCGGAAGCCGATGAAATACCAACTTGGGCGGTCCGGAAGGGAGCAGCGTATGCAACGGCGGCTTTGGCATTCATTCTCTTATCCGCCAGCCCCTCGATAGTCTTGATACCTGCCACGGCAATGCTGCTCGCTTTGTGTTACATTTATATGTTCGAGGTCATCTCGGCTCACCAGACAGTTTACCTGGAGGACATCCTCTTGGATCTGACCAAGCGAGCCGTCAAGCAGCAGTTTGAGAAGCAACGGGAGCAGATGTTCCAATGCCGAAATCCGACTGTCTGCGGTAAGAAGAGCTGTAGAGACTGCGGCAAGGAATGGAAGCCATTTCACAAGTGCTTCGAGAACGAGGAGGAGGCGCTCAGACTGTGTGTCGAAAACGCCATGGCTGCTGCCATAAAACGAACGGTAAGGCTCTCGAAACCCCGTAGGCAGCATTAAGAAGACTTACAATGCTAACTTTGCCATTTCCATAGTGCCCGACGTGCGGCACGTCTTTCGTCAAATCAGATGGTTGCAACAGGTTGACCTGCGTCTGTGGGTATGTCATGTGCTACGTCTGCCGGGCGGACCTAAACGGCATCGGTTACAAGCACTTTTGCCAGCATTTCCGACAGGTACCCGGTACAGCCTGTACCGAATGTGACAACTGCGACTTGTACGTGCAGGAGGACGAATCGTTGGTGCTGAAGATCGCGGGTGAGAAAGCGCAGGCCGAGTGGCTGGCGAAGAATACGGGAGCCCCAGGGTGGAAGCCTCCACGGCGCCAGGTCATCGCCGGTTATACGTTGAAGGCGGATGGCAACAGCGGCGCATGGAGCATCGAAGTCGTCACCCAGCGCCTGGGATCGTTTAAAATTGCATTAGAAGAGACGCTCATTCAGTTTCTCGGCACGTATGTGGAGTTCGCGGCCTCGTAGGTGATCGATCCACCTCGGCGTTCTCGGTTCGGTTGTTTGCATCTACGTGGTGTTCATGGGCGAAGAGGCCGTCAGTCATTAGACTCGGACAGACCGGATTGTGAAGATTATAGCATTATCGATTAGCATTGGCGAGGGGTTATCGTGGTCTTTGATGCGTGTATAGATTTCCAACTTGTATCATTGTCCGGTTTTTCTGGCCTAGCGAACGATTTCCGAGAATATGCAGTATATCTCCAAACATGCGCAAGCGCGAGTAGGTTGAATACGCTATTGTATATGCCATTATTGGCCTATGCACGTATACACAGAAATTGCTGAGTTATATATATTTTGGGCGCCGAGGAACTCAAGCACAACTCGATTCTGGCGGCGTAGAGCACGTACCGACATTGAAGGATGGAGTTCACTGGATATCTCTGCTTTGCCGTCGGTATTTCAATACGCTTTATGATTATATTTTTGAGAATTCGTCCCTCACTTGTATGGCCTCGTGGCGCAATGGTAGCGCGTTGCTCTCCTATTCTCCGCTTAGATAAGCAAAGGGTGCAAGTTCGAGTCTTGCCGTGGTCGATTTTTCTTTTTTGGGTTTTTTTCAAGACTTTCCTGGTATTCTTTTTGCTACCGCTTTTTAGCCCCGTAGACTGGACAGTAGGTGCAAAGCGGCTGCCTTTGAAAGAGCAGTCGGAGGGCCTGTAGCTTCACGTATATTGGCAATATTTCAGCTGCGTGGCTTTGAAGACTCGTACTTTTGATCGATGTTCGTCGGCGCTGAGGCTCTTCTCCTGGGATATGTGATAGCTACGACACAAGCTTCTGTACAAATCTATGAGTAATGTGGGTTCTATAGAATACTATGCTGATGATATTCTGGCGGAGGCTACTAGATGAGCCCCTCACATTGCTGCCGTATATGATGATGATGCTGCTATAAGTCATAAAAGTAATTGGTTTGTCCACCAACCCAATCTTGCCGCTATCCCAGATAAACCGCATTCCAAGCAATCGAGAAAACAAAAAGGATGGCTTCCAACACAAACGACCTGTCCGTCAACTAAAAATTTTCCGTGCTGCAAATGCGACCTAACCTAAGAGAATGAGCAAATGGAAGAGATAAATATAGGTATACCCGAAAGTGGAACCCCCCAAAGAAATATAAAACTATAGATCCCCCGGATGACACAAAACACGGCAACTCTGCCCCAAGATGTTCGAAACCAAAGCTTTAACCTTAAGCATGGCCGTTGCCCTTGTACGGATCCTTGATGGACATGTTGCCTTCTTGGCCCGGCATACCCTGCCCACGCCAACTCCAACCCTCAAACAGGATTTGATCGCTGTCGGAGAGGCGGGCATCGCCTTCGATAACACTATCCGCAGGCGCTTCACCGGTGAATTCCTGAGAGAAGTTGGTCGTGTCGAGCGCGTTTTCCTGGATAACGCCGTTAGCGGGATGATCGACTTGCACAACACGGAAGGAATACATACCACAGCTGGTTTGAAAGTTGGCTGGATCTTCTTCTGCACCAGTCTCTTCCAATCGATGCTGTCGAAGAATTTGTGGTTCTTGATCTCGGCCGCCCCATTGGCACCCAGCCGCTTAGTGGGGTCTCTGTTCAAGAGCTTTTCCAAGAGGTCCCTGGCGTCCTGCGGAACGATTTCAGGCCCAGGGAACACCAAAGGATCCTGGAGGATCTTGCGGTACATCTCGTTGGTGTTCTCGTCGTAAAAGGGGGGCAGTCCTGTCAACATCTCGTAGAGCAGAACACCTAGCGTCCACCAATCCACGGTCTTGGTGTAGCCTTGCGACAAAAGCAACTCTGGGGCAATATACTCGGGAGTACCACAGAAGGCTATATTTTCGGGTTAATATCAATTTCATATGCGAGATTGGTCTGGTAGCTGTACTCACTGTTCGTCTTGTCATCTTCCTTCATATTCAGCTTGCACAAACCAAAGTCACACAGCGCGATGTGACCGGTGTAATCGAGCAGGATATTTTCAGGCTTCAGGTCTCGATAGATGACATTGAAACCGTGCAGACACTCCAAAGCACAGAGAAGCTCCGCGGTGTAAAATCTCGACCGATTGATGTCGAATCGTCCTTCTCTTTGCAGGTGATGGAACAACTCTCCGCCGTTAACGAACGCCAAGACGAGGTACAGCTTCTCGGGCGATTGGAATGAGAACTTCAGCGGCACGATGAAAGGGTTGTCAATCTGTGCAAGAACAGTCCTTTCAGCCAGGGTATGGGTCACTTCGGCCCTGCTGATTATATGAGCTTTTCTGATAGTCTTCAGAGCGTATATCCGCGAGGTATCCTTCTTCCTGGTGTCACCGGATGATGGTTAGCTGGAGTGAAGACCGAGGAGGGATATTCACATTGTTATAGAACCTACCGAACTTGCATAACTTTCCCGAAGCTCCCCTTGCCAACGACTTTGAGCAGATCAAAGTCTTCAATTGTGAGGGGTTTGCTCTAAACGGACCGGCAGGCCAATGAATGTAAGCAAATGTCGCAAGCCCTTCAAAAGAAATTGATTGGTGCATTCATACCGGGTTTGCAACGTATTCGAGTCCGATTTTGACGCTCCCGCTCCCGAAACCCAGGTTGACCCAGTCGATACCAGCGTGGACCGGTAGCGGTGTGGTCGGGGCGGAAGCTTTGGATTTAGCAGAGGTGGTTTGCTGACTTGACGTTTCCTCGAAACGAGGTTGTACCTTGCAGCTACCGAGGAAGAAGTCATTCTCTCTGTTGTTGCCGGTGCTGGTTGGGTTTCTGAGGTAAAGCTGGACGGTGAGATCTGTCTCTCGCGAGACGTCGAACTTGTATTGATTGCTGGGCGCATCGTACGTCGGAGATGTTGGAGCGGACGACCTAGGGGATGCGGTGAGGAAAACCTCGCACTTGTCAAACTCGACAACGCAGTACGGTAGATAACGAGGGTGGATTCCGCCGACATGGTTGTAGCCGGTGCCCGGCCGAGATGAAGAGGTGCCGGGGCGAGAGCCCGCGGCCACCGAGCCTGCCATACGGGCCTGCGAAGAGGCGGGACGCATGGAGTTCAATGAACCGGCAGCACCCGGATTGAGGCCGGCTTGGGTGGTGGGGATGTTTGGGAGGGTCAGGCCTTTGGCTTCATAGAGGGTGAAGATGAGCAAGCCGGGCTTGACGGTCGAGGTGACATGGGTATTTCCGGGCATGGCTGAATCTATTGAAGATGGGGTGGGCGATGCCTTTAGGGAGGCAGGGGTGATTGTCGACGTTGAAGAAGACCGCGAGGTGGCAGAGGTCGGATTTGGGGGGGTGAGATGAGTCTCCTTTAGCTCTGCGGGTTTTGGCGAAGGAAGAACGGCGTAGATTAGTTTTCTGAGACCGACTGGACATAAGGGGGGGTTTATTCGGAAGGGGAGGGAAGGGAGTGAATTGAAGAGCCGTCATCATATATAGCTGCTACGGCGAAAAGGCTGGCCGGGGAGTGGTGCGAATGGAAACAAGCGGTGAGAGGGAAATCACCCCCTAATTCCAGGGTTTCCAATCGCAATTCGTGTCGGCGAACTTACTCTTTGTGAGCTTCCACGACATTGTTGCTGATAGATATATGTATATATATAACTCTAGTTGTATTATGCAGCCGGTGAGGTTTTGCGAAAAGGCGATGGGGAACTCGAGTTCGTCCGCTGATGCAGCAGGTAGTTTATATGTAGGGTGCGATGGAGGATGCAGCAGAAGAAGCAGCCTCCTGCTGTCGAGCTAACTCTACCCTGTTTGCGGGAACAAAAGCGACCAGCGTGGGATCGCTATGGGGGATTTAGCGGTTTGAGAGGCGTTAGAGGCCTGAGCCGAGAAGGTGCGAGGACGCCCAGGATCGGTATTCGGCGACAGCTGAGAGTACGAAGGATGCGGGAGGCAGCAGCGAGTGGAGGTTGGAGATACGGTCTGCGTGTGCTATGCGTGGACGAGGAGCGGAGGTTGTTGTTTCTGCTGCCACGGCGGGCGGAGCAAGCAAGCAGAGCATGCACGCCGCTTACTAACGCCACCACCGCCATCCACGCACCGCGAAACAACACAGCCATCATGGTTGTATAATTGTCGCAGAGCAGACAGAGTATACACACACTCTCTCTCCCTTAGGTATTTATATTTGCATATAAGATATAGGTATTTACTTGTATATAGGATATAAAAATATATACACGAGCAAGAAAAGACTTGGCTATGCATCCATGTGCTGGTATATATACACACAGCGTACGATGCATTATTACATAATGGATACATAGTACGGTATAGATCTACGTCGTTGAATATATGTACAGAGAGACGGAGGTAATTCACCCGGAAATGCGGCGGACAACATCAAGTATATATATATGTGCTGCCTGCTGTTGATTACGAGTCTCGGCTGGGGTCGTCGCGGCCGGCTTCTATCAGCTGGCCCAACAGGCCGAGCAGCCCATTGGGGTATTCGATGGTGCCGGGTGGTGGTCTGCCGCTCCTGTCCGTCAACGGAGACTGTGTCCCCGAGTACTCCTGCTGGTACTGTTGGGGGCTTCCAGCGGCCCTCACGGCTGCCAGATCGCCTCTGCCGCTTTCGACCTGATTCCGGATTCTGTTCCCGGTGGCTTCCATGAGTTTGACGAACAACTGTTGAGGCGCGATGTGGTCAAACTCGATGCGTATCTTGCCCGACTGGTCCATGTCTGCGGATATGGGGGTGAGGTTGAGGGTGCGAGTGATGTTGGAGGACCTCTCGGAGTTTATTCTGTTGATGACGTCCTGGGCGGCGTATATGACGAAGCCGCCGACGAGGTAGAACGACCGCCTGCGCCAGGAGGCGTCGGCCAACTTGAGATCGAGCTTGTGGATGAGGCGTGCGGGGATCAATCGGTCGCCTGTGGGCCCATGCTCGGGATGGTTTTCCAGATAGGATGGGTCGAGGATGTAGTAGAGACCGCCCGAGGGATGGGTGGTCATGGGGGCCTGGCGCAGGGGGATTTGGAGGAAAGCTCGAACGTAGTTGACGGATGTGATTGGGTCATGGCGCATTCCTTTGACGACGTCAGGGATGGGCTCCACCGTGAAATTCGGTTGGAATGCAGGGAAGGATAGCTGCTGCTGCTGCTGCTGCTGCTGCTGTGGATCGGAGCTCTGGGACGCTGAGGGTTGCGCGTTTTCTGCGAGGGCGGCATCTTCCGAGCTGGGGTCTTTGGGCGCGGTCTGCTCGAGGGGTGGGGCAGCGGTGGGGGTCGAGGAACGTTGATTCGGTTCCCATTTCTTTGCGAACTCTTGGAATTCGGCTCTCCGGGGGACGAGTTTGGTGTCGATGAAGGTTTTCAGCTCGCCGGGGGTCATGTGCTGAACGAACTTTTCCCGGTAGCCCCAGATGGGCGGGTTGACGGCGGCGGGTTTGGGGGTAGCGATGGGTTGTTGGTCTTGGTCGGCGGCAGGGTCGGCGGCGGCAGGAGCAGCAGAAGCAGCGGGAGGGGGAGGGGGGTTGGAGAGGGCGACGGAGGGGACGGCGTCGAAGTAGAAGGCGGAGGTGAAGCGGCCGGAGATCTGGTCGAAGAGCTTGAGGGGGATGCCCATTTCCTGCCACTTCTTGAGGGAGACGACGGTGTCGTGGGAGGACTGGAAGGTGGTGCGGTGCTCGATGGTGTCGATGTCGTTGTAGCGGAGGTAGGTGCTGGCGACCTTGCGGGGGATGGGGCGCTTGAGGCCCCAGTCGCCGCGGTGGCGGGAGGACTCGGGGGCGGTGATGGCCTGGTGGGTGGGGTAGGGCGGGCGGTAGATCTGGGACTCGGTGAGGGCGGCGGCGGAGCGCGGGGCGGGCATGGCCATGAGGCGCGAGTGGCGGATGAGGGTCGCCGTCGGGCTGGCGGCCTTGGACGACATTGCGGCGGTGGTGGTGATGAGAGGTGGGAGAGGCCGCAGGAGGGGGGGGAGGAGATGAGAGAGGGGGGGGGGGGGGTGGTGATAGTCTGGTCGTTGGATGTTGACGTCGATGTTGAAGGTGTTGAGAGTTGTGAGTTGAAATTGTTTGAGGTTTGATGGTCACGTGGCCGACTGATAGGATGCTGATCCGGGACGCCGCCGGGATGATCCCCGGGGACACAACTCGCCGCCGGGGCGCGGCTGCCCGGAGCCATCTCCCTCTCTCTTCCTCTCTCCTGACACACGCCACCTTCCAGCTCCGTCGACGTCGACAGCCCCTTGCCCACTACCACTTGCCCTTCGAGTCCTGATTGAGCACTCCGAAGCACCTGCTGCTGGAGGCCGGCTGCTGTGTCTCTGGAACCGACGCGCAGCTGTTTGCGGCGCGGCTGTGAGCTGAGCCCCCCTGCCGGCCAGCCTGCCAGCCGGCCAGCCGGGCGCCTAGCCTGGCTGATGTGCAGCGCTCGCTCTGCATTGCATTGCATTTGCTATTTGCCATCATTGCTGCTGCTATTGCAGCTGCTAACACCAACTGCCGGGCTGCCAGCACTGGTACTTGTACTTGCACCAAGCAATAGCACCACGCAAGACTCCTTTTCTGCATCCCTCCGTCATCCCATCCCATCCCATCCTGCCAGCCAGCCAGCCAGCCTTCTTTCATTGCCAATCCTTTCCTTCCTGCAACCTTCTTTCTTTTTATTCTCACCTAGCAGGTAATTTCTATTTTCATCTTCATCTTCAACTTCATCCCATCTTCCACCTCTTCGTCTCTTCATCTCTTCATCCTTCTTCGCTGGGTTCAGAAAACACCGACAGCCTCGCGTCCCTCGAAATTACTTAATTACCCATCGTTTTTCTTTCCCTCTTTCGTTTATTCAGCTGTTTGTCAGTTTCCTTCCCGCTCGTTCCGTTCGTTCGTTTCTCGCCGACTGCCGCGACGCCCTCACCGCACCTGCCAACGATGGACTCCGGCCGCGTCTGGCACAAGGACTTCGCCGTCCGCTACGACAACCTTCGCGAAAACATCTCCGGCCTCAAGCCCTGGAATCGGCGGCTGCTCTTCCTCCTACCTCCCCTCCTCATCTTCTCCTGGGTCGTCTTCTTCTTCAACCCTCTCAACGCCGCCTCCGCCGCCATCGACATTCCTCTCGATCCCGCCTCCACCGTCGTCGTCGTCCCGTCGCCCCCTCGACCACCGCCCTCCGACGCCAGCAACAATGGAGGTGCATCCGTGCCTCCTCCATCCGTCGCCGACCCAGCTCCCGGTTCCCCGTCCCAACCTTCCGTACTGCCCTCGATGCCCGAATACAAGTCCGAGATCCTCACCTACAACAAGTCCAAGGTGGCGCTGCTGATCGAGGACCGGCCGCTGGGCCAGCTGGCCCCGCTGACGCTACACATGATCAACGTGGTGCCGCCCGACTGGGTCTTTCGATTCTACGGATCGCAGGAGTCCATCAACCACCTCAACCATTCGCTGCCGATTCAGATGTGGGAGCGGTTGGGCAAGCTGACGATGGAGCTGGTGCCAAGCAACCTGACGCTGCACGGTCAGCAGGAGCTGAGCCGAACGTTTACAAATCTCTGGTTTTACGAGACGCTGCTGGCGCCGGCGGAGTACCTGCTGGTGTTCCAGACGGACAGCATTCTGTGCGCGAACAGCGGGAAGGATCTCAACGACTGGCTGCAATACGACTGGGTCGGAGCCCCATGGTTAGTACCTCTATTCCCTTCCTTCCTTCCTTTATTCCCAATTCCACATTCCAATCGATCTCTACACACATCATCCCCCACCCCCTTTTTTTTTTTTTTTTAGAAACAAACGCTGGTGGCGGTGGTGATGATGTGTTGTGGTGTTTGCTGGGTGTACAATGTGTACAGCCTCGACGCATCAGCATGGGTCCCCTCTTTTCTTCATTTTGTGCTTTGCAAAAACACCAACAGGAAGTGAAACCGATGCTGACCGTTCGATTGTTGGTTGGTTGCACGACAGGGTCAAGAACGCGCAATCCGGCGGGAACGGAGGGCTGTCGCTCCGAAGGGTCAGGCCGATCATCGACCTGCTGAAGAAGGAGTCGCGGCCGGACGGGCACCCGGAGCTCGAGGATCTCTGGCTGTGCAACCGGCTGGCCAAGATGCCCGGGATCAATATGGCCAACGGGTCCATGGAGGCCCATTTCTCGGTGGAGGCCGTGTGGGAGGACAAGCCGATGGGCTACCACACCGGGTGGTCCGGGGCGCGCCTGCCGCCGGACGTGTGGGGGACGGCGGAGAAGCGCAAGGCGATCTACGACTACTGCCCGGAGATGAAGATGACGATTGCGATGAAGCTCGAGCGGGAAGGCTGCGACGGCAAGAGGAAGCGAGACGAGCTGGCCGTGTGGGAGGACATCGCCGCCTTCTAACATGACATTTACATTCCAGACACGCTATCCACATACCACATACCCCAAGACACGCATGCTATGCTCAACTCACACGCACACACCCCACATACTACTTACGTCATACATCATGCATCACACGAGCATAGGAGAAGAATTATGAAAAAGCAGGTGCTGCTTGCCGACGACACACGCAGGCAGGTTTTATATTATATCAGATGGGGGGGGGAAGTCCACACACAAGACCGGACTGGACTTGGCTGGGCCAGTGGAGCTGGCGGGCGGGGACGAGGCGGATGGCTAGCGAGCAGGCAGGCAAGCTTAGCGAGCGAGCGCGTGGGTGTTTTTTTTTACTGTCGAGCATGCATGGCAGCCTTTTTCTCTGTATTATTATTACTCTACTATTTTATTATCCATTCTGCCTGTTACCACGTTCTGTGTACGATCGGTATACCTGCTACTACTACTATGGCGTATCACTATCAGATCAGTTGGAGCATGTTATTTTTGGCTGTGCTCCTGGCGCCTGCCGTTTTGAACGCAGGCGGGCGTCGGCTGGCGGGCCAATGCCGCGGCAGAGAGCGCCCAGCTGGCTGCGGGGTGACGTCATGGCGGGCCCGGCGGCCGGCCTAGACCGCGGCCTCAGCCTCGCCGCCCGGCTGCTTCGTTGGGTCCCCGGGAAATTGCAGATTGCAATCAGATTGCAACTTCTCCGCCGCGCGCTGGCGATGCCGCTGCTGCCTGTCAGTCCGCCGCCTGCTCGGGCGTCACCGCTCTGCGTGGCTGCCCGTCTATATAAGTCCGCCGCCATGTCCGCTATCCGGCCTGCCCCCCGCCCCTCCCTCTCCTCCTCTCTCGACATCCCCTTACTTCTTCCGCCTCCTCCACCCCTCATCACATCGTCTCGGGCTCATCACCATCACCATCGCCATTCCTCCACTAGACACCGACACAAATAACACGATTCACACCAATTACCGACCCCTCCTCCGCTGTCGCCATGGACGGGCCCGCTCCTAGCGGCAGCGCTGGTGCCGCTGCCGCTGCCGCCGCCGCGATGGAGAAGACCTTCATCACGATGCACGACCTCAGCGCCGGTGAGTGATCGATCACGCGTCAATTGCATCGGATCATGTGCATATATGCATGCACGATCCCTTTGCAGCCGTCAATAATACATCCATTATACCCACTCTCTTAAAAGCACCTACTTCAGCACCCAATCGTAATAATCCATGCTAATTGAGGGCAGACGCGCGCATCGTCTACGCGTCGGACTCGGTCTCCGACGTGCTCGGCTACCCGCCCGAGGACGTCGTCGGCCTCTCCTGCTTCGACTTCTTCCACCCCGACGAACTGCCCTTCGCCAGAAAGGTCCACACCCGCGGCATCCACCTCGACCGCGCCGCCGTCCTCGCCTACTGTCGCGTCAAGCACAAGGACGGCAGCTTTGTCAATTGCGAAACCATCTTTAGCGTCGTCTACGATGTCTTTGTCGCCGCCACCACCGTCCACGTCCAAACCAGCAAAAGCCAAGGTAAGTCCTATATACCTAGATATAGGTCTATCTATCTATCTAGAGAGATCGCTGACGTGGAATATCAAGGCCGCGCCCTGACCGCACCCGTCATCCGCAGGGTGTTCTCCTCCTCCCCGAACGACCCCCGATACCACATGCTCACCCACCTCTCCACAAAATTCCGCATGGAAAGCTCCCACGACCACAACTCCCACGAACCCCGCGTCGCCTTGATCCTCAACAGATTCACCCGATCCCTCACAATGCTATACGTCTCGCACGCCTCCCAGTCCATCTTCGGCATACCCCCCGAAGACCTGGCCGGCAAGAGCTTCTTCGAATGCATACATCCGGACTGCCTCCAGGAAGCCGTCGACGCCCTCGAACGCGCAAAGGAGAACGACTCCATCGCCTACCTGCGCTTTCAGTGGAGAGATCCTCTGAACCCCCAGGACGACGCATTACCACCACCGCCGCCACCACCTCAACAACAGCGACAACCGCCACAGCCCGCACCTGAACGATCCTTGAGGAGGTCGCAAAGGATAAGCTCGCAGGCGAAAAGAAAATTCGACGCAGACGAGTCCGCCGCCGCCCAAGCGTCATCCTCCAATCGCCCAGCAAAACGTAGAGGTGCGATACCTCGAGACGAAGACTTAGCTCTGCAAGATGCCGGCCCCTCGCGACCAGACCCAAGCGCTGCACCTGCGCCGTCGGGCGAAGCTTCCTCCTCTAGAGCATTGGACGTGAGCGGTCCGCAGCAGGCGCCCGCCAGCCGGCCCAGAATAGCGGAAGCGGAGGCGGTTGTATCCTGCACCTCTGACGGGTTGGTGGTCATCTTGCGACAGGCGCGACCGCTCATTCCGAAACCGCTTCACAATGTACCGAGCAGCATGTTCGCATCTCCTTGGGCCCCGGTGCCGTTGGTTCCGAATGTCGAGAACGCGCCGGACAAGAGCCGCGAGATCAGTTTTATGGAGGCGATACGCGAGGTGGCCGTCTTCGCTTGGAGCTTGCGACAGCTCGGGGGTGAGATCATCAGCAATCCGGAAACCGAGGCCGTCAGCGAGCC
This sequence comes from Orbilia brochopaga, assembly GCA_036872635.1. Lineage (NCBI taxonomy): Eukaryota > Fungi > Ascomycota > Orbiliomycetes > Orbiliales > Orbiliaceae > Orbilia > Orbilia brochopaga. The sequence goes on along the minus strand of JAVHNQ010000010.1, from coordinate 126,363 downwards.
TGACGAGAAGAAGGCCGATGTGGAGGAGGAGAAGGACGCGGTCATCACAGCCGCAGCCAAGGGCAAGGCGCGAGCGCCGGCTCTGAAAGATGCGGCTCCGAGCCCGCGGCGGGCGCTGGCGAGTCCGGACGCCCAAGAATCCGTGTCGGTCGCGAGAGCCCAGGAGAAAGAGCGGCGGGGTCGTTCGAAAGGCAATCCGCGGAAGCAGCGACGGTGAGGGGGAGTGGAGCGTAGGGAGGAAGAGGAGGAGCGTCAAGATCCGCCCTCACCATTGGCCATATATATATAAGTATAGATATACTATATGCCTAGTTTTTAGCTTGAACAGGAGCACTTGTTATTTTAGTCTGCGTGTGAAGGAATACCTAGGTAGCTAGCCGCTGAGTATAACAATGAGGTCCAAGCATATGCGGGCTGGGGGATGGGAGCCAGCCTTTCCTACCTGTATTTGTACATACATTTACCATTCGAGTCTTGGTTGAATACATATCAAATATATACTAATAGGTATATATACAACTCGAAGTCCGTCTCGTAGACGGGACTGCTGGCATCCCACTCGATCGCGAGGTCACAAGCACGTACGTAAGCGCATACCAGCAGCAACAGCAGCGTCCACGTTTGTCGATGCAGACACTCGACGCTGCCCCGGATTTGACTCCACAGGGACGGAGTAATTGACATGTGATGGCTCGCCTGCCTGCCTGCAACGGGCACGGAAAGCAGCCGAAAACGCGCAGACTTTCGCACATGCCGGCTCTGGCTCCTCCAAACAGGCAAGCTCGTCGCGACGACCCGGCCAGGGGACGCTGCTGGTCGGTCGTAGTCGTGGTCCAGTCGAGCGGTCGAGGGTTCAGTTTCGGTGCGGTTCTGCGGTGCGGTTTGCGGGGGAAAGAAGCCGAGGCATAAAAGTGGCAGCTGCGTGCGCTGCAGCCGGCTGGGCCTTTGCCGCATGCATGCGATGGAGGACGCGAAAGACGGCCTCGCCCGCTGGCATATGCTCCAGACTTTGAACCGAAGCTGGCAGCCTGCAGCCTCTTCGTTCTTTCCCGGCAGTCCCGAGGACGACGTCAAGGCTTCTGCGCATGAACTAGATCAGACTACTTAAACCACTTCAGCCTCCGCATCCTGCCCGTCGCCGCCTGCGCTCCTTTAATCCTCCTCCTCTCCGCCCGCCTCCTCACCACCTCCCTCGCTCTTTTTGACCCTGTAGTATCCACGTGCCTGCCTGTATTCACGAAATCCAACCTCCCACGAACCAATTAATCCACAGTCATGGCGGGGCCCGAACTTCGATTCGATGACAAGGTCGTTGTTGTCACAGGTGCTGGCGGTGGCCTCGGGAAGGCCTACGCCCTGTTCTTCGCCTCTCGCGGCGCCAGCGTTGTCGTGAACGATCTCGGAGGCTCTTTCAAGGGCGAAGGCGCCTCGACAAAGGTACCCACTACCACACCACAGCAGCTCTTCCGTCCCCACGGCTCCGTTCAAGTCTCCGCTAACCTCACTCCCTCTCTCCAGGCAGCCGATGTCGTGGTCGATGAAATCCGCGCTGCCGGCGGCAAGGCTGTCGCTAACTACGACTCCGTCGAACACGGCGACAAGATCATCGAGACCGCCGTCAAGGCCTTCGGCACCGTCCACGTCCTCATCAACAATGCCGGAATTCTCCGAGACATCTCCTTCAAAAACATGAAGGATGCAGACTGGGACCTCATCATGAAGGTCCACGTCGACGGCTCGTACAAGGCATGTTCAGTCGTACAAGAATCGGGAGACTGCGGTGAACATACATCCGCTAACTAAGTACTTGTATGAAATAATAGTGCGCCAAAGCCGCCTGGCCGCATTTCAGGAAACAGAAGTACGGAAGGATCATAAACACATCCTCTGCCGCTGGTCTATTTGGAAGCTTTGGCCAATGCAACTACTCCGGTAAGCATTTGGCACCAGAACCTCATCCTGCAGCTTGTCATATCCAACTCGGCTTTTCGCTAACATCGAGCTTTTCCTTTCTGCAGCTGCGAAACTCGGTCTGGTCGGCCTCAGCGAAACATTGGCCAAGGAAGGTGCAAAGTACAACATTCTCTGCAACGCCATCGCCCCAGTCGCCGCATCGCGTATGACGCAGACGGTCATGCCTGAGGAAGTTTTGGCAAACCTCAAGCCCGACTGGATCGTCCCGGTCGTCGCATACCTTGTTCACGAGTCCAACCAGCACGAGAACGGTGGCATCTTTGAAGCAGGTGCCGGACACGTCGCCAAACTTCGATGGGAGCGATCAAAGGGTGCTCTGTACAAGCCCGATAGCACCATGACACCAGGTGCTATCCTCAAGAAATGGGACCAGGTCAGGGATTTCTCCTCTCCATCCTACCCGGATGGCCCTGCGGACTTTATGGGCCTTCTCGAACAGGCTATGGCCCTCGGTCCTAACGACCAGGGACCTGCGATCAGCTTCAAAGACAAGGTTGTTTTGGTCACGGGAGGAGGTGGCGGGTGAGTAGATGCAGCAATTTCTATGTTTTCCCTCTTGAATGTACTCGAGCTGATGAGACCTTTTCCAACTTAGTCTTGGTCGGGCTTATGCCTTGCTCTTCGCCAAGCTTGGTGCCAAGGTTGTCGTGAACGACCTTGTTAACCCAGATAACACAGTTAACGAGATCAAGGCAGCCGGTGGCATCGCCGTTGGCAACAAGAGCTCCGTTGAAGACGGCGATGCGGTAGTCAAGGCCTGCGTCGACGCCTTCGGCACCGTCCATATCGTAATCAACAATGCCGGAATTCTGCGCGACAAGTCATTCCAAGGAATGACAGACGAGCTGTGGAAAATCGTCATGGACGTGCATCTTCGGGGAACGTACAAGGTCACAAAGGCTGCGTGGCCGCACATGCTGAACCAGAAGTACGGCAGAATCATCAACACCTCGTCGACCAGCGGAATTTACGGTAACTTTGGTCAAGCGAACTACGCAACCGCAAAGTTGGGCATCCTCGGTTTCTCCCGAGCGTTGGCACGAGAGGGCCAGAAATATAACATCTTTGTCAACACCATCGCTCCCAACGCTGGCACAAACATGACCCGCACCATCATGCCGGAAGAAATCGTTCAAGCTCTCAAGCCTGATTATATAGCCCCGCTTGTGGCACTGCTCTCTTCGGATCACTGCCCTGATCCGACCGGCGGCCTCTACGAAGTCGGCTCCGGCTGGATTGGCAAGACAAGATGGCAAAGAAGCGGTGGAAATGGCTTCCCTATCGACAAACCGTTGACACCAGAAGACGTAGCTGCTGCTTGGGAGCAGATCGCAAACTTTGAGGACGGCCGTGCAGACCACCCAGAGTCCGCTCAAGACGCTTTGAGCTCGATCATGAAGAACCTCTCCAACAAGGCGAGCTCTAAGGGGGCTAGCAATGCGGACGAGGGCACGGATTATCGCAAAGCTATCGAGGCTGCCAAAGCTGCCAAGGCTAAGGGCTCCGAGTTTGTCTTTGACGATAAGGACGTGATACTTTACAACCTCGGACTGGGAGCGAAGAGGACAGACCTCAACCTGGTTTTCGAAGGGTCCGACAACTTTGAGGTTCTACCGACCTTTGGCGTCATTCCCCCCTTCAACGCCGAGGCGCCCTACAATCTGGATGACATCGTCCCCAACTTTTCCCCCATGATGCTTCTCCACGGCGAGCAGTATCTGGAGGTCAGAAAGTACCCTATCCCAACCTCTGGCAAGCTGATCAGCTACCCGAAACTCGTCGAGGTCATCGACAAGGGGGCGGCCGCTGTCGTTGTCACGGGTGTCACAACCAAGGATGCAGCTACAGGCGAGGATCTGTTCTACAATGAATCCTCGATCTTCATTAGAGGGTCCGGCGGTTTCGGAGGCAGCTCCAAGGGCTCCGACCGAGGAGCGGCCACTGCTGCCAACAAGCCTCCCGCGCGGAAACCGGATCTGGTCGTCGAGGAAAAGACTACCGATGACCAAGCTGCTCTGTACAGGCTATCGGGTGATCGGAACCCTCTGCACATAGACCCCGAATTTTCCAAGGTTGGGGGTTTCAAGACCCCGATTCTGCATGGGCTCTGCTTCTTCGGCATCTCCGGCAAGCACATCTACAACAGCTTCGGCCCATTCAAGAACATCAAAGTACGATTTGCTGGCACCGTCATCCCGGGCCAGACCCTTCGGACAGAGATGTGGAAGGAGGGCAACAAGGTCATCTACCAGGTCGTCGTCGTCGAGACCGGCAAGTTGGCCATCTCGAACGCTGCTGCGGAGCTTGTGAACGCCTCCAAGAGCAAACTGTAGGATAGAATACTAGGCGCCATCTCGAGTACTCGCTAATTTCTCTGCATCGCAACTTTCCTTTTTTTCGGGTGACTGGTCGTGGGGTTTGATTTCGCGCATTTACTCAATTTGTTAAACTGGGATGTCATTTGCAGTCTATAGTCTTCCGATTGATAGGCTAAAGTTACCTCGCTGCTCAAGTGCTTATTTGAGAACACGATCTTATAAAGTAGAATCCAAACTATTCTCGAAATATTCGGAATCCTGGGAAGTCCTGGGCGTGACGATGCAGGACAAGTTAAATTATCGTCGTTAAGCACAAATGAATTCCTCGTATTTTTGAGTAGATGTGAGAAACAATATATTCGTATGTCATTTTATTATCATTATGATTAGTACCGGCATCAGCGGTCTTGACAAATCTATGGTACAGGCGCTGTGGATCAAGTAGCTCAGAAATAATAATATACATGTGCATGATGAAACGCCTACCAATGCTTCCGGAGATGATGGTTCCACCTGACGCCTAACAGAACAGAAACTCCCAAATACGACAGCTTGAATAACCGCAAGAGAAGAATAAGGAAAAAGGGAGAGAAACAAATCTACATCTTTTGTCACTCCTGTCACAGGTCCCAAACTCCGACATAATCGTTATAAAAGGGAGAAATTATTTGGAGGAAAGAGCAAAACATGTAAGAAACTGGCGGTATACTTCGTGATCAATATGATCCTGCTAAAAGACTGGATATCGCAGATAAAGTCCAGTTGTTGGGATTTAAGCCTGCAAGTCGGCAAAAGAAAACATGTTTCGCATGAGTTGGGATCTTTGTGGATTGTTGGATAGATCCATCTCCTTGTTTCTATCCTCCGCAAGGGCTCGCATAGCAGACAGGATGTTCATCGGGGGCGCATTTCTAGCCCGGGCATCCGAGTTCTCGGGCAACCACTCCAATCGAATGGTTCGGTCGCCCCAAAGCTTAGAAAGCAGTGATCTGAATGGTATCGGGTAAAGAAAACTGTAACCAGGACAAAAGAATATAATTAGAAATGAGTCTTAAAAGCAACGACTACAATCGAGTTATAACTCACCCAGCTTGTTCAATTTCGTGGAACTGCGAACGAAGGAATATCCGAATGTCTTCGTCGGGGGCAAAGGCTGCAGCCATAGCTAGAGAGAGTTGGAACGGTAGCAGCAAGGCTGGCTGGTGCCAAGTTCCACCTGTTACCGAACGCACGAGATCATAAATGGCGGAGCAGTGTGTAGACATGTAATCCTTGTCATAGCCGTGTAAAACACTGCGTTGGTGATGTACCAGCATGCTGAGGGCGTGGATATCGGCATAGATATATGCCATTCGACAGAGATATGGCGAGGGAGCCTTTGAATCGTCCATGCCCTCGAAGCCAATGACGGACTCCAGATCGGAATATTTCTCCCAGAATGTGTCGATGTCCTTCATTGCAAGGAGCATCCCATTTTCATAAGACGCGTAGTCACACAGACCGTTGAACCGAGCGTACAACAGATTGACAACTTGCATGGATATGTAGCGACAATGTGATTCCGCATTCATGAAGGTCCAGGATGTGTTATTCGCTTGTCGCGCGAACTGAGGCTGGTATGATTTATAGGCGGCATCATACCATTCAGGATCCAGGATAGTCTGCTGCCCAGAGATCATCGAGACACTAAGATCAACCCGAGTGAACCAGGAGAAAATCGGATATCCTTCAGAAGTATCCAAAATGGACTGCGGTGAGAATAAGCTTTCCAGTATCATATACGCTCCCTTGCGGTGTTCGATCAAGTTTGCCCAATCTCCGAGATATTCCTCAAGAGTAGCAAGTTGGAGAACTGTTAGAAGTGTGAAAACATCGGGAGGTAGATTTTCCTGAAAGGACTCTCGCAGAGAAACGATTGCCCGGTTGTGGTACTCGAAAAAGGTTTCGACACCTTTTTGGTCCGCTTCCCAGGTCGTAGCCGCATGAGTTTCGTGAATAAAATAGTGAAGAGAAGCAAACGCTACTACGGAATAGAGAAGGGCTTCGTTCCGGACAGCGTATGATAGTAAGGTATTGCTGAAAAAGTCTGATTCGTCGCTTTTCAACAGGTAGTGTTGGAACGTAATATGTTTTCTGTGATAGTCGAGCCAGAAGGCGACATCCGGTGTATGAGAGTTCCTTTGGCTCGGCGGATGAGCAGCTAGATCGGCTTCGGGGAGCACCGAGTCGGAGCGGCAGCTGTGGTTATAGAGTTGATAGCGAGACTCGGAGTAGCCATCATTGTTGTACATTGCCGGACTAAGACTTCTTTGAGACCGCACAGAACCGGAGACGGACTGTGCGGGGTTTGATGAGTCTGGCGGGCAGGCGCTCAAGAAGCGGAGGTCTGTTGGGTAGGTGTCGGAAAAGCAGATGTCGGAATCAAGGTCTTCTGGTGACGGGCTCTTGTCTTCAAATTGGGCAAAATTTGAGGGAGTGTTTGGTTGCTTTCGTCTTGTTCGTGTGCTTTTTGGGGTCGCGGCAGGATCTGGGAAAGTGCATTGTCGCCCACCCTTGGCACAGCCTATGGATATCAGACGAGTTTGTGAGCTACATGCATGTCGAAGAGCAGTACGAGCCGATCGCCGATTTGCGTACACCTAGAGGCGCGATCCCGGCTCGGTAACATAGATATATAGAATGCGGTACTTACGTTCACATATGGGACGTGTCTCGTCACACTATGAGTTTCCACGATAGCGTTAACAGTTGTTTCGCTCACTATCCGATACGAACTATGGCAATTCAAGGTAGGGTGTGCTGCAAGGGACCATCGCATGAGCTTACCTTTACCCGACGGGCGCGACAGGTAAAACAACCCGATCTCGTTCGCCGATGCTTGATATGCTCCCCTGGTCCACTGAGCTCTAGTTTGATCTCAGCGTTCTGCCACCTCTGCCCTGAACCCAAGTCGATTTGATCCATTGCCAATGGCCTGTTGTTATAAGTAGCCAGAGAGTAATTGGAGAAGATGTGAAAGCGGTCTCCAGACTGATTGGGCTGAACGAAAGCAGGATAGTACGCCACTGTCTCTGTCATCTCTCTCATCTTGATGTATAGACTAGAAGGACCGTAAAAACGAGCTAGATGTTCCCATAAGAATAGTCGACTGTCTTTTGAGGTCTCGGCCGATGGGTTGGTGTCGAAATGATAGTCCTCTTTAGCCAGCCCTGTGTCCTCTGATCTTTGCTTATCGATGCGAGCCGTTCCACCGTCTCGAGGTAAACTACTGATGGAATCGGCGTAATGTTTCGAGGGACGCTTCAACCCAGCTGGAACACACGGAAGTCGAATGAAAAGCGAGGGTTTGTTTTTTCAAATATCGAAAAGCGAGGGTGGATTGATAAGAGAAATGTTGAACGAAGGATAGATATGAGAAATAAACGAAGGTACGAGGAAGAAATAGATTAGTCTCTTGAGGGTCGATGAATGACCGTTGAAGCTTCTTGGGTGGTCATATGAATGAGGGGATCCAGCGCCTCTTAAATATGAATGATTGTATCAAGGGTTCCCGAAGGGGGGGGGTGTGGTAGCAAGCAGAAGAAGTGTGTAAGCATGTCCGAGAGAACCAGCCAGGGACATCGGGGATGGTAGTCGTGAGACATTGCGGCGTCAGCGGCGTCATGGACAGGGAAGCGGTGTCGATGCGGGACGATTGACCAAGTTATTCTGGAAGAACAGGGCTTCGTGTGACATAACGGCGGTGGCGCTATCGAATCGGCGCCGGCACCAGTTGAGATGGTTGAGGGCTGTTGGTGGGACACGGCCGCCTAAACCTGCTCAGGGACAGACCCGCTGGTGTGGTTCTTCCCGCCGAGTGGACCAGATAGTGGCATCCTTGCGTGCATGTGAGTACATGTACATGTACAAGTACAAGTACAAGTACAAGTACACGCACAAGCACAAGCACTTTCCCATGGGCGCGACACGTCCAGGGACATGTCATTGTGCCTGCGCATCTAACTCTGGCATTGAGAGAGGACGGGCAGTGCCTGCACGTCCAGGGCTGGCTGGTGTCCACGCCCGCGACTGAGGAGAGAGTGTGGGGGAGCTGCCAGGCTCGGTTATTTCTCGATCTTAACCCCTAGCGGACAAGCGTGATTTATTTTTTCCACTCGCAGAATCCTTCTTGAACGGGAACCAAGAGCACCGCCGAGTGATGATAATTATGGAAATACGCCACAGGCCAGAGAGCAAGTAAGCGAGCGTTCGATCGGTCGACGCCGGTTTAAGCTTTCCATTTCCATTTCCATTCCTGAGCTGCTCGAACCGAGGGAAGCTGCGCATGATATCAGCTTGGAAGCCTGGCCTGGTGCGAGAATACAAAGCACGTTAGATAAGTAAAATAAGTGCTTTCTTCCTTACTTTTACTTACTTAAGTCCTTTGCATGCTTAGACTGATAACACCACTTGCGAGTAAGGGCCGGTGTAGCTTGAACGGGGGCTCGAGGACGGTTACAATTAAGTATGCGCCGACGAGCGCATTACTCGATGCGGGTAAGGTTTCTAGCTCTTCGAAAAGGCTAGCTAGTCTCGAGGTCGGTTGATGGAATAGGAAGTATCGACTTGTATTGTAATAGAGCACTCGTGATGCTCCTTCCGTAGTTGATAGCCCAGTCGTGGCCTGCTTTGGCCCAAGTCAGCAACGCAAAACGCGATTTTTCATCGGTTGCTCTCGCTCGTACCTGTTGTCCATCCGCGGCTGTCTGGGCTCAGTCCCAAGTTGATCCGGGACTGTCTCCACCTGTGTCTGAGTCTGGACGTGATGCTGCAAGTACCTGTACCTGTACCTGTGCTGGTACCTGCGCTGGTGCCTGTACAGTCCATGCATGTTCATTGGCGTCGGCTTTCGGGGACTGGGGAAGGGATTTGTGTTCTGAACTGTCGGCCATGCCTGTTTGCTAAAATTAGCGACTCAGCCCCTCCGACCTTAATTTGACAAGCCCGCAACAGCACATGTTTCCCTGCCGGCGAGCATGCGCCAGCATCTGCACCCGAACGTCGAGAACATCTAGAAATCATGCCATGCGGCAGATTTGGCTAGCCTTACCATGGAACTGGATCAGGCACTGGCTATGCGCTCATGGTTCTAAAAGCAGGCGCCGGCGATTCTCTGGCACCTGGTTGGTTGATTCGGTCTAGTCTTGAGAGCCACGATTCCCATTGCGATCGAGAGTATGGTTTGTTCACAATTCTACTGGCGGGAGCCAAAATGACATGACGAAATGCAGATGCACCAGCTGGACGCCGTAAACACGAACAAGACAAACGTGAACATGGTGGGGAGCAAGGGCTCCCAGTGCGATACGCCTCAAATCTTACAGGTGTCGGAGCACTGAAAAAGGGTATCGTGCCGGTTCGAGACATTACTACGGGGAAATGACGTGAAAGAAGCAGAAAAAAGAAAGTAACCAAGGAAGCAGAGAAATATCAAAGCCCCCCTCCCAAAAATTAAAACTCGCCGAAGCCGCGGCACGTCCCTCTGCAAATCACCAGGCCAGCAGGCGTAGTCTCGTCACTGGAGGCTGATCACGCAGAACTCAAAGCAGAATCAGCTTCGGTTCCTGCACCAGCGGCGTCGCCAATCGGGACTTCCTCAACCCCCTGGCCACGACACAAGGGACAGGAATTACGCCCGGTTGTCAACCACTGTAAGAACGCATATTAGTAATTGAATCTAAAGCGATATAGGCGCGGAAAGTGGCTGAAATCTGCTGCCATCAATCGGCCAGTCTGGATCTAGTAGACGTACCTCATCAATGCAGTCCCGATGAAATACGTGCTGGCACTGCACCAGTTGCCGGCAAAGCTCCCCGTCTTCAAAGTCGCTGAGGCACACCAGACATCTCTCTCCTACATGGAGCTGAATATCACCTACGCCATTCTCCGAAGTTGCTTCTGTAGTTCCTCCTAAGCGCACCCTGAAAAGTCCGCCTGCGGATTCAACATCCTCACGAGAAGCGACTGGTGGTTTCACTGGTGCTATGAGTGATGACAGTAGCATCATATCCTCGTATGTCGGAGCCTTAAAGCCGGGCCACGGATGTTCAATTAGCAAGGAATACAGGCATTGTTGGGTGATGTAGCTATCGAGAAGATTAAGACTTACATCGGTGAACAGTGACGGTGTCGTCAGAATTGGATGGTTCTCTGGATAGCTGCCACCAAGGACGTAAATGATCCAGCTGCGAGTCCCTTCCGTGGGGCTCCGAGGGGAATCGGGGCTGGATGATCCTGATAGCCGTACATTGTCATCTAAAATCTGGGGTGATGCCGATCTCTGAGACAAGTCTGGGGATTCAAGGTTGGCGTTCCATCCAGAGGCCTCGTTTGATAAATTAGAAAAGTCGGCTGGATCAGGTCGGAGGATCTCATGATCCCTCGAATGTCTTGCAACACTTGGTGGGTTAGTGGTGGATGGTGAAAGAGGCTCCTCGGTATGTGTGCCTCCTTCAACTCCAGGCCGACTCTGCGAATGGGTTGAACGTGAGCGGCTGGCGAGACTACTGCGCCTTGAATCAACATCACTGATCGTGGGCGCAGAGGATAATGCTTCAAGAAAGGTTGATGTCCGGCCGTCACGAATATCGGTATCTCTTGGGTTGACAGATCGGATACCCACGATTATAACAGGTATCATTCTTGCATTCTCGGTGCCAGTGGATTGACTAGGGCTAGACGATGTTGGGCCGAACCGGAACATTCGGAAAAAGTTCAAAGGGCCGATGGATCCACTTGATGCAAAGTCATCGGACATGTCAGAATCTGGAGAATCTAGCGTACTTCCGCCGCTGCGGAGCGCGGAGGTAAGTCTACCGTTCTGAAGAGCACGGAGAAAGGCCTCAAAGCTGCCATCCACGCTACCGCCGGACACGTCTCTGGCATCTGAGAAGGCCTGAACGTTGCTACCAACCAACGAAGCTGCTGTTGCTGCTGCTGCAACTGACAGTAGTCTTGAGAGAACTGCAGCTTGATCTTCTCCAGAACGGCTAGGGCGCGAGGAGCTTGACAGGCTGCTTCGACGAGTTTCGCGAGCGGTCCGGCTTGGACTGGGTTGATGTTGGCTTGTTTGAAGCGGGGTGTCTCCGGTCCGAGTTCGTTCGATCACTCCACCACCCGTTTCAGAATGGGGATGCGTTCGGAGTTCGTCTGAGTGAGTATTGACACGCACAGGGTTGAATGGATGACCATATCTGTTCCGCTCCGGTGAAGAACCAGCACCAGGACGAGACCCGATCAGATGGCGATCCGTGGATCGCGAGGTGGGCTGCTCATCCGCTCTGTCCGAGTTTGATCTCACTGATTCTCGTTGGCGCAAAGCGTGAGGATGTTGGAGATCGAGAGATCCAGTGGGTCTTGTGGCATGGAATGAGAGCGGACCGAGCTGAGGGGCAGCCGTAGAAGACGGTCTATTGCGTCGTTGGTCTTCTAAAGCGGGCGTATTGAGAGACCTGCGTCGGTGCAGAAGTGATGATCGTATACGAGAGAGTCTGATTCGTGAGACAGGTGACGAAATATTTTCGGTATCCGGCCTTGGAGCATCATGGATCGGTCGAACGTCTTGGAGTGAGTCCGTAGATGAGGTGTGATCGGTGGCAAGGCTAGAGGAAACGAATCTCGATATTCGCCGTCGAATCCGACTGCTCCGCCGCGAGTCAAGGCTATCGGGGTCCGGCGAGAAGGACCGGCGTCTCGATGAGGCCATGGCGCTGTTGCTTGTCTGGGCGGATCGCAAGGCCTGGTTATCCCGCTCACTCGGAGCCGCGATGCGCTCAACGGATGGAGACTGCGATGACCTTGAAACAGCAGTTGTTGGACATCGCGCTGACGAGGCGCTCTGGCCCATCGCACCAACCGGCTGGCGCGAAGAGTCCAGAAGGGCCTGGAAAGAGAAGCAAGGGGTGGCGTATGGAGATTAGGCCGTAGCCGTACTGGATTAACCAAGAACCCCCTGCGAGCAAAAGTAGATCTACTTGGGATTCAGACCCCAAAGAGCATACTCTAGGAGATGGCCAACCTGAGACGGCAGTAGTGACTTTATGGACGAGCGGGTGACCCAGTTGTTGAAAACTATATGTGGGAACGGCGGTGGTACGGACAACGGTTAGATGACGGAAGCAATCGTGTTTTGGCTATTAGGGACCAGGATGACCGAGAGAGGGTCGAACGACACAAGGCGGATGACGATGTATTTATTCGTAACAAGATTTATCGAAATTATTGGCCCCTATTGGCCTACAGTGACGATATAAGGGAGGAGATAGCGGTGTAGATGTGGCGGCGTCAAGGCAGCATCTGCGTGGTATCTACCGGTTGCAGCACGCCAGGGAGCAAGAGAAACAGAGGAGAGTTGGATGCGGATGGGGAAGGGTCGTGAGTATGGAAGGAAGAGGCGTATTGCAGAGAGATGGGGACAACGGAGATGGCGGAGATGGTGGTGGTGAAGTTGGAGATGGATGGAGATGGAGATAGACGGGGGGAGAAGAGAAGGCGGAGCGGGCGGGAAAGGGGAGTTGACGACCAACAACGCAGCGGCTGTTTCGTCCTGCGTCCTGGCCTCAGCACGTGCGCTTCGCGAACACACGACGACGGCGATGGGAGAAACAGAGTCCTCCCCAGGCGACACCTGAATTGCAGGACACGACAGATGCTGCGCTCTCCGGAAGGGCGGCTAGGCCCATGTTCGATGCGCTATCTATGTAGCTAACTACAGCCAGCGCTGACGTATCGACACCCCGAGCGCCCGCTTGGTATGCGCACGCCCTGGTCGAAAAAAAAAAAAAAACACAGGAGGAACCGTCAGATAGCGAGATATATATATACACTACTGAAATACCGTTCACATCGGACCGATGAGCTACGTGTTCTCGTGAGCCTCCAGAGCTAGGGCATTCTTCTCCCCCTGTCCACAATTACACTTCTCCGTATACATGTGGAGCGCACAGTCAAGCGCTTGCTTGCTGGCTTGTCTCTAACACTATAATGACAGCCGGTCCAGACTTAGCCGATCTAGCGACCGGTGGCGTCTACGGAGTACCACGATTAGCATTGAACCCGAGGCCATTGCAAGCCTTCGTGCAGTCCGGCCGCGCGGGACCATTGCAAGCAAAATATTCAGGGGAGGGGTGCATACACCGGTTGCAGCTGGTAGAACCTGGCCTGCCCATCGCCCGCCCTACCCCCAATCCACCATTTCTCTCCTGTTGCGCTGTTCATCATTCCGTCCGTAGAGCTAGACGAGCTCCTGCGCCGCCGCGTCGGCGAGTGCTGTCGGGTATTGCAGATGGACTGCGGGGGTGTCTGCTGAGGGCCTGCGCCCGGCTGGCAGTTCGTCGCTGCTGCCGCGGGCGGGCGTGGAGAGACGCTCGCCCTCGTCGGAGACACAATCGCTCCGCCTGTAGCTTCGAGGGTGCCCGATGGCTTCTGCAGCGCTGAGTGTGCCCGGAATGCCACGAGGAGACTGGCGAGGAACGGCCGATTCGACGGCATGTCATACACTACGCAAACAATGTATGCCTCCGCTTCTCCGGATAGCAGTCTCCGTGATAGCTCGATGGCTCCTCTGCCGCCGACCCCTTGGGAGTTTCAGATGATATATCTAGGTGCCGCCTTGATTCCGGTCGCTGTGTCGCTCCATTCGATTCTCCCGGCAGAAGCAAGCTGCTAGCTGTCTCCTGGGTTGCCTGAAGTACGAGCGGCGGCCGAGAGAGCGGTAGGCTGCGATCGTTCCGTTGGTGGGTAGAAAGCCGCCAAAGGTCAGGCAAGGTTTCCAGCGCCGTCGGTCGGTGATTGTGCGGGTCGGACGTAGCTTTGTGTGTGGTTACCCTTCTTCTTCCCCGGCGACAGTACGATAATGTGCAAGGTTTACAACTTGGGATGATTTCGAGTCGAATCGGTAGGTAAGTATGTAAGTAAGTACTTTTAAGTCAGGTAAGTACCTGGAGGAAGGCCTTATATGCAAGAAAAATTCCTTTGGATGTCTGCTTCCTCTTCCTAGCAGCGGCGGGCCTTTTGCTTTCCGAGCGAGACAATCAATCCCGAGGTCCTCTTTGCGGTAAACAAAGTCGTTTGCTTTCGGTGTCGTCACGCAGAGGAGAGAATTGGAGGGAGGAATTTTCCGGGTAACCAATCGGAACGCTCGTGTTCCAATCTCAGGTTCGGAGGGCTTTAGGTAAGCGGACTGCCACGGCCACCAACCTCACCGCAATCACCGCCGCCGCCTGCACTTCGCACATCATCATCGCTGCCGCCGCTGCCACCACCATCACCACCACCGCTGCGAAAGCAACAACAGAGGAACTCACTGGAAAGGCTGTCACCTGCCTCGCAGTTATGTCTACTTCAATGGTTCGTGGACTCTCCGATACCACCAGTATTAATATGTCTCGCTGGCTAACGCCTGCACCATCCACTCAGCCATACCGTAGCCCCTTCGGCCCCAAGTAAGTCCGATTCTTCGATTCCAGGCAAAAAGAGCATTCACCCACACCTACCCCACAAGTACCTATCAGAGGTCCGACGGGTTGGATGACGGGAGTAAACCCGAGGAGATGTGACTCGAAGGACTGCGCCAAAGATTCCCTATTGACTTTTCTATAACATAGACTAAAGAACGGACCGCATATCGGTCCATGGACCTTTAAGTCCCTGGGACGACTGTATGTCATTCACTAGACCATGATTCTGTCTTCTAGATCACCTGATCCACTTCTTACCCCGGACATCGCTCACAAAAACATCTATACCCAGGGGTTTTACCGCGGGTGCATTCGGTGGGGTGGCTCTCTTCACTCTCGTATTTTTCGCTGAAGGAGTGCCGCGGGTGAGAAAGGATATTCTTCAGAAAATCCCAGTTGTTGGCTCGTACTGGATCAGGGAAATCCCTCCATCGGATAATGTATGGTCCTTCCCTCTGCTCAAACCGCATCCCACTGTCAACAATGCTGACTCTCTTCCTCAAGCCTTACTAAGCTTCCACGGTACAATCGTCAGCCGTGGAAGCCCGCCAGTTCTACTATCTCCCACTATAAACTCATGTTGCTACTTGCAAAACCAACAACTGTTGTAAATATCGTTATCATATTTGGTCATCCTGTATCCGGCTTGCGTATACAAAGGATGATAGAAACACGTATATAATTTGATACTATTGTAAAACGCCCCGCTGTTCCGCATCCGTGTGACTATCGCCTCCACAGCTTTCGTAACGAAGTTTCTGCCCTCGATCATCCGCTCATCAACATGGTTCATCACCACTGCTCTGTGGATGGAACTTTTGTTAGAGCACATGTCAAGCTTTGCCAATCCACCCAGAAGCCACGAAAAAATCATGAATCTTAGAAACCTTCACGCCATCAATTTTGCAGAGCTCTTTAGCTTGTTTCTTTTTTAACAGGCCGCCATGCCGCATGGCCTCTTTGAATAAAGTGTCTTTTAACACGAGATACGGTTTCGGGAATATCGCCAACATACTGCAAAGTCGACGTTCTTCATCTGTCAGCAGGTGCAGGTCTGGGGCGTTCTCTGTATTAAGTGCAAGCGGTGTAAATGGAACTGCTTGGTTTAAAACTGCGTTAGCTGCATTGTGCCTCTGTTCCGACGTGACCGGGGGCGTCCTTGAGTCTGCCATGTCGTCGACGACCTGGGGGTGGGAGTTGCTAGCGATTGGAGCTGACGTCGGGTTCGAGATAGAGATGTTGATGCCTTTCAGAGCGCCGGGGTGCAGTAAATGAGGAGAGGATAAGATCGGCCCCTCGAGGGAATTCCCGCTTTTAGCATTGACACGGTGTCCAACTCGATCGTTTTGAGAGCCAGGTTGCTTCAGGATATTTGTCTGCATTTCAGAATGATTATTTAGTTAAAAAGGATTCTTATATCCCATCTTCTTGTCAATCCCTGTTTATGATGATATGAGAGGGATGGATCAAAAGAGGGAAGAGGGGGTCCGAGGAAAGGAGAAGGAGGAAACATCGAGGAAGAGACGAGAAGAGAGAGACAGAGTGTGCGGCGAAAGCATAGTTCTTCGTACCCGATGCGCTTTTTCTACTTCGTACTTGGCGCCCTTTTCTAGACTTCTTATACCGGACCTCCTCCAATCTTGCAGCGTCAAAATCGCCTGTCTTAAACTGAGTTCTTTCTGCAAGTCGTCTGCGAAGGTCGTGTAATCCTGATGATTCATTATCTTTGCGAAAGGCTTGGCTTTGTTGAGAAGGTCTTTCTCTTCTTTGCTCCGCCGTTTGTCGATCGCCTGGTTTTTTTTGTACTCTAGTAGAGCATGTTCAAATATCACCTTCTTCCTTTCGACCCTCTGCGTGAGCCGGTGGTTGTAGATGTCCATGACGGTGAGCTTGAGTTCGATTTCAGGTTCGATTTGCCCGGTCGTCTGATTGATACCATCGCCAGGGTCGAAGTACATATCCTTGACTGTCGTCTCTGCTTCGTTTTCATATTCAACCTCAAACTCCATTCTCCCAGGCATATATCCTTGGACTTCATGACAAGCGGGAACGCTAGCTGTAGGTTTCTTCTTGGGGGCTAAGGGCAAAGCACTCGCCGCAGCTGCTTTCCGGGCTTCTATTCTCCTCTTTTTGCGAGCCTGAAACTCCTCTCGAGGTATCCGATCCAGACCGCCAGTCGTCCGTGGATCAGAAAGCTCTGGAAGAGGGAACTTTGACGACTCGATATAGGTTTTATAGTAATGATCGCGGACCTCGTCCTTTTCTCTCCCACCACCAATATGATCCGCAATGTCCGCCCAGGACCCAAGACCATACATCTCCGCACCTTCAAGGAGTAGCAGCTCCTCATCGGCACCCCAGTCCTCGTCGAAAATCGGGATCGAGTGTTGTTCGATCACACAATATGCATGTGTAGCAGGGCGATGATTGCCACATGTTTTGCCCTCAGAGAAACATGTCACGCAGAGATCGAACTCCGGACACGAGGAATCCGCACAACGTATCCTGACCTAGGTTGAAACGATGAGTTCAGTCGCTGGGATGCATAATAGGAGGTGCGTAATCGGCTAGAGCAGGCAGGCGATACGATGAATGATGGAAGCACCTACGGTAGATGATATATCCGCAGAGCACACGTCGCAGTGAAACCGGACGCCGGGCTCGGTAGCGCGCGCAGTCGCATTTGATTTCTTCTTTATGACCGTCATAATTCTGCTAGAGTGAATACAAGAGGAGGTAGACACGAATCAAAGACGAGCGACCGTGTACTAAAGGTGTGGACAGTGCGATGAGGCGGGTTGCATTTGCTTGGGGAAGGGTTGCTGGCAACGAGACCGATGATTACCTAAGCGGTATGCGTGCGTAAGTTACTTCCTTGTTGCTGAGGTTGAGCAGCTCAGGAGCCAACTTCGTGTCCCACTAACGCTGCAGCTTGAAACACCAAGCACAGGGGGTGCTTCTGTCCAAACTATCATCGCCCATTCCCGACTATAAGTACTGCAGCCGCGTTATCTCGGGGACTTCCGATCGATACGTCTCCCAGATGCCGCTGTCTACTCCTCCCACGTTTTGATTGATACAAAGGCGACCTACGACACACCTCACAGGCAGACTGGTTGACAACTTCGGGTTGTCTCGTTACCCTGCTAAGCGCTGTGCAGCTGTGTGTATATCAGGTATAAACACTGTCCCTCAGGACGCCATTTCAAACCTTCATACTCATGCTCAACTGACGACTGACTTTTTGTCTGAACAACGTTGAAGTTAGAGGCGCCCTCACCCCAACACCCCTTCCATATTCTTCATTTGGCGAACATGAGCATTTCGGAAGCTTGCAGGAATGGCTTCCGAAGAGATCGCATCTCGGCAGCAGCGGCCAGGTAAAGCGAGGTTGCAAAGTCCATATCAAGGCACTTCCCGATATCTCAACAGGAATTCAGTTACACGGGAGTGGGGTCCAACCGGGGCCCACGCAAGTTCTGAGGAGCCACGAAAGCAGAATCTGAGAGCTGCGCTTCTGACCAACGATGCCGCAACCGCATCTGAGACGCGGAAAAGACGATCCTCCCTCTCATCCGACACCAGGGCTACAGGCCGTGGGTCTGAGTGTGATGATGTATTGGTCTATGTCCACAATGTTCAGCCCACTGACACCCTTGCGCGGGTCCTCTTGATCTACGACATTGATCCTGAAGCTCTTCGTAAAGCTAATCGACTTTGGCCGAATGACAATATCCAAATGCGCTCACAACTTTACCTCCCTGTTAATGACTGCGCAGTGAAAGGCATCCCACTCTCAACTCGCGATGCGTCCGGAAATTTTGTGGTCCCTAAAAAGTTCTCGGAGACGAAGCAGGCAACTCTGCTCCAATCGAACGAAAGCGAAGTTGGTTCATCTTCGCAGAGCACCACAAACCTTCGAGAATCTAAAGGACACCATTCATTCATTCACATAGACCCTATTGGGCCTGTTGAAATTGTGAGGCTGCCAAAGCCTAAGCTTTCCCATTTCCCGCCGGCTACGAACGACCATCCCGCACCGGATCCTCGACTAGATGATAGTGGTGAAACGCAAGAGGTTGAATTTCCTCACTTAATCGGAGACCTCGCGAAGGAGTCACTTGAGGGCCTGGAAGTCGTCGGTGCGGCCATAGAGACATTTGTCAGGAAGGTTACAAGAATCGCTTGGGTCAACAAGACGACCAACGACCTCATTGAACTCACTTCTCAAATTGGGGGCCGAGTCCAATCTAGTGACGACAAGAAAGGCAACAGCAACAGCAAACGGCGAGAATTCAAAGCACATCGTCCTGAGGGAACCCGAGTGACCTCTGCAACAACAAACAGTGTGGCAGTTCGAGGGGATGGCTCCGAGGTCCCGAGGAACCGCCGACGCACAAGGAGATCGGGTGAACCGGATACTTAGTCGAACAAAAGCAATTATTCTAATTGAATGAATGCAACATCGGTCTTCTCTATATACAAATCCGGATATATTTTGTCTGTCGGGAGCCAATAACGGAGGCGGTCAGGCTTCCTTCTCTTCGAAAACGACAAGATCTCCGACAATCATTTCGCTGACAAGTTCGAGCACAGCTGCAAAGACACAAAGCAAACTTGCTATAACGAAATGACTTATTGTTGTTCCGATGTCCAGCCAGCTACCTTCATCTTTGACCATATAGAAGAAGTTCAAAGTGAGGATGTCACTTATCGACATGACAATCATGAACAAGGCCGAGGGAGGTACGCGAAGTAACCGGTTCAGGATTCCAAGATTTGCCGAAATGACAGCAAAAGGAATCAATATCTTGAATATAAGCAGTGCCCCCATAGCAAAGGGGCTGAAGACAGGTATCAGTCTGTACACTGATTCTAAGGAAAAGGAGCCGAGAGAGGCGACATTCCCGGTTCCAAAAAATCCCGCCTGTATAAAGAAAAAGAAGAAGAGAGCAATGCGGTAGTCACCGAGGTTAAGAGGCCGTGTACTCGATATTTTCTGTGGTCTGTGCTTTCCAGCTTCTCGGGCCTGTTGGATTTTATACTCCATTTGTACCCATGAAGCAAGAGTCGCACAGAAAGACACATAGAACAGTCCTTCATAAGAAATTGTGAGTATGATGAATGTTGGCGAAAAGGCTAAAAAGAGGATCATAAGTCGGTGTTGGTAGTGTCCGAGGGAGAAGAACCCATGAATTGATAACATAAGCAATGACAAGACTTTAATATTCGAAGTCAGTTGGAGTCTGGAGACCATTTTGCCAGAGTCGATGATACGGCCTTACCGAGAATCAACCACCCGACCACTTGGTTTCCAAGCGGGAGGCCTTGCTTTGCCCGAAGTGACTCAACGCTTGCGTGAGTTACAACCATGGAAATACCGATCAGACCGCACTGTAACAGGGTGACGTTAGTGATATTATTGCCGTTTTAGCAGGGTAATGGGCTATAATTACTTGGGCGCCGAGTAACGCTTGCATGTGGCGACTCGCAAACACTTCGAGATGCGTCCTCTCTCGTTCGCCAAAGATATTGTGACCGTATCTTATATAACCAATCCCCGCGGCAAGCATCATAAACGCAGCCGAATGTCTAGAAGGTCGTAAGCACTTGATATCGGAAAAGGAGGAGATCAACAATTCCTTACATTAGAAGCAGGCTTTCCACTTTGATCACAGGTAGGATAGTAAATATACTCATGGCAACGCATGAAACAGTCCAGAGAGCAACCGTCCGTCGATTTCTATCGACAAATTGTATGCCGTAAAGCCACGGCCAGATGGTGCCTAGAAGGAAACAGACGGTGAAGGTGACACGCTGAAAGTAGCCGTAAACCTATAACACAAGTAAGCGTGCTGTTTGGATCATGGTAGGATATGCGGGGCCTACTATAGCTTCCAGAACAGCGATGAGTCCGATGATCTGGAGGGCAAGTCCCCAACCCTTGTTGCCACTTGAAGATTGAGCAAGTAGAGGAAGTCCTTCGATCAAGTCATTTTTGGATATCCAGATCTGCCACCAGAAAAATACTGGAGCAAATGCGTAGATATAGTATGTCCAGGGGCTCTTCTGGACGAACAATACCCCATTGACACAAACGAGGATGCTAAAAAAGCCGACGAAGGCAGTGTGCGACCGCCGATTGCTAGATTTCCTCTGGAGAATATGCTGTTGAATTACGAAAGTCAGGGCGAAAAGTATCCATCCTAGGTACCCAAGAGTGACCACAGTTCTGAGAAAAAGCCAGTCGTATCTATCCAGATCATACTGTTAGCCGCGTAGACTAGGTACGGCAAGTTTTGCTTCAGGGAGTCTCGTGTCGTTTATTACTTACGTTTGCATGTATCTTAATCCTTGCAACGAGACCATGATCAGGTCTTTTGATAGAGCTATGGCCGACGCATAATCTTCGGACTCGATCAGCGAGTGGATGTGCTCGACTCTTGAACTACTCGAGTTTGATCCCTCACGCAACGGTGCAAATGGAACAAAGTTTATGTGCGTGGTCATTTTCTCAGCTAATAATCGCGGAATCTTAGTGTTCTACCGCGACAGAGCTATTATCCGTTATAAGCCATGGTCAGCGAATGAGACCTACCTTCCTTGACCTTGAACATCTCTAATATCTCGAGCGCATTTGCGAATAGAGATTGTGCTTTCACTTTCTCACTTGCATCGAGAAAATCAAGTGGAAGAACACCGACCGAGTTTGCAGGATAGTCGAGTCCGACAAGGTGCGCCATTAAAGCTGTAATATCTGCCTGGTCAACGTCAACACGTCTCACATGATTCAGGTTCCAGTCGCTGGAGAATTCGTCATGACCCGGGGCGGGCTCCTCTCCAGTTGAGATTTCCGGGGTTCTGATACCAGCTCCCCATGCAATGAGAGGCGTTCTAGTATTATCCGGGTGGCCATCACCGTGCGACCCCCAATCAGACATGCCATGATCCGCCGTAAACACCCAAGCGGTTTTGTCATCATTTCCATAGAAGCTGTCTATCATGCTGACTAGTTCCCGTACACCGTTATCGACAACTTCGATGTTTCTCAGGTATTCTTGAGAGTATGGACGGTATGCATGGCCGGCGGTATCCAATCCGAGCAAATGTAGAAAGAATACAATTTTGTCAGCATTTACAGCAGCTCGGAGTTCGGGGTCGGTAGCAGCCCGAGAGAAAAACTCTTTGACATGATCAAAGACCCATTTGTCGAGATTGGTGGAATCTGCAGTAAAGTCCTCGTCCTCTTCGGAATAAGACAATGCGTCGACCCTCCCGGAGACTGCGCCCTCTTTGAACATAGGCAAGATATCAGGCGAACCCCAGCTCCAGGTGTGCCTGCTTTGGTTGAAAACGCTGTCAAAGTTGACGGGATTCAGCTTCCAGCCAGTTGTGACGGAAGAGACATCCTCGTAGAGTCCGGCTATAAGGGCCACATGGCCAGGACGTGATTCCGTCGGCATTCGAGTGTGGGACACTCCAAAACTTCCAGCATCAAGGACCCGAGACCGAAGGTAGGGAGCCAGCGGTCGAGGACTTGGGTCCTCGCCATCTTTAAGGAACGGAGGAGTGTGGAATTGGAAACACTTGTCGGCACGCAAACCGTCTCCTAAGGTGTTTTTGGACAACTAGCGTCAACAACAGCGACTCAAAGGTTCACGAAACTGCTGTCGTTCTTTTGGAACGAGAGCATCGCTCTTGATGGCGACTAATTGGCCGACGACGGCTTGCACGAGAGAGATGGCATTGTAACGAACCGACGATGAGGAATAAGCGCTTTGCTGGGGCCTCTACGCCGCTGGAGTGGTGGCGCATGCCATGAACGATCGGAGACACGAAGTATATGTCGAAGATGGACCATATATAGGCGAAGTGAAATATGACCGCAATGGCCAGGAAGCCTAAGCGCGTGAGCTGCATTGATATAGTCGCACAATTGATCGGGGAGATGTTTGCGAGAAGAAGGACAGGAAGAGAAAGGGGAGGGGGGGGAAGAATGAGACTGGGTAACGGTGTTCCCAGGAACGAAGAGAGAAAAGAAAGGGAGCAGCAGAGCTAGACAGTCGACAAGCCGCGATAGCTTGGAGGATACGATACCAAGTAAGTAAGTAAGTACTTACTTAGTGTACTTACTTTTACTCAAGTACTTTGCATGGAACACGTCCTCAAGTAACGTAGTACTTAACTGCTCAAGTGCTTAGCTTCTCCTGAGACAGCAATTGGCCAGTGAGGTGTAAGCCCGGCGCCAGGTGCGCCAATGCCCTGGCTCTGGTAGTAGGTGCTGCGCGAGCGCCGCGCTTGTATTCTTCAACAAGTTACGTGTCTGCGCCTGGAGACAAAATGTCTTGGCTCGGTCCGCATCCAGAAACCCTAGAAAACCCGAACAACAGCCGTAGACAACCGGAACGCAGCAGCCTTTTCCTCACAGCAAATATATCGACATCATGCCAGGCACAGCTGGTGAAACAGGTGAACAGCAACCCACCTTTTGCTTCCGTCGTGTTCAAGGTTCCTCAGACTGACCATTCGCATACAAGACAAAGGCTTGGGCGTTGCGGACCCATCTGATCAATCTCTACCTGAGCAGCTGTCCAAAACTTCCCTCCAGGATGATCCCGAAGACAAAGACAGAAATCATGACGAATCGGATGACGATGTAGACGATTCGGGGGCCCCGGGGAATGGAGGTACTGTGCCCTTTGTCCATCGATCGAGGCGAAGGCCATGCTAACATCAGTGATTCACAGGCGAGAGCGTTCCTGGGAAGAAGAAAAAGAAGAAGAAGAAGAAGCCAAAAAAGAAAGGGACCGCAAATCCTACCGCTCAGTCAGACCCTCCTCGCGTACCGCTTTCTATATTGTTTCCCAGCCAGATCTATCCAGAGGGGGAATGCTCCGACTATAAAAACGATAACCTGTCCCGAACAACGAATGAAGAAAAACGGCATCTTGACCGAATGAGCAATGACTCCCACCAAGACTTCCGGAAGGGCGCAGAAATCCATCGACAGGTTCGACAATATGCCAGAAAAATGATCAAACCCGGAATGGCCCTAACCGACATTGCAAACAATATCGAGGACTCTGTTCGAGCGCTTGCTGGCCACGACGGTTTAACCGAAGGAGATGGCTTGATTGCCGGCGTTGGATTTCCCACCGGGTTATCAATCAACCATTGTGCCGCGCACTATACGCCGAATGCAGGGAATAAAATGAGTAGGCATTCGAGACAATCAGTTATGTTTTTTTTACAATATGCTAACATGACCCGACTAGCCTTGAGTGAAAGGGATGTAATGAAGGTTGATTTCGGTGTTCACGTGAATGGCAGAATTGTGGATAGCGCCTTCACTGTTGCATTTGACCCCACTTATGACAATCTTCTTGCAGCAGTGAAGGATGCGACCAACACAGGAGTCAAAGTATGAACATATCCTTCCCGGCTCTTGCCGCATATCACTCTCGCAAAAGAGGGCTAAAAGAAAAGAGGGGAAACAGGAAGCCGGTATCGACGTCAGAGTTTGCGATATCGGGTCTTCGATCCAGGAGGTAATGGAGAGCTACGAGGTCGAGATTGGCGGCACAACATATCCCGTCAAGCCAATCCGTAATCTCAACGGCCACAGTATCAACCCTTATCAAATTCATGGTGGAAAGAGCGTTCCGATTGTAAAGGGCGGCGACCAGACCAAAATGGAAGAGGGCGAAGTATTTGCTATCGAGACTTTTGGGAGTACTGGTCGGGGGTACGTCCATGATGATGTAAGTGGCACCGATCGAATAGATGTAGAAGCGAAGCACCCGAATCCGACCTGCGGTCTGGTGCGCGAGGCCGACATTGATCTATTTCACGCTAACAAAAGGATATTTCTATTCAGTTGGAAGTTTCCCATTATGCGAAGAGAGGGGATATCGACCCCAGCACCATTCCGTTAAGATTGCCATCTGCGAAATCAATTCTTAATGTCATCAATAAAAACTTCGGAACCTTGCCATTCTGTCGAAGATATATTGACCGCCTCGGGCACGAACGATATTTGCTGGGTCTTAATAGCTTGGTCTCCAGTGGCATTGTCGAGGCGTATCCTCCTCTGTGCGATATCAAGGGATCGTATACAGCACAGTATGAGCATGTATGTTCCCATGATGCCGTTTCAATTGTTTAGACGTTGAGCGCGGACGGTACTAATAACGTTTCTTCGGTTTAGACTATTCTGTTGCGGCCGACTTGTAAAGAGGTGATAACGAGGGGGGATGACTACTGATATGCAGATCCAATAGGTTGTCAATTTGCGGCTGCTGACTTAAAAGGCTGGTGGGGCTTGCTCGCTTGCCAGTTGATCTGGCCATATGGAGTATATTGATCTGATATATACATAATTGGTTACAACTGGAATACCGCACTCTGAACCCTCGTGATTCTGGCGCCACTTTGTGCCATCTGAATGTACGTTTGTACATACATGTACTCCGTCCTTGTGTGCTTATAACTACTCCGTAGAACAAACTCGTAGCAAGTTCTCTGTGAAATGGTAATGTCAGATTTCCTCTAAGTACTTAAGTACGGTCATTCCAAATCAAGCCCCAAGCTTAGCTGGTTTTAAAGACACTTATTGCTAATCCAAACAAGTAACCATCTTTACTCGGTCAAGCAGGTACTGAAGTAAACAAGTACTAATAAGTACATATTTATGTATACTGAATAGGTACTTAGTATATCAGTACTTACCTAGGTAAGTACTCATTAGTTCACACCAATTGAGTAGGTTACCGCATGCGCGAAAAAAACTTGCAAAATTGAGGCTAAATTAAGCCACCGGCTGGAGGCGCCAACAAAATCAATTTGGTTCATGCCCAAAAGCCCAGGTCCCGCTGCTTGCTTAGGTAATTGGTTCTGACCTGGCTTCTACCCGCCCTGACACCTACTTTTAACTGCTAGAGTGTGTTGATAGGTAACTTCAGCAAGCTAAGTACCTGAGCACCTGAGCACCTAGGTAAGGACTAGTAAGTACCTACTTGCCCTACTATATCTTGTCTCTTGTCCAGTGAACCTTAACGCAGTTCCAATTTATCCCGTACTCAGCTTGACGCGTGTCACCAAGTTCCCAGTCTCTGCGAAGCTGTAGCCACCCCGCCCAGGAGTCAAGGCTGGTGCCAACGTCGTTCGATTCTGCAGACCCAGACCCCTGGATGCCCAATACCTGAAGTAGTAGGTTCTCAGAAACACCCAAGAAAACGCACTGTCCCTTTCCAAGAGGTTTGAATCTACGAGCTCACTCGACACTCACATCTAAACTTACCAGTTCTCGTTTCTGAGCTCAGATCTCCTTCGCAACGAAAGTCGGCCCAGTTCTCAGCATCGTGCCTTTTAGACAGAGTAACGCGACAATGCAGAGGACGGTGGTTCTCTCGAGCAGGGCAAGCAACGAGTCAGAAAAGCCTACAGGACCTGAGAAAACGACCTATACACCGGCGGATGACTGGCTATGGACATATCAAGAAGAACCGCACCGAACCCGTCGCCAATTAATCATCAAAGCGCACCCAGAGGTATGGTTGCCTGCTGGCTTCGAGGAGCTACCAATTATGAATTGCTGATGTCGGCGCTCTTCGAAGGTGACCAAATTATGTGGTCCTGAACCTCTTACAAAATATACTGTTGCCTTTGTGGTAGCTTTGCAGTTTGCAATGGCTTTGATGCTCAGGAATACTCCCATGTTCTCTTGGAAGTTCCTCTTAACGGCTTATGTCATTGGAGGGACAGCAAATCAAAACCTGTTCCTTGCGATTCACGAAATATCGCACAATCTTGCCTTCAAGAAGCCAACGGCGAATAGACTGCTTGCGATATTCGCAAATCTGCCTATCGGAATTCCATACAGCGCCTCATTCAGGGTACCACCCCCCACCAACTGGGATCCTGAGTCGTGAAGATATTGACGAATGTGCGGGGGTATATAGCCATACCATCTTACGCATCATAAATCGCTGGGAGTCGAAGGCCTCGACGTTGACCTGCCCACAGCGGTGGAGGCCGTGTTTCTCAACTCGGTTTTGGGAAAGGCCTTTTTCACGACGTTTCAGATATTTTTCTATGCTCTGCGGCCCATGGTTATTTATCGGCTTCCGTTCAGCTGGATCCACCTTCTGAATATCATTGTTCAAGTCGTAGTGGACATAATTTTGATCAGATGGGCGGGCTGGAACACGCTGTGGTACTTTCTCTGGAGCAGTTTCCTGGCTGGCAGCCTTCATCCTTGTGCAGGGCACTTTATCGCGGAGCATGTGAGCCAGACCCAATTGCCTCAGTTCTCCTTTTCATCCCCCAGACGCTTTGACTTATCGTCTTCTTGGGTTTTGCGCAGTATGTATTCGAAGCTCTCCACGAACCGTCGCCAAGATCTTCACCATCGGATCAATTACCAGTGGAAACCTATAGTTACTATGGAATTTTGAACCTAGTGACATACAACGTTGGGTTACACAATGAACACCACGACTTTCCCGCGATCCCCTGGACTCGACTATGGAAACTTCGAGAGATCGCAGCAGAATTTTACGATCCGCTGCCACAACACAAGAGCTGGACCCATGTTATTTGGCAATTCATCTGGGATCCTAAAGTGAGTTTATGGAGTCGAGTGAAGCGGGACCAGCAGACTTCGAAAGGCCGCAAAGTGGGCGCTGGATGGACAAAGGAAGAACTGGGCCAATAATGGTTTTGGCAACAGATGATGTGATATGGTCTCGGGGACACTGCTCTCCGAAAGTCGGTCGGGTCCATGAAATTTTGGGATGGGTTGAGTTCGGCATTAAATAGCTCGCGGTTGGGTATCGTGGAAACAGTAGAGTAATTTCGCCGGCGATGGCAGCGCATCTAAAACAATGTGATTGTTATTCATCGCAAATTACCCCACAATTGAAGCAAAGAGCCTCTGTCTGGCCCGTCAAGATCTCGTCACTTCCGCAGTTCCGGCAAATCTGGGGAGGTTGAGTAGGGAGATTGTCCGTTTGATGGCTTTGGTATCTCTGAGATTCGAGTTCGCAAATAAATTCTTGTATCTCTTCTTCCTCCATCTCAGCCATCGCGTCTGCCATTGCCATATCGGAGTCCGAAATCACTGCAAACGCGCAAGCCAGGTCAAAATCTGAAGTTAAGGCGGAAACCAAGCAAATAGCCTAGACGAGACAAGAGCATTTTATTTACCAGCAGGTTCATGTGAGGAAGGCTGCAGTTCGCCCATTTCTGTGTCGAGCGGCGCCTGCCAGGACGAGACTGCGAGAGCGGCGCGTTCCTGGTGGCCTTCCCACCGGTTTTTCTCCGATAGGTAGATCAATCGCATCATCTGCGGCAAGAATGTAAGACACTGCATTTGGTGCAAAGACGGGCAAAGCTAGCTGTCACCTCATCCTCTCCACCTCTCGCCTGCATGGCTTTCTCCTCTCGGTGGTCTTGAAGCTTCCTCAGGAATAGCTGGCGCCTTCGATCGCGCGCATCTTCGGCCCTCTGCAACACAGGGTTGGGTCGAAAGGGTCTCTTTCCACCAGGATAGTCACGGTTCGGAGTTTGTCTTGGAGTATCATGCGGCCCGGCGTTGCTGCGCTGTACTGGTTCGAACAGGAAAGGATTGTGGTGAGGGGCAAAAGACTGCGGCGGCGGTTGAGACTGAGGAAGCGACGACGGCGATGGTAGCGAGGAGTGAGAGGACGTATGGTCTGCTTGGGAACCGGTATTACAGGACTGATGGTGGAACATGGAGCCGGTGGCGAGAAGGTACAGACGTGATGTAAAGGCAAGTGATGAGCGGAGGCGGGTTATGACCGACGCTTTCCATCGGGCAGGGTGGGTTAACCGGAAATATAGTTACTGAGCGAGGGTAGGTGGAAAAGGAGTGTCGATGTTGAAGTTGTCCACCTGAACGGGATGGGTACACGAAGGGAGTCTGCGAAGAGTCGCTGGCAGCAGTGGTCAATGTGTCGCGCTGCGCGTTGTGTTTGTTTCAACGTTGTTGCTTAGTCATCTCACATACTTTATAAGCGAATGACGTTTACCAGCATTGGTGCAATCTACGGGTAAGAGGGATTTGGATACCTAGAGACTTCTTCACCTGCCAGGCACCTTGTCCCTTCGACTCAAGGGACTTCCAGGACTAGCACCATGCAAGGGGGGTCGCAAATTAAACCCATCGAATCCAAAAAAAAACCCCTACCCATCCAACGCAAATCGATGCACTTGCTCCTTATTTTCGTATAATGGTGGCGACGGAAGCAATCAGCGATGGCGCAAGCTTTCGTAGAGCGCTGTTGATGCTAGTCGAGTGCTCTTCTTGGTAGCTGCAAGCATGTTTCGGCATTTCCGACTTCCTCTGAACCTGGCCAATATTCTGGAATTCATTACCTCGCAGGTTTCCCTGCGGGAGGTCCTAACAACGTTCTAGACCTTGGCTCAACAACCTGGTTTTATCGAACAAGCTCGGTAATTCAAACTGTCACCACGAATTTTTACATTCCGGAAATTGCGTCAAGTAAGTCATGGCAGAATATGTTCACGATCGCTCAGATGGTGACATTGCCACCCAATAAGTTTCCGTGTAACTCTTTCTAGACTTCTCGGTATATTCTCACAATATATATATATAATATATAAGCTGGTCAACCTATCGTAGAAACTTTGCTTCCCAATCAGTATCGCTTTTCACGGTAACTTCTGCGGGCCCTCAATATCAATTATCTTAGACTCTACATATATCTTGTATACTTGCAACTGTATAGCTCGAAATATTTCTCGCCAACAAGATGAAATTCCTCAGCCTTTACACTGCTGCCCTTTCGATGGCTCTTGTCAACGCTTCGATTCTTCCCCGCCAAACCGATGCCAAATTTAAGGCAACGAGCTTCAAGTTGGACGGCGATACTCTTCACGGTGAAATTGATGTAAACCACCCATCTCTTTAGGTTGTAGCTTGAATAATGCTCGCGGGCTGCGTCTGATTGCCATTCTTCCCTCCAAATCTAGACCCCAGAGGGCAGTGAAAAAGTCGAAATTTTCTGGGCCAAAGGCGACTCGTGGCAGCAAGCACCCATCATCGCTCGGCGCGGTTGGTTCAATAAATTTCAGCACATCTCGTATTGGTCATTTTCCGGTGAGATAGTAGCATTACCTCCCCCCTCCTCCATAAACCATAGTTGGCTGACAGCTACAAAAAATACCGAACTTATAGCGGAGACACCTGGTGCTACACAGTTTTACGTCAAGGCCAGCTATGCAGGCCGAGATATTTACGCTCCAGGAAACTTCGTCAACTATCAGCTTGCACATTAGTTATTGCAGATATTCTCGTTCTAGTATGTGGGGCGCGTAAGCGCTCTGGTCTGGCAAGCACTAGTGTGTCGTTTGTTATCAATATTCTCTTTGTTCTGGTAGTGCTGGTAGTCGTAGACAAATATAGATACTTAGACATCTGATGCGAGGCCACTCGAAGGCACGGCAAACTTGATTCCAAGCTCCTGTCCCTCAGCTCTAGCTAGTGGGATCCCGAAGATTGCGTGCAGATCAGATACGCAGAGTATCTAATAGCTGATACCCTGTGTCGGGGATGTTATGAGAATAAAATGTTCAAATAGTAATTGAAGACGTAGACATGTCGAGGAAACAGGGACCTTTTCATCCATACAATTCCAGGATATCCGAGCCCAATTTGTATGGGCGCATGTGTATTTTGCTGGTATATTACTCGCCTGAGGCAGGTCCGAATCTGTTCATTGATCGCAAAAATGGAAGAAACAATGCGAGCAATGCAATATTATTTGTTTTCGATGACTAAAAGCCATTCTTCTCACATTTTTCTCTCATCTCAATCTCTTGACTGTTTCCTTTTGCAATGAGTTTCTATCTTGTGAAATTATACCTTACCACGCCCGGGGGACGCTAGTGAAATACTGGATTTCCTTTGTGACACAAATGGGGCAGGGCTGCCAACATAGATCCTACTACCTCCTCAGAGCGGATGGACAATAGCCCAATCCCGAAATTTATATAGTTATTTCAATGCATCTGCAAGTATGCGACATGCGCATGGGTGGGGGAATACAAAATCATGCCGCTAGAGAATCGAGCTATCCCACGAACGGAAAGTGGGCAGTTTGAGAACTGCGACCTGTTTTCCAATGCTATAGTATTGACGATATAACCGAGCAGAACGAAAATACAGCTATTGGGCAGTTGGGAAAGGAAATAGAGTTGACTGTCTTAGCCTCTTGACTAGTGCATCTTCATACCTCGAGGTTTTGATTTGGTATAATTATCGCTTTGGTCAGCCCTGCTCCTACGTCTTGAACTTCGACGTAAGTCTCTAGATCTATTACATCGTAACAAATTGATCTCCCTTAGAACTGGACTGCCTCAGCCCGAGGAACCTATATCTCGCATCACCTCCGGCCTCCAATCTTACGAGCAACCTTTCAATCTACATTTTTACAATGCGCTTGTCCTGGTTAATGCTCATTGCGGCAACAGTGGCCCAAGTTTCCTCGAGTCCTATCGCGAGCCCTGCCACTCAGCAAGAAATTGATGAATACTGGACAAAACGCAAAGCCCTCGCAAGTTTTTGTACAACAAACTTTTCGCCAGTATGCGTGCCTTATTCTAGCAAACAAATCGAAGCTTTAATTGGACCTCCGCCTGCGAGTGGATAGCCATCTATCATCATCGCCGGAATATAAATGATAGAAACTTTCCCCGATCAATACCACCCTTGGATCACCAGGAGGGTTAACTAAAAGAAGATCCGCAATTCTCAAGGTTGGACGGAGAATCAAGCATCCAGGTGGATCAAATCGAATCCTAGATCACCATGGATATCCTGCTTCGTTTGTTGTCGAATTGCTAAGGGTCCGGAAATAATTTGATCTTCTTTTTGTCCCTCCGTTTTGGTTACATTGAAATTTTATCGTGTATATTCTCTTTGGATACTATATACTATAGTACTTTATGATAGCGAGCAACTGTTCTCAACTGTTCGTACTTTACGAAGTTCAATGCAATATATACTGCACACAAGTCACGCTATTCGTAGAAGAGGATTCAACGTCTATATTAACTAAGTAGATTCGACCTTCAAATACCTGCTCAAAGCATCCAGGCTTCTTTTTGTTTCACATCAGTGTTATTGCGAGATAGAACCCCATCAGGCTCTTTCCCAACCCCAATATGTGCCCAAGTCCACAATGTGTGACGCCGGAACACAAACAACGTGTCTCTGCGTATAATGTTATTAGGAAACTATGGTCTTGGCTGGTAACCATTCCCTCCTTCTGTTTGGGTTCCATTAGAATATAATTTCGATGAATTCGAAACACACCAACTGTAGTACTAGCTGCCGTTATCCTTCCCGGAGTGCCGAAGCGACTCTAGACTGTGTCCAGATCGGTTCTGCTGTGTGCTCCTCTAGCCTTCAAGATAGCGAACTCCTTTGCTGCTAGACTGCAGAAGCTATCATTAATCGAGAAACCCATCTTCATGGTTTACAACCCGGATCGGAAGTCTACTAAATAAATAATTGTAACAACCGCCTCGTGGGCTCGATACTAGATGTGAAGGGCCCATACGAATTGCATGGAGCAGACCCCAAAGAAGCATCTTGTTGTTCCAGATGCCCCAAATGCATGTACCTGTGACGGCCGAGGCCATTGTAGCCGTGGGTATGCGCAGAGGACGTATAAGACAAACATGTCTGTCGTCTTTAGCGGCGGATTGAAGTGCCGCCTCGCGGCCTGTGGTGGATACACTATACACTATATTTTTATTTTTCTATCCGATGTGCTATTATGCGTTGTGGTGGCGGTCCGACGCAAGGTCCAGAACTTCTCCAACGGGAGACTGGCTGGCCACGGCGTCATTACTCACCAGGGCATGCGCATAGGTTGTTACAACAGCCCCCACGCCTCAGACGCCGAGATCTCGCGCCGTGGCAAGGCGCGGTCGGCGGGGGCCGGGGCGAAAGCGCAGCGGGTCCGTTCCTGAAGAGCGAGCTGCTGCTGTTGGAGATGGCTGACCGGGTTCGTATGCACCCCGCATCCTGCAAAGGAAACCGCCAAACAGTACGTAAGTGCGACGCCGACCAGCAGATGCAGAGTGCATGCTCACCCCACGCTACCTGCGGACGGCCGATACCATTGGACGACAGCGAGAGATCGAGGGGCACCACAATCGCGCCGACCAAAAGATAACTACACCACGCCGCGGCGCCGGCCTCCCACCGAGCTCCTCCCGCCGATGTCGTGTCGTGGAGATACAGGTGGATAATCACATCGGACCATGTCCGCTGGTCGAAGTCGTTGCGACGGCCTCTGCGCCGGACCAAGAGGTCGTGGCGGCGGCGGTTGTATGACCCTAGCTTGCGACGGTCGTGGGGACAGTTTAGATGGACGATAAGTGAGGACCCGAGCACTCACTAGTACTTACCTCCTTAGTTACTTACTTACCCCTAGGTATATCGCATATCGCAGTCTGCCTGGGGGCCTGCCGGCGGGCGCTCAATTAGACAACAGCGGTGGGCAGAGTACTTACCTAGGTATTCAAGAGCTCGAGATTCATCCCGTGTGCGCTCTACCGGATTTATATCTGCCTCTCTCCCTCCGAGACATCTCCCTCGATTTTTCCTCCCGGTCCTTCTTATTTAGCCCCTCGCCAGACAGCCGGCCAGTCATCATCATCCCACATCCGAAATCGCTCGCACCCTATCGATAGCTATCTCCCACGCGCAAATTCTTCATCGAGGCAATTGCACACTCCAAACGCAAACCACCACCACCACGACTACTACCAGATCATTCGCTGCTCTCAGCCCACTGGAAATTCGATCCCAATCATGTGCGGAATTTTTTGCTCTCATAAGGTAAAGGAGCTCTGGCAGATCGGTTTTTGGTGGCATTCATATATTTCTTTATTTGGCCGCTAACCTGTTCCCGCACCACAGCATCCCGATGTCAACGGCTTCAAACCGCAGGCACTTCAACTGGCAAAAGCGTAGGGGTGCCCGATCCTCTACCCCACCCCCCTCACTTGCCTGCATCGTATCGAGCGTGTTCTCACCACATTCGTTGCACACAGAATCCGTCATCGAGGACCGGACTGGAGTAAGTTGGTCGACGTTACACAGCTGCTTTCCCAGTCGAGCTTCATGACTAATTGGCCGCGCTCGCAGGTGGAAATATAATCTGTAACAACACAAGTACGTCCGGTTCATATAATATACAACACCCCCATTCACTCAGCTAGTTGAGCGCAAAACGGTCCCGATTTAACATAACACGGATATTTACAGTCCTGACCCACGAGCGGCTGAGCATCGTTGGCCTCGGTAAGGTCCCTCTTTCCTTCGCCAAACGGCATGTTCTCTCGTTACTCAGACGGTCTTTCACACGTTAGATAGCGGAGCACAACCTCTGACAAGCCAGGATGACACCTTGATTCTCGCCGTCAACGGCGAGATTTACAATCACCGAGTCATCCGTAAAGGCTTCGGTGACAAATATAAGTTCAAGACACACTCCGATTGTGAGGTCATCCTCTATCTGGTATGAAAATGCGATCTCCAGCCCGGATGCATATAAAGCCCCGTCCCTCCCATCTTACTACTTTCATAAAAACCTTTCTCTTTTCTCTAACACAAGCCGCAGTATGCCGAATATGACATTGACGCGCCGAAAATGCTGGACGGGATGTTTTCCTTCGTCCTCTATGATTCGAAAAAGGACAGGGTTGTCGCGGCCCGAGATCCCATCGGGATAACATCCTTCTACCAGGGCTGGAATTCATCGCAGCCAGAAACCGTATACTTCGCTTCCGAGCTAAAGTGCTTGCATCCGGTCTGCGATAAAATCATATCCTTCCCACCCGGTCATATCTACGACTCCGCTACCCAGCAGACCACAAGATATTTCCAGCCCAAGTGGTGGGACGCCGATTTGGTACCCGATACACCACTCGATTTGCGAACTATCCGAACTACACTTGAAAAATCCGTGAGGAAACGCCTGATGGCTGAAGTCCCTTATGGAGTCTTGCTCTCAGGCGGCTTGGACTCCAGCCTTATCGCCTCCATTGCGGCCAGGGAAACCCGCATTGAATCTGACGGAAACAACCATTTGGATTCTCGAAAGTCCGCCGATAACCTCGTAGGAATTGACGACCAAGGCCACCTTAAGACTGTGAGCAAATATCAGCGCCTACAGTCCTTCTCGATTGGTCTTCCAGGTTCCCCAGATGGAATTGCCGCCCAAAAAGTGGCTGATTTCTTAGGGACCGAACACCACAACTACACATTTACAATACAAGAGGGCCTTGATGCACTGCGTGATGTAATATATCACCTAGAGACTTACGACGTCACGACTATCAGAGCATCGACTCCAATGTATCTCTTGAGCAGAAAGATCAAAGCACACGGGGTCAAGATGGTCCTTAGCGGTGAAGGTAGCGACGAGATCTTCGGAGGTTACCTGTACTTCCATGCCGCACCTGACAAGCGTGCTTTTCACGAAGAAACCATCAGACGTGTCAAGAACTTGCACCTTGCTGACTGCCTGAGAGCCAACAAATCAACATCCGCTTGGGGTTTGGAAGCGCGGGTTCCCTTTCTTGACAAAGACGTATGACTGTCTCTTTTTCTTATAAGCTGAAATCTGGATTCGACTGACCCTTCTGTCTCTTAGTTCTTGGAAGTTGCAATGGGTTTCGACCCCCAAGAGAAGATGATCAATGGGGAGCGAATCGAGAAGTGGGTGCTCAGAGCAGCGTTTGATACCAGTTCTGAACCAGGTGCAGAGCCGTATCTGCCGAATGATATCTTGTGGAGACAGAAAGAACAGTTCAGCGATGGCGTTGGGTATGGATGGATCGATGCTTTAAAGGTAGGCTCTATTTTCATTCAAGCTAGTTGCAAGTAGACCAACCTGGCTAACACCCTTAGGATACCGCCGCTGCCAACATCAGCGACGAAGCATTTGCAAACCGGGAAAACATCTGGAAGGTCGATGTCCCCGATACAAAGGAAGCGTATGTAGAATATGTTTCTATCAGCGTGGGTCTCATTGTACTGACCTGCTTATAGATACTGGTACCGTCAAATGTTCGACGAACAATTTCCACCACAATGTGCATCTACCGTCATGCGATGGACGCCGACTTGGTCGAAACAATCAGACCCCAGCGGAAGGTAATTACGTCGAACACATATGACAAGGGAACCAGACACTGATTTTGACTATTTGACAGAGCAATATCTACGCATGTTGCAAAGTACCAACATGCTTAGTCCCTAGGTGTGACCCAGAGCTTGTCTGGAGGACAGGCCACGTCTATGAGGCCCCGTGTTTTTATGTGATTGCGGTTGTAGTAGCAGTAGTCGTCGTTGAATATACACACATTTTAACAAATCCTTACCCTCACCCGGCCAGTGACATGACTTTAGGACAGAGTGCGAAATCCCTCTGATTATTACAAGAGCGATTGGAATCGAGCAGACGGGGCTATCCGAAATATCTAATTCGAGAAAACAAGTGCTTGCCTGTAACCCTCCCAAGGCGTAGAACCGGAGAGGCCATCATATAATGCAGCAGAATGCTTGTTACGTACGTTACGCGCGATGCTCCTATTTGAAACAGATCTCACAAGCCGAACAGCAGACAACGTTTCTCTTAACTCCTCCATATTTCGCCTTCTTTTCTGATGCCTGAGCTTTAGATATGCTTTTTGAAGATTTTTATACTGCACTTATAATATATCAAATCTGAGAAAATCTGGATAAGAAGCGATTCTCCTGATTTGTTTATATAATACAGAAAGTGTCTATGACGAAATGACTCTTTCAAATAAAATCAGCTTTAATACTGTTATTCTTTTTTTTGAACTTAAAAGGTTGGTAAGATAGTTGTCTATAACTGAAATTTTAGCCAATTTTGATTTTATTCTAAACTTTCTTTTTATTGATTTAGACACTGCTACACCATCAATCTTAATACCCAATTTCAACGCTGCATATCCAGATAAGATATTGTGGTGTTTAATGTTAAATTTGATACTGTTGAATAAAAAAGACAAAACAGCGCTATAATCAATAGTCATCTTAACCAATCCTGAGATGTATATCAATTTCAAATTATTTTTTGTGGTATTATTTAGTATGGATATATTTAGTTTATTTGTTATTTTTAATAACTCTCTCCCCTTTTTGTTTTGTGTGTTCTCATTAATACTGATGTGTGTATTGAAGTCTCCCAAAAATATTTATGGGCTATTTAATGTTAAATTTTTTTTATATATTTGTTTTAGTGTATTTAGACTTTTATCTTGGAGGTGAACAGACTGCACCAACGGGATATAAAAAAAACAGAAATATATGTTTCTAAACTTTATCTAGATCTAGTCTTTATTAGTCTTTTGATTGAGGTTGACTAGTTGAACTTGATTTTTCTATTTATTTCTAATATAAAACAAGATACCACCGAAAGAACATCTCCTCATACCATACACCAATAGTCTTAAAAAATAAAAACAAAAAAAACCTCAAATTTCAACCAATATCAATTCCGGGACACAAATATATAGTTCCAAAACCACTAAAAAATAAACATCCCAATTATCAACCAAATCAATTTTATTTCTTTAGTTACCTCCAATATTAATATATAGGATGTTTAGCAAAAAGGTTCCAACAAAGATATTAACATACTAAACAGAAAAAGCTTGTGTATTCAAATCATCTAAAAAATCATAGTGTTTCACAAGCTCTCCATTTACATATAATGTAATTTTACACCCCAATCTTCTAAAATCCTTCTTCATTTCATTACACCATTTATTAACCAATTCTTGAATCTGTTTTTGTTGCTCCACATCCACTTAAAGCAAATCTCACACAACACTAAATGCTAGTCTATCCAGAGCTCTAAACATTTTCTTATATAACATCCAACCAGAAAACAACTCTGAAACTTTTGACTATAATACCAATTCAATAGAAATTAGTACTATATTAGAGTTACCTTTTCAATACACATAAATAATTTCGATTTTTTCTGCTTTGTTGCTTATAATTATCTTTATAACTGCTAATGTGTTGTTTTTTGTTGTGGAATTTTTTTTGTAGTTCAGAATAAGAACATTTGAGCGATGTATTGTACGGTCAATTTGAAGAATTGTGTTGGCTATCTTTTGTGTATTGGTAATCTTTGTGGCCAAAATATCAAAATCCTTTTTAAAGTTCTCGAAGTCTTTTTTCAAAACCAAAAACACTTCGCCATCCAAAGAGCCCAAAATAATGTTTTCCTTTGCTTTTGCAACCTCATCAATTTTAGACCAAATCTTATTTATCTCTAAATCTTAAGCAAGTTCTGCTTTATCCACTTCATTCTAAAACTTAATAAATAACTCTCTCAAATCCAGAAATTTTTCCCACTACACATAAGCACTTAATTTAGATTTTTTCGCAGGGGGATTTGAAAATTACAACTACAATCCTAACAATACCTCATCT
Organism: Orbilia brochopaga; assembly: GCA_036872635.1. Lineage (NCBI taxonomy): Eukaryota > Fungi > Ascomycota > Orbiliomycetes > Orbiliales > Orbiliaceae > Orbilia > Orbilia brochopaga. Next base: position 88,039 of record JAVHNQ010000010.1, on the reverse strand, counting down.
AACAGAACAAGTACAACATTATTATTCCCAAGATCAAAAATAAATACTCTCGTTCACATTCCTTCATTTAAAACCAACATCCACCAACCACTCAACTCCTACAAGTTGTATATATTAACATTAAAGTCAGCATTCACTTTACAAATCAAAGCTTTTTTCAAATCCAACAAACAATCAAACCCAAAAATAGGAATCTCCAATTTATTCATCACTAAAACCAAGTCTTCTTTTGGGGTGGAGTGAGGGATGCTGAAAGCTATATTGTGAATAGTTATTTCTATAATAGTATATTATCAGTACATTATCATTAACATTTTAGTATAATTACGTACATACTGATTTTAAAATAGCTGAATCCTCAGATATATGACAAACAAAAGCAAGAGCTGAGACAGATAAGAACAAAAATAATAACAAAATCTCAATCATATAATAGTATCAGTAAACAATAAAATTAATAAAATTAATAAAACAAAAGAAGAATAAAATCTTAAAAAAAACAAAAACAAAAACATCATTCTAACATATAGCACAAAAAATTCCATAAAAATAATCTATTTACTTCATAATCATCAAATACATACATCTCATAATATAACAAAAAAACAATATAGCTGTCATCATAATAAAATATTTATTATAAGAAATTAAAATATAAACAATACAATTAACATTTTTATAAAAATATTAGAAAAACAGTAAGCAAGACCACACCACCACTATTACAAGCTCTAACACTCATCTCAACAAATCAAAAAAAGTTCAAACTCACTTTAAGCAAAGTATCAACACATCTACACTCTTAATCACATTAAGACAAACAAGTCGTCCCAAAAACACAAAATACAATACAACACATAAATAATAACACATCACCATCCTATATACCCAAGATCAAGCAAAATCACCGATTCATAAAGCCTATAACTAAAAAGGTGGTAAGATTAACTACATATTTCAGCAGTACCTCCCAGGGGAGGTTATGGGAGTAATCAAGCAAGAATTGTAATGTGATGCCTAGATTATAAAAAATAAGCCATAAAGCTATAAATCAACTATTCAATCATAATTCAGAATTCACAAGTCCAAAGAAAAGGCCAAAAAGCTCAACTGAGAACTTATATCTGTTTGATTAAAATTTAACATGTTCCAAAAAAAAAGCCGAAGAGCTCAACTGAGGACTTATATCTGTTTGGTTAAGATTTGGCATGTTTCAAAGGAGAGACCGGAGGTCTCAACTAAAAGAATTTGTAAATGTTGTTCATATCATCAGAATCTTTTTCCTCGCTAGAGTCGCCATTTAAGTCGTCACCACCATCTTCTTCTTCATCTTCCAGCAGGAAGGCTATTCTATTCAATTGCAACATCTGAAGAATACGTTAAAGAGTAGACAGATATTCCGGACTGGCCATAAGACAGCTAGCGAGCAGCACAGAGGCAAGCACGGGCCAGCACGAACAGCAGGAGGGGTTGAAACGGGACGGTGGACTCAGCAGAAACAGAGCTCTGGTCGTACTCCCATTGACATTACTCAAGTCTATAGATGCAGAAAAACTCAAACAACTTTTTCTTTTAATTCTAGAAAAAAGCACTGCACCATCAAATTAGAAAAAATCCAGACTTATACCAATTCCAAAATCCAGCAATCCTCCTACTAATCCAAATAACCTACAAGAAATTACTATACAATCAATTCTAAAAAAGCTTTATACAACCTTATTAACCAAAAAGTTATATAAATAATATAAATTAAACAAAATACTTCCACCAAAACAATCAAATTTTCACCCAAATCACCACACAACAAACAACATCATAATCATAAGATCATTAATAAAGCGAGCTTATACAAAGCATTCACACTTATTTACTATATTCATTAATCTAATAAAAGCATTTAACCAAATTAATCATAAAATACTTTAAACAAAGCTTCAGTTCCTTAGTACTAAAAGCAACCATATACAACTCTTAAAAGATCTTTATCAAAACACCTAACAAGGGGATCCGTTATCCCCTTTGCTTTTCATTATATATCTGCATGATATTCCATTAGCAGGGGAAAAAGATCCTTCACTTTTTAATTTAAACATACCAGGTTTATTACTTACAAATAACCTAGTTTTATTCTCAACCTCCTCAACAAATCTCCAACAAAAAATTCGTTCTTTAGGCAAATACTTACACTCAATCCAGTTAAAAGCTAATCTAAAAAAATCAACTACAATAGCAATCAAATACCAGAAAAATATTCATCCTACTTTTTTCCTTAACAGCAAAATCATACCATATATCACATCATATAAATATAACAGATAGGAATTATCAATAAAGAAAAAACCAATATAAAACATAACACCTCATCTAGACAGCAAAATCAAGAAAGCGAAGGGGGTTATATTTTCACTAATATCACTATCTACTTATATACAGATACCATCAGCATCACTTTTTATAAGCTTATTCAGAAATCTTATAAAACCAGATCTAATCTTTACAGCAGAAGCTTCGATTAAGGCCTCCATTTCTTCAACTAAAAAAATAAAAAACTTACAAATCAAATTTACGAAGTTTAGCCTTAGTCTTCCATCACAAACAAATAAATTGCTAGTATTAGCAGACTTAGAAATTTTACCATTATCATATCAGAAACTTCAACTAACTTCACAGTTCTTCAATTATACTTTAACATTAAATAACAGCAAAATAATCAAAAAAACCATTTTAGATTTTATAAATTTAGCCAATTCTTTCAAAAAAAGTTAGCTCTTTTTTTTCAAATCCAAAATACTTAAAATAATAACTTTTCCAAATATCTCCAGTATAGATGATATTAGATGTTTTTTTTTTGATTTATATAATTGTCTTTCTGAACAATTTATGGAAGAAATTCAGCAAAAAATCCAAATGAAAATACTTCTACATCTGGTTTGATTACACCCGCCTTGATTATTACAAAAAGTAGATTATATGGATTAGAGTTAAAAACTAGTCCGGATTTTACCTACCTGGTACCAGAAAAATACCCAATCTTAGTAGTCTGGATTACCAGAAAAAAGCCCTGACCCAGGATTAGGATAAAAAATCAATTAATAATAATTAGGAGGGTTAAGATTTTAAAAGCTGAGAAAAACTGGTTTATATTTAAGTTAAGATTAGAGAATTGATGGTGAGTTTTAAAAACTTGAATGGGGTTGAAAATATATATTAATATTATTAAAATAGTATTATAAATAATATATTATTAAGATATTAATTTAAAAAGTATTTTAGAGCTATATAGTTATTATTTTTTATTTAAATATAAAATATATATTAATAATATTTAATTAATATAGTAAATATAAAATTTTATAAAAATTTAAATTAGATATATATTATTTAACTATAATTTTAATATAAATAAAAATTATCTATTTTATTATTTTTAAAATATTAAAGAATATTTTTATATTATTAAGAATTAAACAAGCTTAAATTTATTAAGATTATTAAAATCTAATTTTTGTTTTTTAGTTTTTTTTTGTTTCTCTTTTTTTTTTTGTTTTTTTGTTTTATTTTGTTTTCTGATTTTTCTTTTCTCTTTAGTCTTATTTTGTTTTTTGATTTTTCTTTGCTTTTTCTTTTATTTTTTTATATTCTTATTTTTTTGTTATCTTTGCTGTTCTTATTTTTAGATATTATATTTTTCCTTTTTTTTTTATTTAGTCTTATTTATTTAGACTAGGTTATATAAAAACTATTATTATTTCTATCAAAAATAAGAAGAAAAAAAAGATTTTTTAAATAAATAACTGTAAATATTAATAATATTAGCTAAGATATAATAAAAATATATTATTATATTATATATAAAATATAATACAACAATATCTAGTTTTTTTTTAAAAATAATATTAATTTTTTTAACTTATTTAATTTTAAGAAATTTTAAAAAATATAAGTTAGGAACTCTTTTATTATTTAAGAAAAGAAAAATTAGATTTTATATGTTTAATTTTAAAATTTTATATTTTAGCTAATCTAATTTAAATTATTATAATAATTAATAATAAAGATATATTTATTAAGTTATTATATATATTTATTAATTAAAAATAGGTTGTACTAGACTATGAATATATCTAAAATAAAAGATAGTTTTGGTATTAAATATAAATAATTATATATTAATATTTAATAAAACTATTTATTTAATAAAAATAAAATAGGTTGATTTAATTTATATTAATTTATATAAAAATTAATATTTTATTTTAAACTATATATTAAGGGTTTTATTAGTATTTAGTAGAGTATAGTTAGTAATTTAATTAATTTTAAAAAAAACTTTTTATTTTTAATTTTTAATTTAAGTTTTAGTGAGGGTTTTTGATTTAATAAAATACTATATTTTATTAATTATTATATTATTAATAGTAATATATTTGTTAGGATAAATTTTAAAATTAGTTTTATTTATTTATTTATATAAAAAAAGAATTATCTTTAAGTTTTTAAGTTAAAAGATAATCTTATTAAAAAAATTAAATTTAAACTCTTTTTTGGTTAATTTTATATTATTTTTTTAAATAATAATTATATCTAGTAAAATATTAGATATATATTAATAATATAAAATAATATTTTTAAATAAATAATTTTATTAAAAAAAAAATCTACTAGTTATATTTTTATATATAACTATAAAATTTTAAAAATATATTTATTTTATTAATAAAAATTAAAAAACTTATTTATAATTATCTAAATAATATAAATAAATAATTTTTTATAAATTAAAAATTTATTATTATATTTCTAATAATAATTAATCTCCTAATTTACTCTCTTTTAAAATATATTAGTATAAAAATTTTAATTTTAATATTATAAATTAAATTTATTTATAATATAAGTTTATATATCTATTTTTATTTATTATTATCTTATTATAGTTTTTAGAACTTAGTATTCTTTTTTTAACCCTAATATTTACTTTTTATATTATTTTAAAAATAATTTTTTTATTAGAATTTTGAAATTCTAGTTTACTAGTATTTTATTCTTTTAAAAACAAGATAGTAGTAATAATAATAATAATAATAGTAATAATATAAAATTATTAACTATTTTATTTTATTAAAATTTATACTTCTTGATACTATTTCTATAAAGAAAAATAATGAAATAGAAAAAAGATAAAAATATAAGATATTATTTATTTATTTAATAATTTATTATAAATAATAACTAGTCTAGTATTATTATTATTCTATAATATAAACAACTTTATATTTATATAATAAAAGCAGATTATTATATTAAAATAAATAAAAAGTTAGAAAAATATATATTTAAATAAATATATCTACTATCTTTTTATTTTTAAAATTATATTTCAAAGTAATATATATATATTATCTTTAAATATAAATAAATATTATAATTAAATCTGTAGTTTATTATATCTTTTGATTAATTATTAATAATAATAAAAGATCATTATTATTATATATTATATTATATATAAAAATCCTTTTATAAATTATTAATAATAATAATAATTTATTTAAATAAAATACTTATAATCTTGCAATATCTTTAAAAACCTAGAAAAAGAAAGTAAACTAGTAGTATATTTTTAAAAAAATTAAAAATATACTAAATTTATAAAAAAGAATTTATTATTTAAATATATACTAATAAATAATATTTTAAATTACTATAAATAATAATAAGTATTAAAAAAAATATATTAAAAACTTTTTAAATTAAGATATTATTAAATATAAAATAAAATATTTAAATATTATTAATTATAAACAAAAAATCAAAAAATAAATTAATAAAGATAATTAAAATAAGTATACTAAAAAAAAATAATAGTTAATTTTAAATAATATTACTTAAAAATATAAAATTAATTTATAAACAAAATTAGATTTTGTTTAACTAAAATAGAAAAATAAATATAAAAAAAAACTAATTTCAAAAAAAAAACTAAAAAAAAAAATATCCACAATAAAAAAAAAATTTAATTATTATTTTAATAAAAAAAAGAAATAAAAACTATTTATAAATATTAAAAATAACACATTAACAACTTTAATACAAAAAATTAAAATATAAAAACTTAAAAAAATATCAAGCTATAAAAAAAAAAAAAATAAGAATTTAAAGAAGAAAACCTCCAAATCAACCTTAAAAAAAGAAACAGAAAATAAAATATAGATTAATAATAATAAAAAGAAGAATAATAAAAAAAATAATTTTAAATTATTTAATAAATATAATTTTAATTTTAATAACTATAAAGATAATAGCAAGAAAGATACTGATAATATAAATAATAATTTAATAAAAAAAAAAATTTAAATCTTTAAAATAAATTATATTATAAATAAATACTAAGATAATATAAAATCTAAAAATAATAAATTAAGATATAATTAGAAAATTATTATACTAAAAAACTTTAATTTAAATTATATAATAATATTATTAGTATATTTTTGATAAAGATTATAAAAAAAATCAAATCTACTTATTTAATAAAAAAAAAAAAGAGATTATATTTTTTAAAGTACTATTTTAAACTATTAATATATTTTTAAATTTATATCTATAAAATTAGCTTTAAATTTATATATTTAGTAAAATTAATATTTATTTATTAATAATATATTAATTATTATTAATATTTTTCTGATTATTATAGTTTTTATATATATAAATCTTAATTTAAATTCTTTTTAATATTAAATTAACTAAATAAAGTTTATACTTCTTAATAAAATTAAATATCTTCTTTTTAATATTAATATTATTATATTTTAGTATGTTTATCTTATTACACCTTAATATCTAAGTATAATAATTATTATATTAAAATAGATATTTTAATTAGTTTTCCCACCAAATTAAATTATTAGAAATTAAATTATTTTAAATAAAAAATATTTTTTAATTTTTAAAATTTTAAAAAATAAGTAATAAAAATTTTTATAATTATTTATATATTTAAGAACTATATTAAATTATAAAAATATAATTTAAAAAATTAGATTTATTATTAATAAAATTTAGCTTTTTAATTTCTTTTTTAAAAATATTTAATAAAATAATCTTAACTATAGATTTTTAACTATTTAAAAAAAATATTATTAAAAAATTAAATAAAAAGTTTATTAAGTATATATTATATAATCATTAATATATATTTTAATATTAATTTTAAATTTATAAATTTAAGATATTTTATAAATATTTCTTTTATAATAAAATATACCTAATATTAATATTTTTAATATACTACTTAATATTAGTTTATTTATAATAAATAAACAAACAGCTGATTTCTGGGGTTTTTCTTTTAATTTTATAATCAAAGATTATTTAAATTAGTAATAAAAAAATAGAATTAATTATTTTTAATATAAAATATAACAACTTTATTTAAGTTTATAATATTATTATTTTTTCTATCAACTAGTAGACTTCTAAAAATCTTTAAATAAATAACTAATAGATATTTTTATTAAAATAATATTTTTTTATAAGTTTAAAATTAAACTTAATCTTACCTTTCCTAAACTATTAATATTTTATTAAAAAAAACAGATTTTTTATTATCCTATTCCTATTATTAAAATAGTAGATTTTTTATATAAAAATATAACAAGATTAATATCTATAAATTAATTAATTATATTTTAGAACTATAAGTGTTTTAAAAAATTTAATACTAATAAGCTTATTTAGCTCTATAACTTTTAACTTTTTATAAATTATAAGATTTTTATTTTATAGTAAAAATAAAAATATTAATATATTATTATTAATATAAATAACTTTAATACAAATTATATATAAAAAATAATAATTTTTAAATCCTAAACTCTAAATACTCTATACTTTTATAAAATTTTAAAAAAGTTAATAATATTTATTATAATAATAAGTAAGAATATTTTAAAAATTAAAATTTAGCTATCTCTTCTATTTAATTTTCAAAAAAAATATAAAACTTTTTTTAAAATTATATATTAATACTTAAAAAGCATTTATTAAAAAATAAATCTATAATTTATTTTTTTTTTTTTTTATATTTAAGTATTTTTTTAAAATTTAAAACTTCTTTTTTTTTTAATATAATCTATCTAAAAATATATATAATATATATTATAATAATACTATTAATTATTTCTATTTTATTATTATTTATATAAATTATAAAACTACTATTATTAAATTTATATTTAAATATATATTAACATATAAAATCTATATTCTTAATTATAATATTATAATAAAAAATTTCTATACTATATTATTAGAAAATAGTTTTATTTTAATTTTAAAATTTATTTTAAATTTTAAACTTAATTTATAATATTTATAATATCAATAATATTATTTTTATTTATCTAATAATAAACAAGAATTTCTTAAATAATATATTAAAATAAAATATTATAAAATAAATATTATATTAATAATTATTATATATTTTTAATAAAACTTAACATATTATATATCTATTATTTAAAATTAATTTAGTTAAATAGTTTATATTAAAATAAGTATATTAAAACTTATATACTCTTATTATCATATAATTTTTAAATATTTTTTAAAAAAAGATAGAAGTATTAAAACTTTATATACTTATTTAAATTTTAATAAATATAAATAGAGTAGTAATTAAACTTAACTAATATTTACTTACTTAGGGTTATTTAATAATAATATATAATTATTCTATTTTTAATTAAAATAATAGTTATTAATTATTTTCTCTAATACTTTTAAATTTTTAGTCCTATTCTATATTCTAAAGTAATTTTATTTAAAATATCTAAAAATTCTATTAATATTAAACATAAATTTTTATTTTTTTTAACAGTTTTAATTCTATTATTTTTTTTATATATTAAAGCTATCTATTTTAATTCTAATCTCACACATACTTTATATTATTTTTAATTAATAACAGTTAATTATTTATAAAAATTTATTCAAAAACTATTTTTTAAATACTAAAATATTTATTACTATAGATTACTAAATATTACCTAATTATCTATTTTTTATAACAATTATAAAATTCTATATTAATATTAATTAGAAATTTTAGTATATCTTACTTAGTTTTAAATATATTTCTAAAAATTATACTAGTAATAATTTAGTAAATATTTTATTAATAATTCTTATATACTTTAATATTTAAGATTAACTATTTATTCTAACAATAAATAATACTAATAATAATAAAATATTTATATAATTATTAAGACTTTCTATTTAAAAACTTAAATATAAGAATTAAAATTCTAAGATAATATAAATATTTTGTTTTACCTATATAATATAACTTATATATAAAATTTTTATAAATAATATTAAAATTAGTATAAAGGATGTATTTAATATAAAAAAAAATCTAAATAATTTAAAATTAAAAAAAATAATCTAAATAAATATAAAGTTTTATAAGATTTTTAACAAAATAAACAATATTAATTTTATTTTATAAAATTTATTAATTAATATTAATATATATTTTAGATTTAATTATTTATAAAAGCTATTATTAATAGCTTTCAATATCTAGAAATTTTTTTTTAAATATAATAAAATATAAGTACTAGGTAAATAATTTTTATTAAAAATATTTTTATTTACTAAAATTTAACTATTCAGATACTACTTTATACTTTTTATTTTTATAAATATTTTTTATTTTAAATTTTTATATATACAAAATTTAAGAAACTTATCTTATTAAATTATAAATAGTTTTAAATTAAGTTTGTTATTTTCTACCTTCAATTTTTTTATTAATATATAGAATTTTTTTTATATTCTAAGAATATTTCTATATATTTAATATAAAAAATTTATAACAATCTTTTTAATTATTTAGATAATATTAAAAATTATCTTAAAAAGAATACTAAAGATTAGTAAATTAATATTAAAATAATAATATTTCTTACTTAAAAAAAGCTAAATAAATATTATTTATAAATATATTTTCTAAAAAAATTATTATATAATTTTAGTAATTGTTTTAATCTTTTTATAAAATTTTAATTTTATAAAAATTAAAAAACTAAATATTATAACAACTATTATAATAAATTTTATTTATATTTTTATTATCACTATAAATAAAAAAAAAAAATAATATATTAAATATAAAATTTAAACTAATTAAAAAACAAAAATTCTATTCTAATTTATTTAATAATTAAAAAATAAGATTAATAGTAAAATTTTTAGAAATTAAAATTTATATTTTAATATTTTTTGTATAAAATAAAAAGGATGTGTTATTTTTTTAACAACTAAATAAAAAAAAATTATTTTAGCTAGTAAAAATAGCAAGAAATATATTTATAATTTTTTTAATATTAATTATTTTTAAATATATATTTAGTATTAATTATAATATTTATATATATTATTATAATCAACTATTTCTTAATATAATTAATAAAATTATAATAATAAAATATTTTTTTAATCAAAAATTAGAGTTAAAAAATAATAAAAATTATAAAATAATATCTAAAATAATAGTAAAGAAATAATAAATAATAATAAAAAATTTAAAATAAGATAAAATAAATATTATTAAAAATTTAATTACTAAAACACTAATAATATTATTAAGTATAGAAAAGCTATAATTAAAATAAATTTAAAAATAAAAATAGATTTTAACAAAATCCTTAAATTATATATTTTAAAATAAATAAATCAATTAGTATAATTATTTTATAGTATTAGTATATATTATATTATTTTAATAAAATATATACAAATTATTAAAAAATTTATTTATTTTAATATCTATAAAAATTTTTTTTTATTATATAATATTTAAAATTATTAGTATATATTTAATTAAATTTAATTCAGATATTATATCAGGTTTTTTAATTAGCCAAACCTAACCTAGTTTTTCTAATATCCATACCCCAAATTAAGATTTTTAATAATTAAATATTTTTTATTAGTTATAGTTTTGATTAGTAGCATTTTTATCAAAATCCAACCCAGATTTATTAAATATTAGGTTTTCAATCTTTCAATACCTGCTAAACCCGACCTTTTTTAAAGCCTAATATGGATTTGCCTATGCAATTAACTCAGGCTGTTGTAAAATTGTGCTTTTTAGCTTATAATTGTATATATAAGAGAAAATGATATGTCAGATTAATAATCCCCAGATCCAAAAAACACTATCCAGTTTGTCTGGATGCAGTTGAGTTAGAGTATCATGTTATACTTGATTGCCCTACATATCACATTACAAAATCAGAGCTTTAAAGGGATTTAAACAAAACAAAATTAAACACAAATAAAAAAATCGAATTTATGATGACGATGATTGCACCAAAAACAACAAACTAGATTTATGTCGGAAAGTTTTTGAGGGCTATCTAAGATACAATTGACTGTTGTTACAAATAACTATATTATTAAATTTTAAGTTTGAGTTGATGTTTAGTGAATTTTGTTATTTTTCTACAGGAATACATATATATAAGAGTTTTTAGAGTAAAACCCCCAACCCAAGGTGGTCATTTTAGGGCTGTAGTTTTGAATATAACTACTTACACACACACACACACCTGTCTAGTTAGTCGGCACGAGTTTTACACAACAATACTCAACTGGGCTTACCTAGTAGGTAAGTACTTACTTACCAAAGTAAGGACTTTTGGCGAGTAAGTAGAAGCCGCCTAGGTACACAAGCAAGCAAATTGGCAGAGTGATACTTTAGATGCGACCGTGGACTGCGCCTTTGTCTATCTGACTTGCTCGCCTCGGCAAGACGCCAAGGAGCCCTGCTGGTTCCTGCAGGCGTGGCCGTCTGGATGTCGCCCCTGATCGATCGATCGCGCGTTAAAAACGCTGCACCTCTTGTCCCGTCCACAACATCTTCAGCCAGTCCTCCATTGCAGCAAATGCGACCGACCGCCATCCTGCCTCACGCTGATGCTTGACACAACGGCAGGATGAAGTTGACATCCAAAGCCCACTCAGCACAGGAACTATTACCAAGATTATTGCTCATCGTTAGCACCCTTCCACAGCTAATATACTGTCGACTGTCGAGGGAAATTCCTCAGCGGAGGCAAGTTTCCAACGCTGATGGGGCTGTTCCGTCGCTGTCCGGCCCAACGGCAGCGGTTTCGTCTGGCGGCGCCCCGCAAAACCCTCCCTTTGGGAACTACACAACGACCGCCGCTTCTCCTTCCACCCTGCGGCCCACCGATCCTCCGGAGTCCAGTGCGCCGGAACTCACCAGTACCATCACCAAGGTGCCCGTCACCACGCAGGTGACCGTCACCCATGTCGTTACCGACGAATTTGGGCGGTCGTCCACCAGCATCGACGTTGTGCCAACTACCACAATGATACCATCCGATGACCCCTCTTTGGCAAATGGGGGCGAGTCCAGCGGTGCGTCCGGGGTCACTCCGCAGCAGAAAAAGATAATCATTGGAGTTGTGGTTAGCATCGTCGGGGTTCTCTCTATCGCGGGTATCGTAGGAGTCATCTGGCGCATATGGTTCACTCGGAGAGGAAACGAGGAAGGCCACCCTTCAAGGCAAAAGACGTTCGTCCCGGCCTCTTTGTCCAGGTCGAGCATGCATACCAGCGATGGGGTCACGTACACCAGCAGTGGGGGCGCGGATTACAGGAAGAAACCAACTATCGGAGGCATGGGCCCGTCTTCGAACTTCTAGATCTTTCCGCCTCTTTCATCTTCCGTCCCTTCACTATTCAAGAGCAAGCCCTCGCTATGCATCATGGGACAGCCTAAGGCGCATGGAACAACGTAATGCGGTAGCTGCATCTCCCTATATACATACCGCCTTCGACACCTGAAGCAAACGCTCGGTGCTTGTCCTCTCGAAGGTTTCCTCGTCAGCGCTCAGACACGTATCTGAATAACATCTAACATGCCTACGGGACAAAATTTCAGTGTCAAAGATTCCTACGCTCGTCAACTTTACAGCGGCAAGTTGACGAGCAGTAGCACAATATCCTAGCCGCATGCTCGAAATTGTTCCGTTTGTCGTCTTCGGAGGAAGCTCAGCTGTCTTCCAACCCCCATTGTCTCGACATTTCTAGCCTGTTCCGCTCCCAATGAATAATTCCAAGCCCTTGTAAAAGGCAATCTGCCAAGTCATCAAGCTTTTCACCTGCTGTACTTGTGGACCTTGCGGAGTTCTTCATAAACATAGATGCTGTTTCAGTTATCGTGGCGTTATCTTTGTCGTATTCTACAGCGTTGCCATCCTCCAACCACATCCTCACCAATTTGACCTTCAAGGGTTTAGTAGCGCTACCGATCCTAGCGCCTTGTAGTAGCCCATATTGGTTGAGCCAAAACGCTGTTGTACGTTGCGGGCAAACGCTACAGGTCAAGCCGCGTTTCCAAATACCTTCTTCCTGCAGCACCCTGAGAGCAGCATGAAGCATCGCTTCGAGTTTGTTGACTCTGAGTGTCCATTCTTGCACTGCAGCGGAGCCCATCGTCCGATACCTCTGCTTTTCGATAGCAATGATGGTGGGGCTGTGCACCGTTACGAGGCGTCTTGCGAGACTGGTAGCCAAAGGCGACAGCGATGCAGCCGAGAAATCGAATTTATCTCCTCCGACGGCCCCCAAAGACAGAGAGTCTGGTGGGTTCACGGTTGGGGTGGGCGGCAAGTCGAAGAGCGAGAACCTTTGCCAGGCTAGGATTTCGGGCAAGAGCGCATCGCTGGATGAGAGGTCCTTCGGAGACACTTTTAACACGCTCAAAGCAAGGTTCTTGATTCCCATGTCGAGACTAAGGATTCGGTGCTCCGCCGGCTGCTCTGCCGCTGGAACAAGAGCGCCAGATTTCGACCGCTGCAGGACGGCCAGTCTCGAATGAGGAAGTTTGGTTTGTATCTGTTCAGCCATCACGGCCTTCTTGCCAGAAACCGGCCAACCGCATTTCAGAAGAATGTCTTTCAGTTCCGAGTTCCGCATGAGAAGAAGCCGCCGCTGTATTTCAGTATGTAGCATGCCGGGTAGAAATTCTACTAGTATGGGTCCACAATCAGCTGTTGATGCAACTCGGACTGGGCGTGGTATGCAGAATCTTTTTTAGGGTTTCGGGAGCGTACCTCTTCGAGTCTTCCTAGGCCACGTCTACAGTACACTGGTGCGAATATGGCGATCGTGGGGCATCTGCAAGGACGCCTTAGCATATCCTGAGCATTGTCGGTCTAAGATTCGAATGGGAGCTTGTCCTTTAGTTCGGTGCGGGAAGAGCGCGAAAAGTGCATGTGTGCATTGTATTCTGCACTTACGGAAGGAAGTAGGCGTCGCAAGGCGCGGTGCATCCCATCTAGCCATTTTCCCTCCCTTGCGTCCCTGGGTACCTACCAAGCAGTAAGGCCACCTAAGTACTAGGTACCTAACATTGGAACTAGTACGTTTTACTTACGAAGTAAGCTAAGTACTAGTAACAGCAATCAGAGCTGCTCGCCTGTGATGATGCAACAAGCTTCGGGTTGGGCTGGTCATTCTCGCCAGCAGTTTATTTTGTGTTGCCCCCAAGCTAAGCAAAAGAAAAGGGCCCCGCCTTGCTCAAGGGAAAAACCGCGGGGCACTTGAAGAAGGGAAGGTGGGGCGGCATCGGCATGCGCATGGCATTGCGACAAACCAACGGTTGAGTAATCACCAACTCCATCGTCCCCCATCAGCCTGCGTGCGAATCAGATTAGCTTTGCCAGGCCTGCCTGCTCGCAGCTTGCTTACTCATAACTTAATCCTTATCACTGGGAATCTAAACTCGATTTCTCCCGGAGCGGGGTTTCCTCTGCGCAGCTTCTAAACCTGGCCCTCAAGTTCTTCATGACAAGCTGATCTATCACACTCCGATTCCTTGCCCCCCCTTAGTTCTCACCATCCACCTCCCCCCCTCTCTCTTTGTCTCCCTCGTCTCCTTTCTCGCAAGGCTGGAACAGAAACAGCCGCAAATCTGTTGGCCCCAAGCTTTGTACGTCGCCTGCCAATCGCGGCATCACGCTTGTCTTCGGTAAGACGACAGCTCACAGGCATGGCGCCGATTGCAAAGTCCGACGAATACGACTTTCTGGTGATCGGTGGCGGTAGTGGTGGCTTGGGGGCAGCCCGTAGAGCAGCCAGCAAGTATGGCCAAAAGGTTGCCATTATCGAAAAAAGCGGGCGATTGGGGGGTACATGTGTCAACGTAGGGTACGTCGTCAGCGATTGAAACTGCTGTTCATCCATCCATCCATCCATCCATCCCTTAGACGCTGTTGCTGATATTTCCTTTGTCAACAGCTGTGTACCCAAGAAGATCTGCTGGAATGCTGCTTCGATTGCAGAAACCCTTCATGATGCGGCTGGTTACGGATTCAAGGTTGTACAAAAAGAGGCCTTCGACTGGTATAGCTTCAAGCACAAGAGGGATGCGTATATAAAGAGGCTCAACGGCATCTACGAAAGGAATTTGAACAAGGACAATGTCGAGTATATCTCTGCACATGCAAGCCTTGTATCCAAGAATGAAGTTGTCCTAAAGGCTATCGATGGCTCCGAAGAGAGCAAGACCATCAAAGCGAAGAAAATTTTGGTTACAACTGGTATTCACTTCCTCTCCTTTGTACAGTCCATGTCATCAATTCACCATGCGCTGACTGCCTCCAAGGGGGTTACCCAATGATCCCCACCCAAATACCTGGCGCCGAGCTGGGCATCTCAAGTGACGGCTTCTTCGACCTGGAAACCTTGCCGAAGAAAGTGGCTGTTGTCGGGGCCGGATACATCGCCGTTGAGTTTGCCGGCATTTTTAACGCATTAGGAACAGAAACCCATTTGTTCATCAGAGGAGAGACATTCCTACGAAAGTTCGATCCTATGATCCAAGACGTTCTCACCGACCATTACAGCAAATTGGGAATTCATATCCATAAGAATTCAAAAGCATTCAAGAATGTCGAGAAGACCAGCTCTGGTTCGTTGATGCTTCACAGTGAAGGCGACGAAGCACCGCTGGAAGTCGATGTTCTTTTGTGGGCAATTGGTCGTGCACCGCAGGTTGACGGTCTCGGACTAGATAAAATTGGTGTTAAGACCGACGCGAATGGGTTGATACAGGTTGACGAGTTCCAGAACACCAGCGTGGAGAACGTTTATGCGCTGGGCGATGTTTGCGGGAAAGTAGAATTAACACCAGGTAAGGATAATATGGTATTGCGGTTGATGCACACGGCAACCTTGAATGTTCTAATATGGTTGGTTGTCTAGTGGCCATCGCCGCGGGCAGACGGCTTGCAGACCGGCTTTTTGGTCCTCTGGAATTCTCAGCAAGAAAGCTCGTCTACGAAAACATCCCTTCCGTCGTTTTTGCTCACCCTGAAGTGGGGACTATCGGGCTTACGGAACCACAAGCCAGAGAAAAATACGGCGACGCAAGTCTCAAGATCTACAAGGCATCCTTCATAGCCATGTACTATGCCATGCTGGAGAACAAAGGACCAACCTCATACAAACTTATCTGCGTTGGACCAGAGGAACGGGTTGTCGGGCTTCATATCCTCGGCCTAGGTAGCGCAGAAATGCTTCAAGGATTTGGGGTTGCTATTAAGATGGGTGCGACAAAGGCTGATTTTGATAACTGCGTCGCTATTCACCCTACAAGCGCCGAGGAACTGGTGAGAATTCCATCCCACGCGGAAATCACGGAGATGTTAACAGTCCTCGCAGGTCACAATGACATAACGCAAACTGTGAGTAGTAGTTGCGCCGCGGCTATCAAATGACAATTGCCGCGGAAGTTAGGGTTTGTCGCTTAGCTCGTTAGGGCTTTTCCAACGACAGGCGATCTAAAGGCTAGCTAAAGTTTGTGGGATGCACCAGGCGGAAGTGGGGCGTTTGGCTTTTTTTTTTTTTTTTTTTGTTTCTCTAGATCAAGATGGCCACTAAGACGGAAGAATTTGTTCGTGAGCCGCTGCACTCGTTCAATGCTAAGTAATTCAGTACGTAGTTAAGTAAGTCCGGGTTTGCAAAGGGCTGTTTGAGACTGAGCCGAATAAATAAATGGATATTTGATTATGACTCGTTCGACCGTGTGTTGCTGGGTTGTTGAGGAAACCCTCCAAGAAAGTTTCTAGCGAAATGTTCCCACACAAAACCCACTATTGAAATTTGCCGCCACCCACCTTTGAGCATTCTCATCGCAATCCTCATTCACCACCTCTATATACCGACAGCACTATCGCCGTATGCCAGTTATATTCTTACCCCGTCTTAACCTCACGGCCTTCGTGTAGACATCTGCTGACGAATACCACCTGCTCAGATTCTAGACGTTCTGATTCTACCCGTCACATCTAGTATCGTGCACCAATACAATCAATGGCTACCAGCGAACTTGCCGTTTCCTACGCCGCCCTCATCCTGGCCGATGATGGGATCGAGATCACAGTTGAGCCTCTCCCTCCGAACAACCTATGATCTGTGGAAACTAACACAGTCATTTGCGATGAATATTAGCCCGAAAAACTACAAACGCTCTTGAAGAGCGCAGATGTAGAGGTTGAACCGATCTGGACTACATTATTCGCAAAGGTTCGGCGAAAACGCCTCCAATTCGATGTCTACATACGTTGTGCTGAATAGATTTCTTTCGTCCCCTAGGCACTGGAAGGAAAGGACGTCAAGGATCTGCTATTAAACGTTGGTTCTGGTGGAGGTGCCCCTGCCGCTGGTGGCGCAACCACAGCAGCAGCAGGTGGCGCGGCAGCTGCAGAAGAGGTCAAGGAGGAGGCGAAAGAAGAGGAGAAAGAGGTACGAACTGTCCAGTGTTCGCCACTAATCGAAAACCGACTCTGTACTAACCTTGGCTGATACCGATCTAGGAATCGGACGAAGATATGGGTTTCGGACTTTTCGACTAATAGATGGAACCCAAGTTCCTATATTTCAGTTACTGTATTCTCTCATTGCCATATTTCCGTCTTACAGAAGGAGCTTTCGCGTCTTACATTCTTATGCCGCCTATGCCTTTACGTCAGCTCCGATAATTCGATCAACATACACCTATTTTCGTATAGCGCAATAGATACGTGGGTGTGCAAACTTGTCGCGGCCGGCTAAGATCCGGAACATCTCATCGAAGCTTAGGAACTAGGTCCAATTAACATCCCATACCCGTTGCTGTGGTAGTCTCCTATTGTGTTTATATCAATCCTTTCCATAAAGTCTCCAATAAGAGAACATGTTACTGTACATGCAAGAAAAGTGAGACGGATGGTCAAGAATCTATGCTATCGTCTACCGAGGGAGCGATACTATGCTGCTTGAGATGTGTATGAAGCGTCTGGTCTGATTTGTGCCTGCCGATTCTTGAGTCTGCTATAATGATTGAACTGGAAGAATATCACAAAATCTTGTACTAGAGTCCCCAGCGACCCCAGGAGCCAGGGGACATTTGTGATCAGGTAGTTTCTGTCCAGCGAGTAACTCAATATCTAGAATGATCTATCAGCTTTGAACATATCCTGAAGTGGCCATATAATTGGTTCCAAAGCAACTTACGCTAGCTCCATAGGTTAGATTTCCAATGGTAGATAGAATGATAAATAGTACGGAAAGGCCATCACAAGACTTTCTCCGAAAGTTTTTGTAAATTTGAGGAAGGCGTGCGCTAGAGAGTGTCAGCTCTTTGCTAGCTTGACGCACCGGAAGGATCTTGACGGCAGATGGTTCAACATACGTGAGATAAAAGAAACTGCTTGCATAACCTAGCAGAAGAGCACCCAAAGGAGCGACTGTGTCTGACGGAGCACTACCTTGGGGGCTCCAGGTACCAGTCTTCCACGCGATTACCCATCCAGCAACTCCAGTCACGAGTACGATCAGAACAGAGACAGTATTTTTGGCTGCCTCTCGGAGGGATGATTTAGCGGAAAAGGCTTCGGACAGGCTATCTCGACGCCGCAAACGTGAGCTTTTGCGGACGTTCTGCTGGCTCGGGTCGTCTGAAAGGTGAGATTGGTCGGGCTGTAGCAATGGGTCGGTTATGCCTGGTTCATGCTGCGGAGGAACCAGCGAACGGTGCGAGGGACGATCGAGAGTGCCGGTCTGAGGGCGATAGTATTTGTAGTAGACCAGTTGTCCTAGCATCACAGCATCAACCCCGCAGAAATATGCTCCCAGGCCGATCACCGTCGAGAGCAACTTGGCCCATATAGCACCTGTAGGGAAGATTTATCAGATCAGTAAGTGGCAAAACAGCACATTTCGTCCATCCATATTCTGCTATCAACTTTACCTATCAGATTGCAGACATCCCCAAACATCCAGAAGATCAGAAAAAGAGGGCTCAGTCCATCAACACTTTGATTCCGGAAGTTCTCATATAGTTGCGGTACCTAGGATAGCAAGAAACTGTTAGCGAGGACCTATCCAGTATCTCTCGAAGCGAGGTTGGTCCATGGAAGCATACAATCAAAAATATCCACGCGGTTAGGGAGATACTCCCGAAGATACCGCTAAGGGCCTCGTTGAGTGGTAGCATAACGACGAGGAGGTGCGATCAGTTATAGGATCTTCGTCTGTGCGGCATGTGTGTCTTTGAGGCGGCGATTACGGTGGAGATTACATATAGAAACCATGTAACGATTTATCTATGAGCCCCTCTACGCCAGGTTGGAAGTAGGCCGGCCCCGGTTCTAATGTACGAGAAGTGTATGATGTTTTTAGTCTGTGGGCGCAGTATCTAGGTAGATACTCAGCTGGAGTTAATTTTTTGGTCTGAGAAGCCTACTAACGTACCCACTTTTTGCACCCTTCCGAGCCAGGCCAAAAATAAAAAAGGACGCGCTGGGGAAAGCCATGCCAAGACCGGCTGGGCGCATGACATCAGCCCGCATCGAGTTTAGGTCCAAGTCTGGACGCGATGAGCATCGCGAGTTCGCAGAAGAGACGTTTGTGTGCGTCAGAACACGGAGAAATCGGTGTAATTCAGAAGGCCATTTCAGAATAGATTTCATCTATAATGAGCTGCCATGATATTCACGCAAGCACAGGCACAAAATTCTGATCCATCAGGAGTCATCTATTTGACAGCGAAGCTGATGGCAAATCTCATAGCATTCCTCCAACAAGCCATTGACAGCCCCTTGTCCTTCTGGCTAAAGTAGAAGTGTATGTTAGCAAACTTGAGGTTGGACCCCAAGAGGAGGTACCTTACAATTTCTTCTCCGACGTAGAATTTACCGTCCTTCTAGAGACCCGAAATATATATAGCAGGTTGAGGGTTAGCGATCTGCCCATGGATGTGAAGCCAATGAATTACGGCTTACCCTAAAATTGTCGATCGATGCCAGCTGTGGAAGACATTTGACGAATTAGCAACTCGGCTTGAAACCCTTTGTTGAAGGCTGTTCGAGGAGAGACTTATTAATTGAGAAAGGGAAAAGCTCTCTAGCTGAAGTTACACCTCCAGACTGCTGCACCTCCGACAGACATTTCTTTAGCGTCGAGAGTTGATTAAATATCGGCTGCAATGACTCGCTGATGGGTTCCGACAAATAAAGCAGCTCATATATCAGAGCATATGACTTTCTCAGGAGGTATAGAAGATACTTATGAGTGTGTTAGTACCTATTTTCAGACTACCCAAAGTTTACACTGGATTCAAACCTTTTGGCCGTCCTCTGGTGATGTATTATCGGAACCAACAAACTGGCCATCAACTCGCCCACTATCGATCTGTCGAAGCTGTTGCAGGATTTCGAATAAATCTGTCTCTCTCATTGACCATGCCTGCGTCAGCATAAGTTGTTCCAGTTTTCCCTTGATGGCGCTTAGCGATTCATATATCCCACTAAACGCAGGGTCGACTTTCAGCGTTCTATCCGCTATCGAGTTGGCAATGAACCTGCATCTCTCTAGGAGGTCTTTGGTAAACTCCTGCCCTTCGGGGGTTGTGCCATCTGGTGCAAGAAACTTCCCGTCTACCCGAGAATTCTCTATCTCCAATATCCTCTCCTGTAACTCTTTTATCTCCGATTGGACCACCTATTTCATATTAACGAACTCGTGATCATTGGATTTGTTCCAAGATGGCAGGACGAACCTTCGGTCTAGATCCAGCGGCGGTGATTTGACGATATAAGGAGACAAGTTTCTCATAGAGCGGGTCGAGATGATGAGACAGGCCATCCAAATTTCGCTTTACAGGAATCAGAGCTCGTCGACACTCATCAAGTTGGGATTCAAAGAAGTCGGACCACATTGAGTCGTATTTCTCCTTTCCTCGCTCAAGGATGCAAGCTATATCGTGGAATTTGGCCTCGAGGGTTTTGAGGTCGTGCCGAGAATACACTGCGGCTGTCGTGAGATGATAAAGGAGAATCTTTAGATAACAGGAGTGTGAGTTGGCCTGTCCATATCGAAGATGCATCGATTAACAGTCCAATTCTTACTCTTATCACAACTAATATCGAATACCTGGGGGCAGGATAGATGCGTTAGCTCAACAAGTAGATAGAAGGCAACGGGCAACATTAGATCAATAATCCTTACACAGCAGGAGGTTCGTTATTTTTGCCTACTGTCATATATGCAAGTGACAATAGGAGCAGGATATCCTCCAAAGCTTGGGCGGCTTATGTATCTACGTTCAGCTTTAATCTCGACCTAGAGACGTGACAAATTGCGTACCTTCCGGCTTTTCCTCTTTGTAAGTCGGCAAAACAAAGTCACCACCTATTGTCTGCAAATCTTGTGGTCGAACATCTAGAGAGCGAAATATCGATTCAATGTCTGAAGATTTGATGTAGCGTGTTCTATCGCTCCTAAATTGATCAAGCTGAGAGCGAATCTCCTGGAGATTATCCATGTGCTGCTGGTTGGGTTTATTAGCGAACTAGCCTGGAACTATCACGAGCATTCTTGGTTCCATTACCCTGCTATTGGGATCCATTTTCTGACCAACGACGTGGGCAATCAGGAGATGGCAATAGATTGTTTGTTCTGTTGGGCTCTCGGGGATCTTGATTATGTTGCAGACGTGTAAGAGATAGTTTGTAGTTGCACTATTCGGAGGGTGAGGATTCTACCGTGGTCCGGCGAAGCCGGGGGTGAGCTTTTGCACTGTGTTTGAGTGTTTACGTAATCAGATATCTGCCGCATGGACATAAAGCTTAAGCTTCGACATAGCATATTTCGTCTGGCCAACTTATGGTCTAACCACCTGTATCCAAGGCCAGAAGCACGCAAGCATATCGTTCCTCAGAGTGCCGTTCCCGATCTTATATACACTCACTAGCTGCTGCCCTGAATTGAGAAAGTTGATATCTTTCGATCAAAACTGCCTCTCCAACGAAGGATGTCTTCGGCGTTCTTTCTATCACTCCCATTTGCCCGTGCAAATCCTGCTTCTAGAGTTGCGACAATTCCGGCCTGGAGATGCCTCAAGGCAAGCCTTGACGAAGCGATATCAAGTGGTGTTTCTGTGATCCATTTTTCATCGAACAAATCGGCAACCTCAGTCCAGAGAGGCGATGGACAATTTTCTAGGGTAGCATTCTCAAGACTTGCTGGTGGGTGGAAACAAAGATAATTTCCCTCAACGATGATGATTCTGTGACTGGGAAGGATCGCGATATCGCCGGGTTTCGGATCCTACACGGCCAAATATATTTAGGGACACATCGTCTGGATTGACTTCTACACATACAGGTGCAAAGCCGGCACCTCTGAGAGACCCTCGTACGCAGATATCTCGGGTATCAATGTATCGCAGAACTCTTACCTTTAAAGCGTGGTCAAAACTTGGCGCGTATATTGTGGACGAGCTAACCGGCCTTTTCAATTCGAGAATGAGTTGATGCAAGCCGGCTACATCAAATGTAAAAGGTGCACCCCTCCGCTGGTGTGCCTCATAGGAGTCTGGGAAGGTATCCAGGACTTCTCGAGTATAATGAAACCCATCCATTGAAACAGAGCAGGCAATGGCAACGCCATATTTCAGCTGGGTGATTCTATTTATTCTTTCAACCACCGAGTTTGTAAACGTTGTTTTCCCTTGAAAGCTCATCTCACGTCAGCCATAAGGCTGCGCCAGCCAATAGCTTTGGTTTTGACTGGCGTGAGCGAATCTAGCACTAACCTGACCCAGGTATCCCCGATACCGATATTACCAACCGGCGAGACCCAGAAGATCGAAGGTATCTTTCAAGGGCGATATATGCGAAGTCGCTCATGACGTTGAGGCGGTGGGGACCGTATTCGTGGACGATGAAATCGAACGGCTGTGTACTAGAGGATCCAAGTGAGGCTCAGGGATCAATACAGGATAAGCGAATGAAGAAAACATTCGGTACCAAAAGCAAAACCCACCATGCGTGATAACCGTAACCCATGGATGCCTACGATAGTCAACCGTTCCATGCGCATGCGACTAGTTCGAACGAAGGCATGGATTGGTTTGGCCGGGTTGGCTCACAGACTCGATCACTTCCTACATAACTAGGAGGTTACACGTCCACATAAGGCCCAGATCAGTGCCCGCAGTCCGTAGGCTCTCAGATCTCCAGGCGAGAGTAATGTTTCCACTCACTAGGACACCTCGGTTGACGAGACACCCTTTGAGAGTATTTTGTTACACTTGATGGCTATTTCCACTTCTGTCAACATGCTAACACCATACCTCAGTCTTCGGTAATCTTCCTTCGAGATTCAAATCTCCTCACAACCGATTCCTCCATATTCAAGAAGCCCCGTTTGTACGTCGAAGTCGCGATAACGTCATTGCTGCAATGATCACAGGAGCGACGCTCACGATCTCCCCCAGACCTGCATACGCCGGCGGAATCCGTGCTTTGACAAAGGCGCCTGCGGCTAACAAGATCGCAAAAATATTATAAATGGCAGACCATACGAAATTGAAGAAAATACGACGAGACGATCGCCTAGAGATGTCGAGAAGGTTGATGATGCCCTCCAAACCGCCAAGCAGGACGACATCAGCAGTTCCCTTCGATACATCCGAGGCGTTTCCAATCAAAACCCCCACATCGGCTTGAGCAACAGCCACGGCGTCGTTCGTGCCATCCCCACAAAATAATACAATACGATCCCGAGACATCAGTTCCTTGACATACTGCTGCTTCTGTTTGGGCGAATAACGCGAGACGACATTCACTATGGGAATGCCAACCTCTGTTGCAACATTTTCGACAGCCTTAGAGCTGTCGCCGCTAACAATGTGACATTGGATCTTGCGGCTCTGAAGCCTCGCGATGATTGTTTTGGCTTCATCACGAATGTTGGCTTTGAGACCAAATGCAACCACGGGGTTCGAGTCTACTGTGATGCAAAATAGTGTCATGCCTTCATCGATGAGGCGGGATATCTCTGGGTGGTTTTCGACCTTGAGCCAGTAAGGATTGCCGGCTCTGACGGTTGAACCACGCCATTGGCATTGAATACCAGCCCCAGGGATCGATTCGAAGCTCTCAGCATTGGCGAACCCAAGATTCGTCGGCTGCAAATATCGAGCCACTGCCACGGAAACGGGATGTTGGTTGTCCTTTGTCACCGATTTTGCGAGCCGTTGAACGTCATTTTCTTGGATAGCCGAAAAGAACTGCTCGTGAACAACCACTAGGTCTCCCTTGGTGATTGTACCCGTTTTATCGAAGACAACATCGGTAACTTTGTGTCCTCGCTCGATAGCGTCAGCCCGCTTGATTATCACCCCAGAGCGGGCAGCTGTGCCTCCAGCAATGACTAGGACCATTGGAACGGCAAGTCCCAAAGCGCAGGGACATGAGATCGCTAGAACAGCGATCGAATAGGTGATTGCTATCCCGAATGCACTGCCCCCAGTTTCTCCGCGAGCTTTGACAGCAACCGCTATCCAGATCGCAAAGACCGCCGCCGCAATGGAGATGACAACCGGAATGAAGTAGCTAGCCACGGTATCGGCGAGATCCTGGATACGGGGTTTGGCAGCTAGCGCATTCTCAACCATGTTTGCTATATCGGTGATGCTGTTTTTCCCTGGAAGGCGTGTCATGCGGATTGAAAGAAAGCTAGGACCATTGATGGTTCCTGCGATAACCTCGTCCCCGATGTCCTTGGGTACTGGGATTGATTCCCCAGTAACCATAGATTCGTCAACGGAACTTCTGCCATTGTGGACAATCCCATCAGTCACGATACGGGTGTGTGCTGGGACCATAAAATAATCTCCCGGTTGTAGCAAACGAGCATCGATCTCAATCGTGCAAGCGGGGCCCGTGACTAGCAACGCTTTCTCCACCTGAAGTGAACGCACTGAGACAGCAGATACAGCTCGGACTTTTGCGATTGCAGCCATAAGCCGGCCTAGAAGAACCAGAGTGATGAGAAGGGAACTGGTCTCGAAGAACTCGCCGGTTTCTAGAGCATATCCGGCATGGGTTAGGCCGAAAGCAACCACCGAGTAGACGTATGCTGCCGTGATGCTGATGACAACCAGCATATCCATCTCAAGGACTCTGCTGTAGATCAGGGATTTGAGGGCGCCAGCGTAAAACTCGGGAACTGCGAGAGCTTGGACCAAAGTCGCAAGTCCTAACGAGACAATTGACCGTTTTGAATATGGCACTGGATTGTCAGACCAATTCAGAGCAAGGATTGGGATAGTCAGCACAGCTGCAGCTGCGGTACTCCAGGCCATTTTTAGAAGCCTGCGCTTGCCGTTGGCCAATTCTGCATCGGTTCCTGGGGGAGCTAAGCTCATCCCTTCGACCAAGCTGAAGAGAGATCTTGCCCCAATCGTCATAGGGTCGTAGCTGATCCTATATGTCAACTTGTCTATCTTCTCAATTGATTCAACAATATCTCGCAATTGCTTCTGCACTGTTTCTTTCAGGGCAGGGTCGACTCGAACGTCCAAAGTCTGGTAGTCGCTCATGACCTGTGAGAACTTGAATCCGGTTTCCTTCTCGATTCTTGCAACAACTTGCTGCAAGCTCGCGCTAGACAGATCAAGGTCAAACTCCGCCACTCCGGTTACAAAAGTAACCTCTATGGACGATACCCCATCAATGTTGTTGAGCACATTTGTGAGCTTTCGGGTGCACCCCGTACAAGTCATGCCGGAAACATTGAGCAAGACATGCTGGCGGGAAGCTGAATTTTCGAGATCCGCCTCCTTCGACCTGGACTCTGACGTCTTCACTTTCCGAGTTGCACCAGTTGCAACCGGTGCAATTCCAATGTTATCCGAATCGCAACTAGACGGAACCTTCACACGGCTTGCCTTTATCGTCAAAGGCGATTGGATCGATTGTGCACGGCAGTCGTTGAGCCCGCTTAGAACACTGCGACAGATGCATTTCCCCTCTTGCAAGTAAATTAAGTACTCATTGAAGGCCTGTTGAAGGTGGGTAGCACATGCTCCAGCCACCGTCTTAGAGCTCTTAGAACTCGAGAGGGAAGCAGTAGATTTCTTTCCAACTCCTGAAGCACAACAAGAGTCCTCATTTCCTGCGGTTACTGGATCTTCCGGCTTCTCAAAAGCGGCCACCTCACCAGCAGAGCAACAGCCTCGTTGTGGACGGCAACAGCTATCTTGCTCCTGGTGGGAGGAGCCTTTCTTCGGTGCGCAACATGCATCCTGCTTCGAAGCAGACGATGTTTCTTTCGGAGAACAGCAACTAGCTGGCTTGGGAACGCGACACTTGTCCCGCTTTGAAGCGCCGCAGGTCTCTTTGTTCAGAGCACAGCAGTCTTTTTGCTTCGGGTCTTCGGGGGGGTCTTCGGAATTCTGCTTCGGAGCGCAGCAGCCCTCTCGTTTTGGAGGGAGGGATATTGTTGGCTTCGACCCACAGCAGGGTTCATTCTGTACAGCAAAAGGAGCACTGTCTTGTGAAGGGCGACATGGTTCTTCTTTTCCCAGAACGGGGCTAGGATCCTTTTTCGAAGTGCAGCAGCCGTCGCCACAGGCCTCGGCTTTATTCGCTGCTGGGGTCCTCTGTTCGTGTTGAACCCCGCAGGTAGCCTGGCACCTCAATTCAGCCGCCTTACGAATACAATTCTCTAAATCCGTGTCAACCGATTAGCCTCGCACGACATAGGAAGAACGGGGGAACTTGCCATCGCAGGCAGTGCGGTTGCCGGCACAGGCACAATCCGCACCTGCACAGGCGCCTCGACTCGACTGACCACTAGTGGATGCACGCCCTTTGATTTGCTTCTCCATATCTTCACAATGGAGTTAGCTATACAGAAACGGGCCGGAAACTTGACGTGTATTGTCTATGCTATCTGATAAAGAAGAGATAAAGAGATCAATAGATAGCAGTAATACGTAGCGACAGCTGGCCAGCGCTGGTGCGAGCCTGCACTTATCTATATATTCCCTCGGAGCTGATGTGCACGTGTGCATGTGTGTGTGTGCGTGTGTGTGTGTGTCTAGACAACCTAAGTAGGTAAAAATGCCTTTCATGTTTTCTTGGCAATACTATTGCGCGCAACCTTCCCAAAGCAGAGGTGGAGATCATTAAGTACTTGAAGTTACGTAGTCTCGGTGACGCTGACGTGACCGTCAAAGAGCTTATATAGAAACGTGTACCGGGATGTTGAGGGCTAGTTATAGGAGCGTTGATATCAATTGATCATTATATATACATATACCTACGTACAATCTTACAGACAAGGTGCGTAGAATTCTGACAGCAACTATCATGATGGTTGTTCTCTCGAAAAGGTGTTGACGCATGTTGACCAATCATATGTAGCACGACTTCGTGTATCATGCAACGGGGTCGCAACCGTGATATCATAAATATCACTCACACGACGCTCATATTGAACCAGGGAAGACTTATGACCGTCGTGTATGTTAATCGAGTGGCTAATATATTTCGAAATGCTTCACGATTACATTTACCTTAGCAGCCAATACTTTCTCCTGAATGATCCATTGGCTAGATTGATGACAATATCATGCACCATTCAAGTATACATAGGTAGTATATAGCAGTTATATATAGTACCTGCTAGATGCATATATATCGCGATCGTAGACTAGCTTTATTGTTGGTTGTTTCTACACCCTCGAATTGATCGAGATAAGGGATATCGTGGGATATACGTAGTACCCAGTTAAGTATTTTTGAATACACGCTTAGACATATAACTCTTGCTCAAAAAATTTCCTGCGATTGTCAATTGTTGGACATATGCCGGGAGGAGAGATATATAGGCATATATACCCAGGGACAGGTATGGAATGTCCCAAAACAAGAGCGCGTGTACGTAAGCGTAACATCTTGCTAGAATATGGTCATAGGAATACGCTAGAAAAGAGCAGCGGCAACAATCAGGCCGACAACAGCGGCTGCATTTATTTTGATCGATGAAGCACCGCCGGTAAAATTTGGTGAAATAGTTGGAGTAGTAGAATTAGGCAAATTGGAGCCAGTAGAGGGACCAGAAGCGGCTGATGAGCCAGAAGCGGCACCTCGCAAGCACTTAGTGCAACCGATAACATCATCGCCCGTCTGAAGCGAATCAAAACATTTCCCCAAGGATCCGGGAACCGTACATGTGTATTGACAGAGGGGGGTATACAGTTCAGCGACAGGGCATTGCTCTTGAGTAGACTGAGCGGTGCATTTCTGACACGATATCAGGGCGTTGCTTTGGTCAATTGGCGAGCAAAAGTCTTTGATACCGGGTTTGACGCAAATCCAATTACAGGTCGGGTCTCCATTGGGACGGCAACTCTGATTAACCGCGGTCTCTGGAGGAGCCCCGGGGCATTTTGTGCAGCCAATGACGTTATCTCCAGTTTGAAGAGAAGGATAACATCTCCCAAGTATTCCAGCAGACGTGCATGTGTAGGCGCAGAGTGGGGTCCAGAACTCAGCAATAGGGCATTCCTCGTGAGTCGATTGTGCAGCACATTTCTGGCATGAGATCAAGGCGTTACTCTGATCGATTGGCGAGCAGAAATCTTTGTCCCCGGGTTGGACGCAAATGTAATTGCAAGCTGCGTCTCCAGCGGGACGACAATTCTGGTTAACACCAACGTCCTGCGCAAAGGTCCCGAGCACCAAGGAACTGCCATTCATATCACAAGTGGTCAACGGGTGAAAGTAGAATCATGGAAAGAAGACAGGCTCTAACCTGACGATAAATGTCTTTGAGAGGAATAGCATTTTGGAACGTGTTTCGAGCAATGCGATATAGCTATAACGAAAGTATGGTAGATGAGAATGCGTAAAATGGATAGCCCGAGGAACCAAGGAGTGGTATATTTGGATTTATAGACAATGGAATATAGAACAGAAGGGTACGAAGTGTGTGTTTTTATACCTTTCTGCACTTCATTGTGTCCTTTTATTCCATATATGTTCAAACTTCATGATGCGTCTTTTGCGCCTCCTCCTCATGCTATGAATTAGTTCCGCAGTTCCGTGGTTCCAACACGGTCCGGATGTTACACTACGCCTCACAGCGGACGGAACGGGTTGACAGACTGGAGGCGAGCACCCTGCATCTAAGCAGTCTGTTTCGGCTAGCATTCTGCCGCGGGGGATCCGGCATCCATTTGATGCTGGGAAACTTTCTGAATGTTGTAACATTTCTGGATCCACCAAGCTCCTATTTTTGTGTTCATCACGCAGAATCCACCAGAGTCCTTAGTACTTTATGCTGCGGTATAATTTTGAGCGAGATTGAATCAAATTATTGGAGCCGCGAAGAGGCGACTGTTCGTCCTCGGGTTGTATACGTGGTAGCTCATAGCCCAATATTTTGTCTTCATAGCAGACGTTCAAATCGGATATTCGAATTTTTGTAGCCACTGGCGTGGAAACGCAAAAAGCCATCCACGTATGCATACGCATGCAGAAAGCAGCCGAGTTCGTATACGATCGTAGCGGCAACATAGAAGGTTGGTCAATTGAAAAAAAAAGACTGTTGCAGATTGCGTACGCAGCTGGACTTCTTTTACATAAGATGGTATCTGATGGGACTGACGCAACCGCTCTTGCCACACCGAATACAATCTAAAAAGAGCCGTCGAGTAGATGGAAGGAAGACACATGTCGTTAAAACGCCAGGCTGGGGTTCTGTAGGCAGAGCTGTCATCTGCACGGTTCAAATAACGTCGTGTACTGGACGATTCGATAATTCCGAGAGTCGAAACTTTCGAAAAAGGGCCCCAGGATTCGATTTGTGGGAGTGGCGCATTTAACGCCTCTCTCTCAACCACACCTGAAGCCTAGAGCTTGAATTCGAGGCCATGTAGTATCACTTCGCGATAAAACTGATACGTATAGCTTCCCACCGGCTTCAGGCTGCGTGAGATGCGTGAAGTCAAGATTACCTCGTGAACTAGCAATGAAGCGAATTGATATGGGACCTAAGGAGATCGGTTTCGCATAATAATGTTATAATATAAATATATAATATAAGGAGGCTCGAGGAAGTCGTGTACCATTGTAGTGCGTTAGCTACGTTAGAATAACGTCGTCTGGCTCGGGAATGTACAAGAATCCCGTCAGGTGTTGCAGGTCCGTACCAGTCCCGGCCGGTACCGATCGGCCACCTCCAGGACTAATAGACTGGAATTTTGATGGCTCATTCGTTGCATTAGTTGCGATTTGTTTGATATCGATGTTCGTCAATTGATATCTTGATGTTCGCTAGCTCGGCGGTGTTCACAGAAAGGTTTAGTAATCATAAATGGGCCGAAAATCTTCATCTCACTAAGGTTCCTTAGCTCAGTCGGTTAGAGCGTCGTGCTAATATGTTAAGAATCTTAACAGTTACGCGAAGGTCGCGAGTTCGACCCTCGTAGGAACCATTATTTTTTTTTGTTTTTTGAGGCCTTAAAACAATCGCCTCTATCTTTTTTCCCTTCTAGTGACTGACTAGTAGTAGGCTTTGGGCTGTAATGTAACTCTCGCTCCTACTAGCGGACAGGACCAACAAACAATGGGAATAGATGGACGACATCTGAAGGAGAAGTGGTCTTCTTTCCGTGGCCCCAGATAGAGGGATCCATTGTCTTTCGCAATCCTCTGGCTGCCTTCCGACCAGCATGCAACAGAAAATATTCAGTGAGATATTGAGAATGTTTGACGCCGCCCGTTGCGCAAAAACTTTTGTGTCTATTCCCGATCCGGATACCTCCGCATACATTTAACAGGACGTTTTCGCTCTGACGTGCTGTGCTGCAGCCGTCTTTTGTTTGTAGACCACCTCACAACAGGGCTCAGGGAGTGCTTCAGGCCGTAGAAGTTCTGGTGGAGAATTGCGTAATACGCTTTTCGCGGGGAATCACTGTCATTCTGGATACTATAAAACGGCAAATTATCCTATATGAAATGACCTTGGTAGCTTCAGTGGAGTGCGATATCCAACGGTTTGAAGCATGAGACAACACCACATCTCCATGAGATTTAGAAGAAGAAGAAGAAGAAGCTATTAGGGGCTAGATGTCTTCTTTGGTGATAGCAAAAAAGACAAAGTTTTCCTCCACTTCCAGCTCCACGTCGGCCAGTCTGAGACCCCAGATATAATAATGCAGGCCCCTGTACTTCGCCTTAGACCTAGAGTCTTAATTATCGGCAAGCCTGTGAAATAATTGGCACTTCGGCCAATGTATCGATTGCACACGCAGGTCTCAACAGACAGTATAGAGATGAAAGCCCTCTCAACCTAGGAGATGAACAAATCGTTTGCAGAAAATATAGCTATCCACGAACTGGAGTAGCTGTGCCGGGTCTAGAGCTATCGAATTCGGCATCGGGGCCTCTCCGAAGTGAAACTTAATAGGTCTTGTGCTCAAAGAAGCATACACGGCAAAAGTGAGTCTCAGGTGATGGGTATACCACGCTCGGGTCATATGTCCAAACACAGTTACTTTTCGATATTGGTTACAGAAAATAGTTTGCTATAGATTGGCGGTCAGTCCGGTAGTGAAGGAATATACCTCGAAATCCATTGGCAGAGGGAACGACCAAGCTATTTTTACTAGTACTATCGACCAGGCCGTTGTCTTCTTCACATAGACTGACGCAGTTCGTTCTTGTGGCTTTTACTACGCTGCATCGGTGCTACTGAGATGTCGCAGTTAGCATCAGAGCTAAGTCAATACAGTAAGGGTGAACACTTGTGTTCTGCCTTTTATTGTAGTTGTATAATAATAACAGTAAGATATAGAAGGCTCCAGGGACTTGTGGGGTTTTTTTACTGGAATATATTGGATGCTCCACAGAAAGCGTTGGATTGGGCTATTGGGTAAGGAGCGTTTTTGTATCCTTCTCTAAGTTACCTGCAGGCTTAACTTCTCTGGCTTGATATCATAAATAGCTTTGATATCTTAAGGTGTTGCCGTTTGTGATATTTCTATTCTGATCAAAACCCAGCGCTGGGGATTCCTTTGGCCCGCTGGGCGGACTGGCTTCGAGACTAGCGCCGGACCAAATCTCGGGATTAAAACATATAAGATCAAAGGGTCAGTTGACAATTTATATCACATGACTCTTAATGAGAAAAACCACAAAAGAGCAAATATTTAAGCACTTACTTTTATCAGTATCAAATATTATCGATGCCCCTGCTTGCGCTACCCCTACTTGCAAGTATTGGGACTCAGAGCTGGAGGAGAAAAAAAAAATTAGAAAAAGAATATGGTTCCTACGAGGGTCGAACTCGCGACCTTCGCGTAACTGTTAAGATTATTAACATATTAGCACGACGCTCTAACCGACTGAGCTAAGGAACCTTGGTAGATGAAAGCCGACGATGGTGAAGCAGTA
Source organism: Orbilia brochopaga (assembly GCA_036872635.1). Lineage (NCBI taxonomy): Eukaryota > Fungi > Ascomycota > Orbiliomycetes > Orbiliales > Orbiliaceae > Orbilia > Orbilia brochopaga. The sequence goes on along the minus strand of JAVHNQ010000010.1, from coordinate 55,193 downwards.
CATAAGCCTTGACTAGTTTGTTGTCTATGAAAACTTGCCCTTCACGTCCAACGCTAGGCTCAGGTGATTAGTAAGCATAGCTTAGCTTCAATACTGACAAGGGTGTTAGACCTTCTTCACCTCCTTCCCCTTATAATAACTCTCTAATCCTAAAGCCTTAATCTCCGACCGCCCAACCCTCAACTTACTCTTCACCTTCAACTTCCAACCTCCCGCTTCCTAATTAAACTCTTCGTCTGTAAGCAAGATTGCCAGCCTTGCTTTATCTGTTTTGATGTTGTTATTATGAGCGGGATTGTATGTAGGTCAGTTGCTTAATACTGTATGTTTTCAGTATATAATAAAACTTAAAATGTTAGTATCTCAAGGTTGATGTTGTTGTAAGTGTCTTTTATTGCTCTCTGAGTCTTTTAGAGATACTAAATTGCCAGAGCACAGCGGGAAGCCCCCCCCCCCCCCCCCCGCGGCCATGCTGCTATGGTGCCTAGGTGATATGTGCCTTGTTGTAATAGCACACTTATAAGTATATCTAAAGTAAGTTACTACTATATAATAATCTTATTAATATTTTTAGTATAATAATTTTATATATATTTTAAAATATATTATTATATTTTAAAATATATTATTATATTTTATTATATATTAAACTATATAGTCTAAGTTTGAGTCTAGTTATAAATATTTAAAGGTTTTTTTAGAAAGTCTGATAATAGTTAAAAAATTTAAATTAAAAAATTTAAAAATAATAATTTTTTATATAGTTTTTAGTATTAATATTTATAAAAAAGGTAGTTTATATTATATTTTATAAATTATATTTAAATCTTTAAAAAGAAGATTTAGATTTATATAAAATAAACTAAGTCTAGGAAGGAAATATTAGAGTATAATAAAAGGCCTTTTTCTTAATTGTGTTGTTATTGTAGAGTCTTGCTATGTGTATTGTAGTGAAGATAGAAGGAGAAGGTCCCTTCTAAAAGCAAGATAAAAGGTAAGTATATTATACTAATAGGTATATGATAAAAAATAATAATATCCCCCTTTTTTATTAAAAGTTGCGAATAGTATAAATAAAAAAGAATAAAAAAAATATTAAATATTAAAAATAATTTTAAGAAGGAATATAATTAATATAAGCTAAATTAAAAAAATTATATTTAAAATATATAAATATATTATTATTTATAAATAATTATTTTATCATATTATTAGTACTTATATAGAATATTAAGATAATGTTTATATAGTTTTTTTTTAGATTTCTAAATAGTAATTTTTAAGGATTATTCTTTTTATTTAATATAATAGAATAATTTATTATTATATTTATATTTATACTTGTAGTTGATAATGGTTTTGATTTTGAAATATTCTTTATTAATTCTTTTTATATATATAATAATTTCTGGGTTGAGGTAATAAATATATTTAAATTTATTTTTCTTTTTAATAAAGTAGGAGGCTAGGTTTAGATATATAATTAAAATAATAAGAAAAATATTTTAAATTTTTAATATAGTTAGTTTGTAGATATATAAGAAAATTTTTTTAATAATTTAAATAAGAAGTAATTTTTTAGATTTTAACTTTTTAAATTTAATATTAGTTATTGTATATTCCTTATTATTAAAGTTAATATAGTAAATATATATATAATCTTTAGATTTAAAATTTAATAGTAGTTAGTGGTTTTTATTAAAATATTAAATAATAATAAATTTAATATATTTAATAATATTTATAATATTTAATTTTATTCTGTTTTTTTTTTAGTTAGTTTTAATAATATAGATTTGTTATTAAGATTTTATACTAGTTTATTTTTAGATTTCTATATAATATTTATATTATAAGAATTTTATATAATATTAATATTTTATTTGGTCTTTTATTAAAAGGCTTGTTTAGTTTTTTATTATTATTTAGCTTTTTATTTTTTCTTTTATATATATATAATATTTATAATAATAAATTTAGAAAGGTTTTTTTGTTAAACAGATAAATATTTAAGATAGTTAATAATAAAGTGTCAGGGCACGGTAAGCTTCCGGCTGTGGCTCTATGGTGCCTAGGCGATATGTGCCTTGTGCCCGACTGTAAAGGAGGGTACATAGAACTCCCGCCTGTACCTGGCTCTTTGCCCCTGTGCTATACAAAAAATGTGTTGTCTCAACAATACACCTAAAAAGAATGATTAGCACCAAGCACAGCCAAGCAAAACCATACAGCTAATCATTTAAATAAACATATCTTACTTAACATTACAAATACAAACAGCTGATAAAAATCTGCACATAGAAATTTTTAAGATTTTAAATACATAAAAGAAATAACTACAAACATAGGAATATATAGACAGAATCTTAGAAGGCAGCAAAGCAGCACAATTTATAAAAAAACACACATAATTACAGTCGGGTTTAAGTGCTGCGGCAGCAGCCTTCTAGTTGCTAGTATATTTATAAGTATGTTTAAAATAAAACTACTATATAATAATCTTATAATATTTTTAGTGTAGTAGTTTTTGTGTGTATTTTAAAATATACTATTATATTTTATTGTGTATTAGATTATATAGTCTAAATTTAAATCTAGCTATAAATATTTGAAGACTTTTTTAAAAAATTTAACAATAATTAAAAAACTTAGGTTAAAAAACCCAAAAATAGTAAGTTTATATAATAATTTATATAATTTTTAATATTAGTATTTATAAAAGAAACAGTTAATAATCTTATTTAAAAAATTTTTTGAAAGAAAACTTAAACTTATATAAAGTAAACTAAGTTTAGAAAGGGAATATTAGAATATAATAAGTTTTTAATTATAATTTTATAGTATTTAAGTAATATATACCTTATTATTAGTATATTTATAAGTATATTTGGAGTGAGACTGCTATACAGTAGTCTCATGGCATTTTTAGCATAGCAGTTTTCGTGCACACTCCAGAGCGCGCCGTTATATAAAGATTATAAATTTAAATAATTATTTTGACATAAATTTATAGATAGTTTTAAATAACAGCATTTTGATAGTTCTAGAATATATTAAATTTAATTTAAATTATAATATTAATAAAAAATCAATTTATGTTACGTACCGCATGCGTGTTGCATGCCTGCTGTTATTATTATGTGTGCTGCCTGCTGAGCAAGCACAAGGTCATATAATCAAACACCTTATTTTATAGATAATATATAATTAATTATCACAACTTCATCAACTATATAATTTAATATTTTAATAATATGCCCGACTGAAAAGGAGGGTTTCTCTTTAAACTCCCCAGTCCATCCGACCCAGACTTTTCTACTAGATTTTAGTAAGCTGTAAAAAATATATTAATTCTTAGTAAGTCTTAGTTATTCCTTAATACTTTAAATTTAATAAAGATAAGTAACTTAGAAAAAATATATTAAAAATTAATATAAAATTAAATAAAAAATATTATAATATTATATATAAAAAATTAATTAATATTAAATCATATATTACTTAGTAAGCAGCACCAAAATAATTAAAAAATTAAAAATATAAAAAAATATTATTAAAAAATTAATATTAAATTAAATAAAAAATATTATGACGTCATGTATTAAAAATTTATTTAATATATAATATGTGTTGCTTAGTAAGCAGCGTAATAATAATTAAAATAATAAAAATAATTAAATAAAATTAAAAAATATTAATAAAAAAAATAAAAAAATTATTATCACATAATATATACTAAATTAATTAATAATAAAATAAGTGTTGCTTACTAAGCATAATATTAATAATTTAAAAAATAAAATTAATTAAAATAATATTAAAATATTAATAAAAAATTAAAAATAATAATTATATAATCCATGCTAAATTAATTAATATTAAATTAAGTATTGCTTACTAAGCACGTTAATAATAATATAAAAAATTAAAATATAAAAAAGTATTATTAAAAATTTTAATAAAAAATAATTGAAATAAATAATTAAAAAATAAATAATTAAAATATAGAACCTTCTAGCAGGTGCCAGGGTCCGGAAGGAGATGCCGCTGAAGGCGGGCTCGACTGAGGGACCTTGGCGCTTAATTAATAATTATATTAATAATTATATTAATAATTATATTAATATATTAATAATTATATATTAATATCAAATTATAAAAGCAGGGTAACTGTATTTTCAGTCGGGTTTAAGTGCTGCGAAGCAGCCTTCTAGTTAAATTATGCGTTGCTTAATAAGCACGCTAATAATAATTAAAAAATTAAAAATATAAGAAATATATTAAAAATTAATATTAAAATTATTAAAAAAATATGGTGATGTTATATATATTAAATTATTTAATATTAAATTATGTGTTGCTGATTAAGCACATTATTAATAATTTAAAAAATAAAAATATTTAAAAAAATTTAAAAATATTAATATTAAATTAAATAAAAGTAAATAATTAAAAATAAATGATTAAAAAAAATAATTAAATATAAATAATAAAAATAAATAATTAAAAAATATAGAATCTTCTAGCAGGGTCCAAAAGGAGAGGCCACCAAAGGTGGGCTCAACTAAGGGACCCTAGCACTTAATTAACAATTATATTAACAATTATATTAACAATTATATTAACAATTATATTATTATATTAATAATTATATTAATAATTAATATATTAATGTTAAATTATAAAAGCAGGGTAACTATATTTTCAGTCGGGTTTAAGTGCTGCGCAGCAGCCTTCTAGTCTCTACCAAAGTTATTCTTCAGTTAGGTTTAAGTACTGCAGCAGCAGCCTTCTAGTTAATTTTTTAATTATTTTAGTGCTACTTACTAAGCAACGCATAATTTAATATTAAATAATTTTTAATACATGACATCATAATATTTTTTATTTAATTTAATATTAATTTTTTAATATATTTTTTCTAAGTTACCTAAGTCTGCTTATCTCTGAATATATTCAGTAACTCTAGTTTTACTAAGAAATATTAAGAAATAATATTTTTTTTTTGTTTATTACCAAACAGAATAAGCTATTTTTTGTGTTTTGTTTATATTGGGGAGTTTAAAGATAACCCTTTTATTTAATTAGATATAATATTATTTATATATATAAAATAAAAATTATAATAATTATTTAATATATTTAATATTATTAATAATAAGTAAATTTTTGAAATTTAAAAGTAAAAAAGTTAAAGTTTTATAATTATAATATAATATAATAATAAATTTCTATTAATTATATTTATATATAATAAATTAATTAAAAAAAAATTAAAATCTAAAATTATTATTGTAATGGGCCCACTGAGGCCTAATGAATTTATTTATATAATATTAATATAATAAATCTTAGACTAATAGTAAATATATATAATTATTTATTAAATTATCTAATAACCTTTTTAAATAGCAGTTATTTTAAATATTTTTATATATATATTAAATCTTTTTAATATATAATAAATTTTTATAAGATTTTATATATCATAAACTATCTAATATAAAGATCTTTTAATATTTATATTTATAAATAGTCTTAAAATCTTTTAAAATAATAAATCTTTTTTTTATAGGTTTTTTTATTAAACTAAATTTATTTATAGTTTAATTATTATTTTAACCTTTTTTATAACTTTCTTAATAATCTTAAAGCTTATTAGTCTTAGTAAAGTTCTATCTATTATAATATATAATATTATATCTTTCTCTGTTTAGTGATCCTGAGGGGGCCTGTGCTCTGACAATTATATATTTATTTTTTTTAAATTTAGTTATAAGGTTTTTTTAACATAAAAAAAAGTTAATATTAGTTATTATAATAATATTTAAATTTTTAATATTATAAATAATATAATTTTTTAAGATTAATTTAACTAATTTACCTGGTTATTATTTTTAAATTATAAATATTAATTAATTAACTTTTTTTTTATATAATATTATTTAAAGATTATTCTTATTTATTTTAATTTTATAAGATTAAAATATTTTATTTTTTATATAAAATTTATTATATATTTAATTAATAAAGTTCTAATTTTATTAAAATAGTTAATAAAAGTTTTTAGATTAAAAATCTATATTAATTTTAAAAATAATTTATATAAATCTTTAAATAATATTATTATTTTTATTATTTTATAATATAATATATTTTATTATTGAAGTTTAGAGTTTAGTTTATTATTTTATTATTATTTTTTAATTTATATTAACTAATAACAGCTAGATTATCTTTATTATGATTAATAAAATTAATTTTTATTAAATAAAGATTTTATTAATAATATATATTAATTTATATTTTTTATTATTATTTAAATTTTTAATTCTATTTAAATATATTTTTTTAAAAATTTTAATAATAGTATTAAATATATTTCTATAAATAATAAATAATATATAATAATTTAGTAGATAGTTATATAAGATATTTTATATTATTATAATTAAATTAATATTAATATATTTTAAAATATATTTAAAATTTTTTAAATTAAAATTAGTAAAAAAAATTAAAATATATTTATTAATTGTCTCGTGAAATTTATTAAAATAAAATAGAATAATAATGTTAGTAAAAAAAATAATTATTTAAATTACTTAAATTTATTATAAAATAATTTAAAATAATATTTATATAATTTATATAAATTAATATTATTATTTTAAAATTATTATATTAATTTTAATTAATATATAAAATAAAAAATTATTAATTATATAAAATTCTTTAAAAAATTTAATAATTTAATTATTATAGATATTAAAAATATAAAAAATTATTATAATATAATTTATAATATTTTTAATTGTATTCTTTATATTTATAATTAATATTATTATTAATATTTAGTTTTTTTTAATATCAAACTAATTTATTTTAAAAAATTTATAATAAATATTCTTATATTAATATTAAAATATATTTAAAAATAGTTAATACTACTTAATAAAATTTATATATATATTTTATAATATTTATATTATTTAAAATTATAACTAATACTTAATATAATTATATAAAAAATAAATTTTAATATTGTAATATTTTTTACTTAAATAATTAATATAATATTAAAGAAAGCTTTATTTTTCTAACCAGACTTATTATAATTTATTTTATATAAATAATTATATAAATTATTATTAAATAAAAAAATTTTTTTTTATAAAATTAATAATTAAAATTTAGCTTAATTATATTTAAATTTATAAATTTAATATTAATAATTTTTGTTTTATATATAATCTTAATAAATAAGATTTTCTTAATCTTAATTATAATTATTATAATTTTTATTGTATGTTTTGTTACTATTTTAATTTTTATTTTTATTTTATTTTTTATGGATAATATTTTTATAAAATAAATATTTATTATTTTATTATCTTAATTATAATAAGTTTTTTTAATATTATTATTTATTTTATATTTATTAAAATTTATTTTTTTATAATATTTAAATTTAATAATAAAATAAATTTATTTTTAATAAATAAAATTAATTTAATAAGGTTTTTTTAATAAAAAAAATTAATAAATAATCTTTTTCTTAATATTTATATTTTTTATAATAAAAATATAATTTTAATTTATTTTTATTGTTATTTTATATTAAAAATTTATAATTTAATAAGATAGTAATATTTTTATATTTTAAAATTTTATATTTAAAATTAAAAGGCTTATTATAAAAATTATTATATAATTTTTTATTATTTTAATAATTATTTTTATATTTAATTTGATATTAATTATTTTATTAGTTATTATTAATTTTATTAATATATAAATTAAAAAACTTATATAAATAAAACAATATATTATTATTAAATAATATATTATTATTTTATATAAAAAAAATTTATAAAGCATAAAATAAATATTTTTTATCTTAGTTATAAAGGTTACTAATTAGTATAATATTATATATATTTTATTATATAACTATTTTTATTCTATATTTTTAATACTAAAATTATATATATATTTAATATAAAATAGTAAATATCTATTTAATAATTTATTAATTTAATATTAAAATTATTTTTTTATTAATATATTTATTTATACATAAGCCTAGATAAAGATTAATAGTATATTAATATTTATGACTATTTTAATATCTTTAATAGTTTATATAATTTTATTTATAAAAAATATTATATTTTTTTTATTTTTAATATTTTTATAATTATAATATTATATTATTAGTATATTTTATATTATTAATAACTTAATTTTAAAAATTTCCCTAAAATAATTTTATTATTATTTTAAATTAGGTAACAGGTTATTATAAAAAGCTCTTTAATTAATTAATAAAAATAAATTTAATTATTTATTTATTTTAACACTTTTTAAATAAATAAATAAATATATTTTTATAAAAATTATACTATAAATAAATATTATAATTACTACTTTTTTTAAAAAATTTTAATATTTTATAATATATATTTTATTTATTAATTATTTTATTAATATTTTTAGATTTATATAAGTCTAAATAAAAAAATTTAATATTTTAATTATAAAATTTAAAAAATTTTATAATATCTAATAATTCTAAATTTCTATTAAAATTAAAATTATTAAATAAATTTTAAAATCCTTAAAATCTTAAATTATTAAGATTTTTATTTAATTTTAAATTATTAAAAAATATCATATTTTATAAAATATTCTAATTAATTTCTAAATTAAAAAAAAAATTTATATTAGAATATTAAATTAATTAATATTTATTAATAATATATCTTATTAACTATTAGTAGTTATATTTAGTAATGGTGGTAATTTTATTAATATTATATTTTTATTTTTTTTATTTTATTTATTTTTTTATAGAAATTTCTTAGTTATATAAAACTTAAAAAAATAAAAAAGATTAATATTTTTTTATTAGGATATTATTTTTATATTTAAATAATAATATTATTAAATTTTTAAATCTTATTTTTAGATTATAAAAATTTTAGTTAATAAAATAAAAATTTATATTTTATTTAATGATATTTAAATTAAATAAATAGTTTTAATTTTAAATTTTAAAAATTTATTATTCCAACTTTTTTATTTTTAATAGGATAATTTTTAGTTTATTATAATTATATTAAAATTTTTAATTTTTAGTAAATATAAGAAGTCTAGGTTAATATTAAATAATAATATAAATAATTTAAATAATTTAAATAATTTTAATATGTTTAATTGAAAAGGAGGGAGGTTGATTGAACTCCTTTATTTATTATCTTATTTTTTATTGATTTTTTTTTATTAATATTTTGAAAAAAATGTTATTTTTTAGTATTTCTTAATATTTTAAATTTAATTAAATTTAATTAAATAAATTAAATTTTATTTTCCTTATTATTTATTTATTATTATTATTATTATTATTATTATTATTATTATTATTATTATTATTATTATTATTATTATTATTATTATTATTATTATTATTATTATTATTATTATTATTATTATTATTATTATTATTATTATTATTATATTATTATTATTATTATTATTATTATTATTATTATTATTATTATTATTATTATTATATTATTATTATTATTATTATTATTATTATTATTATTATTATTATTATTATTATTATTATTATTATTATTATTATTATTATTATTATTATTATTATTATTATTATTATTATTATTATTATTATTATTATTATTATATTAATTTATTTTTTGATATTTTAGAAAGATAGTTATTTTATAAATATCTTAAATTAAAAAAAAGTATTAATTAAAATTAAATTTGAAAATAAACAATATAATTATAATTTTAAAATAGATCAATTATATTAAATATTAATATAACTTTATATAACTAAACCTATTTAAAAATATTATAATTATAAAATTATTTTAATATTTTTAAAATTAAAGTTGTTCTAGTTTTAAAAATACTGTCTTTTCAAAATTATTTAAATTAATTAATATTAAAAATATTATTAATTTATATTTAATAATAAATAATTAATAATTAAATTTTTAGATAACTAATTTAAAAAAAAAAGAAATTGTATTAATTTTATTTTTTTGTTATTATCTAGATATATTAAATTATAAAATCTACTATAGATGTTGCGTACTCTCCTACTTACAGTTCACTAGGTATTATATACTTAGAATAGCTGCCCAACTTAGAAAACTTTAATCAATCATCATTATAACTATCAATACCTATTAATTAATAGTATCAAATTTAATCAATCTACAGCTACCACAACTTCAAAGCCATACCACAAATACTAAATTCCCTTTTATATCTTTTATCATTTAATACCATTTTTACCTCTTCCAAGCAAACAGCTATCCTTTAACAAAACCAGAAGAATCACTAGGCCTAAACTACCAATAAATATAAACCAGAGCAAAATACCATCATAAACACTAAACCACTACCTTTTTTCTCCCATCAGTTTCTCTCAACCAAACCCTATTACATAAATCTACCTTAAATATAAACTTTATCTTACTAACTATTACTCAAAAATCATATCTTATATCAACACTAAGCTCAATCACCAAAATCAATAAACATGAAACAGCAAACACAGCACCCAACTAAAACATCACAACCCAACCCAGCCTACCTTTTTTTTTCCCATCACACATTCCCTCCCATCACATCTTTCCACCACACCTTCCCATTACACTTTCCCCATCACTCCTACCTTATACCATCAACTAGAAGGCTGCTGCGCAGCACTTAAACCCGACTGAAAATGTGGTTACCCTGCTTTCATAATTTAATATTAATATATTAAATATTAATATAATTATTAATATAATTATAAATGTAATTATTAATATAATTATAAATGTAATTATTAATATAATTATAAATGTAATTATTAATATAATTATTAATTAAGCGCCAGGGTCCCTTAGTCGAGCCCGCCTTCAGCGGCCTCTCCTTCCGGACCCTGGCGCCTGCGAGAACCTTCTATTAATTTTTTATTTTATTTTTTAATTGTTTTTTTTAATTAATTATTTTTTTAATATTTTTTTAAATATTTTTTCAAACATTTTTTATTATATTTTATTTTTTTATTTTTTTAAATTATTATTAATGTGCTTAGTAAGCAACACTTAATTTAATATTAATTAATTTAGTATGCATGACGTCACCATATTTTTTTAATAATTTTAATATTAATTTTTTTTAATTTTTTTTAAAATTTTTTTAATTTTTAATTATAATTACGCTGCTGACTAAGCAATACTTAATTTAATATTATTTAATTTAATATATATTACGTAATTACAATATTTTTAATTTTTTTTATTAATATTTTTAATATTATTTTAATTATTTTTATTTTTTAAATTATTAATAGCGTGCTTAGTCAGCAACACATAATTTAATATTAATTAATTAAGTGTGTATGACGTCACTATATTTTTTATTTAATTTAATATTAATTTTTTAATAATATTTTTTTATATTTTTAATTTTTTAATTATTATGGTGCTGCTTACTAAGCAACGCATATTATATATTAAATTAATTTTTAATACATGACGTCATAATATTTTTTATTTATTTTTATACTAATTTTTTAATATATTTTTTCTAAGTCGCCTAACTCCGCTTATCTCCGGTATAGCCGGATAACTCCGGTTTTGCCAAGAAATGCCAAGAAACAACACATTGACTTTGGCGGATCACTGGGCAAATTTTGGTGGAGAGGGATTGGGCGGGGGAGTTCAACAATAAACCCTCCTTTTCAGTCGGGCAAACACCACTATCTTACTATACCACAAAGTTATCCATATTATAACCTATAAACTTCAATTTACTATATACCAGCCACTACTTCTGCCTATACAGATAACAACCTGCTGTATCACCTCAACTACTATTACATAAACCAACCTTATATAAAATATATTAAGATATTATAATCTCTTAAAATAATAGAGAAAAGAAAATAAAAAATTAGAATATATATATTTTATATACCTACTTTTATAATATCAATATCAGATATTTAAATTATCTTAGATTTAATTTTAACCAATAATTAATAACTCACAGCAGTAACCTTTTCCATTTTTTAAAATATTAAAATTATTTTAGCAAAGCCTACTATAAACTTAACACTATTTATTATTAATAATTATAATAATTAAAATTATAAATATAGTTATAATTACTTTTATTTACTAACAAACTTAAATTTAAATTTTAATTTATAATATACTAGACATAATTATAATTATATTAACCATAATTATAATTATAATTATATCTTCTATAATTATAATTATAGAGTTAGAAATATTTCCAGTACTAGATTAACAGCTAATATCATATTCAACACTACATACTCTTACTATAAAATACAATTACTAAAAAAAACAATACCATCCACAACATCTACAATAAATAAATAATATAATATATAGATAATACACCACACCACATTATATACCCTATCTTTTATAAAATAAATTTTAATAGTATTCCCAATAACAAACCCTATACTACTAAGGATACAGCTTTTAAGAAATAAACCACTACATACCTAATAATAATAATAACAATAACAACATTAACAACAAAACACAGATAACTCTTCCTACCCCAATATCAAAAACAACAACAACATTATCACAGAGAACCAAAACCCACACTAGATAGATCATCCTGCCCTTATAATCATCATAACTTTTAATTTTATACCACTATCTACTCTGACATTCGCTGCAACTCTGACAGTCACTGCTGTCGCTTAACTGTTAATTGCTTTTATTGTTAATTACTTTTGATTATCCCGCCGGCTCTTTCACCTTGAGTTATTCAGCATTTTAGTATTACCACAAAATCAAATAAAAAGTATAAAATCATAAACTCAAAAAAATAATATAAAACAAAATAACATCCCATAAAACTTTAATAACAAAAATGTCAAGCCTCCTAGGTGTAGCAAGCACACTACCCAAAAATCATATATTCACCAAGATAATGGCAGATATTAAGTTGGTTAAATTAAATAGCCTAGTATTTATTATTATTTAAATCCTTAAGATCCCAGCTAATAATTCTATATTATATCTTTTTTTTAAAATTATAACCAATAGATATCTAACAAAAAATATGATTAAAAATAAAAAAAAAAGTATTACTCCAAGCTATTAAATACTAGAAATAAAATAATAATATTAAAATTATAATATAAAAAATTAATAAATTTTATAATATCTTAAAAATAAAAAATAACACAAGTTTAATTAAAATATTAAAAATAAAAAAGAAAAAATAAAATTTAATAATAAAAAACCTACCTAAAAAGACTTTTAGCCCACTAAATACTACCCCTAGCCTAATATCTATAATAAAAACAAACTTAGATAAATCAATATAAAATACATCAAATCTATTATAAAACTCTAAAAACAATATACTAGTACTAACCAACAACAATAATAAATTAAGCTAATTATCTTATAGCCATATTTTTTCACAATCTAATATATTATCCAAAGAATAATTAACAATAATAAAAAAATTTTAAATAAAAATTAAAACTAAATAAAATTAACTACTAAAAGAATAAGAACAACTACATAAAAAAAAAAAAGAGAGTATAAAAAAAAAAGATATAAGGATCTAAAATAATCAAGAGTAATAATATTAATACAAAATTAAAAAAAAGGAATTACAAAGAAAACTAAATAAGATAACAATAAAATTTAATTAATAAAAAAAAAAAAATAGAGTTATAATAGCTGTAAATACCACTACTAATACTAAGATAAATAATTTTATAAGTATAATTATGAAAAAATACTAAATACCTATAATATTAAAAACAAAAGAAACTATTACTGGCTATTTTGATAAATAAGTAGAATTCTTGTTTATTGATTTTATAATATCCAATATTCTATTAATATTGACTTTATTTAAAGTTAAATTTGATATACTATATATAAGAATAAGATAATAATATTATAGAAATAAATCTATATTAAATATTTTTATTATTTTTAAAGGACTCTAAACTATAATAATTATATATTAAAGTTGTGGCTAAAATGGTTAATAAATTAAAAAATTTTACTAATACTAAAATAATAAAAATACTAAAAGAAATGATTGGTAATACTAAGGTTTTTAATTCTAAATATAAGAATATATTAATAATAATAATTAATAATAATCTTATATTAAATATATTAAATATTAAATACTTATATAGATTAGCTATTAAATAATAAAGAACTGTTAAGTTCTAAAAAAAAAAAATAAGGTCTCTATATATAAATAATTAATTATATATATAAATAATTTAATAAATAAAAAAAAATATAACTTACTATAAATAGAAATTATAAAATCTAATAAATTAATAAGTTAAAAAGTTGTAGATTTATATTTAATAAACTATTTTATAATATCTATCTTTTTTATATATCTTTATTATTATTAAAATATATTTATTAAATTTTTAAAAATAAATTATATTATATTTAAATCTTAGTATATCTAGATATTAATTTCTAAATAAAAAAAAAAAAATATAAGATTAGAAATAATTAAGATATTTTAGATAAAGTTTATTTATTTATAAAAATTAATATCTAGTTTAATTTTAAAGATTTTTGGAAAATTAAATTAGATAATTTTGAATATTATATAAAAATTTATAATAATTAGTTTATAAGTTAATAGCTAATAAAGGTTTAAAAGAAAAATATTAAAATAATCTAACTATATATTAAAGTTAATTCTATTTTATTTATAATAAAAATATAGATTAATAAATTAATAAATTTAAAAGATTATTTTCATAAAAGTTTTTTTAATAAAATATACTTAGTTTTAGATTTAAAGAAGCTAAAAATAAAAGTTTTAGCTTTTATTATATCTAAATATATATTAAATTAATTGATTTAGAAAGGTATATAATTAAAATTTATTATAATTTTAGATATAAATAATATAATAAATTTAATTATTGATTATAGGAATTTAAATAAGAAATTAATTATTAAAAAAAAAAAATATGTACTAATCTATAATTATATATTAGAAAATTTATATAATAAAAAAACTAATTTATATATTATCTTATATCTTAACTTTAAATAGTATATATTAGTATATAATATTTATAATAAATATAATTACTTAATCTAAAAATTAATATATTATAATTTATTATAACACAATCTAGATCATAAATAAAGAAAAATAATTAATAAATATTATTAATCTTTATATAAGAAAAATATAATTAATATAATAACTTTAGTTAAAAAAAAGATAAAGTTTTATATTAATATTAATAGATATTAGATATAAAGAATAAAATATTTTAAATTAAAAATCTCTTACTTAAAATTAATTAAATAAGTTTAGAAGTATTATTTAATAATTATTATAAACTTAATATTATTATTAATAGATAATAATTTTATTATAATAATATTATTAAGATCTTTAACTTTAATAATTATAATATAATTTATAAGTAGTATAATATGTCAGCTATCTATATATAAAAATAACAATATTAGTAACACCCCTGTTTATATAGTTTAGCTAAGTAATATCTTATTTAAAATAAGGATATAATTATTATTAATAATATTATTTTAATTATAGTTATAAAATCCATTATCATAAAATCTACTACCATAGAACTATCTACTTCAGAATCCACCTCTGTAGAATATACTATCTCAAGTCCTGTCTCAGATACTGCCTTAAGTCTTATCCTAGATACCACCTTAAGTTCTATTTTAGATATTGTTTTAGATTTTATTCTAAATTTTTTTCTAAATATTATTGTAGAATTAATAGAACTAGATATTATTATAATAGTAAAATAAATATAATTATATAATACTAAGATATTAATAACTATTTGTATAATCAAATATTTAAGAAATTAAAATTAAAATTATTAAGATATTCTGATTAGACTATTTTAAATTATATAATAAAGATAAAATTACTATAAATAAAATACTAATATATTAAAACTTATTTTTATAGATAAGATATATAATATAGTTATTATTAAAAGTTAAAATATTATTAAAACAATAATTACTAATTATTTCTATAAAACTACTCTAGACTAATATT
Source organism: Orbilia brochopaga (assembly GCA_036872635.1). NCBI lineage: Eukaryota > Fungi > Ascomycota > Orbiliomycetes > Orbiliales > Orbiliaceae > Orbilia > Orbilia brochopaga. The sequence goes on along the minus strand of JAVHNQ010000010.1, from coordinate 39,050 downwards.
ATAATAAATTAATAATTTAAGCCTAAATAAATATAAGAAATAATTATTTAATAAGTTTACTTCTAAATAAATTAATAGATTATTTTAAGTTATTAAAGTTAATAACCTTATTTAAATACTAAAATACTACTTATATATTAAATAACTTTTAAAAAAGCTATAACCTAGTTATATATATTTAAAAAGTTATTAAAATCACCAAAATTTATAAATAATTTAATATATAAATATAATTAATAAATATTTATAAAAGATTTATTTCTAATTTATAATAAAACTTATTAAAACTAATACTAATAATAATAATAATAATAATAATAATAATATTTATATAATTTATAAATAATAAAAAAAAGTTCTAAAAATAACTCTTTAAATATAAAGTATACTCTAACTATTTAAATTTTATATATTTAACTAATTATAATAATCACTAGGATTAGGATAATTATCAAACAAAAAACTATTTTAGTATTAAAGGAAGGATTAGAAAAGGAAGATTTAGTTTATATAATTATAATTATAATTAAGATTATAATCATGATTATAATTATAATAATTATTTCTCTAGCTATAAACCTAATAAAAACTATAAGTCCTATAAATATAAATTAAAAAAATTTATATTGAAATATTTAAAAAAATATAAAGAACAAAAAATTTAAAAAAAAGTGGATAAACTATTACATAATATTTATTATATATATAAATTATTTAATTATTGGGCTTAGAAGTGTTTTTAGAATTTCAAAAGGTTATTTACTAGAATTATATTTAATCTAACTAATAATTTAGATTATAATAAGATTACCTAAATAGTAATTAATAGCTATTATAAAAATTATAAATCTAATATTAATAAAAATAATAATAATTATAAAGGCTAGGATAATAAATCTAGTTTTAAAAATAATAAGTTTAAATATAGTTGATTTTAAAATCAAAAAAATAAATTCAATAATTACTTAAATATTAACTATATAAAAGTTGTTTCTATAGGTATTTTCTTTAATAATAATAAGCTACTATTAATATCAATAGATTAAAATAAAATTTATAAAAAATATAAAAAATAGTTTAATACTTGAAATTAGTTATTCTGTTATATAAATGTTGAATATAATATATAATTAATTTTTTTGAAGATGTGGAAGTTAATATTAAAATTAAAATATATATAACTAATACTTAACCAACAAAAATAATAATATTGGTTATAATTTATAAAAATATAAAAAGATTAATATATAAATTATATATTTATAGTAAATATAAGTGTTAATTTAAAAAAATAAATAAAGTTATATTATTTTAAATTTTAATTATATTATATTAATAATTAATAAATTATAATTTAAATTAAATTTAAATAATTTTATTAATATAATATCTATTATACTATTATTTTTAAATAATAAAATCTTTAAATTATTTATAATAAATAAACTAAATATCTTTAATAGTTTATTTTTTATAATAATCATAATTAAAAATAATCTTATAATCTACTTTAATTATTTGTTTTTGTTAGTAAAAATCCCTAAAAATATACTATTAAAAACCACCAAAAACATATTAAATAAATATTTATTAAAATTATTATTATCTTACTAAATACAATAAAATTCCTACTTAAAACAACTACTAATATTTTAAAAAGCCTTATTATCTTAAAAATTTACCTAGCTATACCTAAGCTATCACCTAATAATAATTATAATCTATTTAACATTAATATCTAATTAAAAAAGTTGTCTAAAATTAATAAATTATTATAATAATATAAATTTTAAGAATAAAGTATATAATAGTTTAATATATGAATTCCTAAAACTTTAGATTTTTAGAGAAAGATTAATTAAAATTTATAATTTAATATATATATTATTAATAAATAGCTATAAAAAAAAGCTTCAATTTTAAAAAATCTACCAGCTAATAAATAAAAATAGAGAAAAAATTAATAAAGTATTTAATAATATATATAAAAAAGGTTAGATAGGATTAATAGATTAAATAAAATATGGCTTGTTAATATTTATAATTTAAAAATAAATAATAAAGTAATTACTAAATTAGGGAAAAAAATGTTAGATATTATAAAAAATCTATAATTTTATAATAAATTTTTTGAATTATTATTTATAAAAGTAAATTAGTTGTTTTATAAGATTATTAATAATAATATAATAGATTCTTAAGAAATTAAATATTATATGATTATTAATATAAGAATATTTAATATAATTATAAAATTAGACTAATTATCTTTGATATAACTAAATAATATTATTAGATAGTTATATAATTATTTTATAATATCTTATTTTAATTTTATTTTATTTTTTTATTAATTAAGTATAGATTTAGCTGATTATTGAAAATTAATTATAATTTTTTATTAAAAAGTTAATATTATAAAAATAATTTTAATAAGTACTACTAGCTTTATTTAATATTTAAAGAAAAAAATAAAGATAATTTTAAAATTGGTTTTCTAAATAAAAATATATATTAATAATATAATTATTAAAATTGATTTAGAAATTATAAAATTAATATTAAATAAACTATATATAATAAATTTAAATTTTAAAAATAAGTTTAAAGATATTAAAATTATAAACCTTATTTATTATATCTTTTTAATTAAAAAAATAAAATTTATATATAATATGTTATTATATATCTAAAACTATTACAAAATATTTATCTGTTTTAATAATTATAATATTAACTTTAAACCCTAAAAATACTTTATTAATTTTTATAATAAAATAATCCTAAACTAAATAATTAATTAACTTAATATATATATTATATAAAAAAAACTTAATATAATTAATTAGTTAGAATTCTTTAAAATACTATATTAATTAAAAATATATATAGAAATAATTGGATATTTATAAATATATTATTCTTTTTTTATAATTATAGTTGAATTGTTGATAAAGCTAAAAATTTAATTATTTAAAAATATTTTATAAAAAAATTTAAATATAAAGTTAATTACTATTAATACTGTTGTTAAAGTAAAACTTAAAAATTAATTGTTAATAAATTCTGATAAATTATTATTTGTTAAAATAAATATTATTAAAAATAAAATAAAGTATGTGTATATTTATTATAATTATATTATTAAAATTAATATTTTTAAAATAATATATAATATAAAAAAAAAAGTTTATAAAGCTTTTTTTTATATATAAGATATTTTTTTATATATATATTTTTTTTATTATTTAAATATTTTATACCTTTTTTTTATAGATGTTGATGTTTTAATAAAAGGTTTTAATATAATAATATATTATATAATTAATAATAAGTTATATAATAATAATATTTTTAATAAATTTTTAATTTAATTAATAATTTTTTTAAGTTAGTTATTTAAAAATATTAAAACTAAATATTAATTTATTAATTTAAAAATAATATATATCTTATAATTAATAAAAAAAATTTATTATTAAATAAAAAATATTTTAATATATATTATTTATATAGATCACCAGCTAATTATTTATATAATTAAGAATATAAAATTAAATTTTTATTATATTAATTTAAAATTAATACTAACTAGATAATATCTGTTATAATTTATTAATTTATATATAAAATATTAGCTAAATAAAATAAATATAGTAATTAATATCTTTTTTAAATGCCCGACTGAATAGGAGGGTGGAAAGTTAAACATACCTGCGAGCAATTCTCAGCCCTTATGATTTGTCGAAAATGTGTTGCCAAGCATATACTCGGCAATACTCAGCACTATTCACTTATTAAAATTCCTTTTAAAAGGCTACCACATCAAAACAACAGAAGTACAACATCATTAGCGAAAGCTTTTAACACTTTCACACAAGAGCAAATTTTTCAACTAAATTTAGATTTGACACAAAACCTTAATGGTAACAGTACTGTAAAGAAAATTTTTTCAAACTTTATTAATTTAGGATCACAGCTTAACAGTACATTATAAAGGTATTCAATCAGGTTTAAGTGCTGCGTGAGCAGCCTTCTAGTTCTTTATTAAAAATTAGAAATAGTTGTTTATATTATTATAATTAAAAAAACCTGTTGTTTATAATTTAATAATAATTATAGTAAAGTTTAAACTAGAATTTAAAATCTAATTTATTATTAAATATAAATAAAACTAAGACTTTAAATCTATAATCAATAAATTTAAATATAGTAATAAAAAAGAAATAAATAATAATAAAATAAAAAATCTAAGGATTTATATTTAAATTATATAAAAATAGGTTTTTAATGTTATAAGATTAAATTAATAGCTATTATTACTTTTGTGTTTTTATATTAATAGAAATATTTACTTTAGTATATGATAATTATAAATAAATATTATTATATATATAATAAAATAATTTAAAGCTTTTATATAAAATATTTAAATAAGAAATTTAAAATTTATTTATTTTATTATAAGATTTGTTGAACTTATTAAATAATCTAAAAATATTTTATAGTAAATTTTAATAAATATAAGTTAATTATCTTTTTTAAATAATATATATAAATTTTATCTAAGATTTACCTTTTATACTTAGGATTTTTATATATAATATTATTATTGTTAATAATACTTTATATAATATAACAATACTAGTTATTAATAAGCTCTATTTGTTAGTAAAGAAATTTATAAAATATTAATTTCTAAATTAAAAATTATAAAGATATTAGAATATATAATAGTTTAAAAATATTTAATAAATATTATTATAATATTTAAAAATAAATATATGCCCGACTGTAAAGGAGGGTTGAAATAGAGCTACCGGGTACGCGACCCGGTACTATAGAAATCCAGTATATAAAATCAAAACCTTATATTATCTTAGCTATACCTTACTTAAATGCTTGGTGCTTGGTGGTATTACCCCATCAAATTAAAACTTTACACATAATAGAGACATAAATAGAGTTTAAGTTTATTTAAATATAAACAATCATTTAAGAACATATCTATATAAAATTAAAAATAAGATAAAATACAAAATATACTAAGTATATAGATAAAAAATACATAAATAGATAAAAAATATATAAGTAGATAGATAATCGAGTTTAAGTGCTGCACCAGCAGCCTTCTAGTTAATTATCATTATAATTATAATATTTAACAAGATTATAATTATAATTTTGTGTTAGATTATAATTTCTTTAACTATAATTTTATTCTCTTAATATAATTATAAAATATATATAAGCCCAAGTTTAAATATCTATTATTATAAAATATTATTATCTTAAATATTACTAAATTAATTTAGAATTATATAAATATTAATTTAAATAGTTTTAAATATTAAATAAAAGTTCTTAAATAATTAATATAATAATATAAAAATTTATTTAATAATAAGCTAAATATAATTTAAGAATTTATAAATAATTAAATATATATATTAATTATTAAAAATAAAAATATCTTAAAAAACTATTTTTTAATTTATATTTTTAAAATTAGTTAAAAAGTAATTAATATTATATTTAATAAAAATTAAAAATAAAATAAAATATAATAAATAGATATAGTTAATAATTTATATATATTTTAAATATTTATAATATATAATAATAATACTAATAAAGATTTATATAAAATTTATTTAATAATTAATATATAGTTATTTAATTTAATATATTTAAATAATATCTATCTCTTACTATTAATAAATAATATTCTAAATAATATAATAAGATATTATTAATTATTAATATTAAATTTAAAAATAATTTATTATTAAAAAATAATTATTTTAGAAGACTAATATAAAATAATTATTATTTTATATTATAATTATAAAATATTTATTATAATATTAATAAGCTATAAGTATAGTATTTAATATTAACAAAGATTTATAGATTAATTTTTCTTAAAAGAACAATATCTTTATTTAATATATTATATTAATAATATTATTATATATTTTAATATTTTTAATAACTATTTAAAGTATTTAGATATTATTATATTAAAATTCTAAGATATTAATATAATACTAATAATAAATAAATATTATATCATATATTAAAAAAAAAAATTATTAAATAAATTAATAAATTAATTTAATTTAATAATACTAAAATCAAAAACAATAATAATAATGAATTTAATAAAATTAATAATATTAATAAAATTAAAATCCTAATTAAAAATAATTAGATAATATTAAAAATATATTTTATATTATTCTCAACAAATAAAATACCTATAATTATTAAAAATATTTAAAATATAACATAAATTCAAAACTAGATAAATATAAAAATAATATATTAAAAATAAAAAATTTAAATTTACTAAGATTTAAACAATAAAATAAAAAAATATATAAAATATTTTATTAACAATTTTTGATTATTTTTAGAGGGATTATCTACTATATATATATCTATATTAATAATAATAAAGTTTGGGGATATAGTATTGTAGTATATTAATTATAATTTGATATATTTTTTATATAATAAACTGATAAATAATACCTATATTTTAATATTAAAAATTTAATACTAATTTATTTCTTATTTATAATTTTAATTAAAATAGAAAAAAACTATTAACCAACAAATCTTAAATATATTAATTTAATATATATAATCAAAAAATTATAATATTTGATTGAATAAATATTTAAGATTATTATATATATTAACCACAAAGTTTTTAAAAATTTATTAAAATTAAAAAATTTAAAAATAATAATATTTAAATATTTAAATATATAATAATAAGACTAAATAAATTTTTTATTATAATTTTAATTAAACCTAGAAATATAGTATAAAGAAAAAAAATTAATAATAATCCTGGATATGTTAAATAAATTAAAATAAAAAATAAAAATTAAAATAATAATATTAAAGGAGATAGTGTTAGTAGAAAAAGAAAAGAAAAACTATATAAATATATATATAATAAAAATTATAGAAAATAAAAATATTTTAATAATATAAAATAATATATTATATAATAAGATTTTTTATAAAATAAAAAATTTATTATAAGAAGAAAAACCCTTATATAATTTTAATTTTAATTTTAATTTTAATTTTAATTTTAATTTTAATTTTAATTTTAATTTTAATTTTAATTTTAATTTTAATTTTAATTTTAATTTTAATTTTAATTTTAATTTTAATTTTAATTTTAATTTTAATTTTAATTTTAATTTTAATTTTAATTTTAATTTTAATTTTAATTTTAATTTTAATTTTAATTTTAATTTTAATTTTAATTTTAATTTTAATTTTAATTTTAATATTTTATATATAATTAATAAAAATATAATTTTCTTAAATATATTAATAAAAATTAGTAAGGATTTTAAAAAAGAAATTTTAAAAATTTATTAAAAAAATAATTAAGTTAAGGATATTATTATAAAATTAATAATTAATAATATAATAAATATTAATAACTTTTTTAAGTACTATAAATATATATTTAAATTTATAATAAATAATTTATTTTATTTTTTTAATTAAATAAAAAAATAACTTAATTATATATATTTTTAAATATACTGGCTTTTTAAAAGTAGCTGCTTAAAATAATATATAATAAATAATATTATAGTAAATCCAAAAAAATATTATTTTATTTAAAAAGTTTTTATTAAAAAAATCAAGATATTATTATTTAAAAATATATTGTTTATTACCTAAATTATTTATAAAATATAATTTATAAATATAAGCCCTATAGCTATTTAAAATTAATATTAATATTAATATTATTATTTATTATAATATTAATTGATTTAATAATAAACCTATTAGAGTCATTTTAATTAAACTCTAAAAATAAATTTAATATTTTGTTTATTTATATATGTAAAGTATTAAAAACAAATAAAATAATATTAAATAAAAAAATATAGGGTTTTAAAACATAAATAAATATTATTTAGAAAAATATATACTTAATTTAAAGGTTTTTATTAATTATTATTTTAAACTAAGATATTTATTGGTTGTCAAAGTTTTAAAAAATATTATTTTTATTATTAAAAATAAAAATATTAATTATATTTATTTTTTATCTTTTTATTGATAATTAAACTAAAAAATCAAACTAAAAAATAGAGTATATACTATATTATTTTGTTGATATTAGTTAAAATAATTAGGTATTTAGGCTATTTAAAATATAATAAATAATTATATATAATAAAAGCTATATAATTAAATAAATATTATCTAAATTTATATATAGTTTTAATATATAATTAATAATAATATTAATAAAATTAATAAATAAATTACCTTTTAGTATTAAAAATATTATTAATATTTATATTATATTATAATAATATGGTTAATATTCTATAGATTATATAAAAAACTATTGAAATTTATATTAACTAATCTTATTTTAATATTAATCTTAAATTTATATTTAGATAGGTTAATTTTAAGTTTAATCACTATTTTATATTATTATTTATTTAAAAATATAAGTTGGGTCTATAATAAATAAAATTTTTTAAGATATTATAGATATTGGGTTAAAATAATATTTTTTAACTAAAATTTTTTAATATATTTATTTAATTATTTTAATTATTTATCTTGAATTAATATTAATATTAAAATCTAATTTTTTTAAATATAAAATATTTAAATTTGGTTTTATCATTACTAACAATAATTATAACAAAGATAAATAGGAAATACATAAAATTATTAAATTATATTATTATAATTATAATTATATATTATAATATTTAATCTATTAATTAAGATATAGATTAGTTTATAATTTTTAAATAAATGCTAATTTTGTGTATGTATTAATAATTATTATTAAATAATAATAATAATAATAATAATAATAATAATAATAATAATAATAATAATAATAATAATAATAATAATAATAATAATAATAATAATAATAATAATAATAATAATAATAATAATAATAATAATAATAATAATAATAATAATAATAATAATAATAATAATAATAATAATAATAATAATAATAATAATAATAATAATAATAATAGATATAATATACTATATACTTTATCTTATTTACTATAGATTATTAATTAGATAATATAAAAACTAGAAGGCTGCTGCGTAGCACTTAAACCCGACTGAAAATGTGGTTACCCTGCTTTCATAATTTAATATTAATATAATAATTATTAATATAATAATTAATATACTTATTAATATAATAATTAATATACTTATTAATATAATTATAAATATAATTATTAATATAATTATAAATATAATTATTAATATAATTATAAATATAATTATTAATATAATTATAAATATAATTATTAATTAAGCGCCAGGGTCCCTCAGTCGAGCCCGCCTTCGGCGGCCTCTCCTTCCGGACCCTGGCGCCTGCGAGAACCTTCCATTAATATTGTTTTTATTTTTTAATTATTTTTTTAATTAATTATTTTTTTAATTAATTATTTTTTTAATTAATTATTTTTTTAATTAATTATTTTTTTAATTAATTATTTTTTTAATTAATTATTTTTTAATTAATTATTTTTTATTTATTTTTTATTTATTTATTTTTTTAATATTTAAATTTTAATTATTATTTTTATTTTTTAAATTATTATTAATATGCTTAGTAAGCAACACTTAATTTAATATTAAATAATTTTTAATGCATAACGTCATAATATTTTTTATTTAATTTAATATTAATTTTTTAATAATATTTTTTTATATTTTTAATTTTTTAATTATTTTGGTGCTGCTTACTAAGCAACGCATAATTTAATATTAAATAATTTTTAATGTATGACGTCATAATATTTTTTATTTAATTTAATATTAATTTTTTAATATATTTTTTTTCTAAGTCGCCTAAGTCCGCTTATCTCCGGTATATCCGGATAACTCCGGTTTTGCCAAGAAATGCCAAGAAATAACACTTTTTTTCTGCCCACCGCCGGGCAGAATAAGCTGTATTTTGTGTCTCGTCCACACCGGGGAGTTTAAAGGTAACCCTCCTATTCAGTCGGGCAATAATAATATAAATATATTATTTTTTATTAATATTAATAATAATATAGTTATTATTATAATAGTTAATAATACTATTGTTCTTATTTATATATTTAATATTATATATTTAAATGATGTTGTTAATTTATTATTATTTATTAATTTATTAGTAATATATTATTTATTTTATTTTATTTAATAAGTTTAATATTACTTTTATTTTTATTAATATATATTATAATAATTATTTATATATTTATTTTAATATTTATTATTACACCTAGTATAACTTATACTAAAATTTTATTGTATTTTTAATTTTATTATTATTAGTTTTATTATATATATATTTTTATAATTATCTTTTTTATCTGTTTATATGTATTTTATATTATTTTTTTATATTAAATCAATTACTAATATTATCTACTTATATATAATATATTAATATTTCATAGTTAGAGGAATTATAAGTAAATTAGTTTAATCCCTAATTAATAAACAGTAAATATTAAAATAAAGTAGACTTATATATAAATAGCAGGTATCTAAAATTAGAGATTTCTCCCCATCACCTTTTCTATCACCAGATCAGACCCTAGTACCAACAAGATATTAAATTATAAAAAATTTAAAAAAATATTATAAATTTTTTTATAAAAAAGAGAAAGTATATTTTTTTATATATTATGAAAAATATTATTTATATTATTATTATTTAATATTATTCTAAACTTATAAAATATAATTGATATATTTTTTTAAATTATTAACCTAAACTATTACTATATATAATTAGATAGAGAAATTTGAATCTAAAGATTTTATTAATAATTATAATAAAATTTAATTTAATTATATATATATATATTTATCTCTATTACTATCTAAAAACTTGAATTATAAGTATATTTAAAAAAAAAAATAAAAAAATAAAAATAAAATAAAAATAAAAATTAATAATAATAAAAAGATAAAGATAATATATTAAGTATATTTAAAAATATTAATAAAAACTAAAAATTATAAAAAATATATAAATAAAATTAAATAATAAATAATAGTTTTAAAAATAATATTAATATTATTTATAATTTAAAAATTAAAAAAATTAAAATTAAAATTATTATTTTATTATAATTATTAAATGTAGTAATAATTAAAAATAAAATATTATAATTATAATAATTAATAACTATTTTTAATATTTTAATATTATAAATTATAAAATAATAATACTAATTAATATTATTATTAAGTATTTAAATAAAATATAATTTATTATAAACTAATAAATTAATAAAATTAATAAAAAATAAGATTTAAAAAGCTTAGAGTTTTATAATATCTAAAAGTATAGTATTAAATAAATTAAATAAAAAATAATTAAAATATTTCCTAGTTAATTAATAGTAGTTTATAAAAAATCAGTTTTAAAAATAAAATAAAATAATATAATAGCTATTAATTAATATTATTATAAGATAAAAAAAATAATATTAAACTCCTAAAAACTAAAAAAATTATAAAATTAAATTTATTTTAATTTAAAAGTTAATTAAATATTAAAATAAGTTAAATGTTTATTTAATAAATTTAAAAAACCTCTTTATAATACTAGAAGGCTGCTCCCACAGCATTTAAACCCAATTAAAAGCTTGTATGTATGTTTTAATAGTATCTATTTTATATTATATTTATATCTTTCTTTTTTAAATTTGTAACCTTTTTTTAAGTTTTTATATATAGAATTTAACTTTATATTCTATTTATATTTGTTAAACTTAAATTTTAAAATAAAAAAATTCAAAATTTATATTATTATTAAGTAGGATGTTTGTTAAATTTAAAATAAATATATTTTTTTGTTAGGATAGTGTTGAATAGTGCTAAGAAATACTAAGAAATATTGAAATAATACATTTTTGATAAAACCCCTATTAAATAGAAGTAGTTCAAGCAGGAGCTCTAATGAGACCCTCCTTTCAGTCGGGCATTTAAATAAAAGATAAATATATTTAATATTATTAATTTATATAAATAATAATATAATATAATATTTAAAAAATAGATTAAATAAAAAAAAAAAAAAAGATATAATTTACTTATTAACTTAATTATAGATTGATTTTATTTTAAAGAATTTTGTTTTTATAAATAAATAATTATTTAGTTAGATAAGTAGATATATTTTTAATTAATCTATAAAATTAATTAAATATTTTAATAATTATAACTATTGTAAATAAATAATATTAATAATATTTAAAAATAAATTAATTTTATTAATACTAAATTAATATAAAAAATTAAAAATCTTAAATTAGCTATTATTTATAAATATATAAAAGTATAGGAAATAGAAAACTTAATATTATATTAAGAAGTAATAATATAATAAATTAATATAGTATATATAGTTTATAATTGTAATAGAAAAAATAATAATAAAAACTATAAAAAAAAATAATAGAAATTTAAATAAAAGATCTAATAGTAATATTATTAGTAAATTAAATAAGAATTAAGATTCAGATATTAAAATTAAAAAAAATAAACAAGGATATATAATAAAAAAATAAATAAAATAAAAAAAAAGATAAATATATATATATATAAAGAGACATTATTAAAAAAAAAAAAGAAAAATTTAAAAAGAAAAATAAAAGATAATTAAATCTAAAATATTTTAATTATAAAAAGGAAGGATATTTTATAAAATCTATCTAAATAAAAATAAAAAAACTATTTAATAAATTATAGAAAATATTTTAAACAAAATTATAAATATTTATTTTATAATAAAAAATAATTATTTTAATATAATAATATATTTAAAAAAATTAAATATAATTTAAATATATTTTAGAAAGTACTAAATAAATATTTTAATAAAGAAATTTTTTTAAAAAAAGAAAGATAATTATTTTGTAAATGTAACGGCGCGCTCTGGAGTGCGCACGAAAACCGCTACGCTAAAAATGCCAATGAGACTACTGCGTAGCAGTAGCTCCAGACACGCTTAAAAGTGTGCCATTGCGACAAGGCACGTGTCGCCTAGGCACCGTAACACGGCCGGGGGGAGGGCTTCCCGCCGTGCTCTGACAGTAAATTAAATAAAAAAAGATTTAATAGTAATTTATGAATAATTTAGCAAGATTAAGAAAATATATCTATTAATTAAAAAAAAAATAAATAATAAAAAAAAAGATTTATATTTTATAATAATAAGTTAGTTAGTATAATAAAAAAATAATAAATTTATAACACTTTATAAAATAAATACTAATAATACTAAATATAATAAAAAATAATAAATAATTAGTAAAAGATAATAAATAATTAATAATTATAACAAAAAATTATTATACTAAAAAAATATAAATTATATTAAATATATAATAAAAAGTTTAGATTAAATAATAATTTATATAAATGTATTTAAATTTATAATTATATATATAAATTAAATATATATTAAATTTATTATATATAAATAACTTCTTTATTAAGAATTTAAATATTATTAAATCAATTAGGATTATTTATTTAATATTCTAAATAATACTAATAAATATCTTAATAGATATATATTATATAGAAATCTAGATTATATTCACAAAAAAAAAAAATACTATATAATTTATATATATATTAATTTTAGATATTTATTAATAAATAGAAAATTTCTAGACTAAGTAATTATAGTTAAATAACTAAGATTAATATTTAAATAATATAAAAAAAGAATAAAAACTAGAAGGCCGCTGCGCGGTACTTAAACCCGACTGTAAAGTTATTACTACTATTATTAATTATTATTAATTATTATTATTAATTATTTTTATTAAATATTGATTATTTTTATTAATTATTAATTATTTTTATTAATTATTGATTATTTTTATTAATTATTAATTATTTTTATTAATTATTGATTATTTTTATTAATTATTAATTATTTAATTAAGCGCCAGGGTCCCTCAGTCGAGCCCGCCTTCGGCGGCCTCTCCTTCCGGACCCTGGCGCCTGCTAGAAGGTTCTATATTTTGATTATTTATTTTTATTTAATTTAATATTATTTTTTTATTATTTTTTTTAATATTTTTAGTTTTTTATTTATTATTAACGTGCTTAGTAAGCAATACTTCATTTAATATTAAATAATTTTTAATGTATAATGTTATAATAATTTTTAATTAATTGTAATATCAATTTTTTAAAAGTTTGTTTAATTATTTTTAATTTTTTTCAATTATAATTACGCTGCTGACTAAGCAACACTTAATTTATTAATAATTAATTTAGTATATATTATGTAATTATAATTTTTGTTAATTTTTTTAATATTTTTTAATTTTTTTTTAAATATTTTTATTTTTTAAATTATTAATAATGTGCTTAGTCAGCAACGTATAATTTAATATTAAATAATTTAGTGTGTATGACGTCACAATATTTTTTATGTATTTTTATATTAATTTTTTAATATTATTTTTTTATATTTTTATTTTTTAAATTATTTTGGTGCTGCTTACTAAGCAATGTATATTATATATTAAATTAATTTTTAACATCATAATATTTTTTATTTATTTTTATATTAATTTTTTAATTTATTTTTTTTAAGTTGTTTATCTCTGTTAAATCTGAAGTGCTAAGGAATAGCTAAGAATTGCTAAGAATCAACACATTTTTTTTAGGCCACCACTAGGCAAAATCTGGTGGAGGGTGGGGTAGCGGATGGGGGAGTTTGAAGAGAAACCCTCCTTTACAGTTGGGCATTAAAAAATTTATTAAAGATTCTAAACTATTTAATAAGTAAATAAAGTTTAATGTTTTTTATTAGAATTTTAAATAAAAATTATATATTATGTAATAATATTTTTTAATTTTAAAAAACCTAGTTTATAATTTATTAATGAGGATTAGAGCTTGACAATGGTTAACCGAAACCGAAAACTGACTGTTGTGTTGTGTAAACCGAACCGAACCGAAAACCGAAGTCTGTGCGTTTTGGTTCAAGAGTGTTAAACCGAAAACTGATTTTCAGTTTGGGTCGCACGGACTTTGGTTTTCAATTTATTTTCTTTTTTTTAAGCAAACACTATTAGTAGAGTAACAGCTAAAAACGTTAATAACTTCTTAATTATTATATATAAAATTACCAAAAAAATATAATTAAATAATAATAATCTTAATTAATAATTATATAAAAAAAAATTAATTTTTTTTTAATTATTTTATATTTTAAAAATATTAATTAAAAAAATTTTAAAAAATATATTAAAATAATTTAATTTTTAATTATAATTAATATAAAAAAATTATAATTTTATAATTAATATTGATGATTTTAAATGCTTTTAAAAATATTTTTTTAAAAAAAGTGGGGCTAAATTCGCTTAAATTTTTTTTAAATTAATTAAGCGAAAAAACCACATTAAAATTAACAATCTAAATATATATAATATTACGTAATATAATTATTTTTTTATTTTTTTATATAATTTTTAATAAATATATATATTTATTTTATAATTTTATATTAAATATTAAATTAATTATAATTTTTTAAAAAAAATTTAGCACTTTTTGTCAAAAAAAAATTTTGGATTTTGAAAATCTGAAAATCTGAATTTTGAAAATCCAAATTTTCTTCTAAAATTAATATAAAAAATTCAAAAAATTATAATTAATTTAATATTTAATATAAAATTATAAAATAAATATATATATTTATTAAAAATTATATAAAAAAATAAAAAAATAATTATATTACGTAATATTATATATATTTAGATTGTTAATTTTAATGTGGTTTTTTCGCTTAATTAATTTAAAAAAAATTTAAGCGAATTTAGCCCCACTTTTTTTAAAAAAATATTTTTAAAAGCATTTAAAATCATCAATATTAATTATAAAATTATAATTTTTTTATATTAATTATAATTAAAAATTAAATTATTTTAATATATTTTTTAAAATTTTTTTAATTAATATTTTTAAAATATAAAATAATTAAAAAAAAATTAATTTTTTTTTATATAATTATTAATTAAGATTATTATTATTTAATTATATTTTTTTGGTAATTTTATATATAATAATTAAGAAGTTATTAACGTTTTTAGCTGTTACTCTATTAATAGTATTTATTAAGAGGTGTTTGCTTAAATTTTTTAAAAAAAGTAAATAAACTAAAAATTAAAGTTTATATAATCCAAACCGAAAACTAGTTTTTGGTTTGATATTTTTGAATTGAAATATTTAGATTTTAGTTTTTGGTTTGGTTTGGTTTTCGGTTTTTATTATAATATAAACTGTAGTTTAGAGTAAAAACTGAACTGATGTCAAGCTCTAATGAGGATTAATATAATAAATATTAAAAATATAAAATTTTAATTAATAAAATACTATATTATATTTAATATATATAATAATAAATAAATAATAATAAATATTAAAAAATAGAAGATAGTTAATTTAATATTAATTAGAATTAATAAATAAATAATATTAAAAATAAAATTATAATAATTTATGTTAGTATAGTTTAAGAAGCTATAAAAAAATTAAAACTATTAATTTATATTATTAATTATTTTATTAATTAACCTAGGATTAATAGTGTTACATAATATCTTTATATATACTATAGAAATAATTCTAATAATAAATATAATTATAAATAATATTTTATTATTAAAAAATTAATTTTTAGATTATATTAATTTATAAATAAAACTTATAATTTTATATTAAAATTAAATAATAATAACTATAAATAGATATTTTAAAATTATAAATAAAATAAATAATAAAGTTATAGAAAATTAAAAAACACTAGAAATTATAAATAAAATTAATATAAAAGTATATAAAAAAATTAAAATAAAATTTATTTAAAATTTAGAAATATATATTATTAAATATTTAGTTAACCTAGTATAATCTTTATGAAAAAGAAATAAATATATTTTACTAAAATATTTAAATTATAAGTATATATTAATATATAAATATCTTTTATTTAAAAATATTAAAATACTAATATTAGATAATTCTTCTAAAAAAATTAATATTAATTAAAATAATAATATAAAAGAAAAGAAGATTGTGATTTGAAAGAAACTAATAAAATATTATATAGATTTATTTAATAAAGAGTTAAGATTAATATAAAAATTATTAAAAAATCAACTACAAATACTAATGAATAAAATAGTAAAGGAGAAATTAAAATCAAAATTACTAATCTATTTAAATATAAAAAATTAAATAATAATAGATAAAATATATAATTAGTTAATATAATTAAAAAGAATATAATTAATACTGGTTTTAAATTTATTATATAATTTATAAATATTTATAATAAATATAAAAAAAAATATATAATTAGTTATTAATATATAATTATTAAATACTATAATCTTAAATAATATATATTTAATATTATTATAGAATAATATTATTAATTAGTAAGAAAATACTAACTAAGAATTCTAAATATTTTATTAATATACTATTAAAAAATAATTAAAAAAGAAAATTAATATTAAATAATAATTATAATTTACTAAAAATATAACATATTCTAGATAATATTTATAAAATATAAATATTTTATATAATATTAATAGAAATTTATAAATAAATTATTCAAATTATTATAAAAATTTATATTAATATATATTAATAATATAATAGTATAAATTAAAGCAAATATCTTTTTATATATAATACCTTTATAAATATTAAAAATAATATTATTATAAAAAGTATTAAGATTAGGTTATAAAAAAAAGAAATTTATATTAATAAAATAAATAAAATTAAGTTTAGATTAAAAAAGAATAATAAATAAATTAAAAAAAATATTATTAATAATAATTAATTATTTTAATAAAAACTAATTATTATATATTTATTTTAACTTATTAAAAATTAAAAAAAAAAAGAATCGTAATCTATTAAATATATTAAGATTTTAATAATTTAATATTAATAATATTTATAATTTTTAATAATTAAGTTAGGGATTATAAATAAAAACATATTTTATTAAATAAATTAATAAAATTAAATTAATTAATACTATTAATTTTTTTATTTAAAATATTATTAAATATAAAAAATAAATTTTACTTTATAAATTTAGAGTTTTTGAGCTTAGTATAAATTATTAAATAGATATAGGTCTACATTAAATAAGTATTTTATATAATAATCTTTATAAATTATAGTATTGTTTATAACTTGATAAAATTCAAATAAATTAAAATTATAAGTTTAAAATATATTAATTTATAATATTAATAATAAATATTATATTGTTTATAATACTAATTATATATAGTTATTGATTATAAAGAAGATAAGATTATAAAAATATTTAATATATTAAATTAATTATAGTAGAAATTTAATAATTAATATATAATAAAAATTAAAATATTAATAATATTAAAAATACTAAATTAAAAAATTATATTATATTAATAAAAATAATATAATTAAGATATATAAAAGAAAGATTTAGATATACTTAACTAGTATAAATAAAAATTTTAAGTATAAATTTAGATATATTTATATAATAATTTATTCAATAAGTTAACAGTATTTAAGCTAGATAATAAAGGTTTTTATATATTAATATTAAATTATTTTATATTAAAGTAAGATTTTAAATTAATATATTTTTAAAATAATATTTATAAAAAACTTTAACTATATACTAGAAGGCTGCTGCGCAGCACTTAAACCCGACTGAATACTGATATATAGTCTTCTATAGCTGCTAGTATTACTACAAATACTATTATAGATACTATTATAAATACTGCTACAGGTGCTATTATAGGTGCTATTATAGGTGTTACTACAGGTACTTTAAGTTACATTTATTAAAATTTTCTAAATAAAGTTTATATTAATTCCAAAACCATCTCTATTTACTTTATTCTCTTGTAATTATTAATAATAACACCAGTAGCACCAATAACACCAACTAAAACCAAATTTCCCAAGAAATACTAAGAAACAATATATTTTTTTTTACCCACCATTAGGTAGAATAAGCTGTCTTTTATATCTCGTCCACACCAGGGAGTTTAAAGGTAACCCTCCTATTCAGTCGGGCATTTTTAAAAATAAAATTAGATATTTATTATAGTATAAATTATTAAAAATTATATATAACTAATAATATTACTATAAGCTTAAATAAATATATAAATAATTATATAAAATAATATATATAACTAAAAATATAAAAATATATATTATATATTATTTTGAATATTTTATAATATTATATATTACTATTAATTATTTAATTAATTATATATAATATTAATTTTTATTATATTTAGGTATATTATTATTTTAGATTTAATAATAAACTTACTATTATACTAACATTTATTAATAAATAATATTAAGTTTAATATTATAATAATAATAATTAAAAAAATATCTAAAACTATATAATTTATTTTAAAATATAAAAATTAAAATATTTAAGATAAATAATATATACTTATATTTACTTAATTTAAAATTATCTATTAATTATTATTTTAGATTATAACTATTATTTTATTATAATAAATTATATTTTATTTTATTAAATTTATTATTTAATTTTATTAAATAATAACTTTTTATTTTATAATTAAATAAAATAAATAGTTAAATTAAAAAATAGAATATATATTATAATATTATATTAATAATAAATAAAATTATTAAATAAAAATATTACTAGAATTAAAAAAAAATAATTATAAATAATAAAATTTAATAATTAAGTTATCTTTAACAAAAATATTTTATAATTAAAAATTAGATTTAATATTAAATATATTAGTATTATTAAAAAAATTATAAGATTTAAAAAATATAGTTATATATGATCTAATAAATTTATAATTTATTAATTAATAAGATATAATAAATATTTAATAATTTGTTACAATAACTATAGTATTATATAATAATAAATAATAATAGGATATAAACCTAGCTTTTAAATCTAAATACATAATATTATTATTAAAATATAGGTATATCTTACTATTAATAAAAAAAAGAAATTAATAGTATAATAGGTAAATTTATTTTAAATTATTAAATAAATAAAATATAATAATATATTTTAGTTAAAATTACTAGTATTAATATAAATATACCTAATTATTTTAATATTATATTTAAAATTATATTTAATATTATAATTAGACCTATACTAGTATATAATAAAACCATCTAAAAAAAAATTAAATTAAAAATAATAATAAAAAAAATATTAAAAAATGGAAAAGATTGTAAAAAAATATAAAATCAAAAAATAAAAATATAATTAAGATAAAAAAAATATAATATTTAATTTAATAACTAGATTTTAAACTAGAATTTAATAAATAGAAAAATATATATAAATTAACAATACTAAAATTAATAAAAATATATAAAAATAAGATTGGAATAAATAATATAAAGACTATAAATAATAAGAAAATTAATATTTAAATATATAAATAAGAGGTTATACTTATATATATTAAATAAATAATATTATATCTAAATAACTATAAATAAGAAGTCTTATTTATATAAAATATTTAAATTGAAATTATAAATAAAGAATTATATTTATATAACCCTAAATATTTTTATTTACTTTTTTAAATTATATAGATTAATATATTTAAAAAGATTATTGATTATAAAGATAATTATAAAAAGCCCAGCTAATACTTTTTTTATTAAAAAAAGTTATAAAAACTTAATATTTAATTAATAAAATATATTTACTATTTATCAATGCCTGACTGAAAAGGAGGGGATTATTGTTGAACTCTACCCAACTTTACCCTACCAATTTTTACGGGCAATAAAAATTATATTAAAACTTAGTATTCTTGGTGCTTAATTTTATTGGTGCTATTGGTGCTATTGGTGCTAATATTATAAATATGAGGGTAAATATTAATATAGTTGATAGTTTCAATTATAATTTTAAATTTTCTTTAAAAAATTTATTAATTCATACTATTACTATTATTATTATTACCACTACTACCACTATTATTAAAAAATTATTAAAAGATTATAGTCTATATTAGGATTAAGGGTTTTTCAGTTGGGTTTAAGTTTGCAAAGCAGAATTCAAGTATATTATTTTTTTTACCCTAGGGCCTTTTTTTGAATACACTTCATACCTTATACATATTCCTCATCATAGGCTCAAAATTATTATAAAAAATATTAATAAATTTTAAATAAATTTAAATTATTTTATATTAAATATAATATTGTATATATATTAAAAAAAATAGTTTTATGAATTTTTTTAAATAGTAATTCTCTAATTTACTTTATATTTAAAAATCTTATAAAAAGATAAGATATTCTAATATAAAGATTTTTAAATATAATATTATTAAAAATAGTTAATAAGATTTTTAATTTATTTTAAAATATATTTAGGGAAATTATCTTTTTACTTATTATAATAAAAAAAAAAAGAAAAGATTAATTTTAAAATAATAAATATTAAATTATTTAATATTATTTTAAAATTAAATTAATTTTAATAATTAAATTTAAAAATTATTTAAATTTTAAAAACCTTTAAATAACTTAAAGATAAAAAAAAAAGTTTTTTTTAAAAAAAGATGTAAACTTTTAAAAAAAATTATTAAATTAATATAATAATAAAACAAAAATTAAAAAATAATTTTTTTTAAAAAATATAAAAATTTCTTAAAGTTTTTTATTAAAAAAAAGATTGTTAAATTATTAATATATAAAATTATATAATTCTTTTTAAATTAAAATCAAAATTTTTATTTTATATTATTTATTTATAAAAGAAAATATAGTTTTTCAAAAATATCTAAAAAAAATATAAATTAAAAATTTTATTTGTTTATTATTTATAAAACCCTTATAATATTAAAAATATATTAAAAAAAAACTTTTAACTTTATATTAATTATTATAATTTAAATATAATTATAATAAAAAATAAATATTTAATATTAAATATTATAACTAGAAGGCTGCTGTGCAGTACTTAAACCCGACTGAAAACCTTTATTATATTATTATATTACTTGCTGTATTATATTGTTTACTATATTACACTACTTATTATACTATTTATCATATTATTTATTATATTTGCAGCTGGTGGTTGTATTTATTAAAATTTTTAAATTAAAGTTTATGTTTTATTTTGAAAGTATTTATATTTACTCTTTTATTTTTTCAATTAAATATTAACACTGATAGTATCAAATTCTTTACTAAGTCTGATTAAATCCAGTTTTGTCAAGTTTTACCAAGAAACAATATATTGATTTTTACCTATTGGGAAATTTTTGGTAGTGGAGGTTGGGCGGGGGAGTTTAACAATAATCCCCTCTTTTTCAGTTGGGCATATTATTTAATTTTATAAATATTTTAATAATTTTTTAAATAGTTTTAAATAATATCTTTTAATAAACTATAAAAAATTTTATAATAATATATCTTAATAATATATTAATATATTCTAAAAACTTCTTAATTTATATTAAATATATATAAAAAATATTAAAATAATTTAATAAAAAATTTTTTTTATTAATATTAAAAAATATAAATTTTATAAATTAAAAGTAAAATTTTTAATAAATTATAATAAAATATTAATAGTAATAGATTAAGCTATACCTTGTCTCGCGAAGCCAGCCTTCAGCCTCTGGCCAAACATAATCATTAGGGAAAGTCTGGTTTTAAATATTTATAACAAACAAAAATTGGATATTAGAAATATTCTTTTTATTAAACTAGAAGGCTGCTGCGCAGCACTTAAACCCGACTGAATAAAGCCGCCTAGTATTTAATTACTTATTTTTAATTACTTATTTTAGTGCGCCCAAGGTCCCTCAGTTGAGCCCACCTTTGGCGGCCTCTCTCTTGGGACTTAGGGTGTGCTGCTGCTGCTGCTAAACTGAGTTGGTATACTTAATTTTTTTAGTGCACTGCTGAGCTGTGCTTAGTAATATATTTTGAGAAATCTACACTCCAGGGCACAATACGTGTAAGGGCCTTTTCTTTCTTATGCATCGCAGACCCGGTAGCTTTAAAGAGACTCTCCTTATCATCCATAATTTTAATTTATTAAAAAAAAAATATTAATATTATAATAACTATTAATATTTTTAAAATATTTATTAAGATTTTCCTAACTAAAAATCTGGTTTTTAGAATAATTTTATAATATTTATTAAAATATCAAGCTATTATTAAAATATCTATTAAAATATCAAATTATTATTAAGATATTTATTAAAATATTAAATTATTATTAAAATATTTATTAAGATATTAAGCTATTATTAAGATACTTATTAAAATATTAAGTTATTGTTGGGTTATTTATCAGAATATCAAGTTATTGTTAAGATATTTATTAAGATATTAAATTATTATTATAATAATTATTAAGATATTTATTAATTATTAGGTTTATATTATAATACTACTATAATAATCTGATTTTATAAAACAAGGTAGAATTTAAAAAAAGTTAATATTTTATAATTATTTTATTTAATAGTATAATAATAATAGTAGTATATAGTATAGGTTTTATAAATATAATAATATATATAACTATTATTATTAAAAAAAATAATTATAAAAAAATTGAACTATTTATAATTATAAGAAAAATAGAAAAAAAATAAGATTAATAAAAATTAATAAAATAAAGCTAATATTTAAAAATAAATTAAAATAAAAAAAAAAAATAAAAAAATAAAAAAATAAAAAAAAAATAAAAAAAAAAAAAAAACTAATAATAATAAAATATAATATTAAATAATATAATATAAGAATAATTTAATTAACCAAAATTTATTATATTTTTTTAAAAAATCTTTAATATAATTTTTAATATATTTTTTTTTTAAATCTTAATTTCCTATTAAAATAAAAATTTATTAGATTATAATAATTAGAAGAAAACTTAGAAAGATAGTAAATAAAAGCAAAGAGATTTAATAAATGTATAAATAAATAAAAATTATCTTATTAAAATTAAGATATTAAGAATTTATTTTATGCCTGACTAAATAGGAAGGGTATCATTATAAAACTCCCCAGCACAAACCAGTACTACTAGATTTTGCCTAGTAATAAGTTACAAAAAATATATTGTTTCTTAATATTACTTGGTAAAATCAGAATTATTTAACTATACTAAAGATAAACAGACTTAAGCAACTTAGAAAAAAAATATATTAAAAAATTAATATTAAATTAAATAAAAAATATTATAACATCATGCATTAACAATTATTTAATATATAATATACATTACTTAGTAAGCAGCACCAAAATAATTAAAAAATTAAAAATATAAAAAAATATTATTAAAAAATTAATATTAAATGAAATAAAAAATATTATAATATTATATATTAAAAATTATTTAATATTAAATTATATATTACTGACTAAGCATATTATTAATAATTTAAAAATTAAAAATAATTAAAATAAATTTAAAAATGTTAATAAAAAAATAAAAAATTTTATAATTATATAATATATATTAAATTAATTATTAATAAATTAAGTGTTGCTTACTAAGCATATTATTAAAAAATAAAAATATAAAAATATAAAAAAATATAATTAAAAGATTAATATTAAATTAAATAAAAGTAAATAATTAAAAATAAATAATTAAAAATAAATAATTAAAAAAATATAAAACCTTTTAATAAATACTAAGATTTAAAAAAAGAAGCTATTAAAAATAGGTTTAATTAAAAAAACTTAATATTTAATTAATAATTACATTTATTAAAATATAGTAAATTTTTAATTATAATTTTATAATATTTAAATAATATATATCTTATTATTAATATATTTATAAATATATTTAAAATAAAATTATTATATAATAATTTTATAATATTTTTAATATAATAATTTTTATATATATTTTATTATATATTAAATTATATAATTTAAATTTAAATTTAATTATAAATATCTAAAAAAAAATTTTAAAAAATTTAATAATAATTAAAAAATTTAAATTAAAAAATTTAAAAATAGTAAGTTTATATAATAATTTATATAATTTTTAATACTAATATTTATAAAAAAAATAATTAATAATTCTATTTAAAAAACTTCTTAAAAAAATTTTTAAATTTATATAAAATAAGTTAAATTTAAAGAAAAAATATTAATATATAATAAGTTTTTAGTTATAATTTTATAATATTTAGATAATATATATTTTATTATTAATATATTTATAAATATATTTAGAATAAGATTATTATATAATAATTTTATAATATTTTTAATATAATAGTTTTTATATGTATTTTAAAATATACTTTTATAATATTAATAATTATATTAATAATTATATTAATAATTATCTTAATCATTAAAATATTAATATTAAATTATAAAAACAAGATAACTACATTTTCAATCAAATTTAAATACTACACAACAACCTTCTAATTATATTTATTTATATTATTTATAAGATTTATAAAATAACTTTGTTTTATAAAATTAAAGTCCAACCTAATTAAAAAATAATTAAAAATTAAAGTATAAATATTAATCAGCTTTTTTTAAAAATCTTTTAAATTATTGTTATAATTATTATTATTATTATTATTATTAAATATATTTTTATTATTTAATAAATTAGTAAATTTATTATAATAAATATAACTAATATCTTTAATTTTTATATAATATTATAATATTATAATATTAATAGATATCAAAATCTTCTTTTTCTTTATATATATAATTTTTTATATAATAAAATATAACTTATCTTATTAATATTAAAATCTATATATAATAAAGTATAATTATAAGATAAAATATATCTATTTACTATTTAAAATTTAAAAATATTATATAAAAAAAAATATTTATTATTTTAATTTTTTTAATTATAATATTAACTAGAAGGTTGCTAGTGTAGCATTTAAATCTGATTATTTCTAAAACATTCTTATACAGCACCCCAGATCTTTCCCTCAGAACCAGGGGCGCTGTTAAGCATGCTACTGAACATACTACTGAACATGCTTTGTACTGAACACCAAACACATCTACTTTTAATAAAGTATACCAAACACCACCAAGCATACCAAGTTATTAAACAAGCTATACTCAGCAACACATTTTTATATACTATAAAAAGGAAAATTTTTCACAAGAATTCAATATACCCTCCTTTACAATCAGACATAATTTTTTTTTAAATTTATTTAATTAAATAAGAGGGAAACTATTTAAACTTTTTTAAAACTTTTCTATCTTCTAAAGCTTGTAGATTATATATTATCTTAGTAATAATTTATTTATTTTAATATTATTAAATTTAATATATTTTATTAAAAAAAATTAGTTTAATAAAGTTTATTAAATCTTGTTTAATATACTTAATATAACTAGATTTATTATTAATTCTTTAATAAATATAATTTATTTTATAAAAACTTCTAATTATTTTAATTTAATAAAAAAAAAATTATTTCCTTCTTATTAATATTAATATTAATTATTTTTTTTATATTAATATTAATTTTGTTTAAAATTTTATTAAAAATATATTTAATATAAATAATAATATTATTATTATTATTATTTATTAAAAAAATAACCAAAATTCTAAAAAAAATAATTTTATAAATATTATTTAATTTATAATATTAAATAATAAAATATTTTTAATAATTATAAAATTAAAATTGAGTATATTTTAATATTTATAAAATTATATAAATTTTAAAATATTTATAAATTTTTTTAAAAATATTTTATTAATTTATTATTAATATATATATAAAATTATTTTTATAACTAAGATAAATTTAAAAAATTTTTTGATATTAATATTAAGAAATTTATAAGGAAATAATAATTATTATATAATATTTTTATTATTATCTAAATAAATTATTTAATTATTTAATAATAAATTTTAAAAAAAGTTATTATCTTATAAAATAAAAATACTAAAATAATCAACTTATTTATTAAATTATAAAAAAATAATATTATATTAATTTAAATATATTATAAAATTATTATAAAAATAAATATTAGAAGGCCACTACACAGCACTTAAATCTAATTAAAAACTATTATTATATTATAATTATTATTATAATATTATTACTACTATAGTTGTTACACCTATTACTAAAATATTACTATAATTATTATTAGAGTATTACTATAACTACTACTAAAATATTATTATAATTACTACTAAAATATTATTATAATTATTATAAAAATATTATTATTATTATTATTATTATTATTATTAAACTTTTTATTATATTTATTAAAATTTTTTAATTAAATTTAATAATTATTAAAAATATTTGTAATTAACTTTTTATTTTTATAATTATAATAATATCTCTAATATTTTTAATATTATTATTTCAAACTAAATTTATTAAAAAATATTAAGAATTATTAAAAAATAATACATTTTTTCCTACCTATTATTTTATAAATTTTATATAATAAAAGTTTTTTTATATATACTAAAAAGCTCAATTAACCTCCCTCCTTTTCAATCAGACATTTAATTTTTTAGAATATTTTAAAATATTTTAATATAAAGATTATAAAATATATTCTTAAAAAAATTATCTATTAAATAGTAAAATATTTAATAAAAAAAACTAAATACTTAACAAATTTATTAAAAAAATATATAGAATTAAATCTCCTAATTTTAATAATTATTAATATATTAATTATTTTTTAAAATTATAAAATAAATACTTTTATAATAGTAATTATAATATTTTTAAAAGTAAAAAGATATTTAATAAAAATAACAAATATCTTTATTTATTTAAATTTATTATTAATTTTATTTTTAATGTATAAAATATATTGTTAAATATAAAATCTATAATATTAACTTTTTAATAATAAAAGAATAATAAAATATAAATGAAATATAAAAATATATTATTAAATAAAATAATAATATATATACAAACCTTATTTTTATACTATATTAACTTAATATTATAATAATACTTTAGAGTAATATATTAATTAATAATATTTAAAAATTTAATAATTTATATATATTTAAAATTAAAATTATATATTCTTTTATTTTAGATTATACTTTTTATTAATAATATAATAAAAATAAGAAATTTAAAATTTAAAATCCCTTTTATAAAATCTTTATAATAATTATATTTTTTAATATTAAATTTATATTATATTTATATTTAGTTATAAATAAAAAAAGATTTTTATTATAAAATTCTATAAAATCGTATATTATTTTTAGATTTAAGTAATTATAAATATTATTATTTTATATAATATAAATCTTATTAATATAATCAACTATATAAAAAGTATCTTTATTTAATCTAAGATTTTTAATTCTATTTTAAAATAAATATATATTATTAATAATTAATATATTAAAACAAAAATATTATAGTATATAATAAAAATCTATATTACTAACTTATTTTATTTATTTATTAAAAATAATATAATAATTAATATTATTTTATATAGTTTTAATAATTATATTCTAAATATCAAATTATATAACTATAAATAATATTATTAAATTATAAAATATTATATTATAAACAAATTTTAGTTAATATTATTAATAAGTAAGATAATTACTAATTTATTAAAAATATATTAATTACTATAATATTATTATAAAACTTTATTTATTTATGATAATATCTTAATATTAACCATATTTATCTTATTAATAATTATTATTTTTTTATTCTTTTATTTTTTAATAAATAGAGTTAATATAAATTATTTAATTATTAAAATTTTTAATAATATAAATATCTAGAGAATTGTGTAAAGTTTTTTTATTAATATTAAAAGTAGTTATATTTATAAATATATATATTTTAAATATAATTATCTTTTTTATTATTATAAAAAAATTTTATAAAATTTATAAAATTTTATTTTTTTTAGTATTATCTTTATTAATTAAATATAAAATAATTTATTTACTAAAGTTTTTTTTTTTAGATTTTAAATATAAAATATATTTTTATTTTTTATTAAAATTAAAATCTTATAAAATAATATTAATATAACTTAATTATATTACTATTAATAAGAATCTTAACTAAACTCTTATAATTTATATATTATTTAATATAATATTATATATAACTGAAATTTGATTAAATAATTAATTAATAATAATTTAAAAATCTTTTTATTATAATTTATATTATAAATTTATATAATATTTTTTTTAAATTTATATTTCCTTTTTATTAATTATAAAGGTAAGAAATTATAAATTTTTAATATTAAAATTTATTTTTTAAAAATTAAAATTAATTAATAAATTTTTAAATATAATATTTTAAATTTATATTATTAAATTATAATTTATATCTACTATAATATTATAAATTATTTATTTAATTTTTTGTAGTATTAAATTAATTTTATTTTTTAGTAATTTTATATATTTATAATTCTATAATTTATTATTTAGATATTAAGTAATTTTATATTTTATTATTAATTATTAGTAAATTATAGGTATTTTTTATATATTTTTATTATAATTTTTATAATAATTTAAAATTATTTATATAAAATAATATTTATAAAATAAATATTATTACTTTTTAAAACCCTTAGTTAATATTAAAATAATTTAAATTATAAAATAAATAATCTTAATAGAATAATAAAATATTTTTTAAAAATTAATATTAAATAAAAAAAGAATATAATTTAATTTATCTATTTGTATTACTTATTAAAATTATTTAAATCTAAAATAAATATTATTTTAAAAAAGTAGAAAATCCTATATTTATTAAATTTTAAAATATATTATTTATATTTAATTTAATTAAAATATTAGATATTAAATAAAATATCAATAATAATCTTTTTAATAAATATCTAATTAATTAATAATTTATAATTATATAAATATATATTATTAAATTAATTATTATAATAATGATAATCTTTTAGTTAATTAAATATAATTTTTTTAAATTTAATTTATAAAATTATTTTATTAAGATTTTTATTATTATTATAATTATTAATAATATTATTATTTTTTTCTTTTTAAAATATTTTTATAATTTTATTGAATATTATATAATAAATAATTAAAATAAACTTGTTATTATAATATTATTTAAATTTTTTAAAATTATTAATATAATTTTAAATCTTAACAATTCTTAAAATATATTAAATTTATAATATAAAAATTATAATAAATTAAAATTTTAATTATTTGTTATTTATTATTTAAATTATTAATAAAATTATTTTTATTTATTTAACTAGAAGATTATTTATGTAATATTTAAACCCAACTAAATATATTTATATTATATAGTTAAACTACAATATAGTTTTCTAAATATAATTTAAAAAATTATTTAATAAAAACTCTATTCTTTTATTTATTTTATTAATTATAATTTTAATATTATAAATTTAAAATATTTAAAAAAATTTATTTTTATATAAAAATATATTTATTAATTAAAGTTTAAATTATAATTAAAAACTTTTTTTATTATATTTATTATTTTTTTTATTATTATCATTATAAACTATAGCTATATATTATTTAAACTAGAAGGCCGCTGCACAGCACTTAAACCCAACTGAAAATTACTATTATACTACAACTACTTTCTTATAATACTGCCTTAACTATTTTCTTACAACACTATTTTAACTACTTTCTTATAATACTACCTTAACTACTTTATTTAGTATTATTAATATATAAAATTTATATATTATTATATTTATTAAAATTTTTTAAATAAAATTTTGAATTAATTAAAAACATCTATATTTAATTTCTTATTTTTATAATTATAATACTAATAATACTAATAGCACTAATAAAACCAATTTTATTAAGAAATATTAAGATTTATTAAAAAATAATATATTAATTTTACTAGATTACTGGGCAAATTTTAGTGGAGAAGGATCAGGCAGGGGAGTTCAACAATAAACCCTCCTTTTCAGTCGGGCATATTTATTATTTTTTATTATTAATATATAATTATATTTTAATTAAGATTATCTTGTTATAATTATAAACATTCCCCAGAAACCATAAATATTATAATTCTTTTTAATTTAAAAAATATAATTAATAAAGATAATCTTAGTAAAAATTATCTTAAAAATATTAAAAAAAAAAAAATTAAGTAATTAATATTAATTATACTATAAATAAAAAATTATCCAGATATTATATTATCTTTAATTATATATAATAATATAAAAATTAATTATTTTAAAAATCTAATTTTAAATTTTATACCAAAACAAATCCAAATACTTAGTTTTTATATTAATATAATTATGTTTTAAATTTTTAATCTTAATAAAATATATTTATATAATATCTAACAAACTTTAAAAAAATATAATAATAAAATAATATTTATAAATATATTATAAATATAAATATAAAATATACAATCTGATTAATTTTATATTTTTATTATAGATATAAATTAATAATTTTTTTATATAATAATATTAATATAGTTTTTAATTATTAATAAGATAATTTATATTATTAGTAAAATAAATATTTAAATAAATTTTTAAATACTCTAAAACTAAGCTTAAATAGTTTTTAATAAGCTTAATCTAAAGATTTATACTAACATAATTATAAATATAATTTTTTTAAATTAAAAATATATTTATAATAGAATATAATAATATATAAAAAATATTATTAATATTAGATATTTTTACTTTTATTATATTAATTATTAATATTAACTTTTTAATTAGTTTAGATAATCTTAATTAAGAATAAAAAAAATATTTATTGTAAAGATTTATTTATATTATTATAGCTATTATTAAAATTTATTAATATAAGAAAAAAAATAAAAATAAATAAAATATATTATATATATATTTTTTTTAAAAAAAATTTATAAAGATAAAATTAAATTAATAATATTATTAAATATTAATATTAATTATTTTTTTATAATAATTCCCCTTATATAAATTGGATAAATAAAGATAGATAATTATTTAATTTAATTATTATAATATTTTAAAAATATTATTATTTTATTTTTATAAAATTATTAAAAATGTTATAAATAAGATTTTAAATAATATTTATATTAATTAATTATTTAAATTTATATATTATAAAACTAATAATACTAATATATAAATACAGGTGTTAATTTTAAAAAGTATAAATAATTTTATAATTAAAATTTATATTTAGTATTAAACAACTATTAAATATTTAAAATAATAAATTTTAAATATCTAACATTTAAAAAAATAATATTTAGAATATATAATTAATATTATTTAATATTTATATTTATATAATAAATTTATTAAAAAAATTAATAAATAATTATAAAAAATTATTTAAAATAAATATTAATTTTATAATTTTTTTCTTTACTATAATTACTTATATTTTTAAATTAATAATTTTAGATTAAAAAAATAATTAATAACTTTAATTTATAATATAAAGAAATATATATATTATAATTTATATTAAAAAAAGAAAATATATTATATATAAAAAAATCCTATAACAAATAATAATAAACTATATATTTTTTTTATTAAAATTTTTATATAAGTATAGCTTATCAGAGATTCTTTTTATAATAATATTAAAATCTATAAAAATTATAGATATAATATTAGATTTTTTAATATTAATAAATAAAATAGAGAAAAATTATAAATAATAATTATTAAAAAATAAATTTATATTAAATTTTAATATTAATTTTATATAATAAAACCCAAATTTATATTTTATTAAATAATATATTAAATTATTATAATATAATTCTTTAAATTTAAAAAATTTATTAATTATATCTTTATTAAATATAATTATATAGATTAATTTAAGATATTTTAACTTTTTATTTAATTTAAATAATCTATTTATTTAAAATACCTAGATATTATTTATATATATTTATATATTACAATATATAAATTTTAAATAATAAAATAAAATATTTATAATATTAAATTATTTAAATATTTGTAAAAATTATTTATTTAATATCTTATATTTAAAATCTTTTTATATTATATATCTTTCTATTATTTTGTTTAGTATATTTAAATAATTATTAATTATTTTCTTATTTAATTTCTTATTTTTTTTTTTAATTTGTCTTTTTTTATTATTTAGTTATAATTATCTAATAAATAATATTTATTAATCTTAAATAAGTGTTTTTTTAAAAATTATTTTGTTTTTGTTTTTGGATGATTTAATATATATTATTAATTTTTTTTTAGTTAATAGTTTAGTATTTTAAAATAATATAAATTAAAATTATTTTTTAATTTATTCTTTTATTATTTTATTTAGATTATATTATTTAATTTTTTTTTTATATTTATATATTTTAATTATAATATTATTATATAAGTTTAGGTTTTATTTGTTTAGAATTAATATTTTTTAAATAAAAATTATTTAATAATTATAATAAAAATATAGTTTTTATTATTATAATATATTTATATATCTAAATATATAATAACTGTAAATTTATACTTATAATTATATTATATATTATTTTATAATTTAAAATTTATTAAATGCTGATTGTTATATAAAATTAAAGATAATATATCATATTATATATTATTATTTAATATTAAAAATAGAGAATAAAAATAATAAACTCTCTATTCATTATATATTCTATTAAAATTTAATATAAATATAATAATATATAAAAATTTTATTTAAATTTGTCTTTTCTTATAAAAAATATAATAAAAGTTTTTAATTTGATAGATATTATTTTATTAATATAAAAATTATTTTTTAAATATGAATAATGATCTTTTTAAAAATAAGTTATTATAATTATTAAAATAGGTTTTAATATAATATTTATTATTTTTAGTGATAAATTAATAAAATAAAGTTTATAGTATGTTAATATTTAAATTTTTAAATAAAATTATATTAATATTTATTTTAATTATTTATTTTATTTTAATTACTAAGATTATAAATAATTTTTAAGAATATAAATTATTTATTATAATTCTAAATTTTAATATAATTAAATTTAATCTAATAATTTTAAATAATATTATAATAAATAAATATTAAATTATATTTATTTATTTAAAATATTTTATAGAATCTAGTAATTTATTTTAAAAATTGGTTACTATTTATAAATAAGATTTTAATAAAAAGTAAAATATTTTATAATAAAAGAATATTATTTAATATTCTCAAAAAATATTTCTTTTTATAGGGTAATATAAATTATATAAAATTTTTTTTATAAATATATTTTTAATTATTTTATTTAATATCTTAATTCTTTTCTAAATTTAATATATATGAATATTATTTAATATATAATATAATATTATTATTAAAAGGGTTAGTTATAACCAATTAAATATATTTTATATTATTAATAAGTTTAAAATATAAATTAATAATATTAATAATTTAATTTTTTATTTTTTAATAAGTTTAATATATTTATTTTTATTATAATAACTATTCTAATTATTATTATTTTTATAAAATCAAAAATTACTTATTGAAAAATTATATAAGTTTTTTAAACTATTTTATTAATATAAATAATTTTATTAATATAAATATTCTATTAATAAATTTAATTATTTAATAAAATATATTTAAAATTATTAATAAACTATAAAATTATAATAATCTTATTTAATATTTTAGCTATATTTTAGCTATATTAATAAGAATTATAAATTATATAAAATTTATTTAATATTTATAAAACTATATATAATATAATATATAGATACTAAGTATTTAAATATATATAAAATATATTATACTATTAAAGATTAATCTAGAATTTATTTATTTTATACAAAAAATTATTTAAAATTCTATAACTTATATAAATTAATTATTAATAATTTAGAATCAAATAATCTAAAAATCTAAATTATTATTAATAATATATAATAGTAATATTATTTTTCTATAAAAAATTATTATTATTAATATATTTTATAATATTATAATAATCTAAATTATAAAATTTATATTTTATTTTTAATATATTATAATTTAGATTTTATCCTTAATTTATTATCTTTATTATATAAAAAATATTTTTAATATAAATTTTTTATATCTAATATAATAAGTAATTATTATGTATATAAAAATTATATAAAATAAAAGATTATTTTAGTATTATAACCTTATAATTTTAATAATAAATCTTTTTCTGATTTTTTATTTTTAAAATTTATATTATTTAAATATCTAATACCTATTTTATTATATCTTTTTATTTTAAAACTTTTTTAATACTTATTTTAATAACATAAAAATAAGGAAATATATAATTTATAATTTATATTATATAAAAAAATTAACAAGAATTTTAAGAAAAAAAGATATTTTAAATATCAAAATTTAATTATTTAATATTATAAAATATTTAAAATTAATCTTTTATTATTTTTATTTTAAAAATTTAAAAAATTATTATATAGTATTTTCTAGGTTTATATTTTAATTTAATACTAATTCTTAATCTAAAATTATTATTATTATTAATTTTTTTAAAAATCTTATTTCTTTTAGATTTAATATAATAGATATAGAATTTAATATAGATAATAATATAAATATCCAGGGCTAATTTATTTTTATATTTATTTAAGATATTTAGTTTATTACCTGGAATACTGTAAGTAGTATTATAAATATATATAAATTTTATATTATTTTTATTTTTAATTTTAATTTATAATAAGTTATTTTCAAAAAAAGAATTAATTTTAAAATTAATTAATTTTTTATATAATAACTTAAAAATATAAATTTATTTAATATTAACTTTTATTATAATATTATAATTGTTGTATTTATTAAGGATATAAATATTTAAAATATCTATAATTATATAAAATAAAATAATAAAATTAGTTTTTTTATTAATTTATTTTAAATTATATTTAATATTTTTTTGAATTTAATTAATTTTATTTACCTTAATTATATTAATAATATAGCTTTTATAATCTTTTTATTAATATTTAATATTAAGTTTTTTTATTTTAATTATAATAGAATCTTCTTTATTATTCTTTTTATTTTAATTTTTATTTTTTTTATTTTTATTTTTTTATTTTTTTTTATTTTTTTTTAATATCTTTATTTTTTTTAATATTATGTTTTTTTTTTTCTTAAGTTTCTTTTTGTTTTTATTTTTATTAAATTTAATAATTTAATATTTTTTAACCCCCAAAATTTTTAAAATACTTTATCATTAAAAAACAGTATTTATTAATATCTTTTCTAATATAAAATTTAATAATAAATATATTTATTAAATAATTTGGTTTAGATTATCGCTTTAAATAGAATAATAATAATATTCTTAAAAGTTATATTTATAATTTTTTTTATAATTTTATTAAAAAAAATAATTTTCTTTTTTATAATATTATTAATTTTATATTTTTTTGTTAAATATATTAATTCTAACTTATTTTCTTTAGAAAAAAGTGAGATTTTGGTATTTTTTTATATTATTATAATTTTATATATTATAATAAAATTAAACTCTATTTTTAAATAAAATTATAAAATATTTATTTATAAGATTTTTTAATTAAGATTATATTTTTTATTATAATATTTATTATTTTTTTATTTATTATATTAGTTTTATTTAAAAACTAAGATAATAATAAATTTATTTTATTTTTATCAAAAATATTAATTTTTATAACTTAGATAATAGTAGAAATGTTTGTTGATTATAAATATTAATTATTATCTTATATAATTTATATCTTAATTTAAATATCTTTTTTTTTTTTACTAGAATAGAATTATTAATATTTTTTATTTTGTTTAAATAATATATTAACTAAATATTTAAGATAATTTTTATATAGTAATAATATATTTTTTTTAATTATAATAATAATTATAATATTTATATTTATTATTTTAATATTTTTATCTTTTTTTTTATTTATAAATTCTTTGAGTAGATCTTGAAAAGAATTAGTTTTTAATTTATTTTTTTTTTTAATATAATAATTTATTTTTAATTAAATTTTAATTAATATATTTAATTTAAATATAATTTATTTAGGTTTTTTTAAGTTTTTTAATATTTTGTATAGTAATTATATTATTAAAGTTAATATTAATAAAATTTATGTATTTAGGTTTAGAAATATTTTTAAAAGAAGGTTTTGGAATAAAAAATTAAATTCTTTTTTTTAATAAAATTTAAGGATTTTTTATAATATCTATTTGTATTTTTAATAGCAAGTATTTTTATTTTTAAAAATATTATAAAATAAATTAATTAATATTTTAAAAATAATATAATTATTAAAAAAAAAAAAATTATAAATTTATTATTTATATATATTTATATATTTTAATAAGATAAAAATTAAGGTATTAATATTTAATAATTTTAAAAATAATTAGATATTTTTATTTATTTAATAATTATATTAGAATATTTATAGCTGAAGTTGAAGTTTCTAACTAAATTTAATATTTTTAAATATTATTATTAAATTTTATTATAGAAATATTATACCTTATAATTTATATATATATTATTAAAAAAATTATATTAATTTATAATTTTTAAATTTTGCCTAAGTCTTTTTTAAATCTATTTTTATTTTATAATTTAACTAGAAGGCTGCTGCGTAGCACTTAAACCTGACTGAATACTAATATATAATCTTTTATAACTACTAGTGCTGCTATAAGTACTATTATAAATATTATTATAAATACTATTATAAATATTGTTATAGGTGTTATTATAAGTGCTGCTATAGGTGCTTTAAATTATATTTATTAAAGTTTTTTGAATAAAATTTATATTAATTTTGAAATTATTTCTATTTACCTTATTTTCTTATAATTATTAATGGTAATGCTGGTAATATTAATAATATTGATTAAAGCTGAGTTTTTTAAAAAATATTAAGAAATAATATATTTTTTTTTACCCACTACCAGGCAGAATAAGCTGTTTTTTGTGTCTTGTCCATACTGGGGAGTTTAAAGGTAACCCTCCTATTCAGTCGGGCATATTCAAATTTTTTATTATATTTATGATTATACTTTAACTTAATAAAATCCTTAAATTTTTGATGATTTAATATTAAAAAAAATATTTTTAAGTATAATATTTTTTTAGAGAATTAAAAAATATTATTATTTTTAAATAAATAAAATTATAAAAAAGAGATTTGTTATAATTAAAATATAATTATTTAATAATTTATATATAATTTAATTTTATTGTAAAGTTTTTTATTATGGGATTTAAGGTTTTAAAGATTAATATATACTTACAATTAACCATTTTTAAAAATTTTATTTTGAAATTATTTAAAAAGTAATTTTATAATAAATAATTATAATCAGCTTAATTTCTTCTAAATTTAAAATATATAAATCCTGAATTTTTATTCCAAAAATATCTTAAAAAAATAAGATTTAAATATATTCTAAATTATATATATATAATATTTTTATATTTATAAATAAAATATATTATATATATATTAATAATTTAATTCTCTAATAAATATATAATTAGTAACTTTATATCTTCTTACTAGAAGGCTGCTGCGCAGCACTTAAACCCAACTAAATACTAATATATAGTCTTCTATAACTACTAATACTACTACAGATACTATTATAAATACTATTATAAATACTGCTACAGATGTTATTATAAGTACTATTATAAGTACTACTACAGGTATTTTAGATTATATTTATTAAAATTTTCTAAATAAAATTTATATTAATTTTGAAATTATTTCTATCTATCTTATTTTTTTATAATTAT